>CAJHZI010000697.1:440000-1060000 GCA_905160935.1 Enchytraeus crypticus | reverse complement strand
TCGAAGCTAGATAGTTAGAAGAATTGAGTTCTTTCAAATAATAATAATAATAATAATAATAATAACAACAATAACAATATAGTTTTACCCTCCACTTCCACATCCAAAGATGATGTCATGGACGTCACATATGTATATCCTTTGATTTCCCAATCGCCGGCGGCAGCTCTATCCCAAGCTTCTGCGAAAATGATTAAATCGGGTCCCACTGACGGCAAATTAAGGACTTTAGCAGACAACTGACCATGACCTTACTGAACTTAGGACGACCTTCAACAGTCATTGTCAGGTCTTTTATTGAATGCATCTTGAGGCTTTTTATATCTAAAAGAATAAATGTTTTCTTTTTAGGGTAGCCAAAATTTCAGTTTTCTATTTTAGTGGAATGACCAATGGAACATTGAATAGTCTTTCTCCCTATAACGTGTACAAGGAGAAATGACTAACATAAGGTGGCTCCAAAATGATAATATGTCTATAGTAAGCCTAAAGAGACGAAGTAATATGATATACATAATCACCGAAAATTATATAAATAGAGACACATACATGTAAATAGTCTGAAACAGACAAGTTTACTGCAATTATATTAGAACAGTAGGATTCGATTGAAACAGAGATTCTACTTCTAACTTGACTTATAATAGAAATCTGACGTCGAATTTTGATAGATTCGTGGATTGAGGTTATAGCCTTCCGCCATCTGTGTCTCAGGTCCTACGTCAAAACAGAGGGGCATGGGGGCCTACCCTCCCCAGTTTTCACTCTGTCCCCTCTGTTTTGGTGTTTTATCACAGTGGATTAATCTATATTCAGCGTTTGAAATTTACTTTCATAGTTTTCATTGTGTTCTTATATTTCCTCTGAATGATGCATATCTGTGCTCTTGCATTTACTCTGAATGATGTATATCTGTGCTTTTTTATTTACTCTGAATGATGGTTTTTCCTTTTTTATTTACTCGGAATGATGCAAGTCTGAGCTCAGGTATCTACATTGAATGATGCATGTCTGTGCTCTTGTATTTACTCTGAATGATGCTTATCTGAGCTCTGCTATTTACTTTGAATGATGCATGACTACGCTCTTGTATTTACTCTGAATGATGTATGTATGTGCTCCTGTATTTACTCCGAATGATGCATATCTGTGCTCTTGTATTTAATATGAATGATGCATGTCTGTGCTTTTGTATTAAATCTGAATGATGCATGTCTGTGCTCTTGTATTTACTCTGAATTATGCATGTCTACGCTCTTGTATTTACTCTGAATGATGCATGTCTGTGTTCTTGTATTTACTCTGAATGATGTATGTATGTGCTCCTGTATTTACTCCGAATGATGCATATCTGTGCTCTTGTATTTAATTTGAATGATGCATGTCTGTGCTCTTGTATTAAATCTGAATGATGCATGTCTGTGCTCTTTTATTTAGTGTGAATGATGCATGCCTGTGCTCTTGTATTTAGTGTGAATGATGCATGTCTGTGCTCTTTTATTTAGTGTGAATGATGCATGTCTGTGCTCTTTTATTTAGTGTGAATGATGCATGTCTGTGCTCCTTTATTTAGTGTGAATGATGCATGTCTGTGCTCTTGTATTTAGTGTGAATGATGCATGTCGGCGTTCTTCTATTTGTTACGTTAAGATAATTCTAGCTGTTGCAGGTTGCTTGATTCTATTTATACCAGTGTTTGTCATTTCTCCGACTTTCACCTACATGTATGTTGGGTAATTTATCACGTTAACTGAACGATGGAGTTGAAGGCTCGCTAGAGAAATGGGACGATGCTGATGATTTAGGCTGGGGCTGATGGAGGCCGCAACATCCCCACCAGGTATTTTGCAACTGACGCTGCTAAGTTTACTCAGGCAAACGGTCCCCCATTCTACCCATTTTTAAACAATATGTGCATTCTGTTTATTGCTTTCTATATTGCTATTTGTATGTGTGTAAGTCTTCTGCTGTATGTCAGATTTCACAATAAACCAATAGATAATGATTCTGAGAGAAGCGTTAAGGTACAAAACAATGTTCTCAGGCAAACCACAAAATCTTGTTAACTTTTATATTCTGTAAATTAATCACGATAAGATGTCTACAGTAATCAACGCTCTGAAATAAATATAGAAACGCTACTTGACTATCATATTTAATTCAAAATCATTGGCTAGCATGTCATTACAAAAATTATTGTGCGACAGACATCTCCGTTGTCATTTATGTCTGTAGTACCTAATTGTTATATTATGTCAGTAGAAGATTTTTAATTTAATTTCATAGCCATATATAGTTTCTACACTTATAGGCACTTTTCTACACGTATAGAACAACATTGATTTTTGTAGCATTAGCCTTGAAAATACAGATAAATTGCTGGAGAGTATTGAAGCAGCGTTAAGTTTAATTGAAGGATATCAGATGCTATGAAACTTCATGCCCTGATACTGGCTGGGGTCATTGGCGATGTCGGTAAGATATTAGACCGCGAATCAGTATGTGCGGAGTTCAAATCCTAAGCTCGCCCGTCACTGACATCGCTTTCAAGTGAGGAAACTGACGTTAAGACTAGCTTTACCAGCTTTTACTACTTTCTAACTTTCAGTTCATTAAGCTATAGCATCCACTTTAACTGTACTGACACAAAGATGAACAACTCTTACCACTTCAGCACGATTGCGTCATCTTTTCAAGAATATTTAGTACAGTGAAAATGGACTTGGCCCGGCTCTCAATGTCTCTCCCGATGACTAAATTGATTTTAAATACAGGACGTGAAAATGGCAGAGTCACGTTCTGTACAAGCTGTACGTTGACGGAATGCAGATGAACCAGAGCCGCTGTGTTGAGAAATCCTACGCTAGAAATTGGCAGTTCTTACACTTGTGCAATCCAACAGTGATTTCATTTCATCTCACCCATCTTTAAGGTATATAATTGTGAGAATCAACTCAATCCTTTAATTGTACGGTCAGTATAATGACACAATGAATGTGGAAGTATTCTGTGGATCGTACATGACTTTTTACCGCAATGCTCCTCACCTAAGGGACTGGGTATCAGGGGCGATAGAAGGGGTCATAATTATTAACGTTTAGAGCAGCAGATAAAGGAACCCCTTCATATCCACCGTACACACATTTCAGCAGATGGAGAAGTTATTGGCTGCTATTGACGTCTAAAGTCTGAGACTGACTTCCCTACAACGAGCTTGTTATATGACTGACTTATTTTACGAAAACACCTGCGATACGAATTATATGATGAAATATATTATGATATATGCATAATAGCTACAAATAGCACAATAGCTATATATGCATATAGCTAGCTGCTATCTATAATATGATATCTATAATATGATGATTTGTATATACATGTATACATGTATATACATGCGTGTATATATATATATATATATATATATATATATATGTATATATATCTTCCCTCTCTTCAGTGCACTGCCAAGTGGCAGGTTCAAAGTACATACTCATACTCCAAGTCTGTTTTCTCGCTACATATGAGCACACCTTAGATCAACAAGTTAATCCCTTCACAAAGTCTATGCCTTGTCCATACCTTATGTAGCCTATAGCTTGGGACAAATATGGCTTCTGAGGTGGTTTCCCGTTGCCTTCCTCAGTTAGGTGGATTAATTACCATTTAGTCCTGGGGGTCCTGGGGGAAAATATTTCATGGTGAGGTGGGTCTCCTCTTGCCATCCTCAGCTCCTGCCTTTAGTCGACTCCTACGTACACGCGGCAGATTCTTTGCGGTTGCCCTATTCGGCAATGGTACAACCACACCCGAGCACAACACGGGGGAATATACATATATATATATATACATATATATATATATATATATACATATATATATATATATACATATATATATACATATATATATATACATATATATATATATTGTACATATATATATATATATATATATATATATATATATATATATCACATATATGTACACATTGGCCTCATGTATATAAATACATGTGTGTATATATATATATATATATATATATATATATATATATATTTCTATACACAAGAAAAATGTAGTATACATAAACATGTATATTGTTATGATACACTAAAAATCAATTGAACGGCTTCAATTGAAATATGAAGCCGTTATACATGTACATGTATATGAGAATATGTAGAGGCATTGTCCTGATTATACACATCTGGATGCTTTAAAAGATAGTAAGTAGCAGAACTAAAATATTAACATTTTTGATTTGTAGACGTAAAATAATCAATGTTCTTTCCTAAATTATTCACTCGAATTATACAACAGACATCGTAATTATTATATCCAGCACTTTATCACTTTTAGTATCTTTTTTGAGTATGTTTCCGTGCGAAGTTTTGTTGATTCTTTTTAGAAAATCAAATTCGCGTCAGAGATGCGAGCAAAAACAATTTATAAAAGAACACTTAAATTTAGAAACTACTCTCTCTCTCTCTCTCTTTAAACATTTGGTTAACTGAATAATCGCTCTATGACATCAAGGCCGATATATGCAACAAGTATAATATGGAATTGTATCGTTTGATAATATTTCGATGCTATTGCATGTAGGTGCGACGTATCGCATCCTGATGAATCCGCTGTATTGCGGAGCTGCTACATGGGATTGAAGTCCTGTGCGGGACGGGAGATGGAAGGGGCCTCGGCACAGTATCGGAGTCTTTTATTAACGAAGTTCATCTTCAGGCAAGAAGTGAATCGATGAAATGCCGGCCACACAACCTGGAACTACGGCTTTCATTAATTTTCCTGCAGTTCGTACATGACTGCAATAACAACTTTACGCCTGCTTGTACCTCTGATCTCTTCTCTTGTACCGCTGATCTCTCCTCTTGTATCGCTGATCTCTCTTCTTGTACCGCTGATCTCTCCTCTTGTACCGCTGCTCTCTCCTCTTGTACCGCTGATATCTCTGCTTGTACCGCTGATCTCTACCCTTGTACCGCTCATCAATCCGTTTGTACTACTTGTTTGACTGATTTGACCGCTATCTATTCTCTTATTGCATGTACCTTTGAGCACTACACTAGTGATTGTGTAATGATTTAGTTTCAACTATTCGTCTAACCATTTGGCCGAACTGTATGTGTGCGTATTTTATTGTATATATTTGTTTCATTATTTTAAAACATTTTAATCAACTTCTTATGCAAATTGGTTGGTTGTGATCGGTTGGTCGTCCACATCATCCTAGGACTAAGAAAAGAACGTAGTGCACTGCCTACAGGCAGGTCTAAGATTTATAACGCCTTCAATCATCTCCATCTTCCGTTTTCCTCTTCATGTCCATATACGAGTAGATCTTTAAATCATCTAGCATTCCTTTTGATATACCATTATTCTTGGGGGAATTTTGTTTAAAATTCCTTTTGATATACCATTATTCTTGGGGGAATTTTGTTTAAAATAAGTTGGGCCCCCTATGCCCTACTTAACTTCGACTAGTATTTACTGGATAGGGGCGTCATTTCTTGAAAACTCTATCCTGATTGCCCTATGTTTGTACGTAATTATAGCAGCTCAATCATTTAAAGCTGTTGATGCATTAGCTGTTGCTGTTATTGTAGCTATTGTTGTTGTGTGTTGTCTTACATGTACATGTACAGTTATATGACATTGTACTACTTGTTCTTCTGCTACTAGCGCTTTGTGTAAGGATTCATAATTTCTCTTGACTTTATAAAAGTCTAACAACTTCAAACTAGCAATACGTATTCCAATACTCCTTCTTTCTCCTCCTCTTTCTCTCTCTCTCTCTCTCTCTCTCTCTCTTTCTAAGTAATGGACTCAATTTTAGCGTCAGGTTTCGATTGGTTTATTAAAGTAATTAGGCATGATAAAGCATTTAACTATAAAGTTCTATGCCTCCGGTTTGATACCCAGATTAACCACCTCTGGAAATACCACTAATGAAAAAGATGCCAAAATGTATACATGATTTTGAAAGAAGAGTTTAAATCTTTCTGAATTTATAAGTGAATTATACAATATCACACATGAGCATACCCTATTTGACTGTATAGCTGAAAATATCGTTAGTTAAATACTTGCTTTTTTAATATTTCTCCTACTTTCTCTATCATCCTCTCCTCTATCTACCTCTCTCTCTCGTTCTCTGTTTCTCTACATGTGTCTCTGTGTGTGTCTCTGTATGTGTCTCGGTATGTGTCACGGTATGTGTCATGGGCAGGTGAAGTTGTATGTCGTCACGTGACCTCGCGTTTGGTCTTCTGGAAATGATGGATGGCATAATTCAATTGAAGGAGACGACTGGTCTTCTTCTTCTTCTTTCTATAAAGAAAGAGACGAGTGAGTGATGGATTGAGAAGAAGAAGAATTGAAGAAAGAGCATGAGAGAGAGAGAGACAGAGAAAAATAGGAAAGAATAAGAAGAAAGAAGTAGACGGAAAGACAAAGAAAAAGAGATCACAATTAAGATAAACTAATTGATAACATGATTGTAGCTATGTTACAATGCATATATCCAATCTATGAACTAATGTGAGTATGTAATCTACTAGACTATTCTCCAGGTAGCTAAGCGTAGACGAAAATGAATACGAAAGGAAAGGAAAAATATACTTCAAAATATTAAGAAAGGAGAAACTTAATACTCTAGATTACGGAGAGAATGATAGTCAGAGAACTCTGTAGGATGTAGGAAGAAACGAATAAAGCTGCATAGAGTGTGCGTACAGTAGTGCTTGTTCGATAATTTGGAATAGAGTTAGAATTAAAAGTTAATCAAAAATGCGAGGAATAGCTCCTTGAATATGGAAACAATCATCTGAAAAAAACAATTAATAATGAAGCCTAGCTAAATAAACAAATAAATGCATAGAGTAAAATTTGTGTACAGAAAATTTCCTGATTTCTAGTAATTCTTAACTAACGCTCGATACTAGTTCAACAAGTTAGACTATAACAAAAAAGAGCGCAAACATAATTGACTACACTAAAATACCGATGAATTGCAACAATAATTCCTGAATTTTCCATATTTTTGTTTTCAGTTAATAGCGGACTGGTGGTATGGTGCTTCCTCACCCTGTCGTTTATATGAGCCTTTGAAGTGCCATTGACCTAGGCTTTACCCTGACTTAGCATTTATATCTTTCATTGTATTTTGGTGATATTGAAATTGATTCTTCGAGTCTATCAAATTAAATAGATAAATAAATAACAAAGTCAGAGTACTGGTGTAGTCGTCTGATCTGTGGCGTCTGGTGGTTGATGAACCGATTTGTCAATAGGCTGACAAGCATTTGTTTGTAAAACTATAATAATTAGTTGAAAAGATATCATTTGGGCTATTTAAATAATTGCTATATATTTATAACTAATATCAATATTATTATTAATATTACTATTAGTATTACTATTAATATTATGATTAATAGTAACATTAATATTAATATTAATAATTATTAATAATAATATTAATAATAACATTTATATTAATATTACTGTTATTACTAACATTACATAAAATATAATGTTAGTAATAACATTACTAACATAACATATAGATTAAAATTAATAGTAACATTAATTTTAATTTTAATACTGATCGAGAGCGAAACAGAGAACTAGAGTGGAAGAGAAAGAAAGCGAGAAATATTTGTCAATATGGCCGACATAAAATTATTATTTTTTCACTGGCCTACTAATGTTTAAACGGCAAAATAATATTTGAAGTTTTTCAACTTCCAATTTCTTTCAAATGATTTCTCTCCTGCGCTGTAAACGACTTCTTTGCAAACACAGTGGAGCAATTAAAAGAAATTTTCTAGAGAGCTGACATAGAGTTACTGCCTTCAATCATGAATGCTTTTTTCTTCTAAAATCAATGCTAAAGGAACTAGCAGAGTAAAAATAGAGCTTCTTCTGGCGGCCACTTACTTGCATTAAAGTATTTGAGACTTTTACATTAAATTGCATGTGCCAATTTAATCAATTCCGTAATGTAAGTTCTGGAAAGCTCTAGCTTAACCTTGACGTCTCTTACACAATACACTGTTAGACGGGAGTTTTCTTACATTGTTTTTAAAGCATTTATCTGCGCTCTGAGACTAGAGACGAGGACCTGTAGCATTAGTATCGAACCAGCATTGATTAGTTGTGCTAGAGATTAAAGCGGTTCAGTTCTAAGTCTATTTTTGTTTCAACATTTCTTTTAATATTCTTATATTAATAGATTTGTCTCTGTTGTGTCTGCAGCACCACATAACATGTCAAAGGGGTAAGAGAAATAAGAGAAGGCTAAACAGAAGACGAGGAAAGAAATGGCAAATTACTTCACACCCCACATTTTGCAAGATATTAGTTAGGCGATATTAAGGTAGTAAGTGTAGCCATTCTTTCTTGTGAACGCGCTTAGCTGATTGTGAGTGGATAATTGGACATTTAAGTTGCTTTTTTTCAAAATACCAAAGTTGTATTTAAAGTTCCATAATTGTTTTTGGTCTATAAAAGAATATTTCTGAAATTTTCAAGAGTCTGAGCCGTTGGCCGTTGAGAATTTCTATGGAACAATTATGGTATTTGATATTGTCGTCTAACATATCACATTGCGACTTTTAACGCGTCGCTTACTTCATTTGTGTGTCCTTTAATCTAAATGGAGAAAATTAATCTTATTAAAAAATTAAATCATTTGGCAACAGTGCTCTTGCCTGTTAGCTGTAATATCTCGTCGTGGATTGAAAACGTCATATAAATAAGTCCTCTGAATGTAAATATAAATTTTCAGAGCGCATAAATTTATGGGTATTTTAGTACTTTCAAGGCAAATGTCTTATTCATCTTAAATTGAACTCAGATATTTAATTGCATTATGATTTATTCTCATCAAATTTTCATTACCAGTTAGTGTTTGCAGAAATTCTTTCAAAAAGGCAGCGATTACTAATATCCATGGAGATAAATGAGGAAATGGGTCTTAGACAAGCATTTGTGCTTCCTGACCCATTGTGCCGCTATGTTTTATGTCAAAACTTTCCAACGTAAAAAATAATGAGCTTCACGTTGACCTTAAACTTTTGCTCTTCAGATTTCTATTACACAAGTACGTTATAGTATATGTATTATTATTCAAAGAGTGGACAGCCTAAAGACAGGATTGCTTTCTCATGGAATGACGCCCTTGCCCAGTATTTCATAGTCGAAGCCGAGGAAGGCATAGGTGATACACATCTTCACAAGTACAACCCCCCCCCACGTATAGCGGTGTCAAGGCTTCTAATGTTCATTATATTATTTTAATCCTAAGACATTGACCTCGAGAGTTCGCTGAATTTAATGTAAAGGTTTTAATCACAAAGTCGTGTTTTAAAAAATTAAATTAAATTTATTAAGTAAAACACGAATTAAATAGTACTTACAGACAGTGTACAAAGAAACGAAAATATCCAACAGTTCTATCGCGCAAAATATAGTAACTCGAGATACAATCAAAAATAAAATATTCGATCGCGAATTTAACACATAGGCCTACGACTATATGCACACATTATAGATTTGTAATCCAACGTTTAAATTTAAATAACGACCACAAAACTACTTTAGAAATTGTACTTTAGGAATCTCTGTGTTATACGTTAACAGCTAAAAAACAAAGCTATCTCTGTTCTCTTGCGTTTCCTTTCACCACACTTAAGGTCTCCACCGCGGTCTTACCTGCTCACAGATAAGCCACTATCGTCTATAACGTCTAGACGAGAAAGATCTGTATCTTTCCTAATATCTTTCCAAACACGTGTTCTCTCCTCTAAACCTTTTTCACGTGTCCCAGTAAACAAACCTTCCCCTCTCCAATCCTCCTCTGACCAGGCTGGCCCCACCAATCAGAGGCTCTGAAACTATTTAAGCCCCGCCCACGACGGAGATCGGAACAGCTGACTCGTATAATATTATCTTTACATATAAAGTATTAGGCTACAAAAATAGCACTTTACATCCTCAGTTACAAACATATACACTAATTAATACAACAAATATGTGATCCTGACAAGCGGTATATCATGTTAGATGATTTAAAGATCCACTCTTATGTGGATATTAAGAGAAAACGGAAGACAGAGAAGAGTGGAGGTATTATATATCATGGACCTGCCAGTGGGCAGGCACTAAGACAGCGAGAGAGAGAGAGATTAACCAATCAATTCCGCTTTGCTAAATGCCATAGCCGATATGATTTAACGCACACATTTGAAACGATAAGTCTGGAATAAGCCGAAAGCGAGACAATGAGTGTTTACCTAAAGATTCCCTATGCACGTTTCAAGCATTGTATGTTATTAGATGTCAATGTTTCCCGTGCTGTGTCTGGGGCACTGAAAAATGAACAAACCGTTAACTGCATGTGTCGTTCAAGACTACAAAGTAAAACTGAAGAATGCAAGAGAAACAACTCAGAGACCATATTTTTCCAAATCTCTTTAGGTCATGTGTTATAGGCAACAAGCTATAGGTATGCCTTTTGTGAAGGGATTAGCATGTTGTTCAGTGGAGCGCGAAAGCAGACACTTAGTATGAATATATACTTTGGACCTACCACTTGGAAAGATGATAGCGTGAGAAAGAGAGAGAGATAGAGAGAGGGGAGGGGATATCGTTGTGCATACTGGTCAGTACATTCTTAGTTTGAAAATGGAGGTAATCATTAAGCGTTGCTTTCCAAATTCCATAAGAATTTTAGTATTTAATCGTCTTATCACATATTGAGACTAAAAATATTAAAGAAAGAGAGAGAGAGAGATAATTAGAATAAATAACAGGTCTTTGGTCTATGAGTGGGTCTTTAATTCATCTCCAATACCTAATCTAGGAATGCCTCTGCCTCTATTTCCTTCCATTCTGCCTTCTATGACCTCTTGTAATAGACTTCCCCCCTTAAAATGTGTCCTATCCAACTCTTCTTCCTATTTTTATACACTTATCAACTATCTATCTGTACCAACTCTCTGCAGAACTTCCTCATTTGTAAACTATTGAGTCCAGATAATCCTTTCCATTTTCTCCATATCCACATTTCCGATGCGTCTAGTTTCCTAATGGCTTCCTTCCTTAAGGTCCTTGTTTCACCTCCATATAATAGCGTGGTCCGAACCATGGCTTTCACTATCTTTATCTTTGTGTCTTTCTTTAGACTTTTTGTTCATAGTTCTTTCCTATTACAGAATGCCTCTTTTGATAGTGCAGTCCTACTGCATAGTTCAGTCTCACATTTCCCATGATCGGTTATAATATGACCCAAATATTTAAATCTCCTTACCTGTTCCAGTTTTGTACCATTCATTGTGATATTAACTTCAAATTTATTGTGGGATAATCTCATCACTTTGGTCTTTTTGATGTTAATCTTCATGTCATATTTCAATGCCGTATCATTCAGACTATCCATTATCTTCTGCAGTCCAATCTCGCTACCCGCTGCCATTCCTTGGTCATCTGAAAATTTTACATCTTGAAACAATTTTCCTCCCACTTCTATTCCTTCTTCCACTTCTTCCAAGGTTTCCTCCATCATTGCCTCAGCGTGAATGTTAAATAGCAGTGTCACTGTGTCCTATTAACTAGGTCTTATTTCACCTTCTTCTGAGTATTCTTGTTGGATTGCAGGTTATATAAATTGCATTAATGCTCTTATTCTCCTTTGCATAAATTCTATGCTGATATGATTTAAGATTACTTCCTCAGGATGAGAGGCCATTTCTTATTCAATTCCATATGGAAGGCCTACTGAGCTTCATGGTCACTAATTTTTCAATAATAATCTATTCCTTTACTTCATCACAATGTGATAACTGCAAGTAGTTAGTTGCAAAGCAACCAATAGTAAAGTATCATATCAAACAATCCTTTGTGCTACATGTATGTAGTTAAGCTAACTTAAAACTAAATTACATTTCTCTGAGAGTTATCAGTGAAATACATGTTTAACTGATGACTCAGTTATAATTGAACCATCAAAAAAATAGTTACTAAGTGTCAATCATGTTAATTATACTACAATATAATAATTTTATTATAGTATACTGTAGTTGTAGTACAATATACAATAATACAAGTTGCAATCCCTAACGTAGTACAATAGGAATAGGACTGCGGTATACTATCGATCCGTATACTTTTGTCCGAATACTTTCTGATAAACTATACACTGATTATATTACGACATAGATATGTTTTTCTCTTAACATTATTAAGGTCACTAGTTAAAACATTATGAAGTTCTGAATGTAATTGCAATTCGGTTAAATTCCGTCGAGGTTATTCACACTGACACATATCTAATATATAGGTCAACACATATCCTATTTCTATTAACCTCATATACTGGCAAACAATCCTTTCAAAAACTGAATTGAATAAGTATTTACCGTTCGGATTAGATGGAGTCCCAGTTGTCGGCTGTATTAAGATTGCAGTTTCTCAAAAACTTCTCTATATAACGGCGCTTCCGGTTTGGTTCGTTATTCCGGTCAGGTTCCAAGGATTGTCGAGTCCCCAATCCTTCTATCGTTTACTGGAATGTTAGTTCATGCAAGCTAACTAGAAAGACTAAATGTACGTTGTGCATTTGATTTTCATATGATACACTGCCAGTTATGAGCAATCATAGAAGGAAGTTAAATTTATCTCTGTTTGATTTCGGGATTCTTTCCATCTGCTGTTTAAAATGTTTTAGAAATGTGCTCATTGCTGAATTAAATATTGTTTGTCAAAGTGGGCTGCTGTAGTTGCATGAATTGCAGCAGTTCCTACTCAAAACTGTTACAGTGATTCTGGTATGCTGATAAGAGAGGTCTATTAAATAAGGAACTTAAGTTTGGATGGCTTACTTAATGCCAAGCTTGCTTGGTGTGTTTTAGGGTACGTTGTAAAGTCGTTGCAGGAGAGTCATTAAAAAAGGTTAAAGTCACAATAAAAGTGAAATTAGTATCTATTACGATATCACTTTTAATACCACAAGCTTAACCACTAGGCAGTTTAGTCAATTATCCAGGTTACCAGTCCTGTGTATGTTCAAGATTTTATTTTCTAATCAGCTCTATCGGGCATCAACGACAGAATCTCACGAACAGCCAATTAAAATGTAATCATTTAATGCGCTTACGCACTGAGCTTTTTAGACATTCCAAATTTCTGTTATGGTTCTAACCATAAAATAAAAGTATAGATAATTTTGATTAAAACAGAAGTTCAGAAAAAAGTCTTTCCTAGCTTTACAATTAATTTGCAAATTAATTAATTTAATGCTAATATTTTAACATTACATTTTGTGGCACGGAAATCGAAGTTATCTTCTCTCGATTCGATCAAGCTAGATTACTACTATTACGATTTATAAAATAAATTTTAACGTCGGCTTCCGGCTCAAATGAAGCAGGTGAGTGACTGGGAGAGCACTGAACTTGAGCTCTGCAACCACTGATCCGTTTTCTAACAGCATACTATAAAGCCACCGGATCAGCCTATTTTGACGCTACATTCAGTAATGTACTTTTTATCGACTACTATGATCGAACGAAAGAAGGTAATGTTTTATTTTGAGCACAAGTTACTAATTATCATATTGTTTGATCATAGTACCATATATCATAGTTGGAATAAATTGCTGAATTATAATCATAATCTGTTTTATTGAGAGTCATGCCAGTATGGCGGATACTCTATTATGCATTTGCTGTTGAATGGTATAAGCAACACTGGCTAGAGGCAGTTGAGATGTCGGTAAGATATCCGACCGCGGATCAGTTTGTGTTGGATTCAAATCCTGGGTTCGCCCGTCACTGACATCGCTTTCTAGTAAGGAAACTGACGTTAACATTAGCATTACCAGCTTTTTACAGTAAAAATCAAGTGATAGAGATTCCGAGGATTATTCCAGGACTGTTGATAAGTGTATATACTTGTATAGTTTATGTATTTAATTATTAATTTGCTAATAGGTAATGGAAGAAAATCTAGTCATATGCCGATCCTAGTTAGACTCGGATTAAATGGAAGATGATGATGAATCCTAAACTCTTCTTTCTATAAATATATTAAGAAATAGGAAGAAAAGTTAGATAGGACACATTCTAAGAAAGGAAAGACTACTAAAAGAGGTCATATAAGGTAGAATGGAAGGAAATAGAGGCAGATGCAGGCCGAGATTAGATATGTTAGATGATTTAAAGATTTAACTCATATGTAGACATGGAGATGAAAGCGGAAGACAGAGAAGCGTTGAGGAGTTATATACCATGGACCTGCCAGTAGGCAGTGCACTAAGATATAGAGAGAGATATGATGATGGTGAAGTAAGTATGTGCATAGCGATGGCAATCTTCAGAGTCGTGAAGACTTCTTGAAGAATTCATTTTATTTATTTGATTTATTTTTTAGATTTAGTTAACAGTGGTTCTGGTATTTCTGCAAAATAGCCACACCAATTATTTGAGGGTGAAATACTGTTAAGTAATGCTATTAGAATATAATTGAGGAACTTGAAGATAATGAATTTATAAAGCTGCTTAATAAACAACAGGATTGCATGAAAGAAAGCATATTCCTTATTTAATTTCCGTTATCTGTTGCTCTTCATGAAATGAAAATATTTCACGTATGGTCTATTTCAAAGTTAAAATTAAACTCATATCAACATTGTCATAAATCCCTAACATAAATCTATTAAGAGAAAATATATGTTACCAGAAGCATTTTTAATTTAGGTAATTTCAAAGTCAACTCTATTTTCAGTGTCAGATGCGGAATTTGCTTCATCTACTAACCTACTGTTAGCAATACCGACTGCGGTTTTTTCTAATAACAGTTTCAGTAATAGCAATACAGTTTTCTTTATCTATGATGAACACGGAAGTAGGTCAAGCTAAAAAATACACTTTACACAAATTGCGCATTTAAAACTATCAACATAGGCCTAATTCAGTCGCATAATTGGCTTCAGTAAAACAAGATTAAAACAAAGAGAACGAACAAAACAAACATTTTATCGAAGCGTTCATCGTTGAATAACGATGAACGTTTATCACAAAATATCTAATTACTCCTAGCAATCAATCAGTAACAAGTAATACAATAAGTATATCTAGAAATTTTCACTCTATTCGAAATGTCCCAGTAGTTGTACATAACAAAATCTGCTGAGGAATCTGGCCTAACTTTAGAAGTGTCATGCGTTGTTTAAGTGAATCAGCAACGTACATGCATAATTATGTTATCGGCACAGATGTGCGAAGTATTAACCGAATCCTATATCAGCTATCAGTCAATTTAATGACCTATTTATTAATTTTAAAGCTATGCGATTGATTGATCCACCTTTTATTGCAAATCATTCATTTATCAAAATAGTGTTTATCTTAATGTAAAGCTTAATTTTCTATTTGCACCTCTGACAAGATTAGTACCATAATACTGTACATCCTATGCATCACTTATATGTCATTTTATACATGTTACTATTATATAATATATATTATATTATACACATCATATGCATCATTTATCAATATGGGCTCGTTGCTCGAATACTTTCAATGTTTAAGTTTATTCAAAGACCCTAGAGTCATCAACAGCAATCGAATAATTCAGTATAATAATCTGCAGATTTTGCGTTAGTTTCTTCAGCGAAAGATAACATCAGACTCGATCTATTTTGCAGACCGGAAGTTCTATGCTGCGATGACGCGATCCGGGTCTCTTACTGCGACACTTGCACCGGAGCAGGTTCTGGAAGGCTCTGCGGAAGTCCGGATTGAATATGTGATAGATGATGGGATTCAGCATAGAACCACTGTAGGCCAGCCACTCCAGGCCTGTAAGCACCTCGGGGGAAATATAGTTGGCACAGGGCATGCATGTACCCTGAACATTACAAAAATGTACAAAATAAAATTATAGTAAACAGGCATTACCTTGAAATGATCAACTATGTCGATATCCATCACTTTTTAATACCACAAGTTTAAACCGTTAGGCAATTTAGAACATTTTCCGTGTAACCAGTCCAGTGAATGTCCGATATTTTACTCTCAGATCAACGCGGCTGGGATTAGAACCCACGAGGGTTCAATTCACCTCAGGATCTGTCATTTAAAACTTCATGACGCTACCCCTACTCTAGTAAGACATTCTAATTAATTAATTAATTAATTCTATCTTCAACATGTGTTTCTGTATCCCATCAGTGTATTATTAGAGACGGTACTGAAGATGAATCGAACCGGAGACCTCTTGTTCATCAGGAAATCTTCTATCAATTGGACTAAAGCCGTTATTAAAGTTAATGTTTAATTTGGAGCTGGGGAAAATGACCTAAGCTAATCACTGGAAATGGTTGATTGTCGAAACGATCCATATACAGTGTAAAATCATGTTGAAAACGAAAACAGTTAGCCATAAACAATAGCCAGTTCTATTCCCACTAAAGTTCTTGGAATATCACTGAAAAAAATAAGCTCCCCACGTAGTTAAAACTGAACGAGCGTTACGCCTTACGCTTTAGCTCATATCGTTTCAGACATCATCCTTGTATGAGGAAACGGGCGTTAAACCTTTATTATTATTATTAGTAGTAGTAGTGGTAGTAGTATATTATATGCTAATGCATTAACCAATCAATCTCGCGAGTCTGGTCCCGACCTAAACAAATTGATTGATAAAAAAATCCCAGCAAAATAAATTTTCTATTTTGATGTTGCCATGGTATAAGTCGTAAGAATAAACCTAAATATTGATCTCGCTATTAACCTTATGACCCGATTTTCATAAAAACTGAAAACAACTTTATCAGTTTTATAATCATAGGAAAAGCCTTTGAGGCCTCGACTCTAAATTTGAATTCGAGTCTCACAAACAGCCTTTTGAGAACTAGGATATTAACATACTGCTGACAGAAATGTATTGGACTTTAAATGAGTTTAATACTATGTTTAATTGAAGCTCTTGAAAATGGTTTAATAAAATGTTACAGAAAATAAATTTAATTAACAACAAAAACAGCAAATACAAAGGTAAACATTATCAACACATGTGCTTGTCATGAGTATATAACCAAAACATATTCTCTACCAACATACTACGCGATAATTAACACACTGCGTTACTTTATCTTGTTATTTGTATATTGTTACAATCTGCGTTTTGTCATATTGATGATGGAACTAAGAAGGAAAAGATTACTTTCATAATGTAAAGTATATGACTAATAATTTCTTAATAACAATAAATTAATAATAAATAAATTATATTTCTTAATAATAATAAATAAATTTCTTAATAATAATAAATATTAATATAATTTCAGTTATAATTTCAAGATTTTCATAATTTATATAAACATACAAGTAGTATTTGTCTTTCGATAAAAGCTTGAATTCAAACCTTAATGACGTACACAGCGAAGAACGGAAGATAGCACGCAACGAACACAGCGAAGATGATTCCGAGCACCTGCACAGCTCTTCTGCCCTTATCCGGGCTCGTTCCCGCACCCGTTCTTCTACCACTCTCATTGGAGGACACGCTACGCCGCAGCGTAAAACTCCTCCTATACCTCAGAAGTCGACTGTCCGGACTGTCCGTTGAACCTAGACCTCTGTGTCTGGGAGAAGAAGGTGCTGACAACATTCCACTGCCGAACGAATCTGAATCTCCAGTCACAGAAGGTTTCCCTCCTCCGCTGGAGTTGAACACATCCGCAGAGCGCTCCCACAAAGGAATCCCGTCAGACACAGCAAGGAATCTTCCCGTCGAAGTGGCATCGCTGACGCTGAGACACCTGGAAGTCCCGGCCAGTCCCGGAGTCCTTCTAGGAGATCCCCCTTGTGTACTACCACGAACTGACGATGAATTGCCTAGCGGAGTTTTCTTCTGATTGCACGTCAGCGCTGAGCACATCTCTTCACTCCTGGCCGAGGAATCAGAAGTTAGCCCTGAGAGACCCGGTGGAACGCTCGTCTGCTTCCTCAAGGGAGGATTTCTCTCCAGACAGGCGTTATACACCGCTCTGGTCCCTGGCCCGTCATCGGTCAGTAGCACCGTAGTCTGAGAATAGATACTATTCCTTCTCGAGCCCCCACCATTACCCAAAGTGGACACAACGGTTGCTGAGGAGCTGTCGCCACCCTGTGCCGCTGAGTTGGACTGAAGGGCAGTGACGGTGCTGGCCGAGCGGTAGGACTTGGTGACGGTCATACGACGCTGTTCCCTTAGCTGCGCCTGAAGGGCCCTCACGGTCAGGGCGTACATGACCGTCATGATGAGGAGAGGCATGTAGAACGATATAACAGTCGCCGATATCACAAATGCTGGCGTCTCCGGTCCGCAACCCTAACAATCAATCAATCAATTTATCAATCAATCAATTAGGAAGTGCATGAATCTACAGACTGGGGCAAAAAAAATCCCTTAGCGAAATCTAAATAACTTCAGCAAAAGTCAGAATATTTGTATAAAATTCTTGGAGCTTCTCCAGAAGGAATTTCTGCATATCACCTGCAAATTTGATGAAAATCTATTGAAAAGTAAACAAATTACAGCGTTTCTACGACAAAAGTGCAAAAATCAATTTTAACAAGGCTTTCTTTAACAAATGCCTTAATAACTTGGACAAAACTCAAAATAGTTTTACAAACTTTTCGGCACTTCCAGAGGAGGAATTTCTGCATATGTCCTGCTAATTTGGTGAAAATATATTCAGTAGTAACAAAAATACAGCGTGTCCTCGGAAAAAAATGTTAAAATCAATTTTAACCGAGCTAATTTAAACAAAAGTACCGGAAATTTTCTTCAAAATTTAGGAATAATTTTAACAGAAAGAACGAATTTTAATCATCTTTATTGGAGTAGCTAACAAGGTAGTGCAGGCTTATACTCCACCACTTGAGTAAACGACCTTTTCAGGGTCGTTATTTTCTTTAAAAGGAACGACTGACATTTCAAAAGCCTTGCTAAAAATGATTTCAGCACTTTTCTGGTAGAAATGCTGTCATTTCGTAACTACTGAAAATATTTTAACCAAATTTGCAGGATATAAGCATAAATTACACCCCTAGAAGCACCGTAAATTTCGTAAAGATATTTTGAGTTTTCTTATAGTTATTGAGATTGCGCTAGGGGATTATTTTTTTGCCCCAGTCTGTATTGCGCAGGAAATAGCGCAGGCAATCAATCGAACATATAATAAATCAATTAAACATATGTTGAATCAATGAAATGTATTAATTAAAATGCATCGAAGGTTTTAATATGCATATGTATATATATACATGTGTATAATATATATATATGTATATATATATATATATATATATATATATATATATATATATATATATTTACTCTCTGGAAAGTGTTGGCACAGATAGACAATTGATAATTGCATTAAGAAATAGGAAGATGGGTTTCATAGGACACATTCTAAGAGAAGAAAGTCTACCAAAAGAGGTCACAGAAGTTAGAATAGACGAAAATGAACTAGAGGAAGGCCGAGATTAAAAATGTTAGATGATATAGATACTATGATATAGTAGCCTATATAAATGATAATCAAGTAGTCCGTCAATTAATGAATTAATCGATCAAATTGCAGGCACGCAATCGAGCAGACAATAAATGACGAAATCTCTTTGACAACTAATAATTTGAATAATAACTAGTAATCTTTAGCTAGTACTTATGGTAAGAACTGTATTCTATACTGTCAATGGTTATGCGCTTTTCGCCATTTGACTTATTGTATGACTATTATAAAATTAACTTTTTACATAGCTTAATAACTTCGGATCAATTAAACTGTTATTCAGGTTGAAACAATTCGGATTACAGGGGTTATAGATTTATCACAGATAAGTATGATATTTCTGATGTTCATGATCGGGACTCAATAAAAAAATCAGTTATATAAATCTTGGATTTATTTTGAAAGGTTACTGCCTTAATTAATTGTTAATTTATTTTAATAACCTGAAATATTTCGTGGAATCTTTATTTTTATTTTTTGTTTAATCCCATGTCATTTCATATTCTGTGCACTCGATAGTTTCATAGTGTGCACGGTGTTTGTTCGTTTGCTTTGTGCTGATGTGTTCTATAATATAGGTTGGTGAATAAAGATTATAAATATATATCTATCTATATACTGTATATATTTACATACTGGCTAGAGCCAGAGCGATGTCTGTAAGATAATCGACCGCGGATCAGTATGTGCGGGGTTCAAATCTTGGCCTCGCCGTCACTGACATCGCTTTCGAGTGAGGCAACCGACGTTAACATTAGCTCTTTTACTTTAATAAACAATCCTTCAATTGAAAATTAAATCAACCTAGTGATAGATACTAACATTCTACGACTCAATCATTGTATTGCAGGCTCTGATCACTGCTGAGTTTGAGAATCAGCAATTAATATCTAATTTTACTTCTGAGCCTTGACAAAGTCTAGAATGCCTTTTCATTCGTTTCAATCCGGTAGGTTGCAATTACCATCTAATAATAACTAGTATTCGTATATATATATATATATATATATATATATATATATATATATATATATATATATATATATATATAGTCCCAAGCAGCTTGACAAAACCGAATGCGCAACGTTATGTCTCAGAGATAATGAGTGCACTTCGCTTTGGTCGAAGGAAAAAGAATAGTAATTTAGAAAATTGAAGTTAAACGGAAAGAGAATAGAACAGAGAGAAAACATTGAGCATTCAACTACAGGCTCTCATCGACTTAGACCGGTATCAACTAGCGAGATAATCCACAGTTTAAACCTCAGCAGTGGCGTAAACTACGGATTAGTTACAGTTTGGTCTTCTGTAAGCTTTGGATCGTGGTTTAAACTTTAAAGTAAGGCGGAGATGCGTATATGTTATCGGATGTAGTCGTTCTCATTGAGTCCAAGAACTCGTTTGGTAATATTTCAATCAGAATATAGAGTCCGTCAAATGCAGGTGAAATAAAATCTTGAGACGCCATGTAAACTGAATTTATTTTGCGTTGTTAAAATATTTCGTTAACATGTAAATTTCTTGACATTATGTATACCGAAGTGCCGGTTAAACCACAAGCTAAGCGCGTTTATAATGCACTATGAGAAAACTTTTCAACAGTTATTTAGTAACAACATTTTATCATAAATATACGTAAAATCTATCGTTATTCCATATAAAAGATAATTTTCAAATAAGAAGTAGCCTAAGGAAAAAATAAATGTATCTACAAATATTTACCTCAAATTTAATTTTAAACTAAAATTAAATTTTATGTTTAAATGTCAAATGTATGCTTGTATATAATGAAGATTTCAGCTTATTACTTAGCTGTAATCATTTCAAAGAATGACAGCGTTAACTACCAACCAGAACTTTACTTTTCAAAACCTTGGTGAGAAAGTTATAATAAATATTCAAGTTTAATGGCGAGTGCAAATAAGTCAATTTTTAAATTGTCAGAAGGAGAATGATATGAAAGCATCCTTTATTTCCTCCCTTTATACATCCTCCGTGATATTTTATATTGTCGTAAACACTCATTATAATGAATAATCAACTATGTTGATATCTATCACTTTTAAAACCACATGTTTAATCCGTTAGACAATTTAGACCATTTTCCGTAAAATTAATTAATTAATTAGCAAACGTTATATGGACGTAGTTAGCCGGAAAATGTTCACTGAATCGTAGTAAGTATTGAATCAGATTGTACATCACTAACCTTAAACCTGACAGCGTCTTCGTGAGAGTCCAGCATGGAGAGTATGAACAAAGGCCCGGCTATGCCCACAGAGATCACCCAGACAGTGGCTATCTTCAGCAGCGTATGCTTCTTCTTCTTGGCGTGGCCGTACCTGAGTGGGTAGGTGAGGGCCATATACCGGTCCACGGAGATCATGCAGAGGTGACAGATAGTTGAAGAGGTGAAGAGGACGTCTAGACTATACCAACCGACACACATCAGCTTGGGCAATGGTAGCTCATCTGAAAAAAATGAAAACGATATGACGTTATGGAAAAATAGAAATCATACGTGAAATATTTTTCGATGTTATACATAGCATTCATCTATTGAGAAAGTATGCTTCCGGTGTAAAGCTAAGGTTAACGTCAGTTTCCTCACTCTAAAGCAATGTCAGTGACGGGCGAGCCCAAGATTTGAACCCCGCACATATTGATCCGCGGTCGAGTGTCTTACCGACTTCGCCACTGGCTCCGCCGTGTGGTTGAACACTTAACATACATCTAATGATTCATAGTATAACTCTTCGGATAAATCATTTTTGTTTAGATTCAGGTGGAATTGAATTTCTTCAAGTGGCATACTCAACAAGCTTTAGTAATTTCTCTGTGGTGACGAATCAGACTTTAAATATTAATAGCAGTATTGTCTGCAAATTTTAATTTATAATATAAAACATAATATTACTTTGGTCAGCAAAGCTAAGCAAGTAGTTTATGTTTTATTATTACTTGTAAGAAACGAAAGAAATAATCACAAACTGTGACTAATGGCTAAATTAGTCAATACACCTACAGAAATTGTTGCCTAGTTAATTTTACTCATAATGCTGTCACAAACTGCATGTATTTGCAAAACAGTTGTTCTAAGAATTGTGACATCGTCATTATATAGATTTACAATATATCAATATACCACATATCGCCGTGTTGTGTCCGGGCTACTAGTGAATAGGCCAACCGTTACCTGATATAACGTAAGAGAGGACTAGTTAGAAACTGAAAAAGGTAACCACTTCAGAAGCAATGCACCTATTTTGCTAAGATACTGGTACATTAAGTTTTGGCATATGTTTGGTCTATGTGATCTGACCAATTATTTCAATAGTTCAGTGGAATTTCTCAGTGTGAAAGCCGAGAGAGAGTAGGAACATGTACTTTGGACCTGTCACTTGCCAGAACATGAGAGAGAAAGAGAGAGAAAGAGTTTAACAAAAAGTCGGAAAAACAATGAAATCGGAAACAGTCATGACAATCTGAAGAGTATGTACCCACTATGATCAGTTAAACGGACGACTAATTAATGGTTAACAATTTAAAGAGTCCATTTTAGTGGTTTCCCAGTGTTATGGCCGGATCACTGAAGAACTTACAAAATATAAACTGCGCGTGTCGTAAGAGGCTACTAAGCAAGAAATGAAGAAGATGATAGAAATCCACCGTATTTTTCCAAGCTAAGTTACTTATGACATGAATACGGTAGAGCCTTTAGTGAATAGATTAGCATATTGATTGATGATGAAGCGAAGTGTTGTTTTTGAAGAGTGAAAGCACATTCTGATTATGAATATGTATCGTGGACCAGCCATTTAGTTGAATACTAGATAGAGAGAGAGAGAGAGAAATTAGTCTCTAGACTACCTTGAGTTATCCTATAAGCGTACTAATTCTTTTTTTAGTAAATCAAGCAATTAAACATTTAATTATCTATCCAAAAGTAAATTAGTCATTTAATACCTTATCGAAAATTAAAAGAAAGATTTCAGCAAATTCCTCCTGCAGCTAACCAGGTTTACGAGTTAGAATTATAGACTGCAATAAACCTCGTACACAAGTACACCGATTACATGGGATTTGAAGAAGGATGTAAGGATAAGATTGGTATGATCGATGGACTGCATTCAAAGCCTCCGCGTGCAATCAAACTGTCGCTAGACTAAGAACGAACGGTGGCAGATATTCGGGTTGGAAAAGAAAGCTCTCTGCGATATAAAATTCGTCCTTGATTTGCTTTAGAACTCTTAATTTCCCTTGCTAGGTCTGAGAAACTTGTATGATAGATTAATCGAATATGGTATTTGAATAGCCTTTAATTATTCCGCTTGCGCGAAATATAAGTATATATATATACATATATATATTTTATTAAAATCACAACTTTATCTCTCTTCTTTTCTCTTCTTTTCTCTCACAACTTTATCTAGTGACCCAGGAGTATGCGAAATAAATCTGCAAAATTAAAGTGGCCACGCACGGTCAGTATTGCCATCAAATATATATGTTCAGATATCTGAACATATAAATTTGATTGTATGTTGGCTCCTCAGTTTTGAAAACTGACGAGAGAACTGATGATCTAGTTTACAAAATACTTTTAGAAAACTTTATCTACAAATGCTTCATTAATTTATACGTTTACAGGTCGAGTGCGGTCACCGAGTAGTCTGATTCTGCACATGAGAGCTTGCCAACGCCAACACTACAGAGAGAGATGATGAAGATACAACTGTTTTATTGTAATTACACTGTTTTGTTTGGTCTTTGGTTTTTTCATCATCAATTCCTACATCCAATTTTCAATTCAAGAGAGCTCGCTTTTAAAATTTGTTTTCCGTGGTTATTGTATTTGCATTGTTAATGGACCTGTTTATATTTTGCCACGGTTTAACTTTTTAATTCCATGGTGCTCGATGTTGTCATGAAATTGCTGTACTCATAGTGCTGCTGTTTGTAAATGATTGTTGTTGATGTCATTTTTAATGTATTCTAGTTCTGTATCAAACTCCCCATAGTATATTTTCGCATTTAAGCGCTCTACAACAAAAGCGTATCTACATGTACATCTTCTCATTCAATGGACAAACGATTGTCGATTTTCTCATTCAAGTCTTCGAACGTTTATTTCTTAACATTCAAACCCTACATCTACAGTATATCACGGTCAATTTTCTTGCGCCTCTGAGACGACAGATGGCGTGTGAACGAGTCATTATAAGAGAAATGAAGTCACATCATATTATTTGCACTGAATACGAGCGTAAGGATCTCGCCTAAAGCCACTGCTATGATTCGCCATTAATTCGCTTTATATTTCACATCTTCCTGAAGGACGGGGTGGCATTCTATATCTCGTGGACGTCCCGTCTAACCGGATTTATCTTCTGCATTACACGCCTCCAGCTAAGACTAGGAGCTGCGGCCGTTAGCTTAGAATCAGTAACAACAGTAATAGTAGCTGAAGCAACAGCTGTAACAGTTACCCAACAACAACAATATCAGTCAGCTACCACAATAACATCAGTCAACAACAACAACATCAGTCAACTACAACAATATCAGTCAACTACAACAACAACATCGGTCAACTACAACAGTAACATCAGTCAACTACAACAAAAACATCAGTCAACTATAACAACAACATCAGTCAACAACAACATCAGTCAACTACAACAACAACATCAGTCAACTACAACAACAATATCAGTCAACTACAACAACAACATCAGTCAACTACAACAACAACCTCAGTCAACTACAACAATAACATCAGTCAACTACAACAACAACATCAGTCAACTACAACAACAACATCAGTCAACTACAACAACAACCTCAGTCAACTACAAAAACAACATCAGTCAACTACAACAACATCAGTCAACAACAACAACATCAGTCAACTACAAAAACAACATCAGTCAACTACAACAACATCAGTCAACTACAACAATAACATCAGTCAACTAAAATAACAGCAATCTATAAAAACGTCAACAATCAACAAACACAACATACATCAGCAACCAACAACAACAATAGTGAGCAACAACAACACTATCATCATTAGTAACCATACCAGTAAAGTAAAAAAGTAAACAAGAAATTGTAGTGAAATGATCAACTATGTTGATATCTATCACTTTTAATACCAAATGTTTTAACCGTTAGGCAATTTAGTCCATTTTCCGTGTAGCCAGTCCAGTGAATGTCCGAGATTTTACTCTCAGATGAGCGCGGCTGGGATTCGAACCCACGAGAGTTCAATTCACCTCAGGGTCTGTCATAATTGGATTTCAACTATATCTACTTAATTTTTGTTTAATGATATGAATTAGATTAATCAGTAGTTAAGTGGATTTAATTACTAATTCTGGATCGTTGGAGAATGTACAAATTTAAAAAAGTTTCAAAAGTTATTTTATACGTTACAAAGAAAAGCTGGACTAGAATTAATAAAAAAGTGACTGCTTTCTTTAAACTCCCAGAAAATACTGCTCAAGTATTATATAATAATTACTTAAGAAATTATTAATAAATTACTAATATTTTATGTTTTTATACACTCGAGATAAATAATTAAATCCGTTAAATCTAGTAACCAAACATCAATTAATGATATAACATTTCTCATATCTCTCACATTTCATTTCGCGCACTGAGCTAAGCCGATGGCTTGTTGGTATGTTAAAGTAAAAACACGCATAATAGTGAATAATCAACTATGTTGATATCTATCACTTTTAAAGCCACATGTTGAATCCGTTAGGATTTGTCATTTAAAACTTCATGACGTTACCCCTACGCTATTTAGACATTCAATTTATGTTGTTCAACAGCGGATCAGTAGGTACAAGATTCAAATCCAGTGCTCTCCCCGTTACTGACAAGCTATAGAGCAGGGCACTACTATAAACCTGGCTTTGGCTCTGACTTCCTTTTCATCGTGCTGTTTCCAATACGACCTATCTGCACTCTGCAACTCGTCAACATGCCTATAAATATGTTGACTAACAGCCAGGGGTAAGGACCAATTTTCTACTATAGGGAGAATGCAACCGATTTCTCTATACTAAGATCCAGGTTCTAAAACGGTAGCTACTTTTTGAAAATATGCAACTTAGTTCAACAATGGTACCCTACAGATCACTGCAAAACATAATGCGGAGCCTTCGTACTTTTTGATTGATTGATTAATTGTTCAATTAATTGATAGATTGATGGATTTGTTGATTGATAACATTTATTCTCTACAGGAATATTGAAATCAAGCCAAGAAATGAAGTTTACGTAAAAGGCAAAATTAAATTTTGCCACTTCTATTGATAGAGTCTACAAATTTCTATCGCCTATTTTTGTCATGCTTCTTTGTTGAGTCATCTTATACTACACCGACATTACTAACATTTTCGTCAAACGTTTTTTGTATCATTCTCTCTCTCTCTCTCTCTCTCTCTCTCTCTCTCTCTCTCTTAGTGCACTGCCTACTGGCAGGTCCATGGTATATAACGCCTCCACTCTTCTCTGTCTTCCGCCGCCCTTTTCATTTCCACATATGAGTGGGTCTTTAAATCATCTAACATACCTAATCTCGGCCTGCCCCTGCCTCTTTTTCCTTCCATTCTACCTTCTATGACCTCTTTTAATAGACCTTCCCCCTTTAGAATGTGTCCTATCCAACTCTTCTTCCTATTTCTTAATACATGTATCGACTGTCTATCTGTGTAAACTCTCTGCAGAACTTCCTAATTTGTAACCTTTTGAGTCCAGCTAATCCTCTCCATTCTTCTCCAAATCCACATTTCCAACGCCTCCAGTTTCCTAATATCTTCTTTCCTTAAGGTCCATGTCTCACATCCATTCAATAGCGTGGTCCAAACCAAAGTTTTCACTATCTTTATCTTTGTGTCTTTCTTTAGACTTTTTGTAAATAGCTCTTTTCTATTACCAAAGGCCACTTTTGCTCATTAGCAAAATTTGTATCATTAGCAAATATTAATTTGTTAAGCTTCTCAAGTTCAAGATCTAGTGGGGCCAGTTTCTCCCTTAGGAATTTTGCTGACGATTTCAGACGCAATACTGCCTGAAACCGCTGAATACTGGTTGTCACTACTGGACGAGGGTCGAAACGAATAGCCCGTTCCATATTCTGCATACAGTCCCGTGATCTTGTTTCCGCTTCACTTTCAAGATGACGTCACGCTATATACAGTGTGTAGCCTGCGTGACAGCAGTGGTTGGATCATCGAAAAATTATCTCTGTCCGCAAAGTGTTGCAACTTTAGATATAATTACACACAAACACACACACACACACACACACACATATATATATATATATATATATATATATATATATATATATAATATATTTATATATTATATATATATATATATACATATATAGGCATATACTTGTATCAGCTGAATAGTATCAGGTAAACTTTCCTTTCACAATTACAAAAAGCGATTTGCTATACATGTACATCTATTTACTATGCTATCTTATGTAACTATGTTTCTAACTAAAAATATATACATGTAGTGTAAAACTAATATCCTTCAAATCTTATCAGGAAAATCAAACATTGATCTAGGTCAACAAACAGCCAAAATAGCTGAACAAGTAAAAACTTCCTATCTCTTGAATCCGGAAAACTTGCTGTTCATAGATATCAAAAAGTTTCTTATGGTGACAAGTCATTTCCTGTAGCAGGTCCCAAATTGTGGAAAGAACTTTCACATTTTCTAAAACTTTCTTGTTCACCTGGTAATTTTAGAAAGAACTGAAATTGCATCTCTTTGTAAGATACTTTCCTGTGAATGCTGCTCTCAGATCTAGTTTAAATATCTATCACATATAGGCACTTCAGTTAAATTAATGAATAACAATATTTTGGCATTTTGATGCATACTACTACGTGTATTTAATTGCATATTTTTGTTTTACTGTAATTTTTGGTAAAGTATAGAGATGCATTGGCACTATATACTCCAAAAACATTAAGATTGCTGGGCATGAAAATGATATTCATTGTGCATAATATTACAGCATCGGACGGATCAGGGACACCTTTATAATTAAATAGCGTAATACTGTAATGTCTTAATTTAATTATATTATATAGTAGTCCAGGGAGTGATGTAGCCTATTCATATCGCTTGTTATCTAGCAAAACCGGCTATGCAGTGGTAATGTAGTTGAGGAATGTGACCAGTCAAAAGCTTACAGGAATTTTCCACTTTCACTCAGCGTCATTGACTTCATATAATTAAAACTAGTAAAGCGTGAGTATGCGAGAGAGCAAATAGAGAGAATTGCAAAAAATGAAGGGACGTTGCATTATAAACATGATTACTATCCTAAGATATTGTGTTCCTATATTTAAGTCAAGCACGTATAGAAATGAATAAAAATATCGTAATGCAACAAGTAACGAAGAAACGGTTTAAAGGCAACCAGCGACTATTTCATTTGAAAATGTCACTAATCCAACAATGCAGCGTGGAGTGCAACCTTCAGCCTTGAAAACATGAAACACTATGAACTGCAAAAGCATTTCTTTAAAGCACAAATCGAATATAGGAAAATAATGTGGATAGAGCTAACCCAAATTCCAGCAAAAATGTACATATACATTTAGCCTGCATGTAATATAGTTTAGGATAGTTAAAATATTCAAAACATACACAATACATGCACATAAAAAGCTACATTCGCATTCGCACTTACACGGTGAAGTTAGAGAGCGACAAAACCGTATACGAAAAGTTTCTGACATAGACAAAAGAACATGCTTCTTGTGCATCATTGTACATCTACGTCAGAAATTTTCTAAGCAGTTAATTTTTATAATAATAATAATTATTATAATAAATGCTTAACGTCCTTTTTCTCATCAAAGGATGATGTCAGGGACGTTCCCACAGCAATAGTAATATAGTAATATAGCAATTTGCCTTGCATGTTAATATTACACGAGAATGTCGCTACGGATCTAAAATTATCTGTCAACACAGCATTTTCGTATTTTCACCCGGTCGCTGGTACGAACCTAAAGCCTCTGAGAGTAAATCGCATAGACACAATTCCACTCTACCAGGCCGCATCAACTCCCGCAAGCAGCAAACAATCATTACGCTGGACTGGTGACAAATGGAAACGGACGGTAAATATCTCAGGAGTCGACCAACCGAGAGTGAATTCACGGTGCGTAAAATTCAATTGCGAAACAAAAATGAGTGAAATTTTCTGCCGCCACGTGAGCGAAGGTGGATTCCCGGGGGAGAGATGGAGAAATGAGAATGGACGCGGGAAGAGAATGGCGGTGATGGGGACGGAGAGTAAAAGTTTAGCTTTGAGTGGTACTAAAAACATACAACATCGGCTAAATGGAAAATGTTGGAGTTCTGTGAAACTGCAAGAATCCATTTAGCTCTGTAGGACTATAAGACCCTTGAACAGAATGATAATTGTAGTATATGTTAGTCTTACCGCACGAAATTCACGAAAATTTAGGCTAAATGCACAAGAAATGGTCATTTGATATTATGCTACGTATACCTTTAATACCAATTGCAAAAATCCTGAAAAATCTAAAGCGTGGCAGTTAAACACCTGTTACTCTAAGCACGTGGTATTCTGAACAAGTGGTATTCTAAACACGTGGTGTACGGACAAAACCCCTCCCGGACAAAAGCCCCCCCCCCCGAACAAAAGCCCCCTGGACAAAAGCCCCCCCCGGACATAAGCCTCCGGACAAAAGCCCCCCGGACAAAAGCCCCCCAGGACTTCAGAGATCAGTTGAACAGAAGAACATAGTTATTTGCATGTTATAATTCTGTAGTTTTGACGACCCTTGCCCAGTAAATGTTAATCGAAGCTGAGGAAGGCACAGGGGTCCACCTCGCCAAAATCAGAATCCCCCAAGAATAATGGTATATCATGCTTGATGATTTAAAAATCTTCTTGTCTGTGAGCATGAGGAGGAAACGAAAGACAGATAATAGTCGATCGAGGCGTTATATGCCATGGACCTGCCAGTAGACTAAGAGAGAGAGAGAGAGAGTGTGTGTGTGTACATGAATAAGATTAACAGCTGCATGATTGAGCCCACTCTCTTGACGTACATGATCAAGAATGATCGGAGATATGAGAAATATTCATAAATAAATGTATAGGCCTACTACATATATGGAGCGTGTAACACTTCAATGGCCTCAAAATTATTTTATATTATTTATAAATCACGATGTATAATTATGTGAAATCGCAGTATAATTATGTGCAATTATAGTAGGCCTATTATTATGTAAAGTTAGTATTTCTCATTTCTCAGATAACAATTGATGATGCACACAATTAACTATCTCTAGCTCTGATTATCCGCTGTAGCGAAGGTCAAATTATGACGCATCAGCCTATCCGACGGTATAGTTTTCAGTTTTCCAAATAATAAAAGAACGTTTGCGATTGGCCAAATTCTCTGTAGCCAATATGTATTACCGTTTCGAAAGCTTATGCCGAAATTCTTTTTGTTGAGAATATTTAAGTAGGCCCTATTAAATACAATACACTATAAGAGCAAAAACTCCATTGTTAACAAATGTCTCCTCTATTATCTATTATGTGTTTATCAATAACATAATATGTTATGTGTATATCTATGATATCCGGGAGGGCTTTTGTCCGGGGGGCTTTTGTCCGGGGGGTTTTTGTCCCGGAACCGTGCTCTAAGTACGTGGTATTCTAAACACCTGATAATCCAAGTGAGTCTGGCACGTGACAGTCTAAACAAGTATTAGTCTAAACACATGGTAGTCTATACACATGGTAGTCTAAACACGTGGTAGTCTAAACACATGGTAGTCTAACTTAGGCACGTGCTAGTCTAAACACGTGGCAGTCTAACTTAGGCACGTGCTAGTCTAAACGCGTGGTAGTCTAAACACGTGGCAGTCTAAACACGTGGTAGTCTAAACACGTGGTAGTCTAAGTCTACACTCTAAAGTTTGAAAATCTAAACAAGTGGTAGTCTGAAAATGTGGTAGTCAATAGGCTATACGTGGTAGATTACAGTTTTCCAGTCCATTCTTATGAATTAATAGATCTCTTCGGCCAGCTCGGCCAGGAATCGAACACACGAGAGTTCAAATCACCTCAAGTCAAATAAAATTGCATAATGCTACCGTTAATGCTAAACCGTTTACATGACATTCTACAACCGCACAATATAAGTATTTACGAAGCTAAGCCCAACTAGCGTAACTCCACCCACGCTATTCTGCTGTTTTAGCTATGAGATTTCAAAAGCTGAGTTTCCTACAAGAAACCTCTGTCATAAATCACCATTGACTCGATGCTGATTGGAAGACAACTAAGTCCATTCATCAAATCCTCGTCAGTGTCGATTACATCATGCCGCGAAAATCCGGTGAAAGCTGCTACTCTGCTAATCGAATAACAGCGCTGGCTGCTGTTCACAATTCGGCTGTCAGGCCGGTCTATCTTAAATTATCTTTAGACAAGGAAACAGAGTTCATCGATTAATCTTACGATATTTGCATTCATTGAAATACTTTTCGAAACTGGAGGGTAGCGCTACATGGATAGTAAAAGCCTGAAAACATAATTAATTAACTTTGACTTCAAAGGTGGAGATTCTAAAGTGGGGTTTTTGTTCTGGAGTCTTCGTTCCTCTAGTAAAAACCCTCTCACTGTATCAAACATTAAATCTTCAATGGGCAGACGCTCTTTCATGTTTTCTGCTCCGACTCTATGGAACTAGAGACTCTATGCCGCAAGATCTTCGATCTTATAATTGTATTGGTACATGTACATGTACTTTCCTTGGCAAGCTAAAACCCATCCCTTTCCTTCATAGGTCTAAATTTTGACCCGCTTGCCTTGGAGCATGGACTTGCACTGTTTTTATCTCGCTTTCTAAAATTGTGGTCTCTATTTACTCAGTCGTCATCGTGTGGTTTATCGCTTGTTTGTGCAAAATCTGCAAGAGACGTCCCTAACATTGCTTATGGCGAGGAATCGGACGTTAAATTCTTATTGATTAATTGGTTGATTGATAGAGCGGGGTTTGTTCTAGAGATGGGCCTTGTTATAGACGGGGCTTCGATTGGCAATAGATAGAGCCTATTTTTTATTAATAAACTGCATACCAATTATAAATATTTAATAATAATAATAATAATAATAATAATAATAAAGGTTTAACGTACGTTTCCTCATCCAAGAATGAAGTCAGGGACGTCCCCACAGCACACATCACTACAGATCAATTCACCCAAACCAATCTGCAAAAGAAATGTGCTGAGAAGTAAGGTCCTAAACGAAAGCCGGTCCGTGATCAAAAATGGACAGGGTAGATTTGTTAAATCGCAATTATACGATATTGTCATAGTCACCAACGACCTATTGAAGAGGGTAAACAGGTCATTTGTTATAGTTATTCATGATAACTGAAAATGCTTATATCTAGCGTACAATTGATACTAGAGACTTATCAAAGTGCTTGTATTGATCAACTTCCGCGCAAAAGCTTTAAACGTTTCTCGAGCAAATCCATTACAACAACAATGACCCAGGCATTTAAGTTCTTACAGATAATAATTGTCGATATTATTATGAAAATCCGCCGTACCGCGAGGTTCAGTGTACAGATTTTGGTAAAAAGAAATTGCTCCACAAAATAATATCTGCTTTGTTGACTGCCAAAAAGAAACAGATTAGATTCCGAAAGTAGAGAGATAATGCACAGTTATATATCCAGCGTCATCAACTAAAGGCACTATCAGAGACGCATCTGTATCAGAATTCAATCCTTGGCCTCATTAATTGAATGAGCTATATTTTTCCAGCGTGTTTATATATATATATATATATATATATATATATATATATATATATATTTACATATATATATATATATATATAATATATATATATATTATATATTTACATATATATATATATATATAATATATATATATATATATATATATATATATATATATATCATACTATATTATAAATGGCAAGGTTTTTAAACAACAATTGAGGAGTTTCTATATCTCTCATTCTCATTCCTCATTCTGCCTCTTTTAAATTACCAATTGACAGGTCTATATCGGGCCAGCCCTTATATCCAGCATTTGGTTTCTCTTCATCGCTGCAAAAAAATCATATTTTATCAAATCATTCAACATAGCATGCCCAGTTTTGGTTGAATACCTGTTGTGTTTCTTACTTTTTCCTTCAAGTCCCCTATTATCTCTCTTATTCCAAAACTTCACTAGAAAGAGTCTCGTATAATCCCTCTTCTCTTAATGCCCTGATTAAAGTAAGAAAAGTTAAAACTAATGTTAACGTCAGATTCCTCACTCGAAAGCGATGTCAGTGACGGGCGAGACCAGGATTTGAACCCCGCACATTCTGATCCGCGGTCGAATATCTTACCGACATACTCGCCGTTGGCTGGAGCCAATGGCGTTAAGTAAAAATATAGAAAAGTAAGTGTATTGTAACAAAGTAAAAATATTCTATCTACTATCTCTACGTGAATTACATGAAAGAATTAAAACTGGATTAGATGTATTTTGACAATGCTACTGATGCTATTGAGACAATGTCTAAATATGTCTCAATAACGTAGGGGTAACGTCATGAAGTTTTAAATGACAGATCCCTAAGGTGAATTGAACTCTCGCGGGTTCGATTCCCAGCCGCGCTGATCTGAGAGTAAAATCTCGGACATTCACTGGACTGGATACACGGAAAATTGTCTAAATTTCCTAATAGTTTAAACATGTGGTAATAAATGTGATAGATATCAACATAGTTGATCATTTCACTATGATGTGTGTTTACTTTACTTTTACTTGACTAAGGGCGCAAAATTCAAAATTTAAATTTGCATTAAAATATGGTTACATTACTCAATTGAACTAAAGTTTTGTTTTCTTACCGGTGAATGAGTCATTACTCATTCCGGAGAACTGTAAATCAGGAAGAGACAAATATACATGAATAACAACTTCAGTAGATGCTGTTGAAGAGGAAAGCGGAAAACAAAGAAGAGTGGAATCGTTACATACCATGAACCTGCCAGTGGGCAGTGCACTAAGAGTGGCAGTGGAGTCTCTTAGTGCACTGCCAACTGGCAGGTCTATGGTATATAACGACTCCTCTCTTCTCTGTCTTCAGTTTAACTCTTTATATCCACTTGAGTGGATCTTTAAATCATCTAACATTCCTAATCTATGCCTGCCTCTGCCTCTACTTCCTTACATTCTCCCTTCTATGACCTCTTTGAGTAGACTTACCCCCTTAGATTGTGTCCTATCCAACTCTTCTTCCTATTTCTTAATACATTCATTATCTGTCTATCAGTTCCCAACTTTCTCCGGAACTTTCTCAGTTGTAACCTTTTAAGTCCAGGTAATCCTTTCCATTCTTCTCTATATCCCCATTTCCTGTGCCTCTGATTTCCTATTGGCTCCTTCCTTGGGGTCTATGTTTCACATCCATAAATAGCGTGATCCATAGCAAGGTTTTAGCTATCTTTACCTTTACTTTTATTATAACGCTATTCTGATGATAATCTTGCAGTAATTGACACATAGCGCAATATTTTCCGATAAATCCAAACTGATTGAACACGCTCTGTTGATACATCAGCTGATTGAACCCATGCTGCTGATACATCAGCTGATTGAACCCATGCTGCTGATACAACAGCTGATTGAACCCATACTGTTAATGCAACAAGACAAATTCTAATAGAGGAAAATCTACTAAAAGAGGTTTAAGAAGTCAGAATAGAAGGAATTAGAGGCAGATACAGACCGAGATTAGGAATGTTAGATCACTTAAAGATCCACTCATATGTGGACATGAAGAAGACAGATTAAAAAAGATTAGTAAAGGCGTTATATACATTGGACTTCCCAGTGGACAGTGCACTAGGAGAGAGATTCTGCCCTATAGAACTCTAATCCCATATTCTTTAGTTTTTAACCATTTCCTCTTTTTTCTCTCGATAAATTTGCTTTTTATTTACTTATTGCTACTGATTAAATTTATCGCAGACAGTTTTTCCTGCAAATCTGATCGTATTCTCGCAAATCCTATCCGAATTCGGCTAGGCTACATTTCAGAAACGGTGTAGCGCTGCTCCTGTAAAGATATCCTGCAGTGGAGGTATTTTCTGAAGTAGCAGCTAATACAGTAGTTGTGCCATTGTTACTGCATTCCCATTGTATTGCTGATATAATTTTGTTTTAGAGCGGCTGTTTTGCCAGCTCCATAATTAGTCCCATAAACATTGTCAAATAACGGATTATCTGTTCACACACTTGCTGCACCCCCCCCCCCTCCGACCCTCCATATCCCATTCTTCTACAGTCCTATTCCGTGAGGGGAGATACAGCTTTTGACAGCATGAATTTTGGTTGCGAAAAAACTGAAGGTATGTTTCAACACAGCCTATCAAAATGCTGATAATTGCTCTTCGTTTAAAGCTTAGGTCAATAAGCGTGTACTTAAAGCTAAGGAGTTGTCAGGTTAGTTCATTTTACTGGCTTAGAATTACTGATTGAAGAACGAGAATATTCAGAAATGTATGCCTGAAAACTTAAATTAATTATCAGAGCTCTTTCGAGGTTAAGTTTTCAAATGTTAAGTTTTCAAATTATTAGTGAAAATGAACTTAAATGTATAATTATGCATACCTATTATCATTAATTTTCTTTATTTTGAATTTCTTTATTTCAATTCTTTAATTTCAATTTTTTATTTTTCGTTTTAAGTTCACCATGGTTCACATTTAAATTGTGTTTACATATTGCATTTACTTGATTGTCTGCATTGCTTGTGAACTGTACAGAGTTGAATGACCCTTTTTGCTGATCTAACTAAATAAATAAAAACTAAATGTCATTGCACAGTCTTCTTATTTCATGATATTTCACGCAATCCTATGCAATTCCTCCTGGCGACCCCCTCCTACTTCTATTTTTTCCAGTCTCTTGCCCTCTTTTCTTCTCTTCACAGAAATATACACGCAAACACTTCCAGAGTCCAACATAATTCTTTGGATTTGTTTCATAATCCTGCTCTTCACAATAATTTCCCAGCCTTGCACGCTTGGCTGCAGAATCAGTAAGTATAGCGGCAATATGAGCAGTTGATTAATAGGTTCAAGTTGTCTAGCTAGTCATAGATGGCAAATAGAATGAATAAGCCATCTAATGAATCCACAAAATTAACACGCGTTGTACAGTAAAAAAGTGTATAAGTTTTTCGTCGTCTCTTATATTTAAAATTTACTAAGTTTCATAATATTTTTATATTATGTTAGATGTAAATAATAACTACAATTTAAATTCAATTTTGTATTTTATTCTTAACACAATGGACATAAGATTTGTCGGTTTATTGGAGGGTTGCATCGAATTCGCTACGAAATTCATTTCGATCAGCATCAGGAGCTCATTAAGATATCACTAACATGACATTTATATTTCAAAATATCTTAATATATTAATATGAACGGAATTTTACTAAAACGTTTTAATTCTTATATTATTAAAACTATTCCCAACGTTATTGCCGGACCACGGAAGACTAGACCCTAAAATTGCCTTGTGTAAAATCCTTATTGATTGATTGATAGACCAACCGTAACTGCACGTGTCGAACGAAGAGACAAAACAATAACCGAGGAAGGCAAATAGAACCACCTCAGAAGCCCTATTATTTTTAAGCTATACGCTACATTTTGGTGTAGGTTAAGTGTAAACCATCCAAGTACTGCCGAGACATTTTGGTCTCACACATACTCTCTCTCTCTCTCTCTCTCTCTCTCCTGTGCATAGTCACAGTGCAGAGCCTAATTACGTATTCCTACAGTATACTCCGAAACGCTGGTATTTCGGTTATCCAAGAACACTCCATCCAATAAGATTTCTAACCAAAAGCAAAGGCTATGACTATCTCAGTAGTAAACCTGAATCTAATTACTATTTATATAGTTAATTAAGTAACATTTAATTATACTGAATCATAAACTATAGTCACTGCTTAAGGAAAGACTGCAGTTCCTGTTGGCTCGTGAAAACCATAGCATTGCCCCCCGACTTTTTACGGTGAACTTTTAACATAATATAACATAACGGCACACTGAGTCAGGAAGCACAGATGCTTGTTTAAGACCCATTTCCTCCTTCCTCTCCATGGTTATTAGTAATCGTTGCCTGTTGATGGCGCATCAATTGCAGCCGACGCGGATTTAAGGATAACCTTTCATTATCCTGGGATCCTGGGAACTTTTAAAACAAGCGCAATTGGCCGTTGCTCTATTCTCTAATATTCTTGACACAATGAAGATACCAAACACTTACTTATTTGATATGAACTTACATTTTACATAGTACACGATAACTGACGACGGTAGTGCCAAGTACCGCAAGCTTTTTCTGGAATTTTCATTTCTTATTTTCCAATATTTGACTAAATCATGAGCTAGTGTGGATCCGCTCTATATTTAGATTATCTTGGCTAATTACGTTAATGGCAAAAACTTAGACTTTCCAAGATTAGAGACTAGTGAAGTCCATTGTGTAACTGCATCTTAAGAACCAGGTCTCAGTTTAATCAATGAATATAGTTTTATGAAAACTCTTTTGCACTGATCACGCCAATTAAAAATATTATTTCATAGCTCCATTTTAAACAATATTATTCCATTTTTTTCTCTCTATCACTCTAAGTCTCCCTCTCTTTCTCTCACTATCTTTCTCTTATTTCTCTCTCTCTCTCTCTCTCTCTCTCTCTCTCTCTATATATATATATATATATATATATATATATATATATATATACAGTATATATATATATATATATATATATATATATTCCTCTCCCTCTCTCTCTCTCTCTCTCTCTCTCTCTCTCTTCGCGCGAAAACATTCCCGAACCCAAGTCAAGTCGAACTTCTTTACAGCAACAAAATACTTAATTATATATAAATATATACATATATATATATATATATATTCTTAGTCATATACATTATATATACATACACATATATATACATTATATATAATTATATTTATATACATGGACATACTGTAAGGGATGTGGTTTGCTGAGGGATGTAATAGAAGGAAAAATGCAAGCAAACGGCTTAGAGGCAGACCAAGACATAGAATGTTGGATGATTTCATTACTAACAAATTTATATATAGAATGAAAAGAAAGGCGGCATTGAAGGATAGGAAAGGAAGGATAGAATTAGTTGAAAGATTTGTATGTCATGGGCTTGCCGTTAGGCACTGCACTAAAATAAGAACAATATATTTATATTATTTATTTATTTATTTAGTGCATGCATTATATTGGTAATGCATAATATTTTAAAGCAAATGGTAATTTCGGAGAAGTATAATTTAAGGTAACGAAAATTTTGCTTTAAAATGTGACAAAATCATAATATTAATATCATTGGAACTTTATTTAGTCGAATTCTAAATCAAAATTCTAATATTTGGACTGGAGCGAGGATGATTAATGATCAAAACATGACTGAAAACAAGAATAATCTCAACCTGTCACTTCAAGACTAACGAAATTTCGTCAAGCGAATTATTTGTTTTTCAATTTTTGTAAGTATGGATTTCAGCACAGTAGCTTAACCAAAATCCGTTGACATTGTTTCCAGAAACCCACTAAGATAACTCTATAGTTGATATAATCCATTCAATGTTACACTTGGAGATTTAAAGGTCGGTTTCTTACCCATAAGATGGTGAAACTGACGCCTCAAGCGAAATTTACAGCTTGCAACATTCCAAAACTGTTGAAACTGTATACTAATGCATTGGGCCGATTCCATTGTTACAGTCTTAATTAATCAATTCTTAATTCATAATTAATTAATTCATAATTAATTAAGTCTTAATTAATGGTACAGAAAATTATATATACAACTAGCCAATGTGTGACGGCCGAGCTTATGTGTTAGTGCATGTTTTGAGCGTGTCTTTAAATAAATAAATACAGTTCTCTTTCAAATTTAGATCAAAGGATGAAGTAAATGAGACTTAATTTGCCTTGTAAAGTTTTCCTAAAGATACGAGAGAACAAAAAACGAGAGAGACTATGGACTGAAAATATTCTTCCTGATGAAGATAATGAGAATTCTACCTTCAGAAATGTGACTTTTCCTGTAAGAGGCTTGGTTTGCGGTGTACTTATTAGCGAATTTGTTTCACAAAATCCATTTTCTTTCAGTTTCTCTATTTTTCTGTCCAGTTGCAGGTCCAAGGTACATATTCTTACTCAAATGCTTCTTACAAGCTCCATTCTATAGAATAACGAATGAATTCCTTCATAAAAGATTACGTCCTATCCACGCCATAATGTAGCCTAATAATATCATGAGATTAATGGCTTTGAGACGGTTTCTTTTTGCTTTCCATAGTTCTTGCTCAGTCGCCTCATACGGTGCATTCAATGTACGGTGTCCCGAACACAACACAGGATATACTATACGCAATACACACAATGCACGTATACAATAACGTCAGCAAGAAGAAGGATTGCACATCATTGAATTAATCCTTTCTCAGAAATATTCAGAATGAGAATCAACATAGTACTTAGCCGATTAGATGCAGTTTCTGAGGGTTGACAAAGACTAAAGAAATCTACAATTAAAATCATATTATTGAGAGACGCTTTGAATCTGCAACTAAAGTTCATCTAAACAACGACTAAGCTTACCTTGACGTTTATTTAAAAGTCTATTGATATGTTCGTTTAGAGCATCGGAACTACATTGGACGCTCATGGTAAGTGGCCAGGCAGCTATAGAGAAATCAGTGGGTAGTTCATTATGGCTTTTAGTCTGTTGTGATCACTACGACATTACCAGCAACAATTGACAGCACTTTTAGGTCATATTTACTAACAGAATCCCGCAAGCCATCTCCATATGGAGACATCTGCAGTCAGTTTCTTAATTAATGTTGTCCATCATGGTAGTGTTCGACGATTTGTGGAATGCATTTTTTTGCAGCAGGAAGTCTGTTCACTTTGAGAGCTTTAACAACGCTCAATTTGCTTATTTAAAGGTCCACATTTAAACAACTGAAGCATTTTTGATAGACTGCTTTGGTTTATTTACACCTTTTCAAGGAAAATATATTGTAAGTTTTGTAGTATATAGGTTGATTTCTTATAGACGAGCTTATAGATTGCTATCATCACCTTCAACACGTACCGCAAACAATGCCCAGAAATTTTCTTCCGAGTCTTTTTTGTAGAAATTTAGTCTAAGCAGGTTTTAGACGAAATTCAGTGGGGTGGAAGAAAAATAAGACAAGGATATCATACAAAAAGTAGAGGTTTATACATAAAAGATGATATTAACATTGAAATTTAATTGACAAATTGTTAGTGACCCCCACTATGTTTAGATTTACCATGTTTAGATGTACTATGTTTACATGTACTATATTTACATGTACTATGGTTACACGTACTACGTTTACATGTACTATGTTTACATGTACTATTTTTACATGTACTATGTTTTAAAGTATTATTTTTAGATGTACTGTGTTTACGTGTACTATATTTACATGTACTATATTTATTCAGCTTAAGTTTGATATTCCCATGGCATACGTCATCTACCTCAAATCCACACACAATCAATTCGCCAATGTGTAACTATTATACAATGTCATGTATGAATAATAAGAAAGACCGCAAAGAACTAGCAGAAACAATGAAGGGGGAGAGGAAGAGGAGAAATTAAATAGAGGAGATAGATCTCGAGAAAGAGAGAAGGGAGAGAGCAAAGAGAAGAAGAGGATAGAAAGGAGAAGAGAGATAGAGAGAGATAGAGAGAGAAAAAGAGAGAGAGATAGAGAGAAAGAGAGAGAGAGAGATGGTACACTTTGGTTATGCTCTGCACGAAACCGCAGTAAGTTATTTATGGCTCAAGTTAGCGGACCCGGGCGATCAGTAAACACAGTGATATTGATTTGAGGTAGGCTGATCAGAGATCAAGTAAATCACTCATCGATCAATGGATCCAGACCATCACGAGTCTTGTTGTAAATGTGTCTGGGGCAGCGCAAATGAGTAAATGTGAGTTAAGTTCCACTCGGGAACAAGAGATGGATACCGACAGAGCATAGATTCGAACCCCAGTCAATAAACACTCAACCATTGTATAGTACTAGTTAGAGTATTATAAAGGAACTTAAAGAATTATAAAAGAACTAGGCGTCGTCTAACAAATATGTGTTTATTTGCTTCGAGAGCTATCTACGACAAAATCTGAGCTGGGCCGATGGCATGCTGGATGGTTGTTCGCCAATTGATCAGTAGATATAGGGTTCAACTCCACTTTTGAACCCTATATCAGCTGTTTGCTCGGTGAGAGAAAAAAGCTGACGTTAATATTGGCCTTTAGAAGAGAATAGGCATGAAAGAAAAAATTAATTGAATAACTCAACCACTGCAGTTCCTTCGAAATCTGGCTTCAGCTATATTGAGATAATCCTGACATTGCCGATTTAATAGTCTTTGAATTTGTAAACCCGATACTATAAATAACAAACCTTCAGTGCGTCGTAATTAGTTTACATACAGCAGAAAAATGTCCTTCAATGTGTTTCTATTATAACTTTTAAAATCCTCGAGGGTTCAATGGCAATATAAATAAATAAATATATATATATATATATATATATATATATATGCCTATATATATACATGTAAAATTGTATATATATACGTGTATATACGTATATATATATATACATTTATTTATTTTAGTACACTGCCTACTGGCAGGTCCATGGTAGATAACGCCCCCACTGTTCTCTGTCGTCCGTTTTCCTCTTCATGTCCACATATGCGTGGGTCTTTAAATCACCTAAAGTTCCTAATCTCAGCCTGCTTATATCTGTATTTCCTTCCATTCTGCCTTTTATGACCGATATTAGGAGATCCTCTCCCCCTTTGAGAATGTGTCCAATCCAACTCTTCTTCCTAGTTCAAAACTTATTTATCAACTGTCTAACAGTACCCACTCTCTACAGAATTTCCACTATGTTATATATATATATATATATATATATATATATATATATATATATATATATATACATGTATACATATATATATATATATATACATGTATACATATATATATATATATATATATATATATATATATATGTATATATATATACATTATATATATATATATGTAACATAGCGTCATATTAGGCTACTAAATATATTATATTGAATTATTTGATATTATACTATACATCCTAATTCAAACTTTAAAGTTCGCAATAGAATTTTGAAATATAATTAGCTCCGAGCGTATAGTCTAGTAACATTATGAAATTTTAAGTAGCTATCCTTGGGGTCCTGGATCAATTCCCGATCAAGCTGATTAGATAGTAAAATATCGAAACTCTCCTACTGAACTAATAACATCGACAATTTACTACGAATTGGCCGATGACGTATACATGTGGCAGTAAAAGTGATAGATATAATCCAAAATGATCATTTACTATGCACTATCAAGTATGTAACCTTTCAAAGAAATTATTAGGTTAAAATTGGCATCTCAGTTTGTGTCATTGCGACATTCATGTATATGTAGGCCTATAGTAAGACCAAGTCTAATGCACTCTAGAAAGATTATTACAACAGATGGAAAATAGACTACTTAAGGAATCCTCGCTCAAGCAATAGAATGATTCATAAACAGTTAATATCGAAAGCACTGGGATGTAGCACGCGAACAGGTACATATCGCATTCATTTGCTATTAAAGCATTGATCCAGAGTTGCATTCAGTCAGGTTCAACAACCCAGCGTGTTAATGAGGCACTACTACTCAATATATTGAATTTTTCAACAGACAAGAAAAGTTGTTAAAATAAGTCATTCTACCACGGACCTGTTCATCTACGGAGGACACTAGAACTTGTTTGACTCTTTCTAACTTTGACTCTCTCACTCTCTCATCTCTCCGGTTACTATTTTACTTAGTATTTAGCGGCAGATTCATGGCATATAAATCGCCATAGAGTTTTAAGCTTATCTCCTGCAGTTTCGTTTCATATCAGTATACGAATACAATGTGTTGTCTAGTCATCTACCTTCCTAAGTGTCGGCTTTCCCCTAATACTCTTCATTGCCATTAGTTCTTTATTTTCTTAATTCATATTGGAAATCATACCCTCATTGTTCATGTCCCGCTCTTCTATCATTACTCTAACATATTTATCAGTTGCCTAACTTTCAACTCCCTTTAGCACTTTTTTATTTTGTAATGTTTTCACTTCATCAAATTTTCTATATTTCTCAAGTTATTGGTGTTATTCAGTAACTTAGACAGAATATTGCTTACGTAAAGAAATAATTTGAGCTTTGAGTCCCAAGCAAACACGGGAGAATAGTCTCTTTAACTAGCCTACTATTAAATAAGCGCTCACTATGTTTGCAACGACTCTACTATAATGCATATATATTGCCAGAATAAAGAATGTATACGAGCATATTCTGAAAGATCTGCATATACTCCATAAACTCATCTCATTAAGGATTTTTTTCACTAAAACTAAGTGCACAAAGATCACGTTACTATAAGTTGTCGCTCACTGAAATTAATTCTTAACATATGTTGTCCTTCGTATTGTATATTCCATAATAGTCAAAGCCATGTGCGGGGCTTTGAAATCTCTCGGCGGCTGAAACTTCGATATAGTTTAGCGTAACAGAAGCAGCAGCAGAGTGCTACTGTCGTCACTGACAGACTTATTGAATCAAATCCACGCCGACAGCACGATTGATCCAAATCCAAGCCGACATGCAACAAGTCCAAAAAAACTGTGTAAATCTAAAGCCCAGATAATCAATCAGTTCAAAGAGTGAATTAAAGATTTTATAAATTTGTCTACATCTACATTTTACATCTGCGTAAAATTATAGACCATGCTTCTTCCATTTTTACTTGTTCTCTCTGATTTTCTCCAATCTCGCTGGCTCTCTCTCTCTCGCTCTCTCTCTCTCTCTCTCTCGATCGCTCTCTCTCTCTATTCCTCTCATCCTACCTCGATATAGAACATATACCGTGCTATTGATTAACTCGAAGGATCTCATCCCTGAGTCGATCTCTCAAATTCCTTTTAAAGTTAATCAATCGATCGCCAGGTCTCTCGATTTCTGGTCAAGCGATGAGAAAAATTATGAGTGATCGATCAGTCAGATGACCGGAAGTTGTTTTCTGAACACTCGGATCAAATCACCCACCCCCCCCCCCCCTACACACAGACACCCATCCAACCACCCACCTAGTTTTTAGCTCAAAATTACCTGAATTTACCAGAACTGCTACCATCTTTCGATATTCAATCATTAGTCAAACTTAGGTACAAGGAACAAGGGAAGAAAGTCAGGGGCTTATTTTAATCCTCAATCATACATGATTACAACATCCAGCTTATTTTTTTAAACTATTCACCGCCACAGCATTCACAAATTAGGCCCATATTTTGTTCATGCCGTTCATTTAGACTGTATTACCACACACATTAATTCCGCCAGTGAAGATCCATTAAATTATACATTATATATTTTATTGAAACGAGTGTCAACAAAAATTAAAATAGGTAATTAACTTTAAACTTTCAGTATTTTTGCAACATTTTACAAAGTAGAGATTGAGCTAATCTCAGTGGTTGTTCCATTCTCTAACCATTTGTCTATAGCCTTAAGGGGCGTTTAAGGACGATAAATAATTAGGCTGATGAGTATCACATTTTTCTGAAAAACGAAAAATAATATTATGCCATTGCCATATAAGTAAGGCCGAACAAGCTTCAGAAAGGTTCGCTGATTTGTTATGAATTTGATTAGTGAAGTTCTTATTGACACCTTAGATGAAAGGTTTCTTACGTAGAAAAAGTGTGACTGCTAATTGAAGTGAATCTCTCCTCAGGATTTTTTGACATTTCACACAAGAGTACGTGACGGTATAGCCTCGAATACAATTATAATTAACAGCAGAAAAATACTTGATTCGATTCAATGCAATTAATACGTATGACAAAGCCAACGAATATAAGGGCATACTGCTTTGAAGGCAGGAACTATGTTGTATAATTATAATCTTGCAAATATACATGTAGCTACGTTAGAGGCAATGTGTATAACCAGGGAACGTGTATACTGCCTAATCTGGTCTGCCAATGTGAATATTAACTGAAGTATGTAGGCTACATATGATATTATAAAAATTTGATTGACTTAGAAAAGCTTAGGGTTTAAGCTCCTAGTCACTGATATACAGTAGAGTGTTTACATATAATATGTATATATATATATATATATATATATATATATATATATATATATATGCGTATATAAGTGTACAACTCTACATATTTACATGTTTGTATATATATATATATATATATATATATATATAAGTATATAAGTGTACAACTCTACATATTTATTTATGTTTGTATATATATATATATATATATATATATATATATATATATATATGCCTATATATATATACACATGTATATATATATAGAATATAGATTAGCATCAATCTTGATGCAATCTCGTCATCATTAGAGTGTCCCAGAGTAGAGGTGAAGTCAATATTGTAATAAACGATGCGAATTTGGAATAGTTAAGAAGTTTCAAGTATTTGGGTCAGACGATGGAAAATGTGAGACTGAAATGTGCAGTAGGATTGCACAAGCAAAAAAGGCTTTTGGTAATAGGAAAGAACGTTTAACAAAAGTCTAAAGATTTACACAAATTTAAAAATACTGAAAAAATTAGTATGGACAACGCTGTTATATGAGTATGAAACATAGTCTTTAAAGAAGGAAGATATCAAGAAACTAAGTGCATTGAAAATGTGGATATGGAGAAGTATGGAAAAGATTAGCTAGACTCAAAGTGTTACAGAGGAGAAAGTTCTGGAGAGAGTTGGTGCATATACATGTAGACAGTTAATAAATGCACTGGATACATTCTAAGGGGGAAATATGTACTAAAATATAGCATAAGGCAGAATGGAAGGAAATAGAGGCAGAGGCAGGCGAGATTAGGTATGTTAGATGATTTAAAGACCCACTCATATGTGGAAATGAAGAGGAAGGCGGAAGACAGAGAACAGTGGATGTGTTATATACCATGGACCTGCCAGTAGGCAGTGCACTTAGAGAGAAATATGTATACATGTATATATAGGGCAACTTAAGTATAATTTGTGCTACCTTATTATTGGTGAATTATGCCCGGCGATAGTAAAGCAATTATGCTACATGAAAGCGATAAAGCTGACGGACTAGGAATGTGAATCATGGACTGCCAACCTATGGATCACTGGAGTGAGGTAGATAGCTATGTATAATACAATATCATATTCTCTAGTAAATAACAAGAAATTTCTGCTTTTTTATCAGTGTAATAAAATGTCGGTGATATATGTAAAATTAAACATAACTTAAATCAGTAACTCTTAACGTCTGTATTCCTCTTACATGAAGAATACCAGCGATTTGTTAATCAGAACATTTCAGCCTCCACTTTAAACAAGAAAATGTGATACTGATTAGACCACTCCAGCTGGATGATGATCAAAGCTGACTGCAAGTAGTTCCGTCATTTAAAAAATAATTCACTTATTCAATATCATTTATAATATGTCGGCTATATTTCAGTAACGTTCTCGCATATAAATATGCAAACTAGCTGCCTTGTTACCGAATGCCTCCTGAAATATTGATGTCATGGCTACGTTGAAACCGACCAAGACGTTAAGTTTTATGATCTGTGAGACGCTGGAGGCAGGAAGCCTCATGATGTATCCCAGTTATACTGCGCCTCAACGCCCGATAACAACATCGAGATCGTCACTTAAATCTTATTGACCTTTTAGAGTCAATTGATCTTTATTTACACTCTTTCAACTTGGGTTTAATTCCTCTGCTTTTATTCTCTAGCGCGTAATTATTGTACGCAAGGTATGACTGAGTCCATGACAACGCCTAGCAGTGCTGGCAGTGTGGAACGGGAATAGTAATTAGTCGATTGTCTTCAGCGAAAAGCTTTCTTCTAAAAATTTACACAAAATCAAAAAACTATTTTTATGGTAATGTAGGAATAAATCCAGTGCTAGAAGAAAAATCACGAAAGAGTTTATCACTTTAATGAATATTTAATGTAATCGCATACTCAGCAAGTTGCAGTTACACGTTTATTGCCAGCATTCAGTGGCGGATCCAAGAATTTTTTAAGTGAAGCCCGAAAATTATTTTCAACAGTGTACACATTTTCTGATTTTATGGGCGGGCCTGGAGGCCGGGTCCCCTGGTTCTCCCCCCCTGGATCCGCCACTGCCAGCATTTGCTTTATTTCAGAATTATCGACATAGCAATAACAAAGAGTCGTACGAAACGAAAATGAAACTAGTTTCAACGAGATCGATGTCTCCAATATTCTACGTTCTCGGCACTGAAGTTAATTTATCTTCTCCTGATCTCAATAGACGTCGCATATCCCTCTCTATTGCGACCTTTGCGATGTAATAATTAGCATAGATTTGCTGCGTTATCTCATGACTAGTCGTCTAGACATTAATCCAAACAAAACCAATGGACTGTTGGACAGCCTTCGAGAATGTTTAGATCGATGTAAATGTTGCCATTCTTGACTAGAAATGTCCAACAAATTAGCCATTCGCGGTGTATTTATAGCCACTGCCCTAGCAACACACCAGTAGAGACGGTTTTCAATGGACTACCCCACGTACAGTCATCAATGCTCGGGTCGGCCAGGCGTATCAAACGACTCCCCTCGCTGCTCCGTGAGCAATTCTGGACGTTGGGACACTAGGGGTTGCTAACTCCACCCTCAACTCCGGCATTTCCAACTATCCCTGACTTGGATTCAGTTACTGATCAGTACTCAATTGTTACTAGAGTTAATTCTATTGCTCTCGCCCATGTTACACATTATTTTATAAGCATCTGAAGAGAAGCTTGGATTCCTTCTTTAGAACTAACTATCAATTATGGTATTGATGCACCGGGTTCAGGCTCTTTTATGATGGCCTCTATCATATTGCTTGTCTGTTTACTACATGTACAGTATGTTTCAATCACTTGTATAATTAGTAATCAGTGTAGAAATGAGCAAATGAAAAATACGAGTATAAAAATTATGGTGTTGTATTATGGAATTTTTTAATATATTATGTTCTTGTTGTATTATGTTTGACTATGTTTGGTAATGCTTAGCTATGCAAGTCATATATTGCTATGTTTCTTTCAATGTAATATAATATTTCGTTACGTTGGTAGGTTTTTGTAATGTTGCGCTGAAATAACAGCATACATATACGGTATAAATTTCAATTGAATATGCATGAGAATCCAATTTAGAACTTATATACTTACTTCCCATGTTAGGAAAAATAGAATAAAGAACAAGAAGAAGTAAATAGAAGTAAAAAGCTGCCCTTGTTTCGTAAAAACAGAGTAGCGTAGAAATATGAGAATGAAGGATAAATCACGTTAGGGCCTAAATTTTAATATCAAGACTGCCTTGTTTATGAGGCACACTAAAATTGTAATAAAATAAAAACATTAGTCCATGTATCAATCCATCCTTTACTCACGGAAATTTTAAATTTTAGTTCGTGAAAAGATTAGCAGAGACTGTACTAAACAATTTAACTAAATATACTAAGTAAGTGTCCTAACTTCAAATCTACTATTCATCTGCTTTAAATGTTGTAAACAAATTAATGTTCTTAATTTAGGATTAAACTTAATAATAATCAATTAGGAGCAACTCTAAATTATAGCATATCATCTGTTCGTTATACTAAGTAGCGAGTTAATGACCTAGGTAATAGAAAACTTGCCTGCTAACCAGATGGCCAAAGACTAGAGTAATTTTAATTGTATACTGCAGTAATTTTGTAGCATGGAAATAAAGGTTCAACTTAGTATTATTATTTGCACCATATACATGTATCATTCGATGTACAACAAATGTAGGTATGAAAACGTGCATACCTATAAACACACTACTTACATACGAATTCTCTGCTAACGTCGTTCAGAGATTTTGCTTTCAAGTTATGAACCTTCGATATCGCTAGTCAACATTCAAGAAGTCAATGCTCTTAAAGTCTAGTGATATCTTATATGGTTTTGCGCTCAGCCACACTTTACTCCACTTTTCATTTCGATATCCTTAGCCACCCCGGGCTAACACAGCTCGGCGATAGAAGACGATAGATCGGCGGTAGTTCGCTTCATTGATTTTGACCAACCGAACCGAGTTCGAGTATAGATCCGCGAATTAATCGATTTTATGGGTCCATTTCTTATCACGTCAACGTTCGCTATTGATCTGTCACAAATCATTTCATCCACTTTTCCCCAAAACGGAAACGCTTCCATGTAAACAGCCCTCTCGGCGGTTTTGGGTACTTTGGTATTTACTTTCTAGAATAATGTCGAGAAATGAGTGCTAGCGTGTCAATGAGACTGTTTTAAAAGCTGAAAACCCGATGAAATTGTTGTTGTGAAGAAATCCACTATTTAGGGCTATGATAGTACAAAATTACATTCAGCCACACATACATGTATAAATGCATGCATGCATACATACACACATACACGCATACATACATACATACATACATACATACATACATACATACATACATACATACATACATACATACATACATACATACATACATACATACATACATACATACATACATACATACATACATACATACATACATACATACATACATACATACATACATACATACATACATACATACATACATACATACATACATACATACATACATACATACATACATACATACATACATACATACATACATACATACATACATACATACATACATACATACATACATACATACATACATACATACATACATACATACATACATACATACATACACACATACATACTTACATACATAAATACATACATACATAAAAACATACATACACACATACATATATAAACACACATATTTTCATAGGACAAATATACTGTAAATGATCCATATATGAATATATAGCGTATATATGCATGCATATGAATGTATCGTAATTTCAGAGAGGAAAAAGAAAGAAAAAAGAAAGCTAAAGAAAGGCAGAGAAAAGGAGAGAATGGAAGGGAGAAAGAAACTGCGACAGATTCAGACACCATTTAGAGGGAGGGAAGATTGGATTCATAAGAAATCTAATGTAATGGCACAATCGCTTGGGCTGACAATTTTTTCCTGTGTGGCATTCGTATGTTGCAACGTTCGTAATTGCCTCAATTGTATACTTCGGAATAGTCTGCTTCGTATTAATATTTGAACGCAAAATATTTGAATGATTATGAAGACATTTATTTTATTTCCATATTGATCTCCCCCGGCTCTCGATCTCTCTCTCGCTCTCTCTATCTCTTTCTCTCTCTCTCTCTCTCTCTCTTTCATTCACTTTCTGGCTCACGCGCTGTTTTTTTCTTTTGCATTTTCACTTTTGCTTAGCCCTCTGTCCTTCTCTTTCGATTACCTGCAATTTCTTGCACACTCTTTGCATTCGTTCTTGCCTCTACTCTACCTCTCCCACTTAAAATACAAAATAACTCCTGAAAAACTGGAGTTAAATTATGATTTTGGTTATGATAAAACGGCTTTAATCGCAGTTCTTGATTGCTACATTATTGCGCATAATTCCGGTAATCTTTTTTCATCCTTAAACTCGTTCTTGTTGGAACTGACAGCTGACAGAATTGTCAGTTTACTTGTTGGAGTCGTTATTGACTTCTCTGTGTCTTCCAGCAACTTGCCTCTGTCGTTAGTTAATACATGTACATGTAGATCCTATTGGGTTAATATGAGCCTGTTAGCTTATGCATATGTGCGTGCGTGGGTGTAAGTTGAGTGTACTGCTTTTGATTTCGGTTTTCGAAACGCAAGGCTTTAAAAACTCTACAGAAAATATAAAATGAATTTTTTGTTAGTGTAGCTTATCAAACGTATAAGGATGCATTCGAAAAAATCTTCTTAAAAAAGTCTTTTCATGTACGAAGGCATCATTTTGGCTAAGAAATCTACAGTACTAAATTACATAAAAAGATAAATAAATAAATAAAATTCTATTTTGACTTACGAATTAATAATATGCTCATATTGTTAGTCAAATAGTCATTGATTAGGCCGAGATGTGCATATTACGAAACAAGTTAAGAATTTTTGTCCTGAACCCCTTACTAGCAGCATTATAGACAAATAAGTGATAATTGACAAATGCGAAATGTACATGTACACGTATATACGAATATAAATATAAATTATTGATATAAATATCAATAATTAGATAAATGCTAACTTTTAACACCTGGATTTGATATTTTTCAAGAGGAAAGAATTATCAGCAACTAGCATATTTATGATGTGCCACGTTACATGAGGATAAGTTGTGCCACTTTACATGAGGCCAAACTGTGCCACTTTACGCGATGTTAAGCTGTGCCATTTTACTTCAGGATGTGCCAGTTTACATGAGGCTAAGGTGTGCCCCTTTACATGAGACTAATCTGTGCCACTTTACATGAGGCTAAGATGTCACACTTTACATGAGACTAAGTCGTGCCACTTTACATGAAACCAATTTATTCTTCTTTGATCTCATCAGTTCTCTATAAAATGTCTGAAAATACAGCAAACAATTGAGGAATAGAAGAACTACAAAGTCTGTGTCAAGGATAGTCTGTAAAAAACATGAATTTAAATTAGTTACCCTTGACCTCGTGGAATCTCTAGACATGCTTCTGCAGATGACAAATTGTTGCTATGATAAGCATGGGAGTCAAGTAAACCAATTGAGAGGTTATCATTGCAGCAAAAACGATAGAATGACTTAAGAAAACAGCAGATAAAGTTCTAAAGAACTAGGGCCGTGTCTGTTTAGGAACATAATTTGCCCGAGGGCAGGTCTAGAAATTTATAGTGCACTAATGAGATTAATGTCAATGCTGCTCTGTGTTTCTGGAGATACATGTACATGTATGTATTACTACCATTATTCGCCATGTCGTAGTAAATTTTATAGAGACTTATTTACACTTCAAAAGTTTAGAGACTGTGATCATTGACGAGTGCAAACTAGTTACCAGTTATTAATCGTTTATCAAGAAACTCAAGTTTATTACAACCATAGGATACCGATTTGATATGTTTGTTATTTAATCAATTACATGAAAATAAGCTTTAATCATAATTTATTGTCTGCTTCTGTTTCAAAACGACACTGTAAGAATTGGTTAGGATGGGAATATTCCATCGACTAGGCTCCTGACTGCCAAGTAAGTCAAATATGTCATGCCTGGCATGTCTATCATGTCATGCCTGTTACGACTGTCATGCTGGTCATGCCATGCCTGTTACGACTGTCATGCCGGTCATGTTATGCCTGTTACGACTGTCATGCCGGTCATGCCATGCCTGTTATGACTGTCATGCCGGTCATGTCATGCCTGTTATGACTGTCATGCAAGTAAGCCTCTGTTACTAATACAACGATTCAATATTGGCATTCGCTAGCAAAATCAATGCAAGACATTAATTAATTTTTGTTCCCAATAAAGCGCCAAGCTGCTATTTTTGAAACCTGACGCATATGAAGTTAAGAATATAATTACCGATATTATTTCGAGCTATAGTTAACTACTAAGTAGGCATGAACTGTGCAGGACTACAATGTCATTAGAATTAATCTATCAACATGTATATCATGTTAGATGCCATATTCCATGCGTAAAGTTTCGGACCTAATAAAAATATAGTCAAATAGTTTGTAAACAAAGGCATGCAGTATGTATTGCGCCATTAGCCTACATTTGTCTGGAATATCCAGCTAACAATTTGAATATCAATTAACAAAGAAATAATTATAAGCCTATCTACTCATTAAAAGCTAAAATAATTGTTTAGAATTGGAATATTAAGGACCTAAAACCGATAACTGATCACCCGTAATCACAGTCCTGTGTGATTTCATGTGTAAGCATTTGGGTTTTAGTAATAAAAGATTACTAAAAAAACAAATGTTTATAAATTCGGCTACCAAATCCAAATGATTATACATGTAAACTATGAAGTACTCGAGTTCAAACTCCAAGTCCCTTTGGCAAAGATGTGCTATCGGTATTACACTAGTTAAAGCTAGATGCTGGAACATGTTTAACGTCAACTTCGTGTTTCTAAAACAGATAATTTAAAAGTCCAATATGTGTGGCTAGAAGAGAGAAGATACCAAACCAAGCAAAGGATGAAACACTGAGATAAAGAACACAGCTATTAAATAAATATTTATACATAACAGTGAAATGAAGAATGTAGACGTCATAGTCATGATTGAAAGTAGGCAAAACAAATACAAGATATGTTATTTGCGAATATTCAAATAGTATTATAAATAATATGTGAATATACTGTATATGTACATTGTTAAAAAACTGTATATATTCATACATACGTATGTAGCACTTACTTAAATTATCAAGAAGAAAAATGATTTGAAATTGTAAGAAATAAATCCTCAAATAGTATAAAGGATAGAAACCTAAGAAGGCGCGTTGTGTAATAGGATTAAAGAAATGGCAGGAAACAAGTGAGCGGCTAGAAAAGTGTCATATTGAATTACAATTCGCCGCGATGGAGATATTTGAACGTAATTGTATGACGTGAAATTAGAAATCTATCTCATCTCGTATCATGGCGGCAGAACGTTAACTCGATTAACATTCTCCGCGTCCGTACAGATCTCCACTTGTTTGTCATCCCTATCTGGCGCCGGTTTACAAATTTCAAACAGGGATTGTTATTGTTGGATAAACGTGTTAGAAACTGGAATATGCTATTAATTATATAATTACTCAGCATTCGGAATTTTCAAACCTTTATGGGATTGAAACTTGAGTTTTGTTTGTGCATATTGAGGCTGGTTTAGTCATAATTCTTAATTGTGGTTAATTCTTATCTACTGTTTGAAACATATTAAAAGAAATGCTACGGTATGAATCGTACCTTATCAAAAGATTCGAGTGAAAGACAGTAAATTAGTTAAATTTCAAAGAGCTTAAATGGCATTATATTTGTGATAACTAACATCAGCAATACAACTAGGGACATGTGAACCACGACATCGCCAACAAAGCCAACAAGAATCTGAATGCCTAAATAAATCTTAATAGCTGTAAATCTTACATTTTAAATAAAGTATAGAATAAATAATCAGCTAAATCTATTAAATCTTTACTGGTATGAAATATCAGATGTAAAAATATGCATAGAATTCACGAAAGTGTGAATTAACTACAAAACGTATTTACACGCGATTTTAAGTAATCCTCAATGAAAGCAATGGAATAAAATTGAGGCTACTGCTCAAAGTATCGCCACGTTATGAGTAGACTCTAGAGCTAGGTTTTAACGTCATTTCCCGATCACAGTGTACTGTCAAAAGACAGTTCAGTGTGGTTTCAAATACAAGGCCTCGTTCGTATTAGGCAAGTGTGCTAAAAGTTCGGTCATCACTGGGTGCAATGGGGCAAGGTATCAGAGGAATAAAGAGGGTAAATATAAAGTATAGCTGACTTGAAAGATATGACGTTCGCTATAGTTCGGCGCAGGCTATGTGAAATAGAATGCAATAAGTGCTTCAAAACAAGACACTTCTTTCAAATTTCGATTATTACGGCTTACATTGCATAGAATGCACATGCATTTATCTGACACTTATCTTTCATAATTAAATTAGTTTTCAATTACAGTCGGCTATTGTATTAGATTACCAGTCTTTTGCACATTTAGGAATGAACTATAGCAATGAACAAAACTAGAAACATTTGCTAAATATACACAGTAGGTTAAATACATGTATGGGTATTTTTCAAGGATGTGGTGTGCTACTGCAAAATAAGCCAACTGAAAAATACAGTCGCAACAGGCAACTAAGCAGATACAGAAGAAGGTGGTGGTATCCACCTAAGAAACTATATTTTCCAAAATTAAAGCCTACATTGAAGTTAGTGAAGGCTGATATTGTATGTATGGAATGAGTTCTTATTCCATGCACTGATCAACGCAATGCTCTTACAGAATATGAAAGAAGATCCCGAGTGAAACTGTTTGCATTGGACTTTCCGCTTGAAATAAAAATAGTGACAGATATACATAAATTGTTATCAATCAATTAAGTGAATTCCAACTAAATAAATTAAATTAGCGAAATATATTAACTGGTGTCATTCAAGGGTTTGCAATCATCCTAGCTCTCTCTCTCTCTATTTTTTTTCTCTCTCTCTCAGTCTAAATCTATTCATCTTTCTCTCCCTTCCCGTTCTCTCTCCTTTTCTCTCTCCCTCTCTTTCTCTCTCTCTCTCTCTCTTTCTCTCTTTCTCTCTCTCTCTCTCTCTCTCTCTCTCTCTCTGTTTCTCTCCCTTTCTCTCTTTCTCTCTCAGTCAGCTTCTAGGAGAAAGCTTACGTCAATTATAATACTACGCGAATTCATTTCAGCAAACAAGTATCATATAACGATGTACGTGTCATCGGCATAGGTCTGAAGGTTTTTCATTGGGTTAAAAGTGAATACGAAATAACTCCTCCAAAAATAAACTATAATTAGCAAAAGGACGAATTTATATGGTTTATTAAATTATGGTTTATGGAAATTATGGTTTAGAAATTATGGTTTAGAAAGTATTATTAGAAAAAAAGAAAAATTTAGAAAGCATTATTATTAGTATTAAGTAAAAGCTATGGCTAAAAAGCATAAGAGGCTTCCTGATCTAAGGATAGTCTAATATATTATTTTAGCATTAAATAAATAGAGATATTTTCTATTAAAGAAATATATCTCACCTAGTTTAACATTAAGCAGAGACTGCATGGATATAAAATGTTGCTATAAAATAGTTCTTCATTTAAGGTCCAATATGCAATAATAATATTCTAGCAAACAATTCATCTAAGCTCATAAAAGCCAAGGCCACTTGGCTTTTACTGCAAATCCATATGTCACAACTTAATAAATTTTCGTTCAAGTGGAGCATTGTGAATTGTTTAAATTCCTGGGGGTTAGGGATTTGGACCCCACCTCCATTTTGGTAGCCACACTTTACAATGCATGTTTTTTCGTTTTGGTGCTGGAAACGAAAACAAAATTTATAAAGTTTTAAGAAGTCTAAGTACTCTCAGACTCTCACTCCATAGTTGCACATTTTTAATCTTGGCTGTATGTAATCAACCTTGCTACATTTGCACCCAAGGCGAATAGTGTCAATAGTAATTTAAATATACAGTATATATATAATATATATATATATATATATATATATATATATATATATACAGACTGGAGCATAAAAAAATAATCCCCTAGCGAATTCTCAATAACTTCAACAAAACTCCAAATATTTACACTAAATTTTCGGATCTTCTATAGGAGGAATTTCTGCGTATATCCTGCAAATTTGGTGAAAATATATTCCGTGGTAAGGAAATTAAAGCGTTTCTACGAGAAAAGTGCTAAAATCAATTTTAACAAGGCTTTTTTGAAATGTGAGTCGTTCCATTTTAGGAAATTAACGACCCTGAAAAGGATAGTTTACTTATATGGTGGAGTATAATTATACACTACGTATTTAGCTGCTCTAATAGAAGATGTTTAAAATTCGTTCTTCACTTAAAATTAAGCCAATATTTGGAAGAGAAGCTTTCGTAGTTTCGTTTAAATAGGGCTTGTTATAATCGATTTTGACATCTTTCCAGTAAAAATGTTATATTCTTGTTGCTACTCAATATTGTTTCACCAGATTTGCACGATACATGCAGAACGTCCTTCTCTAGCAACTCTGAAAATTTTGTAAAATTATTTTGAGTTTTGTTGAAGTTATTAAGACTTTTGATCGAAAAAACCTTGTTAAAATTGATTTTTAGCACGTTTTTCTTAAAAACGTTGTAATTTGGTTACTACTAAATAGATTTTCACGGCTGTTTGTATGCAGAAATTCCTCCTCTAAAAGCTCCAAAATTTTGTACAAATAGTTTGATTTTTGTTGAAGTTATTGGAATTTCGCTAGGGGATTTTTTTTGCCCCAGTCTGTATATATATATATATATATATATATATATATATATATATATATATATATATATATATATATATATATATATACATCTATCTTATACCTGGGCCACACTGACGAAAGCAGTAATACAATAGAATGTCAAGAATGAGAATTAGATGGTTGAAGCTGATCAATCAGAAAATGCCTTACTCATCATCATCTTCAATCCCACATTAACTGGGGTAGGCATTAGAAAATATTGTAGCAATTCTGGAGCAGATGAACTCACAAAATGAATTCTCATTTTAACGTTGATTTGGATCTCAGTGCGTTGCAAACATGCAGTCCACGGTTGGTTTATTCTTCAGCAAACTGATACAACACATCCGTATTGTATCCGTGTTGATTCCTTACTAATTATAAATAGTTGCTGATTCTAACATCTATAGTACGATATACTTACACAGATTACAAGAGTGCAAACATCAAAGCACTATCAAGAAGAACTTGACTGAAAACTTAGCAATAAAACATGGGACTTGTTGTGCATCCATGGTTCATCAGAGCTCAAAATAAAAGGCGACTGAAAAAGTTATTTTTGCTTCGATAGAAGATACGATAATTATATTTTAAATTCCACTTATTTGCCATATTGTTTCAGTTGAATTGGTCCACGCGGAGGTATCTGGGCACATAATGGAACCTTACGGTAGGCTATCTTTCGTTCTGATACAATCAAGTGTACACAACTGGATTTTCATTAAAACTGACTGAAAGTAAATGACCCTATCGCATCTTAGTTTAGTACTCGTAACCTCACTTTAGAGGTGCAAGCGTTCGACCACGGCGCCACAAAGCTTTCCAATCATCGTTACATCATCATCACGCGTTTATTGTCACGCATAAGGTTCCAATCTAAAGGACGTTGCTATAAAAAATATAATGACAGAAAAGTAATAGTTATTGCAATCATTGTTATTATATATAGACATCTGAGACAGACAACAATCAATACTATACATCTCTTCCAATGGACGAAATCAGAATATTACTTGATCTTGCCACCCTGTCCCAATACGTTAACTATACTTAGATAGTCCTTATTTTCCATCAATCATATACTGGCTGGAGCCAGTGGCGGACCGGGTGTTGGTAAGATATCCGAACTCGGATCAGTATACGTGTATGTGGGTTCAAATCCTGGGCCTCCAGTCACTGAAATCGCTTTCGGGGGATGAAAATAACTGTAACATTGGCTTACAGCTTATATCAATTTAAATAAATGGCATAATCCAATTATGCTACATGTAGATGTTAATATTTAATTTTTTCTTCAACGTTCAATTTATGAGATTGTTTCAAACAATCCAAGATATTAAATTTTTTTAGTTTTATTTTCGACACTTGTATAGTTGAATGGATTCAATCGATGTTGTCGCACATTTCTGCCAATATTTTCTCAGTTTTAAAATCATGAATATTCAAACATCAGTCAATCGCAGATTTTTGTTTTCATTATACGGCAACATACACTGCGGAAGTATGAATCACAAAAGAAAACAAAAAAAAGAAAAGGTTGGCCGACAGGCAAACCTTCACGGAAGCTTATCAAACAACTTTTCTCATATCTCATTCGAACATTTATAATGAGATTCCTTGAATATAGAAATTCTTAGAAAATTATTATTAAAAATAATTTTCTTAAATCCAGGAAGGAAAATTGGATTAGCAACTGGAGCCCCAGAAAGTCAGAAAACTTTACATCTGTGATATTCCTGTATAAGAAGCATATCGGCTTAGCATAAATTTCTCTTTTTGTAATAGCCGCGATTATGTAAAACAAATGTGGTAGAAAATCTAAGATTTTGAAGAGAACGTTTACATTTCTCAGGAAATAGTATAAGACTTAATTCAAAATGCTGCTGTTATCCTTGACAACAAGTGAAGGTCTTGTCGCATTATTTTCCATATGTTGCAATATTTGTCTAATATAATGCACTTCTTCCCATACAGTGCAAATCTTTGATTAAGCGTATATATATATATATATATATATATATATATATATGTATATATATATATGTATATATATATATGTATATATATATATGTATATATATATATATATGTATATATATATATGTATATATATATATATATTATACTATATGACGTCCCTGACATCATCCTTGTATGAGGAAACAGACTTGAAACCTTTATTGTTATTATTATTATTATATACATATATATTATATACTATACAATACACAGTATACACACGTACATTACATGTATATCCTCAAGTTCCTTTCGCACAACCTAAGAATAGTATTCTTTGATGCTAGACCGAAATCGCTAATGGTGGTGACTGTCGATGAACTGATAACAAGAATTAACTAAGAAGTTTAAATCTATTGCAATATTTATCACTAATATTTATAACTTTCGCAAAATAAACTTTCTGGTGTTTCATAACTTCGCCAAAACTTTTAAATTAATCCTCTAAATTTGCATTCGATTACGGTTAGTGAGAAGAACGAATAGAGACACGGAACAATAACATGTTGGTTAGATGACCGGCTGCTGATCAGTGGGTAGAGGATTCAAATTCATGACCTTCCTAATGTTGGCCTGCTTTTGATAGAGCAAATAATATTGAACTCGTCTTTGATTTAGATCGTCATTAGCTTAGGCCTCCAGTTTGAATGCTTAGTAGCTCAGTAATTAGAAGAGTCAGGAATTCTCATGATGTCGTAAGTTACAGATCCTGAGATGAATTGAATGAAATGAATTGAAGTCTCTTGGATTCGAATCTCGACCGAGATGATCTGAGAGTAAAAGCTCAGATATTCATAGGACTGGATACACGGAAAGTGTAAAACTGCCCAAATGGTTAAACAAGTGATATTAAAAGAGATAGATATCAACATAGTTGATCATTTTACTATAATGCGTGTTAACATTCAGAATGATAAAGCAAATGGATGATACACTTAAGCTTCTTTTCATATGATGTACGTGTATCGTGACTAGGATTCGTTTGTGATGAGGGATGAACGGGTTTAAGTGGGAGGAAGTGGAAATGAAGGGTGGCCAGCTGATATCGTGTAAACCCATCGAGTAAATTGAACCCGAATTTAAGGAGTGCAATACTAAGAAATCAAATCCTCCTGAGATACATACAGAAATAGATGCGTAAACAGCTAGAAACATAAATCCTAAGGAAGCCATATATATATATATATATATATATATATATATATATATTAGTGCACTGGCAGGTCGATGGTACATAAAGCATGTATAGTTATATAATTATATATATATATATATATATATATATATATATATATATAGAGAGAGAGAGAGAGAGAGAGAGAGAGAGAGAACGATGTATGACATGTTAATTTTTGTTATAAAAATAAAAATAGCTGAGATGCACAAAGTCAAAACGAAGACAGCTCAATTTCGAAACGGTAAAAATAGCTCACGGACAAACATTTGAAATTCCCTTCAGAAAACCACAGCAGATTGACAACCATAGATTGCAAACCTTCTCTACTGATGTTAGTTTAGTGTTGTGTTGAAATATTCAGCCGATTTTATCTAATGCAAGTCAATGAAGACTATCTTTATTTGTATTATTAAAATTATTAAAATAGTGCTAGAGTACATCTAATATAGGATTTATTTGCATGCGGTCTAGGACTTCTTAAACGAGACCATTTTCTCCAGTAAAGATCCGCGTGCAGACGTCACTGCTATTTGTTTGTCGTTTTGATGAAATTAGCGAAGCTCTTCGCTACTAACTGACGTCATGTTGAAGGAAGCGGTTTGGTAGATGACAATTATCCCAAGGGGTCCGGACTCGTTATGGACTGCGACAGTCTCGTCTATCATGCAAATCAAAGATGAAGGATATCATAGGAAGAAGTCCGGGATGACACGGCGTTGCAGACACAGCAGGAAGTGCAGAGATCCTTGTAAATGTTGAGATTTATTTATCACTATAATGATTCATCATCGCTAGTGTTTAAGAATGAACATTGCAACAGAATCTGCTGAACTATTTATTCTAGCCGAGTAGCTACAGAACTAGAGAACAGACAAACTGCACGTGACGTGAGAGCGTCTAAGCAGGAGCTAAGGATGGTAATTACTGGAATACTTAGCACTGGGGATGTTACAATTTTGTTTATCATTTGATACTATTAAGCTTGAAGGAGATTATTATTTAAAATATGGAGCCTGGACCTGACATTTAGTAGAGCACTAGCGAGAGAAAGAGAGAGATGGTTTAAGTTTACAAAGCGCACCGGTCTAGCCTGTGTTATTGGTTGCAATGTGCAGCTATCTTATCCCCTTTCCGTTGGAACTGAACTTAGATTGAATAAAAGTCGTAGTTTTGGAAATGGAATTGCGTGAAACAAAGATATAATGTATTCAAAATGAATTTCTTATAAAAAGATGGAGATTATATAACAGATTCAGTTGTGTTAATATCAGTGCTAGCATTCGTTAGGAACACGCTTGAAATGACTGTGCGCATGTAATTATTACTGTTTAAAGTTACTAACGTGTTCGTAAATTTATACTCACAAAAAATTAATGCATAACAAATCACGTCCAATATGATCGGTGCAGCTTAGAAACTTTAAGTGAATAAAAAATGGGAAACGACTAAATTAGCTTATTGGATTATTGTGTGTCGTTCGGTTAACTCCGCTGCTTATAGGAATGCTACTACAATGTGTAGCACCACGTTTATGTGCTTATAGAATGCTACTGCAATGTGTAGCCACCTCGTTTATGTGCTTCTAGGAATACTACTACAATGTGTAGCACTTCGTTTTTGTGCTTATAGGAATGCTACTACAATGTGTAGCACCTCGTTTATGTGCTTATAGGAATTCTACTGCAATGTGTAGCACCTCGTTTCTATGCTCGTCGTGTTAACGACCCTCGCTGGTCTAGACAACCTTCACGCTTGATCGAGCTTCACTGTCGATACATTACAACATCTGATCATCAATCACCTATAATTTAAGTTTCTGCTCCTTCTCTCTACTCTCTGCTCTCAATTACGTCACGTGACACTCTGCTTTCCTCTCCACTGTAATGGTTCTTTTTCCTATCCCTTGCCTCCCTTTCTATCCTAATACGTCACTTGCTGAAAATGTAGAATTTATTGATAAAGTATCAATGATAATTATTTTTCTACTTTATCTTTTTAGGCAAATAATTTATTGCTTGCTTCGTTTCAATAGTGACGTAATTTACCAGATTTGCGTGTACTTCTCTTTCTGCCATGAAAATGTAAATACAATATAATTTATTTAGCTGCTAGACTATGGTTAATGTCCAATAAATAAATAAATGTTAAATAAATGTTCAGTAAGTCTAAACTCCTATTACAGCACAACAAGTTAATGCTATGATCATATTTTAACGGGTTAACAACGCTCTGAAATGATATCTAAATATTTTATATTAACTAATAATGACTCGGTTATGTGGTGACACTGCTATCTGAACGACTGCACATTTCATTGAGTCTCTGATTTGTAACACAATTCAGAAGAGCTTCAGGAACATTAAACCAGCCTATTCTAGCCTGCCAAAAACCATAACCAATGCAAAAATTGCAATATTCGCTTATTTCGAATATTTTTCAATATATTAAAAATATAATTACGTGAGAAGAATAGCGCCCTTGCAAAAACCAATAGACAATAGAAGATAAGACACGTGAGTTGAAATAAGAAAACTTTAGCAAGGTTTTCTAATACTCCGTGAAACATCAATAGAAATAACAAATGTTGACTTTCAACCATGCCTTATTCTGTTGAGATTTATTACCGTTAATAACATGGCAAAGCCGTGTATTTGCTACATCTCTGTGCATTAGAAATACTAGGTTTTTACAATTTAGCTAAATCAAAAGTTCAAGACGACGTCCTGCAAGTACTAGGAAACAAGTGGGATTATGTATTATGCCATAGATCATCTTAATAAGTGAATCTTATCTTAGTTTTTCTTGTGCAACGTTGCACCACTAATATAGCCCCACACCTTTTTGCACTTCCTTGCGATCTACTTCCGGAAACATCCTTTTTTCTCTACCGTTTTCGATTTAGTTTCTTTCGTTCATTGTCTCATTCTCCATTTCTCTTTGCATCTACTACTCTCCGTGTAATCATGAGTGTATGTTTTACTCTTTATGTAAAGTGTATTTGACTGTGTGTGTGTGTGCGCGCGCGCGTGTGTATATGTGTATGTGTGAGTTGGTGTCGGTTTACATTAAGTCAAACAATTTACTCGAATTGTGATTTGATTCTTGTCAATATATCTACTCGTGAAGATTTAGTCATGATGGCTATTTGAGTAAAAATCCTTAAATGAAAATTTATAGAATTATATCACGGAAAGATTAATTAACGATGTCATACTGCTTCTTTTATTATTATGAAAAATATCACAGACAAATTGTTGTGATACATAAAGATAGAAATTAATTCAATTTTCAATGTAGAAAAGGTACCTTTGTCTTCCTTACGCGGTTGATAGTATCGCATTTATTATTTGGCTGTTATTAAATAGCGAGCTGAAAATCATCACACATTTGTAAAGATTTATGTCACATATCTGCACTGACAGATGACAGCTTCTAACTCCATTGCCTTTAAAATAGTTACCACTTCTAAGGATATAAATTTTTTCAATGATGCTGCTGAATTTTTAATAATTGATGCCATCACTAAAAATAGTAATCTCCGTATTTATCTTTTCTATCGACACCCGAGTAAGTCAATACCTGAATTTATTGATACATTGTCTAATTTTCTTACTGTATATAAACCTACTAAGCGCAGTGTGATATGAGGTGACATGAACATTGACCTGCTTAAAATTAATTCGATCAGTGCCATTGAAAGATACGTTAATGTCATGAGTAACATGAACTTTACACCTTTCTCTATCCTTCCTACACACTATGTTAATAATTCTCAAGTATTATCGATCACATATTCTGCAATTTTGGTTCAGAATTATCTAATGTTTACTCACATAGTATTAAATCATTAACAGTTACAAGCGATCTAAGCGACCATTTTTCTAACATTGTCCTTATAGTGTCAAATAAAAATAGAGTCGACTACTCTACACGGCCAATGATACAAATATTCTCTAATAAAAATATCAGCAACTTTAAATATCAGCTCTCGTTCTTAGATTGGGGACAAATTTACAACTCGTCTAGCATTGATAACTCTATTGAATTTTTAACGTCAACCTTGATCAATTCAACCGAGAAAAACTTTCCACTAGTTCAGTGTTCGCGTAAGAGATTTAAAGATAAGCCATGGTTGACTAATGAATTACAGAAACGACTTAAAATAAAAAACGATTTGTACTTTAACTTCAGGAAAACGAAAAATAAAGATATTGAACTGAAATATAAATCTTATCGAAAGTTGCTAGAGAAAGACATTGAGAGTTTTCGGAAAATTTATTTTAAAAATCTACTCAATAAAAGAACAAATTCGATTAGAAATATTTGGAAGACTTTAAACATTATAACTAACCCCACAATAATAAAACAAACAATACCACTATTGAGCATATATGCTCAAATAGTAGAATAATTACAAACAAACAAGAAATCGCCAATGAATTTAATAACTATTTTGCCAATATCGGCAAGAATCTAGCTAATACTCTCGCTAAAAGTGATATGGAGTTTAAACATTTTCTCGGTGAAAGTTTTTTCCATTCAATTTTTTATCTCCTTCTTCACCTAATGAAGTTTTCAATGTGATTCGAAGCCTCAATAGAAGCTCATCCACTGGCCATGATTCAATTTCCACAAAAATCGTACAATTATCAGCCCATCGTGTCTCTACCCCTATCGCCTTCATCATTAATAATTGCTTCGAACAAGGGTACTTTCCTTCCTCTTTAAAAATTTCGAAAGTTATTCCGATTCATAAAAAAGGTAATACTGATGATATTGAAAATAACAGACCCATATCTTTTCTTAATATTTAGAGCAAAATATTTGAAAAGATAATTTTTAAACGTACCATTGACTTCTTAAACCATTTCAATACTCTATATGAACACCAATTTGGTTTTAGGACAGGTCACTCTACAATTGATGCTTTATTTAGTGGTATGAATATGATAAAACTGAAAATGCTAAAAGCAATCGTGTACTGGGTATCTTTCTAGACCTCAGTAAAGCCTTTGATACGGTTGATCACAATATTCTACTATACAAACTAAATAATTATGGTATACGAGGTAGAGCCTATGACTTATACAAATCGTACCTTTCTGATAGGCAGCAATTCACAGTTATTAATGACTATACTTCCCACACAAAGAAGCTATCAATTGGCGTTCCTCAAGGCTCAGTCTTACGTCCTCTTTTATTTCTAATCCATGTGAATGATATGCTAAAAGCAATCTTGTTCTAATGCGTCTTTAAAACTTTTTGCAGATGACTCAAATCTATTTGTAGTAGGTAAAAATCTTTTTGAATTGTACCAATCAGCTAATTTGGCCTGCTCTGGTTCAAATACAATCGATCAACAGTAAATTGCGCCAAATCGGCTTATATACTATTCCATCCTAAAATTGACGACGACAGTTTATTAAATCTAATGATCTTTGCATCAAACTAAATAACAGCCTAATTAATAGGGTTCATGTTACCAAATTTCTTGGAATACTACTTGATGATAAACTCTCGTTTAAAGATCACATTAATTTTCTAGTCTTAAAGGTGACTAGTCTAAATGGTATGTTTTACAGACGAAGAAACTTAATTCCCATGAACTGTCGTAAAGATCTTTATTTTGCCCTCATTCATTCAAGAATTCAATATGGAATTGAAATTTATGGTAAAACGTCTTTAAATCGGTTACGTCCACTCCAAATCTCTTGCAATGGAGTTCTAAGAACCTTGCAAAATCAGCATAAATTCTATCATGTTAATCAATTATACATTAACTATGGCACTTTACCACTTTATCAACTTTATAAATTATCTGTCTGTAAACTTATCTATAAGAGTCTCAATTATAATGGTGTAATGTCGATAGCCGTTAGAGATATTTTCAGCACTCTACAGTTAAGTCATCCTTCTGATACCAGGCCATCTAACACTAATTATATATATTCCAATTCTAATCCTACCTTTTTTAAATCCTATATTTATGATTGTACTTTTGAATGGAACAAAATCCCAACTGTGATACGTAATTCTCACTCGGTTAAATCGTTTGTATCCAAATTAAAGAGCTACTTTAGTTTATTGTTATAATAAGTTTCATTGTCATAAGCATTTAATTAATCTGTAATAATACAATATCATGGGATTCGTTGATTGCGTTTCAAAATTAATTATTTTGATTAGTTCGTTCGTTGAAATTGTATACTGGGCTATCTTGTTCAATTATTTTTAGAATTTTTCTTAAGTTTCAATTTTGAACTAATTAAGTGCTACTCTGAGTTTCTGTTTAGTTCCCTGTGTTTCTCTGTAGTGATTCTCTGTAGCTCAGATTTATCAGCAGAAGCAATATTCTCTTTTTAATTTCTTGTTGTTATTATTTCAAGCTTTAGTAACTAGAATTTATTTTACTTGTACTTCAGGTTTATTTCGTTTGCCTAGTTATTTTTCAATTTATATGATTAAGGGGTGGTCAACTAGATAGGTTACTTGTGACCTCTTTGACGGCCTTGTTTTTGTATGTCACTGTATATTTTGAGTGTATCGAAAATAAACATAGTTCTCTCTCTCTCTCAGATTAATTCATCTGTCATGTAGACCGTTAATTTTAACATTCATGTTTAGGCAACGCACAGGTATAAATGCTACATGTATTTTATCTTTTAATATAATATTTAATTTAATATAAGCATAAATCCCGTGTTGAGTCCAGGACACTGAAGAGTAGATCAATCGTTAATTGCAAATGGCGTAAGAGTCGACTAAGCAAGAACTGCTGAGGAAGGCAATGGAAACCGCCTCAGAAGTCATATTTTTCAAGCTATGGGCTACGAAAGGTAAGCCTATCGGTAAGCATTGCCTTTGTGAAGTGATAACCTTTTTGATCTCTGGAGTTCTCTTGAAAAGAATAATAAGCTCATTGGACCAGCCGCTTGACAGAACACTAGAGAGAGAGAGAGAGAGAGAGAGAGAGAGAGAGATTAGCATAATGTACTGGTCTTGTTATCATATTTAGCTCACATTTACAAGCTATCGCTGTCAAATGTAATTTTCCATATTGTTACTTAATCACATTTAATTTTTATTCTCGTTGTCTCACAGCGATTATGCTTTATTTACTATTTAGTTTAATTTGTATATATTTGCTTCGTGTGAGTTTACTGAATATTTACTCTTATTTTGCTTGTAGTTACATAACATTTGTTCAATTATTTTGTTTTGTCGTCTTAAACCAATGATAACGTTACTATTTATAATAGTAACAATTTCATTCTTTCGATTTATGCATTAATGTTTCTAATAAATCTGAAATGTATATTACTTAAAGTCCATTATTATTATTTATGTATTATTATTATTGTATATCGTTATTTATTACTTAGAGTTTAAAAGCCTATAAAGGAAATATAATATTTAAACTGCTGATCCTAAGCCTTACATAAGATCAAATTTGGATCTTCATCTAAAAATGCTAAGGATCGAATCTTATATTGCTTAGTTCTTATTGATTAGATTTGCTTGTCACTTGTATTAAGTTAATCAGTTTGCTTAGTCTGTTTGCTTATGTGTTTATTGCGTTTATTCTTATTTTACTTTTTGACAGTATCTGCCATGTATTGGTGAATAAATACCATATAATCACATTAATTATAAATTGAATTTAATTCTACTATCATCTATTTCATAATATTAGATAAAAATTCACTGAAAATTGACAGAGATGATCGTAAGATATAGAGGGTGATAATAATAGGCCTATCGAAGATATAAATTGAAGAATAAAAATAAAACGAAGGTTAAAAAAGGTCGTAAGCATCTCTTTCTTAAAATTGAAATAGAAATCAGAGCGATTTTGGGAAACAAAGTAGGGGTCTACAGATATTGGTCAGAAAACAAGAAGCAAAAATCACAGTTATCATTATTAAATGAGAAAGATTTCAACTTTAATCCAATTTTGGAAGTTAATTGCTAAAACCTGTTTTGGAACTGAAACTTTTATTTTCTAATAACTATTGCAAGATCTAAGGATGTCAAACTATATTTGATACTGACTTATTAGTAAGAATAATTATTAATGATTATGTTTAATGATGATTTAAATGATTGATAACATTTTCATGTCTGCTGTCCCTCAAGTCTTTCAAAGTCTCATTATTCAAACACTATCCCGGTTTCCTTTGTGTTGAAATATTTAAAGATCATTTCACAGTTTTAAAAAAAATATTCAAAGGGGATCCTTATTCCTATAAGCAAAAAAATACAACTAACCCTAACTATGACTAGGTTGCGAAAATGTTATCCTTACTTATCGGCACATAAACTTAATACTTTGCCAAAATAAAGTAAAATAAGATGTGAACCATAAAATTTAATTCCAGATGCGCCTATGCTGCGACGAATGGCGAGCAATACAGGAATCAACGACCACCCATATGAATAATGGAAATATTCCGGAACTCAGCATGGAAGCGAGAGCGCAATCTAGTTTACTCCACATTATTTCCTTCGCAGATTCATTATTATTGAGTATTTGTTTTCATAGCAAGCAATCTAAAAATACATTGTGTGGATGTTGACATGAAAGATTTTTTAGTGTAAAGAATTATAATTCAAGCATATTTTTCGTAAAATTGATGCTAAATTCAACATGACTATTGTTAATATATAATTGTAACCCAATGTTGATTCCCGGACAACTGAACAATATATCAACCGTAATCTGCACGTGACGTAAGAGGCGACCGATCAAAAACTGAGGAACGCAACAGGAAATAACTTCAGATGCCATATTATTTCAAGCTATAGGCTACATGTGTAAATAAAGCCTAGCCACTTGTGAAGGGATTCACTCGTTAATCGATGGAGTGCTCTTTAATGAGTGCGAAAGCAGCGTTTGCTATAAAAAGAGAGACAAATATAATTGTCTTCACTATTGCCGTTGTAGATGCTACAGATCCAAAGATATAACGGACATTCAGAATTATACATATATATAATTATATAATATATATATATATATACATGTATATATATATATATATATATTTCAATCAATCAATCAATAGGTATTTACAGTGCCGTTTGTCGCCATAAGGCAATGTCAGAGAGATTTCAGTGTCTATAAACAAGCCTTTGTTAATCCAGAGACAATTCAATATATTTACATGTATAAACTGTTTACAAATAAATATTGTCCCATTCATAAAGCAGTAAATGTAATGTAAAGTAGTTCATAAACTTAGTAGTCTAGTTTCTTTGACAGAGAATTTTTGTTACAAACGTCTTTTGTCGTCCTATGTCTTGCTCAATGATGAGGTAGATGTTATTAGTTTTGTTATAGGTCTACTGTTGTCAAGAGATTTGAACCATGAATTTGACGTCTAGTGGTGCACTATTTAATGATACTGCCTCCAAATCCTATTTAGTAAATAATATGACATTTTCTACAATTTACCAAGGCTACAGGGACGAAAATGAAAATGTGTACGACATTATGATCTTGGACTTGTACTGTTTTGCTCTCGCTTTCTATTGTTGACTTTGTGTACTCAGTCGTCATCTTATGGTGTTTTGGCGCCTGTTTGTCTCTTGCAGACTCTAGTCTGCAAGAGACGTCTCTGACATTGCCTTTTTGGTCATGAACCGGACGTTAAATTCTTATTAATTTATTGATGGATTGATTATCCTTGAAGCCGTTATTAAGTTTTTCTATGTATGACTACAACCTTAAGTTATATAGCAAGATTTCTGTTGGCTGTAATTGCCTCTGCGCATATGAGTTAAAAGTAATACTAATGAATTGCTAAACTTAGAAAGGGAATGGATGGAGTTGGCCTGTGCACGGTACCGACTTATTAACTCAATTATAATTTCAACTAGCACGAAATAGGAATGCGCCGGGTTTCAGTGCCACATAGTTATCGATTTCTATCAGTTATGCAGCTAAAAATTTTCAAACTACATGTATATATGATATATAAATAAATATATCGATTGCATACGACGGTTACTTAGATGTCCGTTTTAACTAAATATACTGATGTGAACAAAGACTAGAATATCAAATGACATAGTTAAAGTCATACCTTTCTAACTTAAAGGCTTATAATTTCCACCTTAAAATACCTGTCTTAGAAAGAAAGCTGGAAATTTCAATTTTGTGTGCAATTGAATGCGTACGGAAAGTTATTTAACATTTAATTTTTTTACTCCATCTCAGAACTTCTCAATTTTTATCTCTACCTTACTCTAAATCATTCAATCTCTCTATCCCTCCTTCACTCTCACAATTTCGCTACTTTTTTCTTTCTTTCTTTTTTTCTTTCTCTCTCTCTCTCTCTCTCTCTCTCGCTCACTCTCTCTAACTATCTTAAACTCAGTCATTCTAGCGCTATCGTCTTCAGAAGCTTTCTCATCCGTTACATTCACTCAGAGCGTACAAGTCTTTGCGCTTCCATCCATTAGCGTCTGTAATACAATTAAGCAATCAAGCGCAGTGCCTACATATATCTGCGCTATGAAAGAAGCGACGACATCGAGAAATTAGCAGCACGACATGAGAATATTGTGAAATGTTGATGTTCTGCAAAGTTAAGCAATGACAGTAGTAATTAAACTATAGAGCGAGAGAGGCGGAGAAAGAACGAAGAAGCTAAGTATTAGAGAAGAGCTACACTGCTTCTAATAAATTAAATTGCATATTCAATAATACTCAAGCTTTTGAGCTCATGTAGTAATTTTATTGATTATAGATTACTGAAATTTTAACACCGAGTCTAAGGAAAGCCACAAAGATAATAAAAGCGAACTGAAAACCTTCATATGGACCACTTTGTGTTATATGTACATTGTACACTATGTGAATCGTAGGTATTACTGAAGGAAGATAACACAAAACTAGAAGCGTTGGAAAAGGAATATAGTGATTAATGGAAACGAAGATTAGTTGAATCCAAAAAATTACAAGTGAAGACGTTCTGGAGAGTTGTTGCAGATGGACAATTGATAAATAAATTCACTAAAAATAGGTAAAAAGGACAGCACAGGTCACATTTTCAATATAAAATATCCTTAATATATTAATATTTGTTACTAAATTGGCCGACATCGGTAAGATATCTGTCGGTAAGATATTCGACCACGGATAAGTATATGCGGTGCTCAAATCCTGGGCCAATCCGTCACTGATGTCGACTGACGTTTACCTTAGCTTTAACAGCTTTAATTCTATACGAGGTCATAGAATAAAGAATGGAAGGAACGTTAAGAAGAGGAAGACCAATATAAGGAACGTTAGATGATTTAAAGATCCATTCATATGTGAACACTAAAATGGACAAAAAGAGGAAAACGATAGACAGAAAATAATATTGGCGTTATAGGCCATGGACATATAACGCCGGTAAGCGTTATAGGTCCATGGCAGTGCACTAAGAGATAGAGAGAGAGAGAGAGAGAGAGAGAGAGAGAGAGAGAGAAAGAGAGATTACTGAAAGAGGAATTGGTTAGCGAGACAGATATAGGAAGAAAGATTTAACAAATTTAATAGACATTTTGAGTAGTATTACCCCATGAGATAATCTAACTCTAACAATGATATTCAGATTAGATTATTAAGTAGAACAAATCCTCGCTGTTTCTCAACCGATGCAACAAGAAACCATACAAGCTTAAGTCATCGTGACCAGAGTGAGTTGAGATTCTGAGCTATAAATAAATAAATCCAACAACCAGTCCATAGAGTTACAGTCTATCTGCTGGCCCTCGTGACGGAATTTTTATGATAATTCCGATGTATCATCTGACTCAAACAAAATGATCCTCTTTTTTTTAAAATGAAATTCTAAAAGAAATGCACTAAGCTTAGCCTTTGCTTCCTTGTCATAAAATTAATTTATTGTACGCTGAAGACTTTGAGTCGTATCTACAATTTTGAGAAGAGAAATTGAATAAATTTTAATACTTGAAATAAGCGTATAATTGCATAATTACCACACCTTCATCATCGCTTTTCAACATTACTGGCTTTATCGATCCGAAAGGGTCTCAAATTTTGCAAAATGGCTTATTTTATCAAGTGAAATTAGTTTTAAAAAATGAGCAAGCATTTTATAGATTTATGACAGCTGGCATACCTTAGCAGATTGAGTTGAGAGTTTTAGCGGTGAATTGAATAGAATAGAATAGATAATGTTTATTTTTCAGCAAAGACACAAAATGCATATGCGACATGCAATTCCTACTGGCCGGAACCAGTGGCGAAGTCGGAAAGACACTCGACCGCGGATCAGTATGTGCGGGATTCAAATCCTGGGCTCGCCCGTCACTGACAGCGCTTTCGAGTGAGGATATTGACGTTAACCTCAGCTTTACCAACTTTATCTATGGCGAGAAAAGTTGGTCGTCAGTGAAGATACCTTATCTAGCTGACTACCATGATAATTATGATACTTACAGTTCATCAGAATAAGTCCGTCTTTGATGAATACAATTCAGTAATGTGCCTAAATCGTACACAAGTGTGTCTATAAAATTCTTAATATGACTAACAATACTATTTATGACTGAGAGGTAAAGATTCGGGTTTAACGTTAGTCTCCTCTCTCGAACGTATGTCAATGACGGGATGAACATTAGATTTGAATCATACAATAATTACAGTAATGGTGATGATGATGATGATGTTAATTTTAATGATGATGATGATGATAATAATAGTAATAATAATAATAATAACAACAACAATAATAATAATACTTACCCCACGAGGCTTTAATGATGGACACGGGCATGACTAGGGTTGCAGAAAGCATATCACTGAGAGCCAGTGAAACGAGAAAATAGTTGAACATATTCTGTAACTTTTTTTTAAATCTCACAGCCAGACAAACGAGTACGTTGCCGCTGATTGTCATAATTACAATCACGAATAGGAACATGGCAGCCCAATTGTTGTTTCTGCTGGAAATTAAAGATCCTGATTCCACGTAGGTTCCGTTGTTTCCCTTCATAGCTGCCGAATCCCTTGTGATGGTAGTAGCTGGGGGTAAATATCCGATCGTGGATTCATCCCAGTACGAAATATCTTGAAGGCAATCAGTACACGAGTCCATGGCCTGCAATGTCTGTACGCGATTTTTCGTGAAATATTTTACAGGTTTAGTTATTTTTAACATTTAAAAGATTTTGAGGTGCTAATCGGATGAAATTTAAATCCATTAATTTAACTAAAATCCGTATAAATGAAATCATACTATATTGAATAATTTCCAATATTCGATGTTGCATACATTTAGGTCAATAATTATATAATTTGCAAATGGAAATTTTAACCGTTTATGAATAAAGTATGATAATGAAGGGCTTTAGAAACATTGAGTTCTACTGCTATTCTTTGAAATAGTCACTAAGGTGTGCAGACATTCCACAGACAACTTTTATTCCAAGTGTTCTCCTCATTTTTTCTTTGATAGCAGATTCTCTTCATAAATTTTCATCTTTTGATGATAATTGCTTCATATATTTTGCCGCTCTTAACGAATAACTAAATATTGGAGCTAATTGTTCTTTCAATTTACTAAACGCAGATTCCTTTATAAGCTTTACTGATACCTAGAAAATTTAAAATGACTGTGTGCTAACATCGAAAGTAAAACTTATGTTATTTTCTTTGATATTTAAATTCACGGCAAAGGAATGATTAAATGAAGCAAATATGCAATTTTCCGTTTTTAGTAGCAGAAAAAGGTTGTAGAACTACAGGTTATTCACCGTCATATCTAAAGGAACATACGCCCGCATTTACTAAATTCATAAATGGGAGGGGATTTAGTGCACTCAGTTAAGCTGCGCGTCAATTGAACGAAGTAAAGCCACACTTCACGCGGTTAGTAAATTGTGGGCGACCACTTTGGAAGACCGAATGTCGATAGCTTTGAATGTAAATAATCCCTAGGGTGTTGGAAGTTATTCTTAAATCCGCGCCGTCTGCTATTGGAGCACCAACAAAAGGCAACGATTACTAATAACCATGGAGGGAAAAAAGGAGGAAATAACGAAAACTACAAAACCAGAAACCAAGAAAGGAAACATTGTAAACATATGCGGTATGTCATGTGTGTAACTATACGAACTATATAAAATTATCGAATAGTTTAATATAGACCTATAATATTAAGATGAAATTGTTGTAATATATATTAAAGACTGAAAAAGCTGGCTGACCTTGCAGGTATCTATAAATTTGTACATATGTGGCCAGGGGCCAGGGGTCACCTGCAGCAGGGCAAAGTTAATATGACACAGGTCTGATAAGTAAGATACCACAGAGTCGATCCTACGTAGGACGTCTTTTGATAATACTCCAGGGCATTAAAGATTGTTTTGAGACCATGTAGACATTTTTGTTCGTATGGTTACATACCTAACAATCGCATGCGTTTACAAAGTTTTCTTTCTTAGTTTCTCTTTTTGTTGTTTCGTTATTTCCTCATCATATCTTCATGGTTATCAGTAATCATTGCCTTTTGTGTTCTTTAAATTTTAAATTTTGTAGTTTGTATCATGAAGCTTTAAGTGACAGATCCTGAGGTGAATTGAACCCTCGTGAGTTCGAATCCCAGCCGCGTTAATCTGAGAGTAAAATCTCGGACATTCACTGGACTGGTTATACGGAAAAGTGGATTAAATTGCCTAACGGTTTAAACATGAGGTATTAAAAGTGATAGATATCAACATAGTTGATCATTTCACTATAATGAGTGTTTACTTTTTTGTAGGCTCTTCGATTGCAGCCGATGCGGATTTAAGAAAAACCTTATACCACCCTGGGGATTTTTCATTAAAAGCTGTCAACACTATTTCTTCTAAGGTGGTCATACACAAAGTACTAACCGGGCGCGACGTAGCTTAACGTCGTTCAATTGACGCGCAGATAAACCGAGTGAGCTAAATCCCTCCCCTTATACTTGTACTTTATTTTTGTCAATTGCTATTTATTAATTGTTTACTGTCCTATACCACTGAACGATAACAGAGAAAAAGATTTGTCGCTTTACTAACGTTACAGAAACAACTCCATTCATATTGTTTCGCATCTGAGTTACTATTTTTACCGAATAGGATCTTGTGTAACACGACAGGCTTTTAAACACGAAAATTAGCCGATCTATACTTAGAGCAATTAAGATAATTAATTTAACATCCCTTCAGGGTTGCCAAACGTTCAGTGTTTGGCTTACATGTATAGAAATAAATGACTCCTACGTTCTACCTCCGTAGAGACTTCGTAAAATTGCTTTCATTCACATAAACCGCATTTAATTTCTTTCTTTCTTTAGCACCGCGTTGAGAAGACCGGGTGCTACAGTGCATAAGAAATCTGTGTTTCGCAGAGATTTCTCGCGGGATTTTGTATGGGTCACATACTTTCATCGATGGGAAGGATTTATTTTTCAGGGTTCTCGCAGATGACTCTGAAATTCGTCTGAGAGAGTAGGTGTTGAAAGTGTTGAAAGATAAAATAGATATCTATGCAATTATGCGATTAAATGCCTAATGCTTCCGAAGTGAGGATATATAGAAGGATCGAAATTGAACAAGAGTACAACTCTAAATCGGAATTGTTACAATTAGGTGCTACCGTATTAGATGTTATTAGTAAATGCTACTAGTTGATGCTACTATTAGATGCTACTATCAGGTGCTATTGTTAGATGCTACTGTTACATGCTACTATTATCTGCTACTATCAGCTGTTACTATTATATGCTACTTTTTGGTGCCACTATTAGATGCTACTATTAGATGCTATTAATAGATGCTACTAATTCAGGCAATCACGTCGGCGGGATGTACAGAGTAATGATTTCAGAAAAATATTTATTACATTTATTTAATTAAAATAGTTTTGAATAGAACAAAATGGTTTTTATGAAATATTCAGAATGAAATTGTTAGATGTTCATAAAAGAACAGTGTTTGAAGAACGTTGTTAGTATTAAAATCATCTCACTACTCTTCAGACAATAATTAGTTGCTATCAGATTTGTATTATCTGTGACTTCTTATCGTTTAAGGATTTTTTAAATCGCCACTATTTAGTGCTATTAAGCTTTATTGCAGTGCATATTCTGAATAGAATGGAACGCGTTAGGACAGAATTAAATCAAATAACTAAATTTAATGTTAATTTGTAGTATCGATTTCTCTAATAGTGAGGCAATAAATGCTGTTCTACGTCTGTGTAATTGTGTAATTAGTGTGCCATAAACACTGTGCAAAAACCAGTGTGCCATAAACACTGTGCCATAACCAGTGTGCCATAAACACTGTGCAATAACCAGTGTGCCATAAACACTGAAACTTTGCAATTTTAGTATTAGGAGGTCTGAAACACTCATAATAAAGCGTACTAATTAACCTCATTAAATTAATTAATCTCATTGGACCAATTAACTTCAATTTAAATGCTCTCTAATCTCAAAACTATTAGGAATAATTGTGCATCTCAATTTAATAAATTGAACAAAACTAGGTTTACCAATGATTTAATATCACTGAATATAATTTTTGGAATCAGTAATGTTTATTAAAAAGGTAAGCTCTATTACGCTTCAAGTAGTAAATACAAACTAAGTAGCTCTTATTAGTTAGAATACGGAAGTTGAAGAAGCACAACTAAGTATATTATTGAAGTCTCATAAAAAATGGAATTAAATTTTCTTTAAAATCGGCATATTTTATTCAGATTTAGCGCTCAGTTAAGTTCAATATTCTAAATAAAATAAAATTACTCAATTTCAGTAAAGCGTTATATTACTAATTACTCTGAAATACGTGGAATTAAACATGAATCGATATGAGAGAGCTTGCATAAAGCTGGTAAAGTCAACCACTAGAACATGCATGTCTCATCAACGTGTCAATCAATGCTTCCTGTGCTTCACCGAATCCTGTCGGTCATTAATTTGACCTAGCCGAGGGCTCATTCAAAAATGTCACTATCAGCTCTAGTTATGTCAATGTCTAATCTGGGTATATTATAACCTACAAAATACATATCATGATGGTAAAGGTTATTGAAAGATTTTATAATAGAATTTAAAACGATAGTAAAATAAGTTGGCAGATTACAGAGGACAATTTCAGAAAGTAAATATTGATTAAATAATGCAAGAGAACGGAATTTCAGATACAAAACACAAAATTGAGCCATTTAGAATAAACCACTATAGCATCGACAAATAATAACGGCACTACCATCATCCATAACAATATCGAGTTCATAGAATCAAACTCAATCCGACAAGCAAAATAATTGAAAGATTCCCAAACGCTGTTGCCGCTAACAGAAACTGAAAATCTAGCATAAAGAAGTAGCCTAATTTCAATGTAAGTTTATTATAATTTTACTATAAAAACATAAAATAAAGCTAAAAACCCTAGCTATATCGATCTTGAGAAAAATTTAAATTTTTAGTTTACTGTAAAATAGTTATGACTGCAAAAATGTTTTAAAAGCAATTTTGCAAGTCCTTTTAATGAAGATTAAAAGTTCACTTCCTTAGTCAAAACTACCTGATAACAGCTTTGTAAAAAAGCAACTACGTATAAAATTGTTTAAGTTGCTTTCCTACCCATTTGACTCAGTCAATTTTCATTCATACTTTAAAATTCCTTAAATAATATATTTTATAGAAAATTCTAAAGTAAAATAAAAATTTCTTGTAAAAATTAATAACTGATGTTAAGAAAATTATAGTCATAAATTATAGTTAATGGAAATGAAGTATATAACCTAAATCATAGAGATACCAAAATTAAAGCATAAAAATGAAGATAAACATTGCAAATATAAAATAGTATCTATTTGAAAGAGTTTGGTCAAGAGGATATTTTCTGGTTTACAGTGGTGACTAGCGCATAGGAACAAATGTATTAATTCCACACGCACAATATACTCAACCAGTAGTTAAAGTAGAAATTGAGAGCTATAGGAACGGGTAAATTTTTTCGGACCCCCAGATATGTATTTACAGATCTCCTAGTATTTAGCGTGGGCCCCTAACAAGGGAACGCACATCAAAAAAAGTGAGAGCTGTTGGAACGTAGTTCCCCTAGCATTGATTGACAAGTTGATGAGATATACATGTTCTAATGGTTGACTTTACCAGCTTTATGTAAGTTCTGACTTATCGATTCATGTTTAATTCCACGTATTTTTCAGAGTACACTGAAATTAAGTTATTTTATTTTATTTAGAATATTGGACTTAATGGAGCGCAAAATCTTAATAAAATATGCTGATTCTTATGACAATTTATTGCCATTTATGATGAGAATTCAATGCTATCCTTAGTTCTGCTCAACGGCACTATACATTATACCGCCGTCAGGCCAGGGTGTAGAGATAATGCTGCGGACATCAAATGACGCGAACAAATAAAATTTTCAGTATAATGGAAATACTAATTAGCGTGACGGGCGATAGGCGAAATGAGACCATATTCCATGATACATATTGACAGATATGAAAAATAATTCAAGAAAGAGGTATGAGCTCAATACTACGAATAAAATGACATACAGATGTATTTCATGCTGATATTTTTAAAAATGATCAATCTCTGAAGTTTTCGGAAATTTAGTTTAAGGCTATGAATATTTAATCGCATAAATCGAGAAAATTATAATTTATTGGATCTTGATAATTTTCCTAAAAGGAAAATTATAGCTATCAACAAAATTTAATATTCTACTATGGGAGTAGTGTCTCACGTTTGTCTACTAACTATTATCTACTTCATTTTATGATTTGGGTTTTAAATATATTTAGGACACTACATTGAATGTCTAGAGCATGCAATTTTTCAAATTAAACAGCTTAGAAGTTATTCAAAACATTCTATATAATTTTACCTATTTCTAAATTAACTTATGTGTTTCATGGTTTTATTAACTGCTTAAATATTAGTCACAAATGTTAACAACTATTAATATACATATAGCTAAGAGCTATTAATATATAGCTTGGCAGAGACGGTGGCTTGATCCCAAGTTGCTCGACTGCGAATCGGTAGGTGCACGGTTCAAATCCAGTGCTCTCCCAGTCACTGGTATGCTATTGAGCAAGAAATTGACTTTAAACTTGGCTCTGGCTCAATATTGCCAATATTTTTGTCTACTTTATGGGTAATAATTACACGGTAATAATTTACGTTTTATTGAGTAAATAGTTGTCGATACGTTTCCAGCATTAAAAATAATGCCAATATTTTATTTCTACGCGGTGTAACTACGGTGGATCTGAAAATTTCACGTACTTGTCTACGGTATTCAGTAGACACATGTACGTTACTAGCTACCGTTCGTAAGAATCAAGAAGTTACAATAAGCTGCGAAGTTATGAAGAAAATTGTTAAGAAGTCTTATTTGTTGCAAACAAAAAGACTCTATTAATATAACATTTCTAGAGTGCTTTCATGAATTTAATCAATGCTATTCACGCTGTTCTAATTTTACTAATATTATAGTTATTTTCTTACCAATACTATCGTTTCGTTTATTCCAGTAGTATAGGTTGTAGGCCTATAATCAGTTAAACTTACAATTTACCTTATTCACTATCAATGCATATATAACATTAATACATAGATATATAATCGTAGCAATTCCATGGCTACATAAATACACTTTTATGGTTGTCGCACAATTATAAGTATCAAATATATATTTATCACTGTATACGTATTTTATCGCTAATTGTACAATGGAGTTTTCTGTACACACGCTGTCACTAAAGCTCCCGGTGACTCGTTGTCAGCCACCAGCTCTGTGTCAGCTGTAGCAAGCTGATTGCAGCGTCCCACTGCTTGCATCCGCAATAGTTGAGAAAAGAAAACAGTGAATTTGAAATAACATTTTTCAGGTTTATTATTCAGTTTTCAATGTTTCATGGGACATTTCTTTTGCTAAAACTGTATGTGGGAAAATTTTACAATTGAGATCACTTATCTTACAGAGTAATATTGAGCAGATTCGTTTAGAGAAAATTTAGCTACATATAATTATTATGCTCGGTTTTATAGGACTTCGATAGAACTTTCCGATTACTAGTTATGGAAAGGGTCCTTACTGCCTACACTAGTTAATATTCGCTAGTTGGATTTTATGAACCTCTTACGACTCTCAACTTCAAGTCGGCGCGCTTACTGATAGTTCCTGGGTGGTCGGGCGCGCGGTAAAGAGTTGCGCTCTTCCATTGGCTGCTTTCATCAGCTAACATAATATTCCTGAGAGAATTATCAGTGTTTACAACTGTCGATCATTTTGCTTTACCATTGTTTCCCGTACATGGCAAAAATTAGTCAAATTAATTAATTGATTACCACTATATGAGTTAAGATATTCAATATATAGGAACAAAAATTATATTGATATTCTTTTTCAAGTTTAATGAATAGATTTTCAACTAGTATACAATTAATAGCAGCAATAAAATAACGTGTTTAAATTCTTATATATTTCAATACTGCTACTATGAAATAAATCCACGTAAGACCATAATATAACTTAATTATACTGGTTCAGAAAGTCTGGAAGACTCGCAACTACAATATCAACAATGATCTGACCCGTAATTGGCCCCAATCTAAACTTATGATGATTATGATAGAGCTACTTCTATATACAATATTTTTAGTATTATTTATTTTAGTATTAAGTCTCATTAATGTTGATTTATTGGAATAAAATTGATTTTACGCAATCGTATATGCTAATAATTTCTGATCATTTAATTTTATTAATAAATTTAACAGTCTCTCCTAATAGTTGAAAACATATCTCTTTCAGCCTTAGATTTAAATCATCTGCCTGACTGTTTGTTGATCACTGGACTGGCACCGTTTAGGATCTCTTTTGTTTCTCTTTTATTACCGTGGGATTTTTTCCAACAAAGACTCGGTCTTCCAAGGTGGTCACCCACAAAGTACTAACCGAGGCCGATGTTGCTTAACTTCAATTATGGACGCGCAATTAAAGCTAGTGCTCTAATTCCCGCCGTCATTATTATTATTATTATTATTATTATTATTATTATTACTATTACTACTATTAGTATTGTTGTTGTTATTTTTATTATTATCAACATTATCATCATCTTCATCATCATCAGCATTAGCCTTATTAATAAATCAAACATAATCACAGAATATATACCTATATATATATATACATACATATATATATATATATATATATATATATATATATATATATATATATATATATATATACCATGTACCGATACACGTACACATACATGTACATACACACACAGACACACACACAAATATAATATAATTATATATATATATATATATATATTGAGAGAGAGAGAGAGAGAGAGAGAGAGAGAGAGATAGATAGATAGATAGATAGAAAGACAGATAGAAAGAGAGAGAGAACAATGACGCTGCAGCACTGCACAGAGCCGATAGAGGCTTATCCGGTGAAATCTGAGGCGATATTTCAGTCGCTAACTTATAGTCGCTAAGCGGACTTTAGCGAATCAACAAGTGTTCATAAAATCCAAAAGTGACTATCCCTTCGATAAAACCTTCGATAGCTTACTATCGAAGTGTCATAAAATTGGCCATAAGTTTTTAAAAGTTCTAAACCAATACAGAAAAACAACAGTGGCCTAAAATTGTTACTGCCTTGACCAACAGTACAGTATATATTCAGTATATACAGTATATAGATTGATAGATAACTAAATATATATATATATATATATATATATATATATACACTATAAAAATATGTATATATACAGTATATATATATATATATATATATATATATATATATATATATATATATAGAGAGAGAGAGAGAGAGAGAGAGAGAGAGAGAGAGATAGAGAGAGGTAAAGATAGAGACAGAGATAGTGATAAAAATACAGACACAGAAAATAGAATAAGAGATAGAAAAAGAGATGAAATGAAAATATCGAAAACTAGTAGTGATTTTAATATCTAAGTATGGCTATTATTTTTTATAAAGGCTAATACGGTTAAATTATTTAATTCCAATTTAGGCCTACAGTATATTTATAGAAATAATTATAATTATTTCTCAATTTTACAGTATCTCAAAGATATGTAAAATAATAATAATACAGGTTTCACATCCGTCTCCAAACCCAAGAATGATGTCAGAGACACCCCAACAGAACACGTCACTACAGATCGATTCATCGAGACAAATCTGCAAACGAAATGTGCTGAGGAAAAGTTATGAAAAAAGTAACATAACGAAAGTAAGAATAACCGACACAAAAAAATCTGAACATAACGTATTATATTTAAATTAATTTAAACAATTATGCCATTTTACCTTCAAACAGTTTCTTTTGTTTATTTTGTTACAATAATAGTAAATACATATATGCTTAAATAGCAAATTAAAAAAGCAATAGGAAGAAGGTTATCACAAAAAGACTAAGAGCTGTGAGATAATACAGTCAGTAGCATCAATTAAAAATAACAAATTCCTTTACTACTTAATCATTTTGCTGCAGAATACTGCAGAACCTATGGTAACCATGCAATTTCATTACTGCCCTTACCTTCTTTTTATCAAAAACATCGTCAAAATAAAGTTAACTGCAGAAGATACATAGACTACTATGATTTCACATCAATAAGTGCAAATGATCACAATTATGTATTTACACTGTTCATTAGCTGCCAATAGGCAGCCATCCATTCTCATGCGGTATTACAATTTGCATTATTATTCACATAGTATTATACATAAATGTTGCTATATCACATTTAATATTTGATTATTATTTGGCAATAATATCTGGCAATCTCTGAAGAAGCGCCTTGATTAGAGACAGCTGTTTGATTTAAACTTTAATAATCCTGTACGAAAGTCTTTTTCAATTTCATTATACTTTAATCTCTCTAATCTCAGGATATTGTAGGCTTCAGTCGTCTTGAGGTTTTATTTAGAATCGCAATAGAGTCCTGGGTCATGTACAAAATATTGTACTTACGAAATCTGAAATGAACGAAATTTTCTATATTATCTCTGCGAAAGTAATACGTAAATTAGTTAATGTGTTTGTAGGCAAATACTTAGGCAATTTTTGAAGATATTAGGAAAGCCGTAATTCAAAAATAATATCAATATCGTATATGTCGAAGATACCCTTTATGTATCACAAGGTTTTTACAGTAGTTGTCGAACTGGTAAATGAAAAACTAGCTAATAGGCATTTTGAAAGATTCAGAAGGTATGTACTTTGAATATGATTGTAAAAGACTGAAAAGTGTCTGAATCTGTTTAAATGTAGGCCTAATTGAAGTTCAATAGAACCTGGGTGGAAATAAATTTACTGATGGGGAAATTTGATTCTGTCACTGGATTCTATGCAAGAGTTGAGCCGCTTACTGTCCGTGCCTAAAGAATCAACTAAGCTAAACCTGAGGAAGGCAACGGTAAACACAAGAGAACCGTAATAACTCCAAGTTTAAGGCTACATGAGGAGATTGGTAAAGGCGTGACCTTCATGATGGTATCTAATTTTTTGTCGATGGAGTGCGATTGAAGAGCGTAATAGCATATAGGGAGAGTTGTAAAGCCAAGGTTAACGTCTGTTTCTGTACCATAAGGGAGGTTCATGTTAGTATTTTGCTAGTGTTATCTCAGCTATTTTCCGGACTTAAAAATAAAACATGTATGAGCATGTGGGGAAGTGAATGGAAAATTTGTGTCTTGTTTCGGAGATTAACTGATGGATACGGTTTGGGACAGAGAGGAGTGGAGAATGTTTACTCGTGACGGGACCATAGCTAAACTGGAATTCAACGGTTCGTGATGATGATGATGATGATGATGATGATGATGATGACGATGACGACGACGACGACGACTACGACGATGACGATGATGATGATGATGATGATGTCTTTTTTCATGAGAAATTTTATCCATTTACGATGGTACCCCTGTTTCTCCGATTATTTAGTAATGTGATCGTATTCTTAAAAGAAATATCACTCGCCAGATGTCACCAGTTCAACTGAATTGTTCGTGAGATGTGGTCACTCCCATCGAATTATCACTCGACAAATGGTTGCCCTCTGAAGGAGCGGTTCGTCTGTAATAAACCTTCCAATCTTTGAACAAGAAATCTTATCACAGCCATAATAAGCTTGAAAAGTTAAGATTTTGATTTTTAATACAGTTTTCTAAATGGATTTTTTAATCAAGTCTAAGATCATCACTATAATTTAACTAGATCAGTTTAGAACATTGAATGTTTATTTGCGGCTAAAGTAACTTGAAATATGTGATTTGAAATTTTGTAAGCTGCAAGTCGATGGCCAATTGTCCCTATAGAAGTTGTTGTACAAAAAAAATTGTTGAAAAATGTGATTTGAAAATTAGTAAACTGTGAATGTACCACTTGTTGTAAGTTAAATTTCCATAGTGTAATGTGTATTTTAGATGCATAAGATAGGCTATTCGATGGTTTTTATTAAGTATGAGAACAACAGGTCGTGTTCAATTGCCTGCTAATCTTTACAGAGATACATATAATTATACATGTATATGAAATCAACTGAGTGCCGTCAGCACATCTCTGTTTTTGTAATAATATTCTGATAATATCTTACTCTAAAAGGAGAAATAAGACTTCTTTGAAAAAAATATTTGCATAATTTACATGATAATTGTATATTGAGTACATTTAATTACACTAAGCACGGCTACATTTCCTTCATTTTATGTAAAAATAGATTTCAATTCTTACGCCTCATGAGATATCTCTTCTAATGTCATGTCAAGTGGTAGGTCCAAGGTTCATATTCCGATTCATATGCTGCTTTTCATGATCAAAAAAGAGCAATCCATCCATCAACGAGTTAATTATTTCGTAAAGGGCTACGCCTTATCCACACCTTAATGTAACCTATAGCTAGGGAATATTATGGCTTCTGAGGTGGTTTGCCGTTGACTTCTTCAGTTCTTGCTCATTCGCCTCTTACGGACAGTTTACGGTTGGTCAATTATTCAGTTTCAATTCAGGTCAATTCTGGTCAATTCCAGGACACAACACGGGAAAACATGACAATTAACATCTAAAAATATAATTATAGTCCTGCGGTATTATTTCATTGCACTCTACTAAGTCTATAATTATTTTATTAATGTTTTGATTTTTTCTGGGCATGAGAATCAGCACCACTAACAGCAGCGCTATTCTTTTTATGTAGCATTCTATGGTTGCTTTTTTCATAGGGTTTTAATTAAAAATGTCATTTTTATGCTAACAATCATTAGTCAGATAACTATTTTGCGAGACGTCCCTGACATCTTTGTCAGATGTAACCTCGTTATAGTAACTCGTTACTCTTCAATAACTTCTCAGATAGCATTAATTACCATTTTATCAAATTTGTATTTGACTTTCTAATATAGTTTTGCAATTGTTTCTACTTTTACTTACCAAAATTGTATTTTTAACATAGGCCTACTTATGTTTTTTGAAAAACACATTTAAGTAGACCTTCTACTTACAATCTTTATATTATGACTTACTTTAATTTGATTTCTGAATATTACGAAACGTTGTAGATAGGCGCAACGTCAACCTTTCTAAATAAGATTTCATCAAACTTTATCCAAGTGGGCTATATTTGATATAATAGAATTTACATAAGTGCATCTGTGCTACTTATAAGACATTTTAAACTCTTAAATGGGACATTCAATAAATCTCTATATTTCTAACAAAATGGTTTTAAACTCCAACACACTCCTCAACTTAAATGAAGCTAATTTTTATGCAACGAAGGGGCCAATAGCTTTGATTTATTTCTTGAAGCTCTATAGTTAATAAAACAATTTCGCCACAAAGAAACTCTCTACGATCATCGATATAGCAGACTTGTCCCGACAGCAGCAACAACAACAACAACAATGGCTCCCCTATAAATGACTCTGTCAGTAAAACGTTGCGCAGTTTTCTTTAAAACCAAGCTGCGTAAAGATCGTAACGTCTTCGTATCTTATGTATTATGTAGACTGTAATTATGTTTTAGCGAGATGTATAAAAGTTAGGTAAGTGTTCACAAATGCGGACAAGAATGTACATATAGGACAATTTTCCCGTTGTGTACTGGCCGCTATGGAATAGACCAATAGTATGCTGCATCTGTACCGAGAGGTCACTAGGCAAAAACTGAGAAAGACTATACGAATTCACATAGCATGCAGTAATTAAGTTAGGTATTGTGTACGTAGAGCCATTGTGATAAAGTTAACATCATTGGGACATTAGAGAGCTAGAATACTCGAATGCTTGCTGGTATTATTAGAAACAGGAAGCTTAATACTGTCATTGCTTTAGATACATTTGGTCTACATATAAACGTACACACTTTATAGGCTGCAAGATGGCTTTCCCTTTTAACTTTTGTGGAAAGTGTTAGTATGATCTCGTCGCTCGTGGAATGGTGTGGATGAACACAAGTAAAGAAGAGGGGTAATGAAACGAATATATGTGTTGGAAATTAAAGAAGGGACCAAGAATTCATCTGTAGCTGTGCATAAGTTTTATGAGAGTGCGTAATAATAATTAATTAGCTTAAATTTTGTTAGAGCTTCGCAGAATATGAAAATTAATTAATAAATGTAAAATAGAGCAGTTTAAAAAGGTTAAGCTTGTTATATACATGCAGATATGAATCCTACGATACATTCTTTTTAATTTCCTGTCGGAGAATAACGGGACAACATAAAATCGGAAAGAGAGCATGAGAGATGAAAATGAGGCAGGTACATTAAGGTTTACATTATTTGATAGAAAGTTGACATCAACTTAACTTATATTTTAAACTGTATAAAAATTATCTCACTGACTTCTCTTCTCATATATCTTATTTAATCCTTTAAAAACTTCTAAATAATACAAACGAGCATAAATTAGATTACGAACATCTAGCGATAAGGTTATTTGAAACATTTTAACACGTTTCTTAATTATCACATTCAACTAGAACAAACAGTTTTAAAGCGCATAGCATTGTACTTGAATTATGTTATGCGGAATGGCTTACAACACACAGGGGCTAAAGGAAATATGCACGAAGAAATGAAGAGAATATTTGAGGAAGACTAAGACTGGCTAGCATACATTTATATATAGAGGATAGAGATAAAGGGAACTATTGTAAATAACATGCATGGATCTGAATTCACCCATCACATTGAGAGAGAGAGAAAGAGAGATAGAGAGAGAGAGAGAGAGAGAGAGAGAGAGAGATAGAGAGAGAGAGAGAGAGAGAGAGATGATTACACAGTAAGGTAGCACAGAGCTGTGCATGCTTATTTCACTATACAATATTCTATTGATCTATGTTTATAGACCAATATTTATTCAAGCCTAATATAAATAATTATCCAGAATACCCTAATCCACCAATAGAACTTGCGGGCAAAGTACGCAAGCTACAAGAATTGACAGACGCTGATGAAATAACATTGAAGACTGTCTCTCTCGTTGTTATGCAGTTTACACTTTGTTTTACGAGCGTAGTAGAATTTGGCATCTACAGTGCATTATTTGGACTAAAAGACAGCAGGAGTAATGTCGATTATTGCATAATTACTTGCTTGACTATTTTGTATTATGATGTATAAGCACAACGCAGAGTTCTGCATACACAGTAAGTTACTAAAGATTCTCAAGTAATCGTCCTCAATCAAATGTTGAGACTGCGTTGAACACAGATAGAGACTGATAAACGCGATCTTGGGTTAGGTTGGTTACGTTGATAATTCTCATTGCACTCTTAAAAATTACACTTTTGTGTTATCCAAAATGAAGTTAGGGTTAATTAATATAATTATATATAATAGTAATTCATAATATTTAATATAATTAAGTGTCTTTAAATTATAATAATAAATTATAGAGAAACTGCACAAATTTAAGCGATATAGAGATGACTGTACTGCGATTGTACTGTCTCATTGTATTATCTGTGTTTTGTAAACCTTTAGATGACCCTCAACTGTGCTGACCAAATGACGTCCTAAGACGTCTAGTCTAGTGAAAGTGGATAATCAATACACCAAGAATTTCCATTATGTAACGTAATGAGAGTGAGAGAAAAAAAGAGAGAAAGTACGGGTAGAGAGAGAGAGAGAGAGAGAGAGAGAGAGAGAGAGAGAGAGTACAGAGAGAAAAGGGGGGAAATTGTAAATGAACCTAGTGCAAAATAGGTTCATCGTACATTTAAAATTTAGACTTTAGTCGATACACAGTGTGAGCATAGATTAAGAGTAAATAAAGCTGAAAGTAAGACTTAACCAATGAACTTTTACACTATCATAGACATATTTTATAGGTTCAATAATGGAATGATTAAAGTTTACTATCTCAAATATAGGAATCAAAACGGAAATTAAATTCTCATAGATTATTAATTTCTTGCGCGAATTATTAATTTACTGTTAAACATATTTCTTCTAATCTCTACTTCACTTACTATGCGACATTTTCCCTAGAATATTCTAGCAGTTGATCAACGAAGTTTAATCATATATTCTTACCCCTTTTCTACGGACACTCTCATAAGAGAGCACATCTCGTACATCTTATTATAAGATAGTGCGATATTGTGTTTTAATATCACACGATGAATGTCTTATTGCAAATGTTAAAATTCCTCTTAACAGTCTAGAGCGATGAGGGCATTGATCATCTCCAGTGCCCGTTTTATCCCGAACTCTCTGAAGATGAAAAGACTAGCATTAACCTCAGCTTTAATTATCAGTGCTTAATTGAAGCGTTAGGGGTTGATGATACCTATGCAACGTAAAGAAAATGAACGTCCATACGTATAAACCACAGTTATTTTAAATATTTCTGCGATATTATGTTGAGTTAAAGGAACAATGAACATCTATAATTATATAATTGTAATATTATATTTGACAGATTAGAAGGTATTCGGATAGTATTACATCGATTGACCTTACCGTAAAGAACTACATGTACTACTTTAGCATGCTACTGTAAATCCAGCAATGATTGGCATTGAAAATACATTAATTTACATTTAGATTGTGGACATTAAGTTCGACAACGTTTTACGGGATAGGACAAAGTAATTTTAGCATTAAACAATCAAATTGGCTAAAGTGAACGGTATTATTTCTTAATTAAAAACCTAGGAAAAAAGAAAGGAACAAGTGCGATAATAATAGATCTTACGTCATCATGGAAGCAATTCAGGAAATCAAACTGGCTGTTCCGGTAGACCTTGTAAGAAGATCGTGTGGGATTTCGTTAGATATGGGTAAGATTATTGTATAATGTAAAATATTACTAATGATTTAATTCATTAGCGATTCTATGAAGGCTGCTTGGCTATATCAGCAGTTTCTCCACGGATTGCTGTTAGCAGTTCTTGCATAATGTTCGACATAATTCAACTTTTTATTATTTTGCATAATTTATTTTTTGTCATTTTAAAATAGGGGATTGACTAATGATATGGTGTGGGACCACGAGGATTGGAGAAATTGTCTTCGTATCCCGAGTATAGTTAAACTGTGACTCAAGGGATGGTGATAATGATGATAATGATGATTTATTTTTGTGTCATTAGCGCGCATTGTTGTTGCAGTATAATAAATGTTCTTCAGTAAGGAGAGCTGCTGATTTAAAGACAATTGGGACTTAGGATCCTTGAAATTTGATTGCTGACATGAATTGGATAGATTTTTAGTTAACTGAGAGTATTAAACATTATATATTGCATACCATGGACCTGCCAGTGGGCAATGTACAAAGAGAGAGAGAGAGAGAGAGAGAGAGAGAATGTATATATTATACTGGATTCATTTCTTTCTGCATTTATTAGTAAATTTCTATGAGGTCAACTAGGTATTTTCCTTTTCATACAGAGATTGCTAAATTAAAACACCTTTAACATTACTGAATAACATAATGCACTTCTGATAACGCTCTTTTATATAACATTTATTAAACATAGAGACAGTGAAGAGTGGACGCATTTTAAATATGACATTCTTTGAAGTCAGTGTGTTGCTGCAAGGCTTTATTCGACAATAGCTCTTGCTTGTACGCAGACAGTTACAGTGAACCAGTAATAGAACTGAATACAGATATATAAGCATAATATTGTTATATTAACATTAACAGCTGCCTCTCAGATATTTATACTAGCTGCCCGTTTATGTTCTCATTCTTCTCAATGCGCAGCTTACGTTGTACTATGGCTCTCTTCAACAAAGAACTTGCGTAGAATTTGTCAAAGACAGATTACTTTAATAGGAGATTCCACTCAGCGTTAACTTATGAACGAGCACGTTGTTTACATTTTTAACTGAAATGGTGCATTATAGTTTGTGCATCAGGAGTTAAAATTTGACTACTCTGAGAAACTTATAGCAGTACTGCAAATGATCATATTACCTGAAACCTGTAAAGTACAAGAACACTTTAATGCTTTCAACAACCGACACAGAATTCAATAGGCATAGACGTTGTAAAAGTTAGCTCTTTATTTTAAAGCCAAAATGTATTTCAATAAATTCTTAAGGCAAAAGTAGCCCAAACATGCATTTGTCCTAATGAAAATTAAACATACATTAAGCCACTACTGAAACGCTCCTCCGTGATTATATCTATCACTTTAATATCACATTTGCTATTTAGACATATACTAATGCATTGAGTCTAAGAAATCATTAGCTAATAGAGAAGAATTCACTTTAGTAAGAAATGTATGAACGAAGAGTTTTAGGCGTGTTATCGTTAATATACTTCTGTCTTGGTGAACAATTATCACACTTGATTTAATTTTTAGTTGCCCGCCAACAACGAAGTTATGCGTGTTAACAGCTTTAAATAAAAAATATTCCCAGAATTGATGATGCGGATTTAACATCAATTTTGGAAGCCCGATGGGCTTCTCTTCAAGTCCGGTAATCATTTTGTGATAGTTAACTCCACAGTGTGTTAGAAGGTTGTTCTTAAATTTGCACAGGCTGCAAATGGTGCGCTACCAAAGTCAACGTCTATTAATAACAAAAGAGAGGAAAGAGAAAATAATCAGAACAACTAAAAGAGAATCTAAACAAGGAAACGTTATAGCACATGCGTTATATCATGCATGTAACCATACAGACAATTTAACAACTTAACCTAATTAATTAATTATCTTGTTTATTTCATATGAATCTGCAAGATGTCGTTTGAGAACCGTAAATAAGAACTGATAATATTATCCAGGTGCATCGATAACATTTCATCTTTCAATACTAATTGTCTCTGAAGAAAAATAAGTAGGCCTAATTATTTTTAAACTTGATCAAGTTTTTGACTAATCATTCAGGTAATAAGATTTGCATTCCTTATCAACAATCCAATTCTCGGTAAGCTTATAAGTTATAACCGCAAGCATAATTATAAACCTTACAAAGTACATTCGGACCGTCAAATGAAGAAGAGTATTATTTATAGTTAACCTGTGGTAAATATCCTAAATGACGCTTGAAAGTCAATTGCCATATATTCTAACAACATCGTATAACCATAACAATAATGACAACAGTAACAACAGCATCAACAATAACAATCGTAACTACAGTAACAACAGTAGCAAAATAAAAAGTAACAATAGCAGTAACAGCAACAACAGTAGCAACAGTAACAATAGAGGCAACATTAGCCTTAGTAACAACTGTATCAACAGTAATAACAGCAGCAACTGTAACAATTTTAGCAATACTAACACAGGCAACAATCTTCGTGTCTTGGCTTAAGGTTTTCTCTTCTTTCGACCTTGATGAATCTTTCCTTGTGAAGATTAAAACTCCCAATCAAAGTTCAAATATGTTTCTTGAAATCCACGTTTAAAAAGTTGCTAATTCGACGGCGGGATTAGCGCACTTGGTTTAGTTGCGCGTCAAATATCGAAGTTAAGCTGCATCGACCTCGGTTAGTACTTTGTGGGTGATCACCTTGGAAGACCGAGTGTTGGCAAAAGCTTAGAAAGGAAAAAATCCCAGGGTGATGGAAGGTTATTCTTAAATCCGCGCCGTCTGCAATTTATGCGCCATCAAAAGGCAACGATTACTAATAACCATGGAGAGAAAGGAGGAAATGGGTCTTAAACAAGCATCTGTGCTTCCTGACCCAGTGTGCCGTTATGTTATGTTATGTTATGTTAATTCAGCTCATTTGTTGATTTTGTTATATATATTTGCTACTAATAGCATTTAACATAAATACTTGAAACTCTGAGTGGTTTCTAGAAGAATTTTAAAACAAAAATAATTTATGGATTGTTCAACAGTTCATTCGCGCAGTGTTGAATGCTCCATAAATTACTTTCAGAAAAATAAATTTTCAAAACGTCAATATTTCTGTTTGCTTGATTATTATTTTGATTTTGATTTCTTAAGTTATTTAATGCCTAACGATTGATAGTTTTCAACATGGAGACCTTTGCCAGGCCCCATGGCAATCCATGATGATATCGTGGTAGATCACACAATGCCTTTTAGCAGTATTTAAAGATACCTAGAGCTTTTGCTATTTTTAATTGTTATTTTAGTTTTAGTTTTTCAGTTATTGCTATATCCTGCTGTAAACCATTGGTGCTTATCCATTAACATCTCACAAATACTTGTCAATCAGATTTAAGACCATAGGCAGAAATAAGCAGAAAAGGAGCATACTTTTAAGGCAGTCACTTAGTTTGGACATGTACTTCCAATTTCTTTCAACCCATCAGTTTCTTAGTACATTTAGTTTACGGAAATTCTGCACAGCTGATAACGCTCTTTTAGAATGCCAATCCAAAGTTGAGTTTGCTTGCTTCTGTTTCGCTAGTATTTACAACGAAAAATAGCTACTGAATAAACTTTAATGTAGTGTAAATTGCCAGAGACAATTATTAAGTTAATTAAGTGGCAATCAATTTTTCTACTTTTTCTACAAACCTCCAGACACCTTTTCAGCTGAGTTGCACTTGGATTCAACTGATGCGCAAACCATTGCTCAAATCCAATGCTTCCATCATAAGCTCTCCTCACGTTCTTAGCCGCTTGTCCCTCGAAGTGTAGCAGGCTTTAGCAAGTCAGTCTAACATCCAATCCTCAGAATCTATCTAATATATATATATATATATATATATATATATATATATATATATAAAATTATATATATATATACTATATAATTATATATATATATATATACTATAATATATATATATATACTATAATATATATACTATAATATATAATATAATAAATATATATATATACATGTACAATTGTACATGTATATATACTGTATATATATCTAATAAATATCTAGCACTAGATACGTATCTTTATCTAATTAGTCAATTTGTAGAATAATCTACTGCTATCTCAGATAAGGATTTCTAATATAATCATTCTAACCATTTTGTAGGTGGGTCAGTCTTCAAGGCCGTCTACAGAAAAGAGGAAGATCTCCATGAAGCCAATGAAACGGTAGGGGAATTATTTCAGATATATCACTTCTGTCATGATAGAGTAGACTGGTAGAAAGCGCACAACATTTATAAGCCAGACTATTAGCTTCAGCACCAGGCTATATAGCACTAATTTCCGCGAATTATAATTCTCTGCAATTATAATAGTATATGACGCCGATTATAACATTGTCCCTTTTTTAAACGACAATTTCTACCGTATAGCAGATAGCAGTGTCATGGCCTGATACCTGTCATGATACGAGAATAGACAGAGAAGAGTGGAGGCGTCATATACCATGGACCTGCCAGTAGGCAATGCACTAAGAGAGAGATAGATAAGTAAGGAACAGATTCTTATGTGGTATATCGTGGATAGAGCTTCGCTTTCATAAAGACTATTGTCACGTTGGCGTTCGTCCTAACCCAGACATCAAGCTGCGCTATCATCGAATATTGATCCAAATATGACAACAATTATGTTAATATTGTTGTTCTGTCAATCGTAAATCAGTATCTTAGGCATATAGGTACACTTTTATAAATGCAACAAATTGGGTCTAGTAGTGTAAAGCTAAAAAAGCTAGTGTTAACGTCAGTTTCCTCACTCGAAAGCGCTGTCAGTGACGGGCGAGCTCAGGATTTGAACCCGCTCATACTGATCCGCGGTCAAGTATCTTACCGACATCGCCACTGGCTCCAGCCGATTCTATTGTTCTGTTGAGGATAGGTTGACATCCCTGGTTAGGATATCATAAAAAGAGTTTGAGATTTTTGTGATGTCGTCTTTCGAAGAGGAAATTAACGAGCATTTTGCCGTGATTTAGTAATTAGATTTATTATATAACTATCATTTGCTTAAGTTAATTTTCAAAATGTGTATGTTACTTTGTTGAACTGCTACAAAGTCTGCCAGTCCTTTTGAAGGTTGCGCACTGTTATTATGACAATTAAAGTAGTGCGCTTTTGATGGAAGTATACAGCTGAGGATATGCAGCCGCTTACCCTGAGAGACACTGAAAGTTTAAAAGCTAAGTGCCAAAACAAAAAGATCTCATCTCAATGTAGACAGAATTCGACTTAATGGTGGGGCCAATTGCGTAGCAATTCAAAACTTTTCTACATTCTGTAGAAAAGTATAGGGGCCTTGACACTATGGTTTCTGACAAGCCGTCGTGGTGTGTTTTATTAGTATCTCATCATTTATTGGTTTTCTGGATTTTGTTTTATCGTTAAAGTTAAATGAACGAAGTCGTTAAATGAACGTTTTTAAGTCGTTAAATGAGCCTTTTATGTGTTGCTAGTCGATTTTGCTACTTTAGCTTTATAATGCTCAATGTTGTCGTGAGTAAAAGTAGCGCTATTATTCTTTTAATTTTATTAATTAAATAATACTAAAAATTATTATTATTATTATTATTATTATTTATTTATTTATTTATTTAAATTTTACCCCGGTGTAAAGAACCTGGGGTTTGATAAAAACGATTCAAGCAATTCGTGCTGAATCGCCGCCCGGCTACTCGAGGTCATAAATCGGCTTAAAAGAATTGTTGAAGCAGACTGCATTAAATATTTGCAAAGTCATGGAAAGCCTTTGACAAAGAAAAGATGTCTCTCGCATATCGCCGGTTTGCACTGCAATAAGACTGCCTATGCCATTAATAAAGTCAACTCCTTCGGGATTCATCGGGCCCATGGTTTCAATGGCCACCAGAACAACTTCATATCCTAAGGACAGATCACGGTATTTATCCAACTTCCTAGAGGCGGCATGAACAGCAGCTCCACCGGCTGTGACTGAAGTCGTATTCAGGTAGGAGTTTGCCATAGTGTCAATGACCGTGACGTCCCATATGGCACATTTACCGTTGCACCAAGGCACTAAAGTCATGCCGTCCGGACGCTTGCCGTCGTTAATTGCCGTATTATTATTATTATTATTATTATTATTAGCGCTATTGTTACTTTAATTGTATTCTATATTAATCGTGTTTGTATGTATATTTGAGGGAAGCAGACTGGAGCAATGGGACACTTGACGCTGCTTGCTGTTTCCGGTGAGAGGAGAGAGGAAGCAATTCATCACCTATCCACACGAGCCATCATAGACACGAGTTTATCATCCGGTTTCGTCTACACTACAGGAATTGGGTGCAGCACTAGAAGAAAATTACTAGCAGATCGGCTTAACATAAAGTATGTAATCATTCAGTAAATATCTATATGAGCTTGTATTGATATCTTAGAAACAGTACGTAGAAATCGTTTTGTAATGTAATAGTTTTGCGAAAATAAGTACTATAGGCCTACATTTAGATCGAAAATGTTGATTCTAATGATAGAGTTTAACCATAAATCATTAGTTAATCGTAAACTACTGCTAATATAATACACTCGAAGGAGTAAGGAATTATTAACACTAAAGTGGTCTAAACCCAATAATTTTATTAATTAATAAATAATAATTTTAGTTATAATTGTAATTATTTAATTATTTCAGCAAAGAACATATGACAATTTAGCTTTCACTGTACTCCACTGTAGTAGATGCGTTATGAATTTCGTACAAAGCACGTTCATTTGATATACTGTATGTTCTACTTCTCCAGATCGCAAGATAGGCATTGAAATATATATTGTTGAAGAGCATATCAATTTTCAGTTTAATCAAATTCTCGACTATTGAAAAATAAATTCACGCAAACATAAAAAATTCATACAAGGTGCCGATATTCTTTGACCGTCAAAATATAGAATCTCTACCGAGTAGTATCTGTAATCAATCTGGTCTCTAGATGTAGGCCTATTTATGATATCAGGTGCGTCCTGATGTAAATATTTATCTTTACTTTTTATCGATCTTTAGAAGCAGCTAGTTTTTCTTAATATGTAACCAGACGATATAGATAGGAAATGCTAAATATAGATAGGAAACGCTAAATATAGATAGAGAATGCTAAATATAGATAGCAAATGCTAAATATAGATAACAAATGCCAAATATAGATAGCAAATGCTAAATATAGATTGCAAATGCTAAATTCTGGCAAATATTTAGACAAATTTTGTATAGCCTACTGAATGAATTTTAAATTTAAAGTTTGTATACTGGTGATAAATATTTTGTTAGGATAAAGACTATTACAGAATTCGACTGTTTCGTCAAGGCGTTCGTCTATCTCGCCTCTAATATACCTCGTTCTGAATTCTGCGAACCTTTCGACGAAGAGGCCGCTGAGAGACCTAGGGTCCGAGCCAAAAAATTTATTGAAATATTTCAATCCTTGCACATCGATGGTTCCTCGTCAATGGGCGGAGTGGACGGTAAAATGGATATGAGGAATGGGAAAAGTGAAGATCTGTCAAGTCATTCAGACGGAATTAATGCCAGGGAGTGCCTTCCTCTAGCGACAGCGGAAAAAGATCTATATCCCTGCATGCTTGCGATGTGCGGTTCTGGATTTGGCTTTATGAAGGTGAGAAACGTAAGATTGTTTAAAAAGTTACTTAAATCTAACCTCAGTTAAATTATATTATTGATTCTGGCAATGTTATAGCAACTGACTTTATGGTAAATACATATAGTTTATACTATATATATATATATATATATATATATATATATATATATATATATATATATATATATATATATACAGATATGCTATTTAAATATTTATAAATGACCGCTGAAGTGTGCTAGTGGACTTGTAAAGACCCCGTCGTTTAATAAAAATGGTTCAATGGAATAAACCTGCAGACTTTCAAATCTATCTTTATTCTAAATATAGTGCAGTATTTTAATACTTCAGTTTTAAAATAACGTAACATAGCAATACTGGATCAGAAAGCACTTTTCTGAGTAACGGAGTTAAGCTGCATCTTAACTGTCGTTTCAATCAATTTTATATATTGATTGGACTCCAGCTCTTTAGACTCGCGGATCCTATATTATAATTGTAATTTTCTAATTAAACTCTAGTTAATAAAACAATATGTTTATTAAACTAACATAAAGAGGTTGAGTCAGTGTATATCTATGCATAAATACAATGACACTAGTAAATGGGTGGTTAGCTAATAGCTAAATAATTAAAATTGATTTCAATTGCTCTAACGCGTCTACTCAGCTACTCACCCTTTACGTCGTATAAAGCATTCGCGTAACGTGCTGCAATAATATTCAGTTTCGATTGTACTTAAAATTTCTGCCGAAATGATATACATTTAACGTAAACTAATTGCGATTTATAACACAATTCAGCGGAAAATTTATGAAGCATTTACTAATAAATGTTCCTGTTGCTATTTCTGTGTTCGATTGCTGGATTAAACTTAACCTTTTTCATACACAATATCATTTTGGAAGAAATTGTCTACGGTATCGAATGCCCCTGTGCAGGTTAATGCAGATGGAAGTTTTCAATTCTGCCACGGATCATCGAGTGGAGGAAGAAATTTTCTAGGATTGGGTTGCTTACTCACAGGTGTTAAAGTAAGTGTTTTATTTCAAATTATACATTTACGTGCAACAAACGTTTTAAAGCAAATCTCAGTCTCCTTATTCAGAAAAAGTTAACCAGATAATCCATTGTTTAAAAAAATTAACCTACCTGTGACTTCTATAAATGGATTGTTTTAATAGTAGAGTTTTAATTGTACGTCATAAATGATGAGAATTACGTGATTTGGGTGAATCTAGACTCTATAGACGAATTGTCCAGAACGATGTCGAATAAAGAGTCCTTGCACATTTTTTAAATGCGAGTTCATAGAAGTTTAGTTTTAAACTATTTTATAATATTAAACGATTTTGATAGGAAAATGGTAATTGATCTTAGGTTACTGTTGTTTCTTAAATATGATGCTCTTTTCATTAGGTCTGGCTCTAGACGCAATTTATTCATGAATTATTTTTGCCAAACTCCTGTCACGGACCATTCTACCAATTAAATGTTTTAAGAAAGCGTACTCTTGAACTTTTCTTCAATAATAGATGGTAGAAAATAAACACTACATTTTTAATAGCTATGTTAAATTATCACCCATATGCCGACATAAACTAAAATGTAAACCTAAAATTTGAATCGTTTAATTTATAATAATTCATCATCATCATCATCCCTTGAATGCCAATTTAACTAGGGTCGGGATACGAATAGACTGTGTCAAATCCTCTCTGTCCTTCACCACACCACCAGCCAATCTCCTATTTGAGACTTTTCCATTTGTTTAAAATTGTGTAGCAATTTCTGGAGCCTAGGCGCTCACCAACCGAATGCCCTTTCTGACGTTGGTATGGATCTTAGTGTTTTAGTCGCCTTCTACGACACGCACGTGCAGTCACCGGTTTGTCAATTCTTCAAACATCCCGGACACAACACGGGGAGTAATTTATTATTATTATTTTTTTTTTTTTTTTTTTGTTTTTTTTTATTTAAAAAAAATTTACCCCGGTGTAAAGAACCTGGGGTTTGATAAAAACGATTCAAGCAATACGTGCTGAATCGCCGCCCGGCTACTCGAGGTCATCAATCGGCTTAAAAGAATTGCTGAAGCAGACTGCATTAAATCTTTGCAAAGTCATGGAAAGCCTTTGCCAAAGAAAAGATGTCTTATTATTATTATTATTATTATTATTATTATCATGACTATTAATGTTATTATTATTATTAACGAAAACTTATATAGCAGTGTCATCGCCGAAATCGGTCTTCGAGACTACTTTACAGAAACAGTTCAACAAAAATAATAATCTAAATAAAAATTACATTTAAATTTAAATTTATATCTAAACAATTGCTCCTTCCTCAGCTTCATAACTGGTAGGTAGTTTACGCAAACACATTGTATACTATATAATTTGAGAGTCAAAATCTGCCTGAAGTAAGACAAATAAGCTAAAATCAATTCAATAGATCTATTGTTCTGGCGGTGGCTAAATTGGGAATTGAAAGCTAGGGAAACGGTCAGAATTTCAATGCACCTCAGAAAAATGAGAGCTAGAGGGAATAGAACCCCTACCCCCCCCCTCCCCCACTTTACCCACGGTGTCATAAATGTGCAGACATTTGATGAACTGCTGGAACTGGCATCAAGAGGAAACCCTCGAGTCACACACACGTACTCAGAGGAACTGTTTGAGAGCTGTCGAGCGGGTCCACCAGGGGGCGAGGCAGCGGAGAATGGTGCAGACAACGAGGCTGAAGGGGATTCGATGTACAGCAGGTTCTCCAACATGGAAGGCATTGTTTTCTACTGCTTCGGGAAGTGTGTGGGGAAACAGATAGGTGAGTTAAAGCGTCTGCTGGCTAGAAATAAATATACTGGTCGTGTCTTCACGTGTATAAGCTATCGTCAACATTTACGTAGAATGGGACGAATAAATGCATACGTCATATACACAGATACAAATTACAAATAAAAATCTACAAATAAAAAGATAAAATAAACGTAACATTGATTTGTTTCAGTAAATTTTGTAGCAATTTCTGGAGCCTAAGCGCCCACCAATGAAATGCCCTTTCTGATTTTAGTTCTTTATTGCCTTTTACGACACCTGCGGTCAACGGTTGGTCTAATCTTCAGCAACCCGGACACCACACGGGTGTACTATTTTGTACTTAAAGTATTTTATTTAAGAAAGTTAATGCACTCTAAGGTCTTGCTCGTGCAGCTGATTTCAGCAGAGAGGACTTGGCGAGGGGACTGGTGGAGAAGTTTGTGCTGGACACGGTGCAGCTGACGACCCTCACCTGTCGTCTGGCCGGGGTGTCGCGGGTCTGTTTCGCCGGCAGTTTCTTCAGCTCACCTCTACTGCGCAGTCTTACCACGTCCGAGCTCGTCGCCAAGAACATGTTCAACTCAATATCTGGGCAGGTTAGACTCGTGCCAGTAGAAACAAATTAAACACGCATTATAGTGAAATGATGAACTCTGTTGATATCTTTCACTTTTATTACCATATTTTTAAACCGTTAGACAATTTAGACCATTTTCCGTATAACCAGTCCCGTGAAAGTGCGAGATTTTAATCTCAGATCAGCGCGACTGGGATTCGAACCCACGAGAGTTCAATTCAACTCAGAACAGGATCTGTCATTTGAAACTTCATGACGTTACCCCTACGCTCTTGAGACATTCCAATATAAGTGTTTATATAGAAATGCTTAAATCTTAAGAGTGACTAGTGGCAGATACACACTACAATGAAATGATCGTATCTGATGATTTCTATGAGTTTAACTATTAACATCCCATATTTAACCATTTGACAGTTTAGTCAATTATCCATCTTACCAGTCTAGTGAATGTTCAAGATTTTACCCTCTGATCACTTTTTCCTGGGAAGTGATCAAAAGACCTCAGAAATAGCTATTTAAAATTTCACGACTTTATACCTAAAGCACTTAAGTGTACCTAAAGCGTTAAGCACAAGCTAAGCCATTTAGACATTCTAAATTAATTTGAGGATATTTAACTTACTTTTCGGTTGTGATTTGAACTATAGACTAAAATATCGGTAATTCTGAATGAAAGCAGATGTAAGTAACGAATTAATGATCTTTACGCTAAAACTTGATATTTACTACAACAAGAAATTGTTAATTTTTTCAGACGCCGCTAACGTTTGATTTTCTTAAGCCTGGATCTCAGTTAGGAGCCATAGGCGCGCTACTGACGCACTACGAGAAATACGTTACTGGAGAGAATAAATAATTAGTTACAGTGTTTTTATGACGCCTACTGTCTGAGCGAGTGGACATATCGGTTAGGTGTCTTAGTCTTCAAGGTTCAGTAAATGCTGTTTGCAACTTGTGGTTGGCCCGGCGCTCATGTTTTTCGAGGGATGTTAACATCAGATTTTAACTGTGAGATATTAACTGTGAGTTATGTGTTTTGCGATGTATTTAATATTTAATTAGGAACGTTATTCATTCGTCTGGCATAACTAATATAGCATGCTTTAGTACTGATTTCGGCATCCATAGTATCGTCTCTATCTATGGAACCCGCAATTTAACTACTCAATGTATTCACTGATTAAATAGTTTATTTCAATTAGCAACATCAGTAAGTGTGTGACGGTGTGCGGTTGGTATTAAATTTAAATTTTTATAGTGTCAATATGATAATTAAAATTTGGCATTACCCGTTTAATATTGGAATTTTAGCGACAGCCGTAGTAATTTTTAGAAATCGGTGTTTTTAACAAAATAATTGTAATAAATATAATCATAACCAAGCAAACTACGAAACGCAAATTCCGTACAATCAAGCACAGATTGATTCTAAAAGAGAAATACGTTTATTCGTATTGGTGCTAATGGAGCCACTGTTGAAGATGAAAACAACAGAAATGCAAATTATAAAAATAAAATATTTTCCATAATTGGATAATATGCAAATTGATTGTATCATAATTTCCTAGTGAAATATCTTAAATAGATAATTACTCTCTTAAAATAAGGTAATTTTTTTTAATCCATTTGATAAAATATAATACAAATTGTCACAAAGGTAATTTACCTGTTCAATTATGAAATAATATTATGGCAACTTCTGCATAGTACAAAAATAAGAATTTGATCAGAATTGTCAATTTTCCAGCTGGGTAAGTAGCTTCAATGTAGCAACATGGTTGTTTGTAGTTAGACATCAAAGTTAACAAGAGTTACAAGAACATAGCAAGTACGTTGGCTATCATTCTCTATTTTTCTTGTTTTTAATACAGAGCTTTAACGTAATCTTTATGAGAATATTGAACCATAAGTTTTGTGATTATGTTGGGCCTAAGCTAAAGCAAAAGAAGCCTATATTTTATAGTCAGTTTCAGGTCTGGTACTCATATTAGTAAAGGCCAACGAGCACTGAATTTGAACCCTGCACCTACTGATCTGCACTTTGACAACTAACGTATATGCCAATAGCTCTGCACAACAACATTGCATACAATTCCTAGTCTCATATTATTTTATCATATATTTCCGATTCTTCTACGAAATGATTCTTAGATGAGGAAAATTGCCAAATATATGTAGACTACAGCTGTATTTACAAGGCAAATAGCTATATAAAGGCAGAGCATTAGTCTTTGTAATGGAATCAATTGATTGATTGATTGCGATCTGCGTGGCATTAGACAGCGAGAAGGTAGACTGAAGTATCTACCATTATTGCGTGTTTACGCATAAATATCTATATCATTTGGCACAACACTACAGATACACTTGTAACAGAATAATATGATGAGAGAGAGAATGAGCTGGTTGCAATAATAATGGGGTCCATTAACTTAGCCCCCCCACCACGGAATTCTAAAAATCAAATTACATCAGCGTTTTGAGCTCGTTTTTGGGCTGAAATGGGCTGATGAAATTTCGTTTTGGGCTAGTGCGGTTCCAAAGATAATCTCATTTGAAGTTCTGGGGTCAGCCCCCCACCACCTACGATTTAAATAAATCTTATACCATCGTTTCGGGCTCGTTTTGGACTGAAATGGGCCGTTTAAATTTCGTTTTGGGCTAGCACCGTTTCGAAGTTATTCATGATTATTTGGTGTGGGCTAGCATTAACTTAGCCCCCCCCCCCACCATCTCCGATTTCAATAAAACTTATACCGTCGTTTTGGGTTCATTTTGGACTGAAATGGGCCGTTGAAATTTCGTTTTGGGCTAATGCGGTTCCAGAGATAATCGCATTTTAAATTCTGGGGTCAGCCACCACGACATCTGTTTTCAATAAAATTTGTACTGTTGTTTTGGGTTCGATATTTATGCAGTTTGTTGATTGCCGTGGGTATGGATATTTTTAACGTGTCAATCTAAGCCAACTCATTACGTGGACGCTTAGATGAGTTAAGCTATGTAATGTAGCGTGAAGATTCAATCTCAATCATTATATACACGTATGTCGACGCTGCAGTATGATATTAATGATATGCAGTGATTACCTTTCAACATACAAATTCAAATATTTATATGCCGTGCTAGATTAGCAGCTTTGAATTTTCTCACCGACCGTTAGCCTATGTCAAATTGACTCATCTACTTTTCATTTAAATCGAAGTCATATACCGAAAATAGGAGCTCTGTTTATGCGAATTTTTATTGTGAGTCCTTCGTTTGACCATAGTAAGCCATTATGATTTCTGTTTTCAAATACGGAGATATAACGGTTTCGAGTGCGTCAGTGGAAAGTAGTTTCAATGATTTAAAAAATAGAATTTTGGTCATAAACAGGTGCCACTGAGAGTAGATGATTGCTTGACGATTCACGTAACCGCAATTGATGGTGCAATGAAACTATCTGCAGCTCGAAATTTGCGCACACCCAAGACTTCTACTGCTGAACTAGATCTTGTCAAACTTTCTTCATGAGGCGGATATACAGTCAAAGAATATCAGAGTCATAGTGAAGCAATATCTCCTGCTCGCCGAGTTCCAGATGCAGATGACGATGTAGAAGGAGATTACTGTCCCAGTGAAGTAATACGTTCTGATCCCCGGACCATACATGCAGACGACGACGTGGAAGGAGATGACAGTCCTAGTAACATCAATTGTCCGGCTTGTTCTGCTGGAGATGAGCCTCAGGGGGCACATAAGTCGATTACATGTGCAAGCCTGTTTATCTCTTACCAGAATGTTTCTCACCTGTAGACGGAGAGGAAGAAGGCTTCTCACCTGTAGACGGAGAGGAAGAAGGCTATGGCGAACGGCGTAAGTGCGCACACGTGCGAGACAGACTATTGGAGAAACCAATGAAAGAACTTCCGTTAATCGAGGCCTCTTTAGCGAAACTAGAAGAAACATTGAGGAGGACAGTGTTAGAAATATCTTCAATTCCTGTTGAGAACTTGAAATTATACATATATAATTAATCTATGATTCATTATTATGGATATAATTTACTTTAGATTTATGCATGTTTGCTATTGGCCAGGCAGTGGTCAAGCTGCAAAGTAAATGAATCTGATTGGTCAGTTACCCAATGACCAAGCTTCACCTATGGTAGAATACTGGGAGATTGGTGTAAGAGATTCATTCAAGTTGTGGCGGCCGGGCGGGCAAGTCCACACGGTGTAGGCCAAGGGCCGAAACCGGAGTCGAATCCGGATTTTTGATATTTCAGAGACTGTGTGTTTAAATCTTATATTTAGTTTTAAGTTTTAGTGTTCGTACATAAATTAACTTGTAATGCTGGTTTTATTTACTATTAAATTGTGAAATTCTATTTAGAAATCTGTGCCTTGACTTCGATATTTTATCAGTAAGGATTAATCACAGAGATCCTCACAACTACTTCAGATCGGAGTCCCACACGCCTCTGAGAGATACCATCTCATGTGTGCTAGTTAGAGCAGGCCAAGGCATTAAATTACAGTCACGGACCGAACAAACGTCATGTGCTGTGCTCCAACGCGAGTTGCGACACGAAGGCAGCATCAGCGACGCGAGTTCCTTATATTCCGATATGTATCACTTTAAGAATTGGAGAAATCTTGGGCCTCATTCTGCGAAAAAACGCAGGAAGTATTTACATCCTAAGACGGAGTGGAGAAGTATGGATTTGAGCAAAAATGTAGGAAAGAGACGAGTTATTGGCATTTTACGTTATGGAGAGTCGAATCTAAAACCCATTCAAATTGACAAAATAAAGTTAATAAAAAAGTTGTTGATAAAATATTTTATCAACAAACACTTGTGCTTTTGATAGTATTATCCACTTACTCTGCACATCATTTGCGGCCATCCAAAATTTTACGACATAGTTGAACAAACACTAAAAGCAGAAAAATTACTTCAACTAGTCAAGGAGGTTGCTGTCAAAGGGGTCACTTCTCGCACATACAGACTTCGAATGTTACTTCTTCGCGAACTATTTGCTCTTACTTATTTTCGGCTAGGGTTAATACAAGTGTCAGCAGAATACACGTTAAACCTTTATTTATTTATTTATACACAGCAAAAGATAAGGTGTCAAAAATTCCGCCAGTTCCTCTTTGCAATAGGGAAACAGCAACTTGCGTGACAAACCCTACTTGCGCGGGGAACTGTTCTCATACACAAGCTGTCATAAACATAACCTTAACTGAGGGGAATTTATGCAGAATTGAAGAAAATATCACCAACCAGATTACACTCAACAGAAGCAAATGCGCGGGCTGTGATTCTGAAAGAGAGCACTGTTTGGAACTTTCTTCTTCGCTATTAATTGAACCTTTATTAATCTCTGCAAGAACATCTGACATTTCTACCGATGTTGTAGTGGCCTTGGGAGATATTCCTACACATTTAAACCTTCAGGAAAAATAATATATGCTGGCCAGCGCAGTTGGCTTTTCAAATTACTGATCTGTCAAGTTGTCCAGCATTGGACACTACGTAGCATATAGCCCACGATTAGGAGATCACTGGGAATACTACAATGATCTGAGGAAGAATGTCCAGATTTGCGTAACGTAACGTAACGTAACAAGGTAGAAAATAGAAAATATCTAAGGATATTGTATTTCAATTCTGTGTCTACAGAATGACATATATTGTATCTCTACTGGGTTCTGTCAAAATGCAGTCTTAAAAGTACATTTAAATATACAAACTCGGAGTCTCCTTTCGCACTCTGGAAACAATCAACATCTCAACTAGATATCCCCTTCTTAAAATGCTGCATTAGTCGTGGTGGCTTCCCGTTGCCTTACTCAGTTTTACTTCACAATCGGTTAACGGTTGGTCTATTCTTGAGTGATCCGGACATAGCAAGCGTTATGTATAGTATCAATTGCAAGTGGTCTGTTATTAACCACCATTCAATGAAAAGTAATTTTCCAGTGCTACATCTACAGCTATACTTATAATATACATACATATATATATATATATATATATATATATATATATATATATATATACATGTATATATATATATATATATATATGTTTATATATATATAAATGTTTATATATATATATATGTATATATATAAATATATATATATTTATATACATACATACTGTACATGTATATACTGTATATACTGTATATGTATACTGCATATACAACATATCTAGGCCTACGTATATATATATATATATATATATATATATATATATATATATGTATATATTTCTATATATATTTATATATATATACATATATATATATTTATATATATTTAAATATATGTATATACATATGCTCTACCTAACGGTATGTTCATGGCAAATAAATATTCTAACCAATTCTATCCTAAGCTTAACTTTTCATCTCCATATATAAATTTGTTAGCAGTTCATCCACATTCCAACATAGCAAGTGTAACTGAGCTAGCTCATTACGACAATTTAACGGCCCATTTTATAATAAACACATTAGCAACATGAATTATTGTGAAATGATTAACTACGTTGATATCTATCACTCTTAATACCACATGTGAAATCCGTTAGGCAATTCTATCCATTTTTCGTATAGTCAGTACAGTGAATACTGTCCGAGATATTACTGTCAGATCAGAGCGGCTGGGATTCGAACCCACGAGGGTTCAGTTCACCTCAGGATCTGTCATTTAAAACTTAAGGATGTTATCTAGACCTCTCACCATCAACGGCCCATTTCAGCCCAAAACGATGGTATAAGTTTTATTGAAATCGGAGGTGGTGGTGGGGACTGACCCCAGAACTTAAAATTCAATAATCTCTGGAACCGCACTAGCCCAAAACGAAATTTCAACGGCCCATTTCAGCCCAAAACGAGCTCAAAACGTTGGTATAACTTTTATTGAAATCGGAGATAGTGGGGGGGGGGCTAAGTTAATGCTAGCCCACAAGTAGTATGTATAAGTATGAACTAGGACGACCTGAAATTTGACCCCTAAGTGAATCAACCGCTGACCTAGTTAATCGGCCCACACACATGCTTGCCCGTACTAATTAGCCCGAAGTATTAGTGGATGTATGCGTCACGTGTGCACTAAAGTGGATGTTACTAATTAGCCCGAGCAATCAGTAGAGCCATTGTCCTCGTTAAGTACGTCATGTGACAAACAGATGTTACCAATTAGGCCGATGCGAACACTTATGTGAGTGTTACTAATTAGCCCGAATATCAGTAGAGCAATTGTAGGTCAAACCAATTTTTGACAAACTAAATGATTCGTTGTTAATAAGAGGAGCAGGGGGTTTCTCACCAGATGATTCACTGTATTATAAATAATTAAACTATTTCATTCTGACTAATTAGGTCAAAGTTACAGAAAAACTGAATAAAATGCGTGTTAACTTGCTTCAATCATTCATTCGCACAAGGGTTTTCAACCAAATCGACATGGTTGCTATTCAAGTAAGTTATAACTTTTACCTTTACTTTATTATTTTATTGTAATTATTTTACGAGTTGCTGAACTCGTATAAATAATTTAACTGTCCGAAATAATTTTTCGTCTCTGTAATAATATTTTTAGTTGATTTAAACACACCCTTGTAATTTTAAACTAGATAAAAACACGCCCACATAATGTTGTACCAGATAAAAACACGCCCTCATAATTCTCTAGTTGGCAAAACACACCCCCTAATTCCTAATTTCTAATTGACTCGAAGAATCAGAGCGATCAGTAGATCATATGACTAAACCACTTAAACTTATTGTTCATAAAATTGTTTGATATAAAGCAGATGGCTCCCTATCCACTCTATAAAAACCACAAACATTGTAAGTAGAGGTCATTCGCAAAGTTACCTTCTAGAGATTCTCTATCTACAGTTGTAGATAGAGAATCTCTATGTAAATGAAACTAACTTAGCATTATGTCTAAGTATCTGTCTGCTGATGACGTGGCTGCTTTCGAAGAGTTCATGGCTGTTCTCCATCGCTACGAGTATGTAGAATTTTGAAGTATAGTTTTAAATGAATTAAAAATTTAATTGTCAATAAATTATTGATTATTTTTAACTTAAATAATTTGTAAAACTTTTAAATAGCAGTTTGTCAAATAATTATGAAATGGTTGAAATATATTTAGGAAATATTTTATCCAGTTTTTATCCTATATAGTAGAGGAATCAAACGTTAAACCTTTATTATACAATCCATTGTTGATAATAAATAGTCCAAGTTCATTTTATCCTTTTTTTGCATCTGTAACGGTAGATTTACATTGCATTCATCAAAAGTGTATAAAGATTTCAATAGATAATCCTTATGTTGTATTGTGATATTTATTATTGACTCTCTCCACTGCTAGTTATCATATAGCATTGAAATGATAAAGATCCACCTTATTAACTGACCATTAGTAACAATTAATTAACTTTTGCTAAAATAGGAGCGTGAAAAAGCCTTAGCTCAAGCCTCAAGCTGCGGGTGAAAGCCCCGAGTCCCAAGCGAGGGCTGCAGATGGAGAGCTCCGTAACTCAAAAGAGAGCAGCGGATGAGGAGACTCCTAACGAAGTTGAACGAAAGAGAGCTCGTGTTTCGGAACCTACCGTCTCTTCAACGGATCAAGCTCCATCGGCAACTGTTGATGACATTCAGTGGCTAGATCAAATCCTAGCAACCGTGAAGCCCGATCCTTCATCCGATGATGAAATGCCGCAGGGGCTCTCTCTGTTTGAATTCGTGATGCAAGGATATGACCCCATTCTTTGGAAATGTAAGTGATATGATTTTACTAAAATTCTGCTATCTAAAAATATCGTACTGTAATTTATATAACGAATCAATCTTGTACTATCTTCTTTTATCAGTCTTCTTTTATCAAACTTCTATCTTCTTATATCAATCTTCTACTGTGTTTGTTTTACTGTAAAATGTGTATAATGTATTCATATTATTAGACGGTATTTTTATAATGTATTTTATTCCAAATTCTGCTATATCAAATTGTTTTATGCTCCATCTTATATATAGGTCCTGAAGATGAACCGATGCTAGCACCAAGCTCTGATCCAAGTTCAGCTCGAGATACAAGTTCTACTTGTAGTAAGTGTAATTTTTATTTAAAAAATATCTTTCTTGATAGTAACAGATTCATACTATTATTATATACTAAAAAATTATCTTCTTAATCTATTTCAATAAGCATATCTTACTTTCTACTGTCTTCTTTATCAATCTTTTATCTTCTTTTATCTCTATTCTACTGTTCTTATGTTGTTCTATAATGTATATATTGTATCTATATTATTCTCCTGAGTTTTTTTAATATATTCTATTGTAAATCCTATTATCATAAATTATTTTATGCCATGTTTTATATATACAGATCATGATGATGAACTGATGCCACCACCAAGCTCTGATCCAAGTTCAGATCCAGATACAAGTTTTACTTGTAGTAAGTGTAATTTTTATAAAAATATCTCCATTGATTGTAACATATTCATACTACATTCTCTTTTTAATCTTTCAATAAACACATCTAAGTATCTATTTAAACTTTATTTATTTTGCATATCCTTTAAACCGTTCTTAATCCGCAAGAATTGTATTTTACAGATGACTGCCATTGCAATCCCCCCCCGGACAGAAGATATGTGTCCCCTGCGCCACCAAGTTGTGGTGCATCTCCTGCAGGCGTAAGCTAAGTGAAGCCTGCTTCAACTTTGGGTCAAAGATCTGCAAACGTTGCGAAAATAAACTGATACAGCGAGGTGGTGGTGGTTCATCAGCCCCTATAACTACATTCAGAACTTACTCCCTTCAACCGTTCAGTGAACAGGAAGGATTGAGAGATGGCATAGAAGCTAGACGTGGTGCTATCGAACAAATCTTACAGCAGGATCTAGACATGCATGGGTATGAGTGCTACAAAAATTAAATTAATAGAGTCTCATTTTCCAACACTTCTTATAATGTCAGTAAACTATACCTCTGTCTTAAATCTTTAAATATGAACTATACAATCCATCCTTCTTGTAATGTATCAATTAAACTCTACTATCACAATCAATACGTAGCTTTAAATTATGTTGGGTACTGATAATTTTATTTTTTACAGCCCCATCAAGTGGTACCTCTCGAGGCAAGTTGATCATTATCGTCCAATAGGGGATGTTGCAGAGTCCACTACGAATGCAAATTTTACATCAAATGTTTGGACGTCTCCTGCATCCTAGCGAAATTAGTAATCATATCTCTGACGCAGGAAGCAAGTTGAACGAAATGCTCGAAAAATTCACTACGATGGGGTCTGGTTGGATACTGGATCACGTGGGTGATGTTGTGTAAAAGTAGCATCGTATAACCCTATAGCCGCCTCCTCGTATCTGCCAACACCAAAATTTATTATAAACAAAAAAGCCACCATTAATATAAAAAATCTTGATGAAAAGTGCTTTTTGTATGTGATTCCAGAAAATGAAAAACAAAATAAACAAATTTTTCATCTCGAACGCCCTAACCACTACAAGTCCCACCTTCATAAATTTAATGTAACCGGCATCGATTTCCCCGCACGCATCGATCAGATCTCTAAATTCGAAAAGCAAAATCCTGAAATAAGTATCGGCATACTGAGCTACATTGAAGCTGAAGATGAATGTATTTTAGCACCAATTTACATGAGCAAACACCAAGACCGCCTACACCACGTTAACCTCCTTCTCTTAACTGATATAGACCAAAACGGCGCTCCACGAAGGCATTATATTCTAATAAAAAATTTAGGTCGACTATTTCATGATGTTACAAATCACACTATCTTTTCTTGTAGATACTGTCTCCACCGTTTCTATACAGAAAAACTCCAAATTGCACACCAGCGTGACTGCGGGACGAAACCTGCTCTAGCCATATCCTTTCCTCCCAGCGTTCCCAAGTTGCAGACAGAGGCTGAAAAGGCCGAGCACGAGTCGTTGATGATGACTCTGGAGGAGAAGGCTGAGAGGTTAGAGGAGGTAGACGGGCCTGAACGCAGTTTCGTTGAGGGTCTGATCGAAGCGCGTAAGGAGGAAGAACTTCCAAATATTTTAAAATTTACGGCTACTCAAAAACAATTTAGAGTCCCTTTTGTATTAAACTGTGATTTTGAATCATTTATAACAGACCGAGATGATATACATACACCCAGCGGCTTCTGCATACTACGTGTATGTATGTATGAAAACGTAGAGTACAAAAAAGCATACGTATAGCGGAGAAAATGTGATGGAGACTTTTTACGCTAAGCTGCGCGAAATTGATGGGGAAACTTCTAAAATATTAAATGAAAACGTCTCAATGAATGAAATGAGCGGCGACGAAGTTCGCCAGTTTCATGAGGCTGATGCCTGTTTCTTCTGCCAGGAGCCTTTTGACAAAAGGTAAGACATCACGATCACGTTACCGGCAACTTTATCGCCGCTTGTTGTAACAAATGCAACCTTCAATTGGAATCTCGTAAATATAATTCCAGGGGCTGGGACAAACCGAAGAAATCTGCACTTTATATGGAAGAGATACCCGGAGAAGGATACTATGCAGACGATAGTGAGGCTGACGAGAAGGAGAAGTTGAGCTACTTTCTCCCTGTCTTTTTTCACAATTTCAAAAACTACGACACTCACCACTTTTTAAATTTTTTGCAGTCCAATTCCCTCGCCAAAATGAACGAAATTAGAGTCATCGCCACAAATTTGGAAAAATTCATAGCAGTCCAAGTCGGAAATCTTAGAATTTTAGACTCTTGCCAATTACTTCCCGGTTCCCTTGATTCTTTGGTAGACAGTTTAAAGAAAGACGATGAGGACAAGTTTATCCATACCAAACGTCACTTTTCAAACCCTAATGAAAGATCTCTTATCTTGAGGAAAGGAATTTATCCCCATGAATACATGAGCTCTAGGGATAAATTTAACGACTCTCAACTACCTCCAATCCAGAAATTTTACATCAAATTGAGAGAATCAGAATGTACGAAAGAAGATTACGAACACGCCCAGTCAGTTTGGAAAGCGTTTGGTTTCAAGGATATGCAAGAGTATCATGATCTGTACCATGAAACCGACGTCCTTCTACTGGCTGACGTGTTTGAAAACTTTCGAACATTCTCGATAACAAATTACTATCTTGACCCTGCTCACTACTACACCAGCCCTGGGCTATCTTTTGACGCTTGCTTAAAAATGACAGAGGCAAAGATTGAGCTATTAACTGAGCCCGATCATCTTCTCTTTTTCGAGTCTGCTATCCGCGGAGGCGTATCTATGATTACGCATAGGTACGCCGAAGCTAATAACCGAAGTCTGCAGAGCTACGATCCTCGGATAGCCCACTCGTACATACAATACTACGATGCTATAACCTGGACGGGTGGGCAATGTCTCAGCCAATCCCCACTGGTAAGTTCACGTTTTTAACAAGGAAAGAAATTGAGACAATCAATTTCGCGCAGATCCCAGAGGATGCGGAAACGGGTTTCATGCTAGAGGTAGATTTAGAATATCCAACTCAGCTGCACGAGCTACACAACTATCTTCCCTTAGCCCCCGAAAGACTTTCTATCCCCGAATCGTTCCTCTCTCCTTACCAACTCGAACTTTTGACAAAATTGGCGGAAAGCAAAATTCGAAAATCGAAAAGTTGGTGCCCAATTTCTTGCCAAAGACCCGATACGTGCTTCATTATAGAAATTTTCAATACTATTTGGAGAAAGGCTTGATCTGCAAGCAGATACATAGAGTGATGAGTTTCTCGCAAGGTCCGTGGATCAAGCCTTATATTGATTTTAACACAGCCCAGCGCCAAAATGCCAAGTCCCCCTCAGAAAAGAACTTTTTTAAATTTTTAAATAATGCCATTTTTGGAAAAACAATGCAGAATTTAAGAAAACAGACCAATATTAAAATTTGCGTATCGGATAAGCAGGCAAGGAATTTGGTCGCCAAACCCAATTATCAGTCTTTTAACTAAATAAATGAATCTCTCGTAGCCGTGCATATGAAACAAGTACACTTTTTCTGGGATAAACCGACATTCACTGGTGATTGTATTTTAGACCTTTCTAAACTACATCTTTTCAAATTCCATTACGATGTGATAAAGGCGAGGTACGGCAACAAGGCTCAACTCTTGTTCACTGACACTGATTCGCTCTGCTATCACATCGTAACGGACGACTTGTGCAGAGACATGACAGGGTTTGTATATGGACACCTCTAACTTCCCTCCCTCCAACCCTTGTTTTAGCAAAGTAAATGATAGAAAATTGGGATTTCTTAAAGATGAGTGCGAAGGGCTGCAATCGCTCGCGTTTGTAGGATTAAGATCGAAAATGTATAGTCTCCTGCTCCCACACGGAAACAAGTCCACTGCGAAAAGAATTCAGAACTCGTTTCGTAAAAAACACATAACGCACGACACTTTTGTCGGTAGTCTCGTGCAACAAACGAAAACGAGAGCTGAATTCTGCAGCATTCGCAGTATGGACCACGTTCTACGAACTCAAGCTCTGACAAAAGACGGACTGAATCCCTTCGACGACAAACGCTACATTCTCCCCGACGGATACACGATTTATGCATACGGACATATCAAAATTTCATCCCATACAGGTACCGGTGTGGCGTAAAAAATTCCATCACCAAGCACTTTTCATCTTCTCAAAATTAGGAAATATTGTAAATATTGTATAATAGAGCAAATTGTAAATATTGTACATACAGACTGCTGTATATAACCTTTTAAATATTGTAAATAGAGACTGTAATTAGATATTGATGGTGGCTTCCATGTAAATAGAGACTGTTGTAAATATTTTAAATATAGACTTTTGTAAATATTAGCAATAGTCACTAAAGACCTTATTGCATATGTGTAGAGTCATAAAGACTCGTGTTGGTTAACAAGATATCATCTTAGAAAATGACTTGTGTGTTTCTATAAAAACTCTAACAATTACACGTTTAACGTCAGTCGCTTTCAGCTATCAAACATGCAACATCCATTTACGGCTATGATATCGGGTCCGACCGGCTGCGGGAAGACCCAATTTACGCTAAAGCTTCACCTCCTCAGGAAATTGTATGGCGTTATGGAGTCTACCAAGATGTATTCAACTCTATTGAAAATGTCCGTTTCATCGAAGGCTTACCTGACATAAACGAATTTGACGGTACAAAGCGCATCTTGCTCGTAATAGACGATCTGATGCATGAAGCAAACGAAAAAGTTGCACAAATATTCACAAAAGGCAGTCATCACAGAAACATTTCGATACTATTTCTAACACAAAACATATTTCACAGCTCTAAACACAACAGAACCATGTACCTCAATACCAATACGTAGTGCCGTTCAAAAACCCAAGAGATGTAGGACAAGTCGCTATATTAGGCAGGCAGATGTTTGCCAAAGGCAAGTTTTTGGAAGATGCTACATCCAAGCCTTACGGTTATCTATTTATTGACCTAAAACCTAACACAGAAGAACAATTGAGAGTAAGAACAAACATTTTTTCAGACGAGGCTCCGCAATTCGTCTACGTGCCTAAATAAAAGGTTCAGTTATCCTCACCAATCATTCATTCCAGTTAGGATGTCGAATGAGCAACATGTCCAGTAGAATTAGAGAGAACGCTCCGAATTTGAGGTTATTTAATAGATCTAGCGAGTCGCAGAGAAAGAGTTGGCTAAAAAGATATTTAGATAGGGACTTTGTAAATTGCGTGTGCGAGTGCGTTCAAAATTTGCTGCACGGCAAGGTTCCGTTGAATAAAAAACAACAACTTGCCTTAGCTCGTCGAAAAAAGATTCTGCGCGAACTCGTTAAACGCAAAGTTAGTTTAACTTAAAAGAAGAGAATCATTCAGACTGGCGGAATTCTAGGAGCCTTGCTAGGTCCCATTGTTTCTATACTGGGAGGTCTGCTTGGCGGTAACAGCTCGTGAAGGAACTTGAAAAGAAATTTGTATTGCTAGATCCTACAATGTATGCGCGAATGCCGGCTGCAGCTACACCCGCCAGTATGCAGAATAGGAGTTTGCAAATGGATATGTCAGTAAAGGATATATTGGAAGGCGACGAACCTGACGATGTAAAATCGAAGCATTACAGTATGGCGCTAAAAATATTTCGCTCGGGCGAATCCGTGAAGCGCAACGAGATGGAGGAAGGTGAAATCTAGGAGTCTCCTCCCGCAAGCTCGAGACATAGAGCTAAGAAATTGATACGTATAGTAAAGGAAAGCCCGCATCTCGCATGGAACGAACGCGGCGAATTGATATATAACCAGTCGCCCATATTCGGATCTAACATCGTCGAGCTATTTAACGATATTCTAAGTCAGAAAAAAGTAGAGCGGCCGCTTGGGTGGTTAAAATTTTCCAGAGGATTGGCCGAATCGGCGGAAATCAACAAAGAACTCGTCTCCAACTACGCGAGTTGGAAAGTTATAATTCGAAGAAAACAGCCTTTACCATCAGTTGTGAGTCCAGCTCCGGCGGAGAGAAGATCAAGAAATATTGAAAGAACGAGCGAGCGTAGATCTGCGAGAAGACAAGTACGTACAAGAAGTTGGGAAGAATATTAGCAATGGAAATCTCGTACTATACCCCCGAAGCTGCTAGGAGTTTTACTTCTGTCAAAAACTTGGCGAAATATTCTTTAAGTGTTTTGAAAGAGGCGCGCGAGTTTCTCGAAGGACAGGATGCGTACACCTTGCACAAACCGATTCGTCGCAAGTTTCCACGGCGTAAAACAATCTCTCGCAATTGATCGAATATGGCAGTTGGATTTGGCAGATTTGACCAGCATTTCGCGTCACAACGACAACTAAAAATTTATCTTGACTTGTATAGACTGTTACAGTCGTTATGCATTTGCCGCGGCGATTAAAAATAAGACTGCGCCTGAAGTAAAGTCTGCCTTCGAAAAGATTTTACTGGAAAGCGACAGATGTCCTACCTACGTGCAAAAAGAAAAAGGGAGAGAATTTCTCAACGCTATATATCTCTCCTTTCTGAAGCAACGTTCTATAGTACATTATACTAGCGAAAATGATGACATTATATGCGCTCTAGCCGAACGCTCTAATAGAACGTTGAAAAGTAAAATGTGGAAGTATTTTACTCGTGCAAAATCTCTACGTTTCATCGAAGTACTTCCGAAACACGTGTAGTCGTATAATGATACTTATCACACGAGTATAAAAATGGCTCCCTGCGAGATGGATAATCATTATCAGAGCGACACTGAAGAAAGAAGGACGAGTAAAGAGTGGAAATTTAAAGTCGGAGACACCGTTCGCATAAGTAGACGGTTAGAAGCGTTTCGCAAGGGATACGAAGGTGGATGGTCCAAAGAAGTTTTCGTAGTTCGATTCCGCTATCCAACAGAGCCACCTACCTATGCACTCACAGACTACTCTGAAGAAGAAATCAAGGGAAAATTTTATGCTGAAGAGCTGCAAAGAGTTCAAAAGATCCGTCATTATTTGAAGTTGAGAGAATTTTAAGAACTAGAACGAGAAAGGGAAAGAAACAGTACTTTGTTCGTTGGGTTGGATACGATTCCAATCACGACACTTGGGTAGATGAACTCGTTATGTGATGAGCGATACTGGTAGCAGCAGATGGACCTTGTGCCGAGAAGAAGTTCCTAGTCGCGAAGTTATATTTTTTGCACAGATCGGCATTTTGTACATCATAATTTGTGTTTCGCTCGCAAACTTATCGTTGGGAGTTGGTAATCAAGCTCTGTGGTCATCCCTCTTGGGCGCGTCTTTGGGATATTTACTATCCGCTCCGAAAGTTGGAAAGAAGCGCGAAGATTCATTTTTTATCTAACGTTGCCGAGCAACAGCTCGATGAGGTATTATCCAGATAATACCCTTAAGAAATATAGTACAAAACTACACATTGAAATAAGTCTGCAGGGAGATTGGGAAGTTGGATTGTCGGAAATAGTATTGCCGAAGACGTGGTTTAACGTTGGAGAATTTCAGCGAATTAGCTTTCTGTGCACTAGTGGCGATACGGCCGAAAGAAACGGTGAGGAAGAAGTCGAGGATGCTCAAAAAATATTGATTATAGCTATTCCTATAGATGTGGGATACTATGCTGATGTAAGCGCTCTCGTTAACGAAATAAACTCGAAAATAGACACTAATTTCAACTCGTCCTTTGCAAACTTGTCGCCTGGGAAGATACGTAAACGGATCCGGAGAGAAGGATTCCCTAAATTTCTGTATAACCCAAATAATTACAAGTCATATCTTAGAGTCACACCACATACGACAGTGTCCATTGGCGGTGAACTATGCGATATATTGGGTTTCGATAGACATAATATGCCGCTAACAAACTTGAGCAATGATTCTACAGAATTTCGCTCTGACAGAATATGTGACGTAAATTTTGGTCGCCACACGCTATACGTCTACTGTGACGTATTGAAGAACGTCCCCGTAGGTGATACGATGGCGCCGCTATTGCGTACTATAGACGTAGATGGTACATACGAATCTTCGATACATAGAGATTTTGTTAAGCCGCGATATGCACCTTTGCAAAAGAAGACCTTTGATTCGCTGAAGATAGATTTAAGAGATGGATTGGGACGTAGGGTGCCATTCGAGAGCGGAACGTTGACCGTTACACTTCACTTTAGACGTGCTAATTCATCATATCTACTAACATGAGGAAGACGTTTTGGTGCGATGCTTCGAGGGATATGTACGAATCGTACTATTTGAATCAGAGCGCGAATGGAATGCCAGTGTTTGTTGGTGCTAGCGGACAAAGAGGACATGGTTTGGGTAGTATGCTGAGTGGATTGTTTAGATCGGCATTTCCACTGATTAAACGAGGTCTGGCAGCATTTGGAAGACATGCGCTCAAGACAGGTCTTGAGATTGCAAACGATGTAGCGAGCGGTGAGTCGCTAAAAGAATCGAGCAAAAGACGAGTACCTGATGGTATAAAACGCTTCGTAACATCAGAAAATTTCATTAATCAGTCTGGAAGCGGAAGAAGACGGACCAAGAAAAGGCGAATTGCTAAAAAGAAACACAACGACATATTTACATAATGGCGTTCGTACATCCGCAAAGTTGCGAATATTTCAAGTCGGAACTTGATATATTCTCCGTTCCTCCTACACAAACTAGTATAGAGAGTGGAAGTTATGTCGAATATAATCCTATCAGCAGCATCAGCGAAGGAACTCTCATAGAGTTTGTCATTAGCGGTAGCGGACAAGACTATATCGACTTGGCAAACACTCAGCTGTACGTCAAGTTGGATGTGCGCATAGGTAATAATGCTGCGATCATCAACACCAGTCAAGTCGGACCAGTTAATCTGCTTCTACATTCCCTATTTCTACATTCCCTACAAAGCGATTGTTACCCAGCTCTAGTTCCTAAAACACAGCAAAAATATTATTACAGAGTTAAAATCTATTAAGTACATCTAAGTTATTTATACAAGTTCTGCAACTCGTAAAATAGTTACAATAAAATGATACAGTAAAGACAAAAGTTACAAAATAGTAACTTACTTGAATAGCAGCCATGTCGCTTACGTTGAAAACTTTTGTGCGAATGAATGATTGAAGCAAGTTAACTCGCATTTTATTCAGTTTTTCTGTAACTTTGACCTAATTAGTCAGAATGAAATAGTTTAATTATATATAATACAGTGAATCATCTGGTGAGAAACCCCCTGCTCCTCTTATTAACAACAAATCATTTAGTTTGTCAAAACTGGTTTGACCTACAATTGCTCTACTGATATTCGGGCTAATTAGTAACACCCACATAAGTGTTCGCATCGGCCTAATTGGTAACATCTGGTTGTCACATGACGTACTTAACGAGGACAATCGCTCTACTGATTGCTCGGGCTAATTAGTAACATCCACTTTAGTGCACACGTGACGCATACATCCACTAATACTTCGGGCTAATTAGTACGGGCAAGCATGTGTGTGGGCCGATTAACTAGGTCAGCGGTTGATTCACTTAGGGGTCAAATTTCAGGTCGGCGTAGTTCATACTTGGACATACTACTCCCACATCAAATAATCCTGAATAACTCCGAAACGGTGCTAGCCCAAAACGAAATTTCAACGGCCCATTTCAGCGTCCATTTCGGCCCAAAACGATGGTATAAGATTTATTTAAATCGGAGGTGGTGGGGGGGGCTGACTCCAGAACTTCAAATGCGATTATCTCTGGAACCGCACTAGCCCAAAACGAATTTTCAACGGTCCATTTCAGCCCTAAACGAAGGCATAAATTTTATTGAAATCGGAGGTGGTGGGGGGCTAGCATTAACTTAGCTCCCCCCCCCACCAAAGAATCATTAATAACTTTGAAACGATGCTAGCCCAAAACGAAATTTCACCAGCTCATTTCAGCCCAAAACGAGCCCAAAACGCTGATGTGATTTGATTTTTAAAATTTTGTGGTGGGGGGCTAAGTTAGTGCACCCATAATAATGGGCTATTAGTCGCTATCATTGTTAACTAAACTACAAAGCTCGTAGTATACTCTTATATAGTAACATATACTGGATGATACATTATTATTGATCTCTGCATGGATCTCTCCTTCACTTCACACCATAGTTCTCTCTCTCTCTCTCTCTCTCTCTCTCTCTCTATATATATATATATATATATATATATATATATATATATACATGTATATATATGTGTGTGTGTGTGTGTGTGTGTGTGTGTGTGTGTGTGTGTGTGTGTGTGTATAGGGAGAACAAGAAATGTATTCTCTCATGGAAAAGTCTTCATTTTCAGAGACCTGAATACTGGGCCTAGAGAAAAGTGAAGTCGAGAATCGCGTATTTTATCAAAAGAGTAATTGACGATATTTCAGTGCGTAATGACAATAATCCTCATAAGTCCTTACATTAAACAGACAAGAAGTACTAAAATCATTGCGACATAGCAAAACAAGTAGGTGGACAAAACAAGATTAAAAAAACTTAATGAACAGCGCAGCAAAAATAAAGCATCAGTCTGGCAACATTGGAAAGTAGGCCCTATAGCTGCAATAGATAATTATGTGTTCAAGTATTTAAAAACTACATATATCGTGCACTCAAGAAAGATAAAACTAGACTGACGCTTAGTACAACTACGCTATCAGTAAGCCCATATTATATGAGCTTCTTCTTACAAAAACAGATATTTGCAAAACACGGATAATGAAAAACTATCAGATCTACAAAACCATTGAGATGGCAACTTTGCGTCAAGCTTAAGTTCCTTTTGCACTCTCGAAGGCTTACTATTTAACCAGCCTGAAGACAACTCTTAGGGCCTAGGTAGGCCCTTTCCACTGGCAGCGCATAAACAGAGAGCTGGTTATTTTAGCTGTAGTGACTAGCAACAGTGATGGGAATAGCTTTATCAAGATTCATGTGATCTACAATTTAATCTAGATTAACATTTCTCAATTGCTAGTTGGATATTTGTACTGAGCAATTGAGAACGAAATGTGTTGTACATACAATCATGCGTCCATCCATCCATCCATCCATCCATTCATCCATCCATCCATACATCCATACATGTATACGTACATACACACATTTACACACACATATACAATTGAACACATATATACATACATACATACATACATACATACATACATACTATATATACATACATACATACTATTACATACTATTTACACACACACACATATACATTTGAACACATACATACATACATATATACTATTTAGCGGATTCATGATATTTTGCCCAATACTTAATTTACAAATGACAATAAAATAACCCGTACATTGATCTTGCTAGGCCTGGTCGATGAGAAATTCGTGACGGACTTCTTACTATACTTTCTTTGTTATTCTCTGACTTATGTTCAGATTGTCTTATATCTAGGCTTCATAAATAGGATAGAAATATTTTGCTAACATATCTACTGAACAATTATTAGTTTTCATTCCCATCACCGTGCTAGCTATAGACTGGCTGACACCAGAGGAGACGGTTCAATTAAATTGGATTACAGCGGATACTTGAATATTGAGTGTGATATTAATGTAAGATTAAGTATATCGACTAAATTTACAGTCATCATTTAAGTGCACGTTTACAGTCTGAGAGCTACTGTTGCGAAATGTATCGTAGCTATTTAGACCGTTTACATGGTATTGATATTACGAGTGTAAACAAAGTTGTCAAAAGCTACATATGAATTACTGACTGACTGACTGACTGACTGACTGACTGACTGACTGACTGACTGACTGACTGACTGACTGACTGACTGACTGACTGACTGACTGACTGACTGACTGGATGGATGGATGGATGAATGAATGAATGAATGAATGAATGAATGAATGAATGAATGAATGAATGAATGAATTGAATGAATTGCATGACCTATGAATAGCATTTGTAGTGATATTTCTACTTCCACAGACGTTGAGTACCGGTGCTTGATATTATAGTAGATCACGTGTAGAGAAGTTTTAGTCATTGTTGAGAATGACTGATGTTGAAATGCTCTATTAAATCTTATGGAAGAATTTCCTAACATAGAATTATCGTTGCGTAATATCGCGCGTATAAAACTTTTCCGTTCTGAGATATTGATAGCGATACATTGTTTACTACAGCATGCAGTCAGAATCAGTCTTATTATGTGAGATGCTTCAACTCTGTGATTTCTTTTTCTATATGCTGTAGATGTTAAATGTGTCTGCAAGCCTCGTTAAACAGTTAATTGTTTAACGGTTTAACAAATAATTAATTACAATTTTAATAAATATATAATTTCATTATTGTGAATATTTAATTAGAATTTTATAGGCTTACATTTACTAATAAATTATCTAAGAATGTCTTTGAAAGTACTGGAAGGATAGATAGGCGATGTGGTTGCAGTTGCTGGTACACCACAAGCTAAGGTTCTAATACGAGGCGCATCAACTCTGACTGTATTTCACGTGATGCTGAAGTATAAGTTAATGCAAAAGTCGAAGCATAAGTTGAAGCATACGTTGAAACATAAGTTAAAGATAAGTTGAAGCATAAATTGAAGCATAAGTTGAAGCATTAGTTGAAGCATAAGTTGAAGCATAAGCTGAAGGTTGCTTCATTGTGGCCTTTAATTAAGGTTCATTTATCGACGACAACTGCAGTTTCCGAAACTAAATGCTTAATACGTATTTATATTACATGTAAGCTGGAATTGATCAGGACAAACTTGAATTTCTAGCAATCAGAAGCCTTGCTCAGTGTTTAATCTTGACTGATATAATTGTCAGTGAATATACTGTAAATTAAACGGATAAAGGTGAGAACAAAAAGATATTAAAATTCATATAACGATTTGTAATTATATATTGCCTGCTATCCGAAACCATTATTAAATACTGATTTAAATTTATTTAAAATATTGAATATATTTTCGTTTGCAATATTAGCAAAGTCATTAGTCATGGAATCAGTAAAGGAAATAAAGCTGTCAGTGCCCGCTGATTTGGTCAGAAAATCCTGCGGCATCGCCATCGATATGGGTAAGACTAACGATTGATTTAAGTGAAATTAATAATTATATTTAATTAATCTTCCTGTGTTGTGCTTATTTGTCGGTCCATATCTCTCCTATTCCACCATTGCACAGGAACTGAGAACAACACGTAAACCTCCATTCCAGTAGTACCCTTCCTCGGACTGACTTCCCGGTTTTACGCATGCACCGTTTTGGACCCCACACTCTGCTCATCGGATTGGATTTGGTACCGTAGTGCTCAATGTTGTCATGGACGACAGTAGAACTCTAATTCTGCTGTTGTTGTGTTGTTGTTGAACTGGACACTGAAGAATAAACCATCTCTTAACTGCACACGACTAAGAAAGAACTGAGGAAGGCAATGTGCATCTAAATCAGTAGCTATATTTTTCCAAGTTATTTGATAGATAAAGTATAATTCATATGTAGCCTTTAGCGAAGGGATTACCTTGTTGGTGTATCGATTGCTCTTTAAGTAGGGTTTAACTTTACTCAGGGTATGAATATGTACTATGGACCGGCGAGTTGGCAGAACACTAGCGAGAGGGGCAGAGAGAGGGGGGGGGAATTTAATCGATCAGCAAAATTATTAAAATTATTATTAAACTTATTCATTATAACCGATTCATTAAATAAGTAAAACAGTATCGTCAACGATTCGATTCGTCGGCCAACTAATCAGTTAGGCACATCAACCTCTCAACCATTGACAGGAAGATCAGTCAGTGCATTATACATGTACAGTATATAGTCTCTTTGTATTATATAAAAATATTAATACAATTTTAATGATATTCACAGAACCCATTTCTTCATTGTTATTAATCTCAGAACAGGTAAGTGCCGCTTGTGGGCCTCTATTTCCTTTCATGCTCTAAAACTGTTTATTATAAATGACAATTGTGATATGCGCATGATAAGTAACTTAATTAATTAATAAACTGTAAATTACAATATTAACAGGTGGTTCTGTGCTGAAGGCCATCTATCGAACTCAGGAAGATATAGACGAGGTTGAGCATGATCAGGTAAGTCTTTTAATATTATTTTGAATCGTATAATAAATTATTATAAGAAAAATTATTAATTATTAGAGACAATTATAAACTACAGTGACATCTTCCTTCTTCCCTTGTGTACTTCCAGCGGGTAATGTTCAGAGTCGAATGAATGCAAAAATCTCGTTTATATTGCAATGCTCAAATGAATCATCATCTTCTTCCCTTGAATCCCAGTTTAACTAGGGTCGGAATACGAATAGACTGTCTCAAATTCTCTCTGTCCTACATCATATCATCAGTCAATCTATTTGAGACTTTTCCCCTCGTTTAAATTTTTGTAGCAATTTCTGGATCCTAGGCGCTCGCCAACTGAATGCCCCTTCTGACGTTGGTGTAGATCTTTGTGCTTTAGTCGCCTTCTACCACACGTGCAGTCACCGGTTGTTCAGTGCTTCAAACAACCCCGACACAACACGGGGAGAATGCCCAATGATCAAAGGAATATTATTACTAAAATAACTCTTGAACTTGTCACGATAAATGAGTCGAAGTTGCTTTGTATTGTGCCATGTAAAGTTTGTAAGAGGAGATTATTGTTTAGACTTTTCATTCTATTGAAACACCATTTGGTGGCATTTGACGCCGAATTAAATGTTTTGATGATACTATTTTAAATATTAACTGTTCGTCAAACGCCATTGCTCTTTAACAAAGGCTCTTGTAGTGAAAGACTGCAATACTGAATAGTGTACATAAAACAGTGGCTGGAGCCAGTGGAGATGTCGGTAAGTTTTTCGACCGCGGATCAGTATGTGCGGGGTTCAAATCCTGGGCCCGCCCGTCACTGACATCGCATTCGAGTGAGGAAACTGACTTTAACATTAGCTTGAGCTTTTTTACATGAGTTTGATATATACAAATATGATATTTTGTCGATGAACTAATTAGTTTATAGACTGGATTTTAAGGATATCTGAGTGAATAGTTATCACTTCGTGACTTTAAAATGTCTGCTTGTTGATTGGTTATAATTATTAATTATTCACCTGTTCTCTACTGATTGTTTACAGGACGCTAGGATAGGTCACCTGACTTGTATCTCTGTATCCGCTAGGAACGTCAAAGAGGCCGTGGATCATCTCTCATCCAGAGCTACGATCAACAGAGATCCGGGATCCGGTGTGATCCATGCTACGGGATTTGGATGCACCGTGTTCGGAAAATTGATGTCGGAAAAACTTAACGTCAAGTAATTTAGTTTTAATTATACAACTAAGAATACAAGATTTACACTTATTAACCGTACGATCTAGTTGAAAATGTTTATTAATTGAAGAGTTGTCTCTTTGTAAATACCTTAATATAACAGTACGTATGACTCATTCGATTGATGAATTCTCGTCATTTCATGAAGTATGCCAATCAATATGGAACGGTATGGATAGCTAATTACCAGAAGACTTTAGATAATGAAGAAACCTTTCATGGAAAATTCAACGTCCATAGAATTATTATGTAAGAGATCTACGTTTATTTCTTGTCCAAGGCTAAATCTACTTTGACGCGCTTTGTTGAGATGTGGTAGGATTTTATAGGCGAGATGTGTGCAACTTTGTTCACAAACTCACGGGGTATTCTTAGCAGCGTCAATCTTAATATTATTAATCTTAATATATTATCAATCACAATATTGTTAATCGTACCTCTGTTTTGTGCTGGTTTCTGAAGAATGGACTAACTTGGACTGCTCTGGTCGTAAAATACGACAAAACACCAACGTCAAACCAGATCCAAACCATCGTCCGAAAGGGCATTCGGTTGTGAGCATCTATGCTCCAGAATTTGCTAAAAAAATCTAATTTTTCTAGTAGTCATAACTGTTTAATGAGAAGCCTTTCGTTCGTAAACCGATTGATTTATTACAACTTTTATGTTTATAAAGATATTACTAAAATAGCTAAACCTATCAACTTTAACATGCAAATGATGCAATATTATATCATGCACTTCAGTGATAAGATTTCACCATACCGTCTAGCAAATGCGTTACGTCACTTATAATAACAGATTGGATAACATGACCGAATTCGACTGCTTTGTGAAAGCGCTGATCTACCTCACGAAGCACCTCTCTAGGGTCGACCTCTTTGAACCCTTCGACGTCGAGGCCACTGAGAAGCCCCTGGCCATCATGAGACAGAATGTTGCCATACTGATGGCCACTCAGGCTGAGGGGAAAACAGCCATGGCTGAGATGGACGTCAGTGGATTGGGAAGCATGCTGACCGGACTCGGGATGGTGGTGAATGATTCTGCACTTCCGGTGGCTGAGGCAGAGCGGGATTTGTATCCTTGTTTGCTGGTTATGCTCGGCTCTGGGATTGGGCATCTTCAGGTAAGTGGAATGATATATGCAATAACATAAGGTTAAAGCAAGTAATATATCTAACGTAATTTGAAGCAGAAAATAAATTTTTAATAAATATTAATCTATTTTTAGCAGGACGGATACGGTATCATGTTGTTTTAAAACAAGTAGGCCTATTAGTGTACGATGTGACATGGACCTGCCAGAAGCCAATGCTCCAAGAGAGTGAAAGAGAGAGAGATAGAATAATCTACGCAAATATTAATATTTAGAATTTAATATAGTTCAAACGTGTGATTATGTCAACGCGCTGATTTTTTACTTAGATAACTATACTTAATTAGTAGTAGTGGGCTCCAGTACATGCATGATTTAAGATGTAAACCGTAGAGCAAATAAGTACAGGAGCTATATATATCTCAGCACATACCTTACGATCAATTTATCTGTCAATTCTGTTTACCAATACATTAATTAGCGTCTACCAATACATTAAAGTCTACCAATACATTAGAGTCTACCAATACATCAGAGTCTACCAATACATTAGAGTCTACCAATACATTAGAGTCTACCAATACATTAGCGTCTACCAATACATTAGCGTCTACCAATACATTAGAGTCTACCAATACATTAACGTCTACCAATACATTAGAGTCTAACAATACATTAGAGTCTAACAATACATTAGTGTCCTTGTCCTGAGGGTATGAAACCGTCGAATCGATTCTTATTGAAATCATTCAAAGTTGCCGCTCATGAGCGGGCTTGCTTATTTTTCTTATCTATTTATATATTGAATTTTGCTTCTTTTTACTATTTTCTCTTCCTATTTACTCTTTTAAAGATCGACGCAGATGGAACGTTTAGACTGGTAGACGGATCATCGTGTGGAGGACTGAACTTTCTAGGACTCGGAAGTCTTTTAACCGGATGCAAGGTAAGTCCGCATGCACTGCATTCAAGATTACTTATATTCGAATTGTTATGCGAAATAAACGAAGTTTTAATATTTTTATGTATTAATTATATTATTGGCCACTTTGAAAGAAAACAAATTGAATCAAGATGTATACTGAGGACATTCTTAGTGAAGCTAGTAAGAGATACTGTTTGTTTAAGAATGAATTAATAAAGCAGTATTATATAGTCGAATGGCAGGACTCTTAGCATAATATGATGAAATTCAGGATTTCAAATCCCTACCGGGTTTTTTTCTCAAGCAATATATTAATGATACGAAACAGATGTTTAACTTACATCATTCTATCAATGTGAATAGAGACGTACCTGATATTGCCTCCTGCAGCTAATAAAGCGTTTCAACCCCATTGATTGTTTGGTTGATCGATTAATTAGTTTATGTTTATTTTCATTTGACTATTCGCTAGAAAACACACAAGTTGGATAAACATTTTGTTTATAATAAAAAGTGTACTGGGTCAGAAGGAACTTATTTGCTTTTTTAAGACCCATTTAGACTTCTTTGCAGGTTCTGGCAGGTTATCGTCAATGCTTTCCTTAGTTAATCATATCTTCACTATTGAGAGCGCCAACTCTCAGATATATGATTACTCATCCATGGGCCCAAGGGCATATCACCATATGATGGCTGGTATGGGCTTTGAACACAGGCCATTTGCCTCCGAGGCTAACATTCTAACCGTTACCCATATCCTTTCCTCTTGCCATATCTCCTCCAATTTATTTTGTTAAATTTACACTTGGCTGGTGCATTAAAATATTTCTAGTGACGTAGTTTTGCAAGTGGTCTTGGCGTTTCGCAAGAGGTGTCAAAGCAGAAGCTGAAGAAAGCATTGGCAGTCCAATTCATTTTTTTCATTTTTTCAAAACTTTTCTGAAGCTGAAGTGTATGCTAAACTTATAATAATGACTCATTTCGCTTGTAATGATGTTGGGGGTAGACTTATACCCCCCCCCCTTTATGTCGAATAGGTTAATTCGTAATGCAAGTTAAAGAAGACTTCAATTCCATCTTCTATCTGAATGATTGGAGAAAGCATAAGAGAGAGAGCGAGAGAGAGGGAGAGAAAGAAAGAAAGAAAAGAAGGAAAAAAGAATGAATGAAAGGCTGAACGAAAGAAAGAAAGAATGAGAGACTTATCTACAAATATTTAATACCAAAACAATTATTTTATTTCTATGTAATATTTAATGCGCAGTTTTTAAACCATTAATTTTTCACACACAAGTTGTACAAATCTATTTAAGACATTTGACGAGTTGATGGAGCTTGCTGAGAGAGGCAACCCCATGAACGTGGACATCTACACTAACGACATGTTCAAGATGTACCAGACAGGCGAGGAGGTAAGCGCTGGGAGGCTGGAGGGTGAGGACAACATCTACACTAGAGCTGCCTCGAGCTCTGGTACGCTCATGTACAGCTTCGGCAAATGTGTGGCTCATGAAACAAGTAAGTTGGGCAATTTTTTAATTTAACGTATATTAAAATGTTGTGCTCGGGTGTGGTTGAACCAACGTAGAATAGGGCAACCGCAAACAGTCTGCTGCATGTAAGTAAGAGGCGACTAAGGCAGGAGCTCAGGATGGCTAGAGGGGACCCACCTCTCCATGACATATTTTTCTCTAGAATTACTTGGTAATTAATCTATCTAACTGAGGAAGGCAACGGGAAGCCATACTTTTCCCAAGCTATAGGCTACATAAGGTATGCATAAGGCGTAGACTTTGTGAAGGATTAAATTGTTGATCTAAGGAGTGCTCTTATGGAGCGGGAAAGCAGACCTTGAGTATGAATATGTAGCTTAAACCTGCCACATGGCAGTGCACTGAAGAAGAAGATATTAAAATGTAATCTAGATTTAAAATTTAATAAGATTTTTACAAGTTTATTTCCCCGTTTACGTTTTGGCAAATAACTAAATAGTCGAAATGCCGGTTGTTATTACGCATTGAATTATTGAAAATGAAAACCGTTCGAACGCCTTGCGTTGAAATTCTGAAATTAAATCAAATAATATGTTAAAGTAATTATAACATAATTTTAACCTCCGACAATTTCCATAGCAGTGTCATGGTCGGCGAACCGTCGAGATTTCTTTACAGGTTTCTGGCTGGTTATTTAACTAATTTTCAATCCTTTCTACGATTAATCATATCTTTGCTATTAATAACGCCAACCGGAGCAAGCCCTGATACAATATCAACCTTCCATGAACCAAAGGATATCTCCATCATTTGTTGACTGACCCGGGATTTCTGGCCAGGCCACTTACATCCGACGCGAAACCTCTAACCTTTTTTGGCCATATCCATTACCAGAACAAAATGAAAAGCAAATTCGGCTGGAGCCAGTGGTGAAGTCGGTAAGATACTCGACCGCGGATCAGTAACTGTGGGGTTCAAATCCTGGGCTCACCCGTCACTGACATCGCTTTCGAGTGAGGAAACTGACGCTAGTCTTAGCTTTACCAGCTTTTTCACTGTATAGTTTCAAAATTTTATTGATTTTAGGTGACTATAACAAAGAGGACCTTGCTCGGGCTCTGCTGGACAAATTCGTACTGGACATCATTCAGATCACCATGCTCGTGGCTAACTCCACTGGACTGAACAGGATTTGCTTCTGCGGAAGTTTTGTCAACACTAGCTTCGTCCGCGGTCTGGTCACAGCTGAGTGCGCGAAGCGTAACATGTACAGAAGCATGGCTAAAAAGGTATGTCTCCCTCTCAAGTGCACTGATAAATGGCAGGTCTAAGGCACATATTCATACTCAGAGCCTGATTCCACACTCCATAGAGAGCACATCATAGATCAAGAAGTCAATCCCCTCATAAAAGGCTATGCGTTTTGTTATCCATAGTTTGGGAAAAAATAAGGCTTCATAGATGGTTTCTCTTTGCCTTCACAGTTCCTGCGTAGCACCTTTTACGACACGAACAGTTAACGGTGTGTTCATTCTTCAGAGTACCGGACATGACACAGCAGCTTAGCAATTTATTTAGAAAAACAACAGTTTTACTAGTAAGATAGAGATAGAGATTTAACTAATTCCTATTGCGTCCGGTCCCCTATATAATAGAGCAAAATAATGTGAGCTGCGCATATTCGGAAGAGGCGACTAAGACATCTGGGTAAGACTTATTCAATGTTATGGGATCAACGTGTTGATCAGAGTTCTTATTTGATAGCGCTGAAACAGATTCTGACTGGAAATACTAATTTGGACAAGGTATTGGAAGAAGAGCACCGGAGAGTGTTCATTCTCTCTCTCTCTCTCTCTCTCTTTTCTCTCTCTCTCTCTCTCTCTCACTTCTCAGTTTACTACTCAGCGGAATTTCTCTATCGTATAGTAATGCAACATTTCTGTCTTGTTGATGTTTCTCTTCAGCTGTATATAATGATTTTATAAATTTATTTATTATCTAACTTTGGCCTCAGCCGATGGCTTATTGGCATGTCGTTCAACAGGGGATCAAATGAGTAGGTGCACAATTCAAATTCAGTGTTCATCTGGTCACTGGCCTGTTCCTGAGCAGAAACTGACGATAAGCATGGCTTGGCCTTTTTTAACATTCCTTGAATCTACCTCTTATTCCTTGACTTCATTATTGGTTATGCATGTGTTATTATCGGCAATCTGCCTCTCTTAGTATGAGTATTGTCTTACAACACTCAGTAGTGTGTTTGTGTCTTTATATACTAGTGTAGGATTCGTTAACCTCTGTCACTTGTGTTTCATTGTTTTATTTGAGCTTCAGAGTGCGTTTTTATGCCGCGGATTCTCTATGCACCTTTATGGGTTTTGTCTCAGCCTTTCTACCTGAGCAGGCCTAGTAATTAATAATAAACTAAAATGGGACTACTTGTATACAGTCTAATTAACCATGCTTCTAGTAATATTAATTCTGTCATAAGCATGCCTCCCATATATTAACAATTTTACTTTCAAATTCTATGCCTACTGGCTGTCAACTAGATAGGGTATATATATATATATATATATATATATATATATATATATATATATATATATATATATATACCCTCTTTGATGACCTTGTGCTTGTATGTTTACTTGTATGTGTACTTGCATAAACATAGTTTTCTCTCTCTCTCTCTCTCTCTCTCTCTCTCTCTGTCTCTCTCTCTCTCTCTCACTCTCTCTTCCTCCCTTCTTCAGTGCCTGTCGGATAATATTGCCTGTTAACATTCGACCATGTAATTATGAAGAATATACAGTAGTTTAAAGTGGCTATATTTTGTATAAATACAATATTTAATAAGAGATAAATATTCATCGTAATTACTGTGTCTACAATTTTAATACTTAAACGATTTATTAACTAAGTAAATGTTATATTATTATTAATTTCAGCCCGCAGTGAAGTTTGATTTCATGAAGCCAGGGCCTTATCTTGGAGCAATCGGAGCACTGATTACCCATTATGAGAAATTTGTTTCCAAACCAGATTCAACGAATTTATGAATAACCATTTCTCGACTATTCATACTAAATCTTCTTCATTGATTTACGTCGTACGAGTGCATCTAAATATTAATTACAAGGTTTAAGATATTGATTGGCTATGATAGGTTGATATACTGCCAATATTATTTAACTGTTTCTTATCATATAAATCTGTATGGTTGTCATCCTTTTAGTATGTTCCTGAAATTGCCATATCAATACAGCTCAAATAAATAGTTAAATCTGTAAGTTAGTTCTTAGCATCTATTCATGATAAATCTACTGTAAATTATTGTAGGGACTTACAAATAAGAAGTGCCCTTCCTAGTTCTACTCAATCAATTTAACTAATTACGATTATTCCTGTAGTAATAATAATAATAATAATAATAATAATAAGAATAAGAATAATAATGATGAGTCCAATATTGTTTTTATTATTTTTATTAATTATTTATTTATTTACTATTTTATTAATCTAGTCTAATTATTTATTTAGTGAGCAATAAGTCAGTTTGTTTCACGAAGTGACGTCAGTGAGGGTTTACATTATGAACTTTTACCTATTAATCCGCATCTAGACGTTTAACGTCCGTGCCACTGCATTACATGTAGTTTGACCCCGAGACTGGCTTCAATGTTTGAAATTAAACTTTATGCTTATTTTGGACGTATAGGATACGTATGCTTATATATGCTCTTGTTATTAGAACCAATATGTTGATTGAACCTCTGAACTCAAGTTTGCAACAACACTTTAACCAAGAAAACTATGGTATGGTTTGTGCTAATTTTATAGTTCTGTAACTTATTATCATTGAATGGCGTTTATTTATTACTTAAGATTAAAACAGACTAACAAAGATTAATAATACAGCGTGAGACTATTGAGTATAGGCTGTTGTTTAAATCCTTTGTCATAGCCAGGACTCTTAGTTTTAATGAATACTACTCATGCTATAAGAGACCAGTGATGGGCACTATACTCATATTTTGAGTTAAACTTTCCTGAAGCAAATGAAAAACTGAGTTGACCTCAGGTCACCACTGCACGAAGAAGGCTACAAGGAAGAAAATGATAAAAACGCAGAGAGAAATTTTTCTTAGTACCCCGAGATGTGAGTTTGAATTGCAGATAATTCTTAATGAATAAACGACATATTGATTAGTCTTAAAGATTGTTGTTGTTATTTTTTAATATTGCTAAAAAGGCTTTGAAGCGATTTAATAGAATTGAATTATTAAATAGGCAAATAATTATTATGGTTAATCATGTAGTGAGTTGAAAATAAGTTAAATAGCAAACAGCATGAAATTGACAACTGCACCTTAACATTATAGTTCTGTAAATATTTTTGCTGTACAATGTGATGAGAAATTATCAGACCACTTTGGTTTAGCTTTTTCCTATGAGAATGATTGAAAGAGAATATTTTCTACAGCAGCGGAACGTTTTGAGGGTCACCGTTCAGTCAATGTTGACTTTGTCTAAGTGGACTGATAAGTCTTGTGCAATCACAGAGTAATTTGCAGCAAATTCAGCTTCTAAACCTATGGCAGTCCATGGATTTATGAATTAAAATAGATGCCGGCTCAAAATAAACGAAATGAAGGTCAAAAATAATTGTATAGTAACATTCAATAATTGCAAAGCATTCTGTCTCTCTCTTTCTCTCTGTCCACTGTCTGATCCGCGGTCGGTAAGATACTCGACCGCGGATCAGTAGGTGCGGGGTTCAAATCCTGGGCTGGCCGTCACTGACATGGCTTTCGAGTGAGGAAACTGACGTTAACCTTAGCTTTTTTACTAGCAGGTCCATGGCATCTATGCCATATAACGCCTCCACTCTTCTCTGTTTTCCGCTTTCATCTTCATGTCCACATATGAATGGATCTTTAAATCATCTAACATTCCTAATCTCAGCCTGCCTCTGCCTCTATTTCCTTTGATTCTGCCTTCTATGACCTCTTTTAGTGGACTTTTCTTCCTTACAATATGTTCTTACCAACTTTTCTGCCTATTTCGTAATGCATTTATCAACTGTCGGGTAACAATAAAGAATAATAGCAATGACAATAGTTACATCATGTTCTAGAACAAGCAGTTCTGGCCTATTACAGTAATGTTATGTTAAATACGAACCACAGCCTCACAAGAACTTTTATTAGTTTTATCCTATAAGTATTGTTCACAATTGTAATACATGTAATCATTGTAATGTCATGTACGTACTCAATTATTCGGTTACAAATAATATTTGAACAATTTAAGACTTGAAATAATTTAAAGATAAAATATCTGTGGAAAAATATAATTATTGTGTTATAGAAATAATTGTAAGCAGCGAAATTATTATAGCAATTGTATGATAGAAGTCGTCTGCTGCTATATCACTTAAAATACAGTAGTGCTATGTCAACTGTAGCAGCTCTCAAACCCATCCCTGTAATACAGATGTAATTAGATGCTTCAATTACATGCATTGTATGGTAATTTGACAAGAATGAGTCCCGCTGGTTCAGCCTTCGAACAACCGTTTTAGCTATCGTTTATGGATCATATCAAATTTATCATTCAGTTATCCATAGCAGGGTCAATTCAAGACTAAAATTCATGTAGGCTATAATGGAATGAAGAAATTCCAGTGCTTGGCATGAAAAGGCACCTAATCATAAAAATGTTAATTAGAGCTAACGGAAAAATTCTCTAACGACTTGGAGACATTTGATAAATATTATATATAATTATATATATATTTCTATAATATATTAAATTAGGTTCTACTCTACTAGCCAACCATTAAACTAGATTTTAGAGATATTTTAGCACAGTTATAAATCATCATTTATCCAAAATAAATAAATAACTATCGATGGATGTACGTTTAAGACTACATTGTCAACGATTATTGGCATATTGGTAGTGTTGTCATCTACATCTATATAGTGCGTTATCATTTTAGGCTACATTTGACAATACATTGAATGAACCTATTTAGTTTAGTTTTTCAAAATTCAGCAATTGCTACTACGATCTGAAAATTGATCCCGGCAGATTGATTGATGAGAACAATTACAATCAGCTACTAAAACTCGAATTAAAGCGCGCTATAGATGCTGGTTGAAAACTTTGAAGGCTGCAGTTTAACGTCAGTTTTCACTCTCGAACCATCGAATGATAATAATGAAGCAATAATGGTAATTAATCCACCTAACTGAGGAAGGTAACGGGAAACCACCTCAGAAGCCATATTTTTTCCCAAGATATAGGCTACATAAGGTATGGATAAGGCATAGACTTTGTGAAGGGATTAACTTGTTGATCTAAGGAGTGCTTTTATGGAGAGAGAAAACAGACTTTGAGTATGAATATGTACCTTGAACCTGCCACCTGTCAGTGCACTCAAGAAGAAGAAGAAGAAGAGCACTGGACTGGAATACAGCAACTACTAATACGCCATCGAGCAAGATAACCAATCAGGTCAGATCATGCCACAAGCTCAACCCAAGTATCTGTGAAAATTGAAACAAACTGCTAAATTATTGGGTAAACAGAATAGTTTGGGTAAACAGGATAGTATTCTCATGGAATCACGCCCCTGCCCAGTAAATGTTAGTCGAAGCTGAGGAAGGCCCACCTCGTAATAAGTAGGATTCCCCAAGAAATATGGTATATCAAAAGGAAATGTTATAAATGATTTAAAGACCCACTCGTATGCGGACATGAAGAGGGAAACGGAAGATAGAGATGAGTGGAGGCGTTATAAACCATGGACCTAGCAGTAGGCAGTGCAATAAGAGTCAGAGAGAGAGAGAGAGAGAGAGAAAGAGAGAGAGAGAGGGAGAGAGACAGAGACAGAGAGAGACAGAGAGAGACAGAGAGAGAGAGACAGAGAGAGAGAGACAGAGAGAGACAGAGAGAGAGAGAGATACATTATTGAGAGGTTTAATGCATGTACATGATTGAATTCGCGAGCAGTAGTTCACGCAGCAGCTCTTTCAGCACCGTGCTGTACACTGCGCCGTGTACTGTACACAGTGTGGAGGCTTATCAGCCTGGCCTATAGTAGAGCACTCGAGTTCAGTGCCGCTTGTTTGTTAACAGCGACCCTATTTCAGACCTCGCTCTGTAAGTACAGCTTTTATTCACCAGGGTTTTTGGACGTTCATTCGTCTCAACCACAACAGTCCGTATACTTACAATGATTACACTGGCAGTGCTAAACTTAAATTAATAACGCTTCTGAAATTTGATCAGCTAGTTTATATCAATATTGATAAATTTAATTTAATTATAGATGTTTTAATTTTATTTGATGTGTTTGGATAAACTTTAAATCATCTGTATCGCATTTGCTTGCATACAAAGCGTACAACGCTTTCTATATGGTTATTTTTCAATTAGGTTATAATTAGTTAGTGATTAATTAGTTATGCGTGCAGTTGCACAAATTTCATTGTGCACCTTTGTGCAATCAAGTTTTAATATCCCCAATTGCACACAACTTTGAAGAATTTCATCATTAAGTTTTAAATAATAATTACATTTAATTCTCATGTCGATAACAAACCCTTATCGATGGTGCTGGCGCTAATATGGACTTTTGACGCGAATTTTCGAAATGCTTCTTAAATAAGTTGTACCAAAGCGTGCATATATAACCATTATGCTACATGTACCGATTACATCCATTCGTATCATTTTCTGTGTTAATTATGCCTAACTCTATAATCTTATGAAATAAAACAAAAACGAGCGGATCCTACTAGCATATTCTAGAAAAAACAGAAAAGAAGGATGGATATTCACTTCACTGTTACAGTAGAAATACTTAGGTCTATAACCATTCTGAAATACGGAACAGAAAGTAGGACACGCCTATAAAACATTAACCGCACAGGCATTCCTCTAACAAAACAACAACAGTGATTAATAACAGTAAAACATTGTAATCTTGAGAACTGTAATTAATAAAAAATTGTTAAATTAGAATTAGTAAAAAATTGAAATTAGTAAAAATTGTAATTCAAATCATGAGGTGAATTGAAACCTCATGGGTTCGAATCCCAGCCGCGATGATCTGTGAATAAAATCTCGGACATTCACTGGACTGGTTATACGGAAAATGGTCTAAATTGCCTAACGGTTTAAACTTGTGGTATTAAAAGTGATAGATATCAACATAGTTGATTATTCACTATAATGCGTGTTTACTTACTTTTTATATATGCATGCAACATCTTATAGGCTATATATATACTTGTAAACTGTACGTGTCGTAAGAGACGACTGAGCTATAACCCAGGAAGGCAACGATAAACCATCTTAGGAGCCATATTATTCCCAAGCCACTGGCTAAATAAAGGGGTTGATAAGGCAAGCCTTTTGCATGTTAATCCCTTTTTAGTGAATGGATTAACATGCTGATCTAAATGTATATAGAGAGTGAAAGAAAGGTCTGAGTATTAACACGTAATTTAGTGTGAACATGCGTATATTACTCGTGCATTATCAGGGCTACTTCTAAATGGATCAGTAGTAAGCTGCACGTGTTGTAAGAAGCGACAAATCTGAAAATGAGGAGGTAGCGGGAAATCAGCTTAGACATCATATTTTTCAATTTAAGGCTTCATTTAGTTCTGGTAGGGATTTAACCCTTGGTCCTTTGCGATAGAACAGAAGGAGTGTTCTAAATGAGCATGACAGTAGTTTGTGAATAAAAGTAGATATTATATCTCGTGCGCTGCGGCTTCATCCACGTCATATATAAAACTTTTCTACTTAGTTTATCCATACGACTCTGCAATAGTTAACACTCTAATAATTAATGTCTGCAATTAATAAATTAATTACAATTAAATATAATTTACTATATTGTATCAAATATGTTACAGACTTACAGTTTAGGTTAATTATAAAAAATCAGCAGTCATGGAGACAATAAAGGAAATAAAGCTGGCTGTGCCCGTTGATCTGGTGAGGAAATCTTGCGGCATCTCCATTGATAATGGTTAGTCTAATGTTATCCATTAACTCATACTGATTGATTGATTCAACTAAATCAGCAAATAATTAGTATATAGTTAAATTCCTGATTTAACCAAATCCGTAGCAGTTAACCATAAATACATCAACATAAACCAAATACCAAAAGGTACAAATTATTGTACGTCTCCTACTTAGCGACACAAATAAAATAAAAACATAATCAAAATAATGTTCAAAATTAGAGTTTACTCTTTCAAAAATCTGAAGCTTCTGCATATGCGTATGCAATGCATCTCTAGGTGTCTCTGTGTGTATGTGTGCATATGCGTATGTATCTCTAGGTGCCTCTGTGTGTATATGTGCATATACGTACGTATCTCTAGGTGCCTCTGTGTGTATGTGTGCATATGCGTATGTATATCTAGGTGCCTCTGTGTGTATGTGTGCATATGCGTATGTATATCTAGGTGCCTCTGTGTGTATGTGTGCATATGCGTATGTATATCTAGGTGCCTCTGTGTGTATGTGTGCATATGTGTATGTATATCTAGGTGCCTCTGTGTGTATGTGTGCATATGTGTATGTATATCTAGGTGCCTCTGTGTGTATGTGTGCATATGTGTATGTATCTCTAGGTGCCTCTGTGTTCAAAGCCGTGTATCGTTCTCAAGAGGATCTTGAAGAGGCTGAACGTTTGGTATGTTGTAACAATTTCTACTGGAATTTCCTATATTAATAGTAATTATTCATGAGTATGATATTACTTTAATTATTTAATGTTTTATATAATTCTATAAGGGCTTAAGTTTCACGCTATTCGGAGTAAACGAAGTCTTATGCTGAAGAGGCGTTTTAAAACTTTGAACGGTTTTCATCATCACCCATTCTTCGTTAAGCTTTAATATTTTTTATATTAACACAAATATTTACACAAATATTTGTGTAAATTTATATAAAACAGTTTTCGACAGATTCCGTATTAGAGTGTTACTATAATGTAACACAGGCACTATTTCAACTAGATTCATGGCCTGAATGTTGATATCGTTTTTATTATTTAGTGATGACAGAGTGCACCATTTCATCTAAGTTTCATGGTAACTGTATTGTGCTATTAATTAATCCGTTATACGCGATAGCAGTAATATGATAGAAAAAAACAGCGATTTCGCTTATAAATATAAGAAACATAAAATAAAATGAGAATATCTGAAGATAGACATGGAGAGATGGCAATTAATTAAAACCGAGCAAGGGGTGAGAAAGAGGCGAAGAACTGGGATGAGCTGGCGCAGCACAATCAATAATTACTTGCAGGAAAGGAACATCACGTGTGAGTATAAGAACACATTGTGTGTGTAGGCCTATGTGTATAGGTGTGCCTGTGTGTGTGTGTGTGCGCGTACCCGTATGTATGTGTGTGTGTAAGTATGTGTGTGAATTTGAACAATAGAATCTCGTCTCAGTGAAAACAAGTTATTTAATTAATGTGGCAGATTTAATTGTGTTTGATAGGACACTGCAACTGGTCACCTCACTCTTCTTTCAATAAGCTGCAAAAAAGTTCGAGATGCCATCGAATATCTCGCGACCAACGCCAAGATCAACAGAGATCTGGGATCTGGATTGATCTACACAACTGGATTGGGATGCACAGTGCATGGAAAACTGATAACCGAGAAGCTAAATGTGAAGTGTGTACCTCTATAAATATTTAGAAGTAGTTTTACTTCTTGACGTCTAACTTGAGTTTATTTTATGGTAGGAGGTTAATGGGTAAGTACATGTGGGTCAGAGTTCAACTAATCTTTGCTTTACTAATTTCTTTAACCTTTAATACTGAACTTACATATTTAAAAATATAAGAAATTTTTTGTATGCTTGCTATTTGTGCTTTTTTCAAATTTAAAGACTTATTCAGCTAAGTAGTAGTTAAGTGTAATTAATATGCATGTAGGCTATAGATATGTAGACTATAAAAACCTAAGAGCTAATGGTAACGTCAGTTTACTCACTCGAAGGCGATGTCAGTGACGGGCGAGCCCAGGATTTGAACCCCGCACATACTGATCTGCTATCGAATAGCTTACCACGTGTACATGCATATATACATGTATATACGTATACAGCGTGTACAGTAGTTGCAGCTGTTCCTGATGATCTTGTTATTTTGTTGTTCCTGTAGATATTATTATTATTATTGCTGTTGTTGTGTTGTGATTAGGATAGAGAATCTAACAGAATTCGACTGTTTTGTCAAATCGTTCCACTATCTAGCTGCTCACCTTCCCCGATCCGATCTATTCGAGGATTTCGAAACTGAAGCCGCAGCGAAGCCAGTGGCAGCCTTCATGAAGCACTTCGAGGTCCTCAAGACCCTGATAGTTGAAGGAAAGACGGAAATGACGTCAGGGCTGGACTTGAATGCCCCATCAGATCCATTGGCGGCTTTCGTAACTCCAGCAACTGATTCAAAGGAATCGGTGGCGGAAGCTGAGAAGGATTTGTATCCGTGTATATTGGCCATGTGTGGATCTGGATTCGGCTATATGCTGGTGTGCTATTTTGTGATATATTAGTATTCTGTCGAGTGGCAGGTTAAAGGATCTATCAATAAAGTAAGCTATCAATGACTATTGATAGCTTACTTGGATCACTCTAGATAGTTTAACATTGTCAGCGTTAATCTCACTACAAATGTTGTTATTTTATCATCTTTTACAGTAGCAGTAGCGGGGAATTTAATGTTTTTGAAACTGTTTTCATAGTCTTCCTCAGTATCCGTGTTAGTAGATTCTTATAGGACACATGCAATTTCGAATTTAAATTCTCAAGTTTCTCGGATCCTTTTTAGGAAATAAGTGGATATTGTATCAATAATCTAATTAATCTAGATTAATTATTACAGTAATTATGATTATTGTAGTAATTACGATTAATTATTGTAGTAACTATTACTCAGTATGCGAGCGACTCGATTCTTTTATTGCTCATTTACTAGTTAATGAAATTATGTTCAATTTCAGAAAAAATCTTTCAATATTTGAAGTATTGATTTACGTCTGTTGTCATTTCAATTGCATTGTTTCAAATTTCAACAAAGATCTGCAGTTGACTTAAAATACCGATGTTCTCCGCAGATATGTTCAAGGAATTTTATTGCAACATTCAACAGGCTATATTATATTGGCCCTCTTCGGTAATGCAGCATAGTTGATAGGGATGAGGAAATGAAGAGATAAGGAATTACATGCTGTTCATTTCCCATACAGATCATCTGCCAGTCGGTCACCCAATAATTTATGAAGTTTCTTTCTCTGTTTACTCTAACATTAACAGAACAGCAAAGTCATGCTAGAATTTTAGCTGCATTGATAAATATAGATATTTGAATATATTGATATAAATTAAATTTTTATTATATCGATATTCCAGGTTAGTGCAGATGTTGCATTAAAATGTTAACCTTTTAGTTATGTATTAGTAAGCATTATCATTTAGATATATTTATAATAAATTATTTTTAAAACTATAGATAATTTTCTTATATTTAAAACTATAGAGAGCCAAAATACGTTGTCTCATAAATGAAATTTTGAACAAGATTGACTATAGGAGAAATAAAAAACAGTTAATCGGAATATGGAAAATGGAAAATAAAAGTTAAGTGTAAGTTGTACGCCATTAACCATGCAGTGCTCTGAAAGAGAGAGATATAAACAAATAGTTAGTATTCGTAATATCAATATTCCAGGTTAACGCAGATGGAACGTTCAGGATTATTGATTCCTCACATCGAGGTGGAACAAACTTCTTTGGTCTGGGATCATTACTTACTGGTTGCCAGGTTTGTGATCTGATTTATTCTATCCAGTAGAATCTAATATAACCTCATATACTATCAAATTCATTTAAATGATGGAACCCTTCCAAGTAGCCTACTATAAACTTCCGTCAACTCCACGTACTTTCTATCTTTCCTTAATCCGACAGTAACATCTCCAGCCACAAAATTCAAACGATTCCTACCTTCAACATGAACCGCTCGAGTAGACTGTGAACCAATAGCTCGATCTGTTAGGTGCTCGACAGCGAATCAATGGGTACCTGGTTAACTAACATCCAGTGCCAGCCCCGTAACTGGCAGGTATTCGAAACAAGAAACTGACGTTAAAGTAAGTTTTCTAGTATCTTCTTCACCTGTGTGGCTGCATGTAGACATTCGAGGATCTGCTGGAATTGGCTGCTCGGGGAGAGCCTAAGAACGTGGACATGTACAGCGATGCACTGTTCGCTGACTGTGCGGAGGCTGAGGGAGACGAGAGCCTTTACAGAAGATCAGCTACTGTCGAGGGCACGCTCTGCCACTGCTTCGGCAAAACCATCGGACGCAAGATAGGTTGGTGCTTCAGAGCTTTCCAGCTCTTCAATTAATCATCCAATAATTCAATCAATCAGTTAACAAATCAATTAAATATTTCATAGACAACGGGACAGATTACGTACAGCATATATTTATTTGTTTGAAACTGTGGCGATTACAGTATGATTAGTAAAGCCGAATAAAATCTCATCAGCTTATTTTAAAATCCTAATAGGAAGTTTTCTCTAAGTGCATATGCTAACTGCGTATACAGTTTTTTTCATGTTAATTGCCAGTAGGTTTTGCAATCAAATATGGCTATAAGGCTAAATTTAAAGTCATTTTCCGTATAACTAGTATACACATAGACTGTTCGGCATATATCCTCTTTTACAAAAAAAATTGTACTTAGTGGGAAATTGTTTAAATTTTTAGTCGAGTGGCAATTTGGGCATGATTTAATAAACCACCTCTTACCCCAGTTAAAGGGGTAAAAGAGACTATGATTCGACGAGATTTAAATCTCTAGCCTTCAAATGAGAACCTACCTAAAATTCTAAATCTGCATGACTAAAGCTAAGTATTCTATAAAGAAGCTTGTTTACTAGTCTCTAGCTATCCCAGCAATCCTTCAGCATGAAAGCAAACATTTTTAATTTTCAACCGGATAGGACGCCTTGCGTCTTCTTTGACGGCCTAGCTTTTTACTTATTTCTTATGCAAATTTTTTGTTGTTGTTTTATTTTGCACTTACAGGACTTATTGCACTATGACTAAGAGTCTGATAACGCTTATGCAATTTAATTTGTCACATGTTCATTGATGTGATTACTCTGTGAATTTTGTGAAACTTTGTGTAATAAAACATATTTTCTTCGTCTTCTTCTTTAAATTTTCATTGCTAATATTAGATTTAATTTGACTGTAGAATTGGCTATGATTCTTCTTGTAGGACTGCTTTTAAAGTAGTCTAATCATGCAGATCTGGTTGGAGTCAGTGGCTATGTCGGTAAGGTACTCGATCGCGGATCAGTATGTGCGGGTTCAAATCCTGGGCTTTCCCGTCGCTGACATCGCTTTTGAGTTAGGAAACTGACGTTTACCTTGGCTTTAGCTTTTAGTCTCACATACCTCCCGATTGAACGATTAATTGCCATTTCTTTGTTTAGAGGACTTCAAGAAAGAAGACCTGGCTCGGGCTCTGATGGACCAGTTTGTGCTGGACGCGGTTCAGACGACGATGCTTGTGGCCAGTGTGGCCGGGGTTAAGCGAATCTGTTTTGCCGGCAGTTTCCTCGGCTCACCTCTCCTCCGTCGAGCCGTCACTGCCGAGTGGGTTAAGAGGGCTTTCTTCGTTACCATGGTGGGACAGGTGAGTCAATGGTGGCTTTGGGTGTCACTAGTGGCTGTGAGTGTCACTGGTGGCTGTGAGTGTCACTGGTAGCTGTGAGTGTCACTGGTGGCTGTGAGTGTCACTGGTGTCTATGGGTGTCACTAGTGTCACTGGTGGCTTTGGGTGTCACTGGTGTCACTGGTGTTCCTGGTGGCTTTGGGTGTCACTGGTGGCTGTGGCTGTCACGAGTGGCTGTTGGTGTCACTGGTGTCACTGGTGGCTTTGGGTGTCACTGGTGGCTTTGGGTGTCACTGGTGTCACTAGTGTTACTGGTGGCTTTGGGTGTCACTGGTGGCTGTGGGTGTCATTGAGTGTCTAATTTATTTATGAAAATGATTGGGTGTCGGTAGTTCGCTAAATTAAAGTCTCTAATTCGCGGATAAAGGGATAAACTACTAATTTGTAATTGGGTATCAGTTATATAGATAGAAGCGTTTTACTAGCTCTAAACGAACAGTTGAAACTGTTAAGTAGCCCTGTAAGTATGGGCCACATAGGCCTATAGTAGATTCCTGCATTTGCCTTGCGCGTTTGAACGTATACAACAATTATTTCAATATTTAGCATAATAGCCGATGTATTGATCAAGTACATATATGTCATGTTCTATGTAATTGATCCCGGCAGCAATTGATGCGCCATCAAAATGCAGCGATTACTAATAACCATAGAGAGGAAGAGGAAATTAGTCTTAAAACAAGCATCTGTGCTTCCAGACACAGTGTGCTGTTTACTGTTTATGTTATGCTATGTAACGTACCAAAGTACAGAGGTAATCGAGGTATTATAGTATATGATATAGACATGTAACTGTAGGCAGAACACTGAAAGTGAGAGAGACAGAGAGAGAGAGAGAGCAAGAGAGCGATAGAGAGAGAGATGTAAAGATAGATAGATAGATAGAGAGAGAGAGAGAGAGAGAGAGAGAGAGAGAGAGAGAGAGAGCTAAAGTCCACGTTGGAGAAATAGGAGAAATTAGTTTCATATTTTTTTAACAGCTTGTTTTGTAAAACTTAAAAACACAAAAGCTCTCTTTTGAATTACTACGTTCTCTGAGCGAACATTTTCAACTATTGAGTATTGAATACTGGCGTTCATAATAGATGTCCTGAAATATTTCTATTTCCAGATTGCTCCGTAATTAAGAATATTGTTATACATCATAATGTATCAATTTTACCAATTTCTTCATTCTCGTATCTCTCTCTCTCTCTCTCTCTCTCTCTCTCTCTCTCTCTTAGTGCACTGCCGATTGACAGGTCCATGGCATGCAACTCATCCATATATTTCTATCACCTGTCCTTCTTCATATCAATATATGAATTAGATCTCATCTAGTAAATATCATTCAGCATTTCAAGTCTCAGTCTTCCTCTAATCTTTTTTCCTTTCATTCTTCCTTCAATTACCTCATTTAGTAAACCATTCCCTCTCAGTACCGTTCTAATATAATATCTAGCAGTGACTAAACTATTCAATTTCATAGTCAATCAAGGCATATAATACCATACACTGACGATATGATGCGTATGATTTATTTGCAGCCAATCATAAAGTTTGATTTCCTCAAGGCTGGACCTCACTTAGGAGCTGTAGGCGCTCTCGTCACTCACTATCAGAAATACGTGACCGCTGAGCACTGAATACGTAACCACTGAATACGTGTCAACTTAGCACCGAATACGTTGTCATCTGAGCACTGAATACATAATCAGCTGAGTACTTGATAGGCACGTGTAACTGACCACTGAATACGTGTCAGCTAAGCGCCGAATACGTAACAACTATAATTACAATTATAGTTGTTACTGTTGTTAATTATATTGCAATTGACTCATTTATAAGCAGAAAGCTACATAGATGCAGTAATTTGTAGGAGTATTCTATCATATATGTAGACCAATTAGCTCTTCTCCAGTAGGCCTACTTTACGTACGCTGGAGACTTTACTCTCATGTATATTATATATGCAGCAGTTAACGCTACGCTCTTTTATGTTATAATTATCTGTAGTAGCCACTGTGTTGTGTTGATATATATTTTAAACATATTAGTGTCAGAATTGTTACGATGTTTGTAGTATTCTATACATGTATAATCGTCAATTAAAGTAAGTGGATTATGATCAATTGATCAGTGTTAGCCTGATGCACTTTTATTTCTTAAAATAATTGTAGAAAGTATTTCATTTTAGCGTAATTCGCAATACTTTTTAAAAGCTAAAAGCTAATGTTAACGTCAGTTTCCTCACTCGAAAGCGAAGTCAATGAAGGGCGAGCCCAGATTTGAACCCCGCAAATACTGATCCGCGGTCAAATATCTTACTGACATCGCCACAGGCTCAAGCCAGTGGCGATGTCACTGTTTAAAACTAACTTCAAGTATAAAATATTATTTAAAGTATTTTTCTCAAAGCAAGGTTATCATTAACAACAAAACAATACTGAACAGTGAGGATTAAAGGACTAAAGTCGGTATAGAAGCCTATTTGAGCCTATAGGTCTTCCATTCATCACAAGCAACCGATGGATACAGCTGGGAATTAAACACGGGGTTCCCGCTAACAGCAAATTAATCCATCGAGCCATTAGCATTTCTATGCAGTGTTACGATGTGTATAAATCATCGACAGGGAAAGGGCTGAAAGCAGAATATATTAATATCAATTTATTACATAAAAGCCTGTTAGATAGGACTTATTTCCAGCTATTTTCAGCTGTAAGGAAGCTATTTTCAGCTAGTTTAATACAGAAGCAGGCAGTTTGTTCCATCATTCTGGTTTCATATTGCTCTTGTTGTTCAACCAAGAGAACAGCTTCATTCGAAGTCACAAGTTAATTATAAATTTATAATCCATGAAAAAAAAGAAGGGGAAAACTTTGATCTCCTGAAAAGATTGAAATGCAAATGCATCTTCAAACTTTCAGTCCTGCTACTAAACAATATCTAACTGTAATCTAAAAATCTACCTGTAATAGCTAATACTGTGTTTAGCAGCAATAGGACTTAGTTTCTAGATATACTGTAGACTTTAACTGAATTCACACAATTCTTAACCAATTAGAGGAGCAAAAACATGGAGGTCCAGAAACTTAATTATTTCGTTCAATACGTTTAACTCTCATTCCATCAGAGACAGCAGCGTTTCGTATCTATCAATACATTAAGATTACACTTCAATGAATATCAAATACGAGCTAGAGTTTTTACAATTTAATTTTCATATATATCAAACAACCTATTTTTTATTTATGCTTTGAAAACAATATCTAACAACATTTATTATGAAAGTTTCTTTCTATAATTAAAATCAACTTTTATAAAAGCAGTAAATAATTTATTTCTTTTTTCGTTCTTCTCGAATCTTGTCTAACTCCGACATCTGAGATTGCAGTTCCATAAGAGTAAGATCTGGAACATATCTGAACTTGTCTTCCTCTTCATCAAACTGAAACACACAAAGCAGCGATTAAATAAACGACTTAAAATATAAGAGTTACAAGTAAAAACACATATAACACACAGCAACGAAATAAACACACAGAAAACACAATACAAATGTACTTAACTAATCACATATCTGAATTGGTTCCCTTCTTTAAGTAACCAACAGTAAAGGGCATCTCGTTTACTGTTATTATAAGGAAAAGCTTAACATCTACTACAGATCTGGCAGTAAAAATCAAGTTGCTGAGAAAACGAATAACAGTATTCAATTATATTGTGATTAATTATAATTATCTATTATTGCCATTATCATTACTATCCATGAGAAGAGATGAGAGATTGATACTACACAAATCTAGACTACATTTTAGGTTTTTCAACTTCTGATATTTATAATTCATTAAATATTAACAAAACTTTGACTACAATAAATACAGCTACAAGTACTAATTTAAACTTCAGAACGAGTTGCAAGACTTGCCACTATGACGCTAGATGCTAGCGGAAGCTAATTTTCTTTTCTAATAATATCGTAACACTTTAGCAAATCGTGCAGAAGTTAAATGAACTATGAAGTATTAAATAATTACAGCACAACTATACCTGTTTAATAGTCATGGTAACGCCTGCAGGAATATTCGCCTGAAGCACTTGTATGAGTATAGGAGCCTTGACTGCGTTCAAATCTTCAATCTGAGTAACAAATAATGTAAATCTCGAGTAGAACTGTTGCTTAGAGAACACCGATACAGAAATATCTAAGCAGGACTCAACATGATAGACGATTTTAATGCTCAAATTCCACAAGTGCAGAAAATGTGTTTCATCAACAATTACCAGAACTCCTGAGTTACATAGCTAAGAGTAAGCTACAGAGATGTCTAAAAGCCTCTTCTTGATTGATTAAAAATACAGAAAACGACGAAAACTATCCACTAGAAGAAGAAAATCTACAATAAACACATGGACATAATTTACATTAATTTCAAATAATTATTTTAATTGCAATGATTAAGTGACTACTGAATTTTGTGATTCAATTTTATGTTAAAGAACTGTAACAAAGGTTAAAAGCACAATTTTAATAATAATTTAGATAATAATAATATAAATAATATACTTACATTCAAGGCAACAAATTTAAATTATATACTATGCAAAGTTTTCTAATGCTAGCTTTTCAATGTCGAAAAACAGGGTCGACATTTTGTACCTGAACAACTCTTTCGTACATTGCTAAATGGAACTCCTGATCTAACTGATTGCTCTGAGCTTTGTACCTCTTCACCGTGCTCGTGCGTGCTGGGACAGGAAATCTACAAATAGATTGATATAACTACAATTAATCAATAAATCAAAAATATAGTATTACAAAAACTTGCATTCATTATAAAAAAAACATGGACAATTTAAGGTGACATACACTTAATGAACCATTTAATGTCACACCCATATGAACTGTCAGAAAGCGCCTCTCTTCCTCTGTGTTTCTATTGAAAATCCATTTATCTTACAATCACTTATAATTCAACACACACGATTAAATCAATAAATGCTTACAAATATATACTCAGATTCCAAATGTGATACAGCAAACTACCATCATCATCTTGCCATAAATCCCAGTCTACTATGATCCAGGATTAGAAAATTTTGTAGCAATTTCTGGAGCCTAGGTGCTCATCAAACAAATGCCCTTTCTGACATTGGTTTGGATCTTAGTACTTTGTCACCCTTTACTACACGTGCAGTCCACGGTTGGTCTATATATTCGTCAAAAGCCCAGACACAACACGGATAAAAGGGATATAGTAAACCACTAGAATATCAAAAATACAGAGTTATATACAATATAAAATGGTGCATTACAAAGCCAATCAAATAAACAAAACAATCAGTAACCGGTGCAATGTAAAATTTATACAAATAAAACAAATATACTCACGCTGATACATCAAGGTCAAGTTTGTTGGCTATTTTATCGACATATTTAGCGAAGGACTCTAGAACAGCAAAGTCGTAGCCTTTCATACTGATGTTGAGTGTATCATACACAGGCACTTCAGGCTTCACATTCTGCAACACAACACAATGTGACCTAGAACATCAGTTACACGAATTCAAATAGCACCAAGGAAACCTCAAAAGCTGAATTCTATTCCAATAGAAGCTACAATACGAGGTTACTGACCTCTTTTTTGCCTTCTGCTTGACTCAGTAAATGAGTTATCTTTATATCATGAATAATATTAGCACTTTAATTGTTTTTATTTTGTGAAAAACAAAAATTAATATTAATTAATATATTTAGGCCATTAATGGTACATCCTCTGTAAATATAAATGTTCAGTATCGAAGTACCTTTAAATAATATTTGTTCAACTCTCTGGCAAGCAGCTGATCAATAAATAAAACATCTCAGGCTGATCAATAAATAAAACATCAGACATAGACAAGACAAATAAAAATTGAGAGGTTGCTTAATAAAGCTGGTAAAGCTAAGGTTAACGTCAGTTTCCTCACTCGAAAGTGATGTCAGTGACGGGCAAGCCCAGGATTTGAACACGCACGTACTGATCCGCGGTCGAATATCTTACCGACTTCGCCACTGGCTTCAGCCAATAATAATAAAATAAATGTTAAGAATTTATGATATTAAAACGAATAAGAGATCCACAATATCAGTTCGTATTATAATGATCATTCTTCTAAATCATACAAGATTCAATAATATATAGTAGAATAAATAGTATACATAAATATATTGTTATAATATATAAATAATATACTGTAAAATTAATATATATTATAGATATGAATAATATAACATTTAAGAATTCTAGTCATGTAAATGACAACACGTATATCCTAGCCAACATAAGAATTAAATCTACTATATTATACGACACTACAAATTCAGAGTCTTAAGGAAAGTAGTAACTTACAATATAATCAGGTTCATATAGAGATCCTGAAACATGTCTTACTGGTGGCCTCCACCTAAAGAATAGACAATTTATGAAAAAATTGACCTTACAAAAAGTTATTTAGGCTCACTCAGTGGTAATTTAATTTTGACTAAATCAGGGAAGCATTTACTGCTAGTGCTGGAATTAGTACTAGGAACTCTATAAGATTCTTATAATGCATTTCGATTGTTCTATTATCGTATGTTTATGTGTGTGTGTTAGTGTGATGTATTTTGATCCTGTGTGTTTTTGACGAATAAAGAAATGAATATATAATTAGATCAAGTTATCCGGGCAGAGCCAGTAGTAGGTTGAAAAACTAACCAGTCGGAGCACAGTTCAAATCCAGTGCTCTCCCAGTCAGTGACAAGCATTCGAAAAAAAGACCTTAAAATAAGCTGTAGGCTTTGCTTAGCTATCTGCATGGTCCTCAGAGAAATTTGAAAAGTAGATCTTCATGACCATATCTTAAATTTTAGAATAACTGACAGAAAGACTTGCATTTGAAATGTGTGATATGTTCAGGGTACTTATCAACATATACGCTAAGAAACTCTAACAGAGTATAGTACATTTGACAATTTAGCACCATAATGTGAAAGTTTTTGACTCCATTAAAAACACTTTTATGCTTATAGTAACGACGTTGGGTAGGATTACACTAAATCTATCTTATTATCACTCCAAAGAATCCTAAAAATTGAGATATTGTGTCATTTGAATACTATAAATGTTAGATACACTGTGCACTTTAAAAAAAAGGTAGAATGGAAGGAAAATGAGGCAAGGGCAGGCCGAGATTAGGTATGTTAGATGATTTAAAGACCCACTCATATGTGGAAATGAAGAGGAAGGCAAAGCCTGAGAAGAGTGGAGGCGTTATGTACCATGGACCTGCCAGTAGGCAGTGCACTAAGAGAGACACTGTGCACATGTTGTAAGAATAACTTAATTAATTTGTCTTTAAACTGACAAAGAAAGAACTGTGTATCAATCAACAATCAATTAATTATTGTGTTATTATTATTATTATTATTATACCATGCAGAAATGTCCATACTAGGCATTTAATGACAAGGTTAACATCAATGTACATTTACATAAAGATATTATATAGCAATTGATTTACACACATATATATAGAAAGAAAAAATTATTTATTCATTTATACATACCACAGTAAGTTTCTACCAATCACTCGACTACAAACAGTACGAAGCATGATGTATTTGCCACCACTCTGAGGAACTACAGTCCTTCAATGTTGCTACATACATATAAAATTAAATAAGAACTTATTAGCTTTAGACTCTACAGTTATCCACTTGCAGTTCGTTAAAAGTAGTTCTAGTGAAAGATTCCTGAATGCAATTAAAATTTCTGTGATTCCCTCCTTTATGGAGCTAAAAGTGTCAATCCAAGTAAGTACCATTACAGTATTTTTAATCGAAGTATTTTTAAGTTTTAGAACACCATAGAATTTCAAAGAGAAAGAAACAATCTCAGTAGCTCAATACTTTGAATAAGCAGACTGATGATTCTTAAACTTTAGAGTTTGTCAGATCCCTAACCCCTGCCAAATATTTGAAGTAGATACGTTGATACGCTTCCCTCCAACTCAGTTTGACTGTCATAGATACGTTGGAGGTCAAAAATTGACCTCCAACGTATCTATGACAGTCAAACTGAGTTGGAGGGAAGTCCGAGGATCAGCACACAGAACTGGGGATTGAACCCCCCATCACACCCTGCTAATCGAACCCTGTATAATATCACCTGATGCCTGTATCTTCTTTAAAGAAGGAATCTATCAGGAAACTAGAGGCATTGAAAATGTGGATATGGAGAAGAATGGAAAGGATTAACTGGGCTCAAAAGATTACAAATGAGGAAGTTCTGGAGAGAGTTGGTTCAGATAGACAGTTGATAAATACATTAAGAAATAAGAAGAGTTCTATAGGACATATTCAGAGCAGTGCTACCCCTCCCTGGGATATTTATCAAGATCTTGGGAAATTTCAGTTGACTTTGGGATCTTGGGAGGGAAATCCCAATATATAGTGAATCTTGGGATATTTGTTGGTATAGACAATTTTTAACTGAAAAGCTAGATTTCGCTTAATTTACATAAGCTTAACTGGAAAGAATTGGATAAACCTGTAAAATATCGATGTCATCTACCACTACTGTTATGATGTCAATACTGTTAATATAATTTTGTCACAGTTTTGTACTTTGGAATTAAAAGTACAGCACGTAACTTCTCTCCAAATCGCAAATCTTAATTGCCACTTAATTGTGGATATGGACACCATTTCTTAAATTGTCATCCTATTATAATTACAGTTCTTTTGGTCAGTGCAATTTTTGAAATATTAAAAGGTTATCTTTAGTTGAGACTTCTGTTTAAATATTAAAGAAGACTTTTGGTGAGATGTCAAAAAGATTTCATTAACTATTTCATATAATTTATCTAGCAAAGCCTCTTGAAGCTTGTTTACTGCCGGGAAGGGCAACTAATTGCCCCCCAGTCAGGAAATTTGACCCTGTAACACAATTCCACCCTCGTGATTTTCCACGTGCAGTATATTGCCTGAAAAGTCACTCATGAGACGGTCAACAAACTTTTAAAGTCGTTACATAATTAACTTGTTAGAAAAAATGTGAAAACTACGAGAAATTTTGTATCAGTGGAAGATGTCCTAAGAGAGAACTATAGTTGCATGTATATGTACCCTTTTGACGAACTTATGTCCTTTTAAGAAAATGTTTAGGTCAAGGAACTATAAAGGTCCGGCGCTCCGGCAGGCTACGCCTGACCTGCATTCGAATAAGACTAAACACAGTCACACTGATGTAGTTCATTCAAAATACTCTATATGAACCAAATTCACGTTATTTAGCATTCTATCAGGTCTCACAGCTTCGCAATTAAAGTGTTTTTGACACATGGAAATCTTGTGAAATTTTTCAGCTTTTCCTTCACTTAACTTGGGAAATTTGATTTTTCTTTAGAGTAGCCCTGATTCTAAGCTGGAAAGTCTACTAAAAGAGATCACAGAAGGTAGAATGGAAGGAAATAGAGGCAGAGGCAGGCCGAGATTAGGAATGTTAGATGACTTAATGATCCACTCATATGTGGACATGAAGAGAAGAGCGGAAGATAGAGAAGTGTAGAGGCATCATATACCATATCTCTGACAGTAGGCTGTGGACAAGAGAGCCTATAACGTTATAATGGAACAGAATACGTGTAGTGGAGATCGATTACAATAAACATTGCTTGCTTAGATGAATTTAATATTTATATTCGATTAAAATGAAATCAATATTTATGCATACATCTTCGTGCACATATAAGTAATTAAACTTTGGACTGATTATCTGGATTTTGGAATTTTGCACCGTTTTTGGACCTACTTTTTGCTCGCCAGCTTGATTTTGTCTCAATAAAGCTCGATGTTTTCATTGATGACTGTAGCACTCTAACTGTTGTTATCATGCTATTATTATTTACCACGAAATATTACTTAAATCTAACTACTACTACTACTGAGACTGCGCTACGTCCTATTTGGACCCTGCAGTAGGCTTCAAGGTTAATTGACTCCACTTCGCTCTATCCTCAGCCAGATCACAGATGCTCTCATCTAATATGTTCAAATTCTGATTTATATCTTTGAGATCTTTATTTACTAATTTGATCCATGTTTGTTTATTTTGACAACCTCTTTGTTTTGTCTGAGATTTTTTATTCTCATTTAAAGCAAGTTTTACAGGTGTATTGTTCGGTAACCTAAGTAACTGACCTATCCATTTTATTCGTGTTTTAATTGCAAGACTCCTTTATTTTTCATTTGTTCTGATGTATAAGTTATCGTTGCTTATAATGTGAGGGTAATATATTTTAAGTATTTTTCTTAATAGACTTCTATGAAATATGTCAATTTCATGTTCCTGTTTTGAAGTTAATGTCCATAGCTCACTATTATATAAGTAAACTGGTGTAATATAAGCATTGAATATATTTATTCTTGTTTTCATTGTTATTTTGCTATTTGTTAGTTTCATCTTGTATTTATTAAAAATAGCCATACACAATTGCTTTCTATGGATCATGTCTCTTTCAGTATCCAAGTAAGAACCTAAATATTTGCATTTCTTCAATTCCTTATCACTTTTGTTTCCAATGGTACATTTTTCTGTTTTATCTGTGTTTAGTTTTAAATCTCTCTTATTCAGTTTATCATTGACTTCCTTTTGAATGTTGTCTGTTATATTTTTGCATGTGCTTACATATGCAATATCATCTGCAAACTGCTGATCAATATTTATACCCATTTCTCGCTTTATGCTATGGTTATGTTCTATAATATGATTAGGAATTAATTCTTCATATGGTATATTTTCTTTGGAGTATGAGTGCTCTTCAGTTTGGTTTGCTATTTGAATTTGGTTCTCATGTTTGTTTAAGCTATTTGCAAGGTAAAATGTGAAAAGTACCGGGCTTAAGCAATCTCCTTGTGGTATTCCAATATTAGTTTCAAACTCATTTCCAGTTACATCTCCATTTTTAACTCTTAAAATTACATCATCAATGATAAGTTTTATTATATGCAGTTTGTCCTGATCAATTATTTTACTTAAATCCCCTAATAATTTATTTCTATTGACAGTATCAAACGCCTTACTAATGTCTAGAAGCATGATTTCTATTTCTGAGTTTTTGTTTGTTATTGCATTTTCGATAAGAAGTTTTAATGTTAGAACATGTTCCGTGGTACTTCTGCCTGGTCTGTAGGCACCTTGAGTGACTGGTATTATTTTGTCAATTTTATTGTATATTCTATTTATCAATACAATTGACAGTATCTTTCTGATAAGATTTAATAAAATTATGGGTATTAAATTGCTGCAAGTGCCTTTTAATTTTCCTGATTTTTGTAGAGGTATTAATATTCCTAGTTTGATATCTTCTGGATATTTTCCTGTTTCAGCCATTTTATTGAATATTTTTGCAATTTCATTGTAAATTTTTTCAGGACAGTTTTTTAGTTCTTCTGCTGTGATTATATCAGATCCTGGGCCTTTACTTGTTTTTAATTTCCTAACAGCATTTCTTATATCATCTGTAGAGAAAGGTGTCATTTTTTCAGGTTTAATTTCAGTTAATATTTCTGTATTTTGGTTCTAAACTATATCTTTGAAGTGTTCAGTTATTTTTGTATTTATTACATTTTCATTTTGTATTATGTTACTGTTTTCTCTTAAAAATTCTTTTGTTAAAATTAAAAATTTTCTTTTGGTTTTTGTCTGTTACTTAAATCAGTCCTCACCTATTATCACCCAAAACAAATATACAATATGCGGTCAATAAGTCACACATCTGAACACAGCAGGGGATCTTACTCTAACTTAATTATTAAAACATTCTAAATTTCACATGAAATTACGCTAGCTGAGCGAATCCTTGTTGTAAAGTGTAATCAAGTTTAACTGTTAACTTGAATTAAATGTAATAACTTTTCTAAAAGGAAAACGTTAAATATTTGACCCAATAAACTGAACATTGATGCTTCAAGAGTTATCATGGATCGAACCGTTTACACGGCGGTTTAATTAATTCTCTTCAGGTTCGGCCAACTATGAATCTAGGTTAGATGTATTAGGTTTAATTAGTTTAGAAGATAGACATACCAGAGGGGATTTAATTCAAGTGTTTAAAATAATTAAAGGTATTGACAATATCGAATGTGGAGAATTTTTCAAACTATGAGATTGTGCTAGAACAAGAGGGCATAGATTCAAAATAATAAAGGTTGGATCCAGATTAGAAGTTAGAAGAAACTTTTTCAGTCAGAGAGTTGTCAATATTTGGAACGGGTTACCTCAGTATGTAGTAGAGGCAGAGTCAGTGAATGCTTTTAAGAATAGGCTAGATAAGTATTGGAAAGAAATACATTGAATTGATAATTTGTTTGTTGTTTTGGTACATCTACCATATATCAGTGGTAGATAGACTGATTAGTTTCACACTACATGAGGGTATTTGGTTTCTAGGTATTCATGGGTATAGTAGGGCAATAGTAAGGCTTGTATGTGTATGTGTGCGTAGGTGTGTGTATGTGAGTACACATGCATGTATGTCTATGTATGTTTGTGCATGTATGCTTGTATGTATTGTAATGTATGACTATATATTGCGACTGGTTGATATGCCTAGTATGTAGTGATATGCATGCTTGCATATTTTTGTCTGTAAGTTCGATGTGTGTATGTGTGAGTGTGTTCTATGTGTATGTATGTAGGTGTATGTATAAGTGTGTATGTTTTGTATATATGTATGTGTATGTATATATGTATATGTGTATATGTATGTGTATATATGTGTATGAACATATGTGTATGTATGTACGTATGTATATGTATGTATGTATGTATGTGTATATATGTATGTATATATGTGCGTGCATGGGTATGTATATGTATGTGTATATGGGCATATTTATGTGGATATGGGGTATGTATGTTTATATATATATATATATATATATATATATATATATATATATATGCATATAAGTATTTGATAAGTGTATGTATGTTTATGTATGTGTGTATGTGCATGTGTGTGTGCATGCATGGATGCATAATGTATGTGTATTTGTGCATAGTTGTGTACCTGCATGTAGGTTTATATGTGAGACGGTTATGTGTGTGTGTGGTATTTTGGTGAGTGTTTAGTTTTTTCTTATGTTCTTCCTTTGAAGCCTATCAACTTGTCAAGGTTTGTATCTTCTGTTCCCTTTACGGTTTCTATGTATAGAGGTATGAAATTACATTTAAAAAAACTGGTGTTACAGGTCCTTGTGACTTCCTTAACCAGTATAATTGTGTTAAGTTAAGTTAACTATTATGCCAGTACCAGATTCATCATCAGACTTCCTTAACCAGTATAATTGTGTTACGTTAAGTTAACTATTATGCCATTACCAGATTCATCATCAGATTTCATTACCAGATTATCAATACGCTGCATTAGTATTTAAATGTTAAACTGCATGCATATGAGAACTTTTCGTAAAATTAAAGGATGGACACATGTCTCAGCTTAATCGTTTCTAAGGTACAACACTGACTTACAGATTTGAAACTGCTTATCTAGTTGATATTACATTTTAATAAAGTCCTGAACAGAAGTCCTTTTGACTTCTTTTCTTAATGACTTCCATTCAAAAATATCAAAGTGCTTTGGTTTTAATTTAACAATAACTTTAGTTTTAATTTAACAAAAAGTGCCGGAAATATCATTTCTTAATAAATATATAATTGTAGATGGAGTCGATGCATTTACTGGTTCTCAAAATTAATGAGATTTCGATCCTGTATTGATTCCCAACAAAACTTACGGACACTGTGGAAAGAAGACAAAGCACGAAACGCTACAACAAAACAAAGTCTATTTTATCCAACAACCAATCAGAACGCTGTTCTGTGAAACAATGACCTGAATTTAACCAATGAAAGAGTACATTTATATATTGTGACCTCAAATTTACCAATCAGCCGGCAATCACTTTAGATGCCTCTTAACCAACCAATCAGAGCAAAGTTAGCGCGTCCCTTTTTATGTTTTGTTTTGATTTGTAAAATCTTTGGTAGAATTAGGTCGTACAGAAATTCTTGTAAATTTTGTTACAAATTTATTGCATTTTCTTTAATAGCAAAACTCATCTTTTTGGAATAATCGGCCGGTATGTTCCGTAGTTGACAATTGCTGAACAAAGTGATATTTAGCGCATGTTTCTCAAAAGTGAATATTCATGAAATATGACTGTATCCTGTGCCGGCAATTTATACTTATTACCTTAATACTTTAATTTTAGATTGACATCCTCTAACAAGATACAGGTTCGTCAGTTAAAGTAAATTAGTGTAAATAAAGTTGGAAATAATTGCATGGTCGGAATGCTTTTCAGCTCTTCAGCCTGTTTTGCATTAACGCACAAGCAATTGTGCTTCTCCCGTTCTTGATCTATACTTCCCTTACCTTCGGCAAAATTGAACAAATACTCTTTATATAACGTGGATAAAATCCTGTTTTGGCATGTGATTCTAATCAAGCTTCTAAGCAATGAAAATCCCAAAGATCCATCAGAACTATTGAAAATTCACTATAAGAAAATCTGATGAGAATAATTCAGTAACTCTCCATTTATGGATCCTACTTGGGGAGACCGTTGCACAAGATCATTATGGAGGAATAGTATATCAGTATAAAATTATACCAAAAAGTTTAGTAATTTGTTATGTTATTAGCAACAAGTAAATGCTACCATACAATGAAACCAAAACCAGTCCAACACGCAATAGACATGTGTAAAAAATGGTGTAAATCCATTATCCAGAAATCCAATATGAAACTTATGTAGATTAAGATCAAGATTATAATGTTTGAAAAGTTTCTTCAACATGATAAATCAAGCTAAGGTTGGAGTTTGATAAGATTTTCATTTATAATGATCACGATCTGGATCAGTAAGTGCTGGGCTCAAATCAAATGCACACCAGTTCCTGACATGTTTCCTGACAAGAAACTGATGTTAAGCTAGCATTCGATGAAAAATCACCCCAGAAGCCATCTACTTCCATTGAGCATAAAGATTAAGACAAAGGTTGAAGTTGAAGTACCTGTCCAAGACATATTACCTAGATGGTAGGATCATGATAAGATCAACTTGTTGGTGATTGAAATGGTCTAAGAGTAGCAATAAGTATTGTCATCTTGCCGCAATACTTTTCTTTATCTCTCTTTCTCTCTCTGTCTCTCTCTATCTAATAGAATGCTAAATAGAGAGAGAGAGGGAGGGAGAGAGATAAGAATAAAGGAGTATTTCAGAATAAAAAAGATTTTTATTTATCTGTTAACATACTTCATTTTTGCATTTTTCAGATTTAGAGGAATATCATGGCTAAAAAGTCTGAACCAGTGAGTATATATATACAGTATATATATATATATATATATATATATATATATATATATATATATATATATATATATATATATATATAATATATAGCTTAATTTAATTCTTAGGTAATACGAGTACTACTTGTATATTGCAACTATTCCTGAAACTGATATTCTCATTAGGTAGATCTCAATTGCTCATATTCTTTCAGCTCCCAATGTTTTGGAACTCTCTGCCTCCTGATCTTTGCTTTTTGTTCAACTATTTCCACTTCAATCTGTAATATGTTGAAAACGCATATCTTTCCATGGAGATTTAATTAATTAATCTTAATAAAAGTGATAGATATCGACATAGCTGATCATTTCACTATAATGCGTGTTTACTTTTTACTTCTGACTTTATATCACCAGACCAGCACTGTTTAAGTTGTGTCTAGCGCTTGCTCTCTCTCCCTTTCTCTTTCTCCGTCTCTCTCTCTCTTCTGCAGATATTTTCTCAAATCATGTGTTCAAATTGATTTGTAGTAATGTATGATATGGGTAAGAAATATTCAGAACTTTCTTTTAGTTCATAATAAAAGAAAACACTCTAGATGTCTGTTTTTTTTTAAAATTCAGGCACGCAGTTTGAGGCCTCGTTCTATAACGCGGGGAGGTGGAGAGGGAATATCCTCTCCTACTGCCACCTCCACTCCTGCCAACCGATCCCCAGGTCGAGGTCGACAATCCCCTGCCAGGACGACAAGGACTCAAAGTCCTGCTCGGGGCAAGCCTGAGACGTCCCCGGTATCTCGTAGAGCAGGGAACAGTCCGTCAAGGACTACCCCGAGGCAGCCTAAGACTTCTTCATCAGGGGGGCGATCACCAGGGAGAACTCCAACACCCACTAGACAATCTACCAGATTTGCTGAAAAAAGTGTTAGCACTTTTAATTCTCAACCTTAATTGATTCTGCTAGTGCACTGCTTTGATATGTTTAAGTTTATGTGTTTGCCATGTCACTAGAATGGACGTGTGCAAATGTCATTACTGTTGCCTTATGTTCTTGCAGAAAAATTATTTGATCTTAAAGTAGATTTGGCAGAAATATTTAATAAAGGTTTTCTATGATTGCAATATTTTGTAAGAATATTGATCTTGAGTCAGATATAATATAAAACATGTATTGTTGATATGTGTATTAGATTTAAGATAGTTGTTAGTAAAGAATAAATTGTGTTTGGCAATTTGGCTTACTGTGCAGTGAAGTAACATATATTCTAAAGTTTGGAAATATTTATTTGTCTTAATTATAGAAATTAATACTGGATGATGCTGATAATGAATTTGGTGCTTTCTTACTCTAAACTTAAATTACTTGGTCTTCAAATCCTCGGTTAACTTATTATAAATAGTGCAAAAGTCTTAACATTGGCAATGGAACGTTGTTACTGTGTTTATGCAGCATCTAACAGCTCGTATCAGTCCTGTATATGGAACAATGTTACTGTGTTTATGCAGCATCTAACAGCTCATATCAGTCCTGTATATGGAACAATGTTACTGTGTTTATGCAGCATCTAACAGCTCATATCAGTCCTGTATATGGAACAATGTTACTGTGTTTATGCAGCATCTAACAGCTCACATCAGTCCTGTATATGAAACAATGTTACTGTGTTTATGCAGCATCTAACAGCTCGTATCAGCCCTGTTTCCACTGCTAGGCATGTAGCCGGGACTGCTGATTTGCCACCTACTCCCACTGAGGCAGACTACAAAACTGACAAGAAGCTGCAGAAGATTGTTGACGAGTATTTATCAGAGGGGACTGCGACGGTTGGTAAGAAGAGGCAGGCCAGGTCAGCCAGTGAAAGTAGACTGAGTGGGGCTCTAAATGCTGTCAGAAAATGTCTGTCCGTAATCTGTAGCGTAGCAGATGGATTTGTGTCTTTGACACTGCTTCTAGCGTTCATTTTTGGAGCATTCTTCATGACTTTGGCTTGCGATTTGGTAAGTTTTAAGGGTTTTTGGTCTGAAATTTTATGTAGCATTGTTTCTTGCAAAGCCGTTTATGCATCTCTGCTTCTATTTGTTTTGATATTCTATCTATATTTAAGAAATATCTGTCTCCAATTTAATGACTTGTATAAATAGTCTAAGTCATCATCCATTTTAGTAATTGGATGTGTTTTACCTGCTTGTTTATCTACACTTGTGCAACATACTATATCGACACTGTAACTAATTATATTGAGATATCATTAAAAATATAAAAATTAATTGAAATAAGAAGTAATTAATACTATAACTGATTTGTATATCTACACTGTTGTGCAGAAATCCTGCGCTCTGATTCACCTGCCTGCTGTGCCACTGACGCTCAATTCTTACTTCAATGTAGAGGCCGCAGTAGCGGTAACGGCTTGGTTGGCAGCAGCGGCTCTCTTGTCGGCTCTACCTCTGAGCCGCTCTGTCACGCTCGTCAATCATTCTGGGCTCAAGCACTCGTACAGATGCAACGGTTTGATATTGATTTCGCTTTTACTTTATAGTATAATTGAAGACAGTTGAAAGTATATGAAATTATGGCGCATACATTAATTAACTAAGTTGTTGATGACTTGCCTGTGTAATGTAAAACTGTATGTACCGTTTGTAGATGTTGTATGAAAGTTATTGAACTGATAAAATTATGATTTAAAATACTATAATATTTTACATATTGCATTAGATGATAGCCAGTTGAATACAATGGGAAACCATGTATCAAAAGCCAAGTTATTCCCAAGCTACATAGACAACATTAAGGTGTGGATAAGGCGTAGCATTTGTGAAGGGATTAATTTGTTGATCAGTGAAGTGATCTCAGCGGCGATGGAGCCAATGACAATGTTGATAAAATATTTGACCGAGGATCAGTTTGTGCGGGGTTTATATCTTTGGCTGTCCTAACTCTGATATCGCTTTCGAATGAGGAATCTGACTAGCATTAGCTTTATCAGCTTTTTTAATGGAGCGTGAAAAGCAGCATGTAAGTAGGAATATGTACCTTGGACCTGTCACTTGACAGAACACTATCTAGAGAAAGTTGAATACACTTACATGTCATGTAATTTTGTCAATTTGATTTGAGTACTACTTCTGCCTTACCTTCTTTTATCTCAATTGTTATGTACTCGTCTCTGACAGATCCTCAAGATGGAACTATATTTATTTAACTTATCAAATTATACTAATGTTTTTGTTGTACTATGTAATTTACTCAACCTAAATGATGCATTATTATTGTAGGACTGACTAGCCTGATTCTGGTGGCTGCACTTCTAACTGCTGCATTTGTGTACAACGTGCCGGTGTTTGCGTTTATATCAAAGAGACTTCTGCAAATAGTCACAACTCTCTACATCTACGCTCTGCTGCTCAGTGTTTGCATGTTTGTGAGGAGCCGCAAGGCTAAGCCTCAGTCTCTTTCTCCGTTCACTCAGTCAGGTAAACTGTGCTAGATAAATTTGGTGCTGCCTTTAACTTTGTGACTATTGATTTCCGTCACTTTAGTAACAAATACTAAGGGAAAAAAATGTAAGACAAATTCACCTATACCATATCTATGATTCAGCGCCAGTAACAGGCGCTATATCAGATGTATGATGCAGATCAAAGCTTCTATCTCCATTACACTCTCTAACTGGCCTTGTGTCTGGTTAAGAATCCCGTTAAATGCACAATATTAGAAATTACAATTTTTCAGAGGATAACGTCTTGTGTTTTCTATGGCTCTGTACGTGATGATTGATGATCATCGTAACCCTGTCTTCAAGATTGTTGGTCATAGTAAAAATTTATAGTTCAGTTTGAACATTCGCAAATTAAGAAATACATTTAGAATAAAAATTAAAATAAATATTATTTTTATGAGACACTTATTTTCTGGGGAAATCTTCCAATTATGTATTCTTGAAACTATCCTATTATGCATATCTTTCTCTCTCTTGATCGTTCTCTCTCTCTTTTCGTTTACGTGTTAAAGCAGTCAGCTGCTTACTTCTTACAACACCAGTAGTTAAATTGCCATTTTAGCCTTCTTAATAGAATATTCATTGCTAAAGAATTTATGCAAGCACAAATTCACTTCAGTTCACAAGTTCAATTACAACTTATCATTAAGTCTTCTTTTCATATAAATTGATATAATGTTGGGATCAAATCTGATATCTTTCTAATATAATATCATATTCATGCTATTTTGTGCTATGTTCTTTGCACTGCAGGAGGATTCATCAAGCGATTCCTGCTTGGCCGTGAGACCAATCCAGATTTCTTTGGCTTCATTGACATCAAATCTCTGATAATTGTTCACTTTGCGTACATAAGCTGGATTGCGTTGGATGCTGTTATCGTTGTGGAATCATTCCAACGAGGCAGAATCGACTATGGATTGTTAATAGTAGCTATTTGCCAGGCACTCTACACTTTTGATCTCGTCATTTTTGAGGTAAGCCTGTGAAGTGCTCTGCTATTCTACTTGTATGTCGTTGTATTGTAATAAGATTATGAAACTGTTTTGAACTAAAATGCGCTAAGAAACGATGATTAATTAAAATTAGTTAAATTAATGATGAACATCCAAAATTGCTTATGTTCGTAGAGGTTGTCTAAGTACTGGATCTAATTGTTGAGCTCTGGTGTTGATTGTGCTTTATTGATTTATTTCTTAGATTAATAAATACATTTTAATATATGCTGTATTTTGATAAATTTATCAATCTATTAATTAAATAATATTTATTAATCTACTAATTATCATCTTTTATTCATTTGCTGATTTAACTCGTTATATTGATTTATCTCTTTCTTAGCAAGGACTCTCGACAACAATGCTGATGACCACTGAAGGTGTTGGCCTGGGCCTGATCATACAGTGTCTAGTGTTTGCACCGATCACACAGACCACTCTGCTCAGATATCTCTTGCTACAACCCTCACCACTCATATCTCACTGGAGTTCTCCTGCCGTGGTGGCCACTGGCATTATCTTCTGTATGCTATCATCCACCTATACGTTGTTTTAATATTTGAAGCGTTATAATTGGATTGCTATTGAAGAAACAGAGTGGTTAATATATAAGGATTCATTAAATTATCTGATAATTATTAATATCTGCCTTTATTATTTCTCTCCTGTTGCATTGCAAATAGTATGCTAATATCTAATGGGTAGTATCTACCTACCTAGTCGTATTTCTACTGTTTATAGTATATAGATATTTTAATTATAATTTGTTGTACGCGAATATAAGCGCTATTGAAGTTATAAAGTTTACAGTGTTACTAACATCTTACGAATATTTCTAATAAATGTTGTGAATTGTGTAGTAAATGTTTTGATAGCTTCTAATTTAGCTCTCTAACTGTTATTCATTATAATTTTAGTTGTAATATTCTAAGCTTGTACTTTGTAAATATGTAATCAATTTATCCACCTTTCTGACATGATCTTTGAAACTACAAATATATTACTTATATGATACTATTACATAATTTTCGTGTTGTATGTAGTGGTGGGGTACGTAATATACAGAGGATCAAGTTACCAGAAACACTCGTACAGAAAAATGCCGCATCATCCCGGATTCTTGGGTATGAGGAAATTAATTAATTAAGAATTAAAGAATTTCTTTACTTATTGAGGAAATCAACTTTATTTATTGCATTAGGATTTATAGGTATTAAGTATCGACTCTGTTATGTGACTGCAGCGTAAGTACCGTACAGTTAGTATTGACACTCAGTAGAACTGAGCACTGTTACATTGCAAGCGGCGTTGAATCAATTTGTGTAACTGCCTATGCTAGCACCATGTTTGTAATTACTACTTCTTACTTTTAAGTTGACTGCCAGAGAGAATTACTTGTAATTTTTTTTGCTTTGTTTTGTTTCATATCGTTTATTCATTCATCTCAGCACAGATTATACAAAAATACAGAACATTCATGCCAACAGATAAATCAACAAACAATACGAAATAAATTACTACTAAGCAGATCTTACCCATGCTGTATAGTAAAACCTGGGTGAGCTTTAGTGAAGCTTGATGTTGTCATGTTGTTGTTGTTGTTGTATCAGGTCTGGAGGTGATCCCTTCACCCACGGGTAAAGCCCTGCTGTGTCGTAGATCCTGGTGGGGCCTCTGTCGCCATCCCAATCATCTCGGCTACATTATCATGATTCTTGCTGTAGTCATCCCGTGTGGTAAGTTTAATACATCTATGTATTATTATTATATTAAAAATAAATGTGGTAAGTTTAATACATTCAGATAATTTATTTTGGACTTGCCGTTAGGTAGTCCACTAAGTCCCTGACGTCATCCTTGTATGTGGAAACGGACGTTAAACCTCTATATTATTATTATTAAGAGTGAGTTCGAGAGAATGAAATGTTTACACATGTCATATAAGCGAGCAGATCAAAATGTATATTGGTTACTGTATAAATTATATATTTTGTATTGTTTCAGGTATAAGTAATCCACTGACCTATATCTACACGGTGGTCTTTATTCTGGGTGTGGTGCTGCGAGTGAGAAAGATGGAGACACTGTGCGAGAACAAGCACGGAAAGGCTTGGCATCAGTATACTCAGTCTGTTAAGAGTAAACTCATTCCCTATCTCTATTAGTTTGGATTAGCCTGGATATTTGACCAGCGGTTGATGTATGGTTCTGTGCCTGCCCCAACTTTAGCAACCTTCTGCTCACTAATCCAGACATGTCAGTGTTGCTTGTTCTTGAGTGTTGAGTGATTTTAATCATATATATTACTGATAATACATTGTTGAAAATATCTGAATAATATCCTGGCTAATAGATAATAGATATTTTGTATGGAAATAAGAATTAGTATTTTGCAAATGTCAAGAAGGCCTAACCGCAGCTGTGTTCGGCGCGGTCTGTCAAGACTAACTTTTGTATGGATGGATGCATTAGTATGGACGTTGAGAAGAATGATTTGTTGAGTTTGTAATTGTGCCCGTTACAATGCTCCAGTCTAAATTACCATGGGTAGAGATGTTGAATCTCCGTCGCGTTTTTGCAAATTCCAACCACTGTTAGATGATCTTGTCTGTAAATATCTGCACTGTATATATAAAATTATTATTTTTAGTACATGCTATTTGTTGCGTGATTGATTGATTGACTTTATAGTTGCATCCGAATTATAAATGTAATTATTATAACAAATTACAGTTATTATGCATATTACGTGCAATTGAAATGGCAGATTGTTACACAATCATGATTGACGGCAAAATAATGCGTGGAAGTTTTTCAAGTATACAAGTGTAGTTATGTTTTATATGTTTGTGTGTGACCATTCAGGTATTGTGTGTGGACATATTGTTTACTATGTACTGTTTATATGTATTTCAGTTATGCTATCATTGCATTGCAGTTTATTCCTCTTGTGTTTCTCTTGTCATTATATGCAGCATGTATATGTTTGATCTAGTGTTTTTGCGTTAGTTTTATATTTGATGTTTACTTGCCACTGTTTTTAGCTGAACTTGTTTGCATTATTCTAGTGTACCTAAAAGCCTGTTCAGTTATTCTAGATGCATACAGGCACTACATGTATATTATCCTGTCTTATTTTTAGATGATAAAGTTTTTAATTATTATGTAAGCTTTTTTGTTAGTCTATTACTTCCCTGACATCATCCTTAGATGATGATAAAGGTCTTTAACTGTTATTAATATTATTATTGTTATTCAATCAGTCAATAAGAATTTAACTTCCGGTTCCTTGTCATAAGGCAATGCCAGGAATGTCTGTTGCAAACTCCGTACCAATAGACGCCAAAACTCCACACGATGACGACTGAGTATACAAAGACTTAATTTATATTAATGTACAGATTGTAAATGGCTGATATATATCACATATTCTTATCCACAGTCTGCTCTCACACTCTATAAAGAGCAACCTCTATAACCTTATGTTACCTAAAATTTGGGAAAGAATGGATTACGAGGTAGTTTCCAATTGCCTACCTCAGTTCTTGCTTAATCACTCTTTACCACATGTGCATTCCGTTGGTCTATTTTTAATTATTCCGGGCGCAACACAACATACCGTATTAGCATTATAATGTTAAATTCCAATGAAATTGCATTATGATTTTGTGAAAAAATAATTTATAAAAAAAGAACATACTATTTCTTGCTATTTTGCCAGCACCCTTGGCATTTTGTGTGCTACGAGTACATGATAGGTTGCCCATGCACTGGAGCAAGTTGTTTCTTGCTTTCTTAAAAATAACTAGTATGAATATTCAAAGAAAATATCATAATAAAAAATGTAAAGAAAGAAAATTGGGTAGAAAAATTTCTATCAATTTCTTTCTTTACATTTGTGAATTTTTTTAGTGTGCTGCATACGTTTTGTATAAATAAATGATTAATAAATTATCAATGAACTATGCCTTGTGCCATAGTTTTTCCATGGATCTCTCATTCAACAGCACAATCATAGCATATTTAATTTTCTGCATTCAAGTTTTTATTTTATTAACTATATTTAAGAGTATTCGACCATTAGTATTATGTTTTTATAGTTTACAATCATTTTATTTTGCAATATACTTTGCTTGATTCTTGAAAAAGATTTAAAAAGTGAAAATTTATACATGGTATTTCTCAAATATGTACTCTAGATGCTTCGCTGGAATTACTTTCTATTGGAATCTTTCACATTAAGACTGATGATAGTGATTTGACATTAAAATGTAAATTGAGTCTAATTTTTCATGGTCATTTTAAATTAAATACTACTTATGTAATTCATTAGTCATTTTATTAGAATTGTTTGAATATTCGATTATTTATCTCAAAGTATGTAAACTCTGGAAGCTCTCTTTAGTATTACTGATGTACAGTTCTGTTTACTTTTTATTTTTCGTGTAGCAATTGACTGTTCCGTATATTTGTGTGGATATTTTGTGTGCATTGCATTATGATAAGTCTCATAGTATTTTAAAGCTCAGATTTAAGCTACCAACTGTTACAGGTTTTTCATTTTTGACAAACAATCGAGGATTTTTCAAGTATAAACATTTATGTAATTTCTGAAAAACTTAGTAGAGTAAGGCTGGTGGTAACTTACAAGCCGAATATTTAAATTTTGACGCTGTAGAATGGTTTTGCAGAATGACAATAAAATACTGTTATTTGTACATTTTATGCTCACAATGTAGTGGTTGTACTATTTGTGAACCTTCAAATGCTAATTCTGTACTGTGAGCCGCCCAAAAGACTGTAGCGAAATGAAGTTTAATTATATTTTGCTAGTAACTTTATGTGTTTCTGTAAGACTAATTAAGCGTATGTTCAGTTATGACATTTAGTCAACTGTTATTTGTAACTGTTAGCGTCTATATGTAATGAATATATGAATTATTATATAATTATAATTGCCTATCTACTTGTTACTACTCTCTTAAATCTTATGAAAATATTATATCTACTATTATCTCTTTTATTGTGTTGTAGTTTCTTAAGTTTATGTTTATTATGAGATTTTATTAAAGAGATATTCTTGCTCCCAATATGAATGACAATAAAATGGGGCTAATTGAGTTACAGGGGTTGTACTGTGGTTACCTCTATGAAGTACTTAAAATATTTTCTGTATCTTCGCTTATATTTCCTAAGTAACATTCTATTTACACTAGAAAACTGATATAATTTGTCTGCATAATTTAAAACTATTTTTATTAAAAGAGAAACAAAAAAGTTATATTTGTTATTTTATAAATTATTGGTTGCTTTAGGTGTGTCCCTAATCTCCATTAATTCTTGAATGTCTCAAGAATTAAATCTCTCAATATTATAGTGGTAAATTGATGAATGACTGATCCTGAGGTGAGTTGAACTCTCGTAGGTTCTGTTCCCGGCCACGCTGATCTGAGAGTAAAATCTCGGATATTCACGTGACTGGTTTTACGGAAAATTGGCTAAAAATTGCTTGCTGGTTTATACATGTGTTATTAAAAGTGACAGATATCAACGTAGTTGATGATTTCACTATAATGCGTGTTTACTTTACCTGTTTATTAAACAGCTGATGAAATGTCACTGCTGTCTCTGTGTTTCCTAAGACATTATATTATTATAGCAGTCGTTTGATCCATCATTTTACCAAACTTTTCACAATATATGCTCTCTATTTTCAAATGAATACTCCTTTATTTTATTTGTATTGTTGTGTATTATTGCTGTAACTTAGAATTTAGAGAAGTATCACAATTTTAATGGTTTTGTAAGCAATTCTAACCAGTAATAGATAAATATATTGCTCGCTCGATGTCTGAATTTGGATTCAATTGAATATTATTGCAACGCAACTACTAGAATACTACTAGAGTAGTACTAGAATACTACTGTCATTCATGACATATTCGGGAAATAGTTGATTCTGTAAATTGATCCAGAGCTGAATAAGTGCCGTCAAATGGATATAAAGTTGAGTAAAGTGCAAACAGTTTATTGGTTCAATATTTCTGTTCACTCCGTTATACATATATATGACAAAGAATATATATATATATATATATATAATATATATATATATATATATATATATATATATATATATATATATATATATATATATATATACCTTATCGAAAATAGTTTAAAACTGAACGCGCGATGATAAAAATAACAACCAGACTGTGATTGCACTTGATGTGCAAACACGAAGGACGACATATTCTGGAGCCAGAGACAATGTCGGTAAGATATTTGATCGCAGATCAGTATGTGCGGAGTTCAAATCCTGGGCTTGCCCGTCACTGACATCGCTTTCGAGTGAGGAAACTGACGTTAACACTAGCTTTACCAGCTTTATACCGAGTACACCTTTTCTTACAGCGTCATCATTATTTATTACTAGAAACTGTCGCATTGATTTCTTTTAACATCGCAAACTTTGATTCGGTTGGATTTGGATATGCTACCGAAGTCTGTCTATAAATTATAATAGCACCTCACTTTGGCACTGATGAGCTAAAGGTTAAAAACCTAATTGTAAAAATATCCGTGATGATATCTGTCACTTAATGCGGCATGTTTACACCATTAGGCAGTCTTCTATTTTGCGGGTTTTGTGGCTGTGTGAGTGTTTAATCTCTGCTAAGCTCAGACGTGAAACATACGCACAGCCTCAGGTACAGCCAAATAAACCTCAGGACGATGCCTGAAGTTCTACACAATGAGCTATTGATACAATCAAGCTGTTGTCGATTCCTGGCAGATATTTGGCGTAGACAGGCTGGCTTTTATTTTTCGCTATTTCTTGATGAGGTATTCTGTCGGTGAAATTATGAATATTTAAAATAAATAAAAGCAGTAGCTAAGAAAAAAAATGCCTTTGCAACTTGCATGAAATTGTACCAATAAATTGACCCATAGACAGATTACAGATTAGATTGACATATAGGCAGATTATGACTTACGTGAGCAATGTCATAATGTGGGCAATCACACAGACGTGTAACATTACAGTACGGCCGTATGTTTATCCACATAGACGTATGGAAACAGTTGATGCTCTAGTCTCATTGTCGAGGACTGGCACTAACGCAGCCTTCGTTGATACGGAAGTGACTGTAGCGTCATTAGGTTTCCATGGCTACAACACGCCATTTTACAGATTCGCTTGACACGGAAAGACTGCATTTCATAAATTTAAAGACGTATGTCAAGCTGACCTTTTTTCTTTTCTACAGTCCCGTTAGGAATGAAAAATGAATGATCTTACCATTATATTGTATGAAGGGATACAAAGCTCTTCGTTACATATACTATCAGAATCCAGTGTAGTCTTAAAACAACTAATAAAATCCATTAGACACCTGTGTAGACAAGAAAAGTCAATAGTAAGCTGGGATAAAAATTCTAGAAGACTATGATAAGTTTTCTGTATTTCTTGGAGACAGTTGAAATACAGCACTCTAATTTGTAACTTCATAGAACGCAAAACCTAACTTCGGCTCAAAAGGCAACATTTCGTATGATTTCAAAGTTAACATTTATAATTAAAAATTCAACATAGTGGAGCTAAAATAATACAGGCGGTGAATATTAGACGGATTAGCACAATATGTGGTAATGTGAATAGAATTGTTTGCTCGGTCATGCCAACTGACAGAAAACAAGATATATGGATAGGGTAGACGCAAGCGGATGCTAGAACATTCAATTTATTATAATTATAAACATTCACTTGATAAGCTCTCTATCAAAATTACTGAAAGTATAGAATCAAATCTAAAGTTTTCACGGAGTACTTAAAAAGTTACTTTAGAACTCAAATTATTACAAAGTTAAAAGTTAACACGCATTATAGTGAATTGATCAACTATGTTGATATCTATCACTTCTAATACCACATGTTTACGCCGATGGGCAATTAGACAATTTTCCGTATATCCAGTCCAGTGAATGTCCGAGATTTTACTCACAGATCAGCGTGGCTGGGATTCGAACCCACGAGAGTTCAAATTCACCTCAGGATCTGTCATTTAAAATTTCATGACGTTACCCCTACGCTATTAAGACATTCAATGCATATAACGAGTTTCTTGGAAACTCTGCAGGTCTATTTCTATCTTATAACTTATTGACTTATCCACAGCGGCGACATCTATGATAGCCTCTCCATCTTACAGCAGTGATTCTGCGCATTGATTACAACCCTAGCATTAGCTCTAGCATTAGCTCTCCTTAGCATCCGCTGTCAACGGAAAACTACAGGTAACAATTGGCACTAATTAAATTTTTCCGATCCCTATGACGCATCGCATATAGGGTACTACCAGCAGCTAGAGGTGCCTGAGTTCGAGTCTATGCATATCTATTCCATTACGTTAGGAGTTATAGTTTAAGATGTTGCAGATTAACTTAACTCAGATTTAACGTTTCGATATTTTACAAATTTAGTCTTAGTCAGGATACAATATATCCGAACCATCAGGAAGAAATCATGTAGAAGTTCTTGTAGTGTTTTTAAAATGTGTTGATGAAGTGAAAAAGTCAGCTGAAGCCTCGCGAGATATGGTTCAAGTGGCATTTGTAATCTGGTGACGATAGAGCAAGAAATTTAATTAATCATGCACTTCCAATAGTATTATTATTTTAACATTCTAGACGGAATATTGGTAGCTCACGTTCCTGATATGGTGGCGGTCATGGGTTAGACTTCCTACCGAATCTTCGCTGACAGTATTGTTGTGATGCAGAAATATAGCCTATCATAAACCTAGCTGTAGACTCCAGCTCAAGGCTATGTTTGTAAACTCTGTAGCTCCAGTCTCAATAGAGATAGATATTTTATGAATTTCCAGAGTTCGGTTCGGTTCGGGTTTGGTTCGATTCCCATCTCCAGTCTCTAACTCTAAACTCTCGCTTTATTTTTAGTATGGCGCTTTCACTTTTCGTGACAAAGATGATAAATTAATATATTTTACCAATTGGTTGGTTCTGGTTATACTGAAGAATAGCAGTAAACGATTGACGTCCGTTGCCTTATTCAAAGAAGATATAGAGCACGTCGGAACAAAAAAAAACCAAACCCCCACAGCGTTTTCTGTAAGAGGCAGCAAAGTATAGTCAAAAGAAGACAATGAGAAACCTCCCCATAAGCCCGATTTTCCAAACGAAAAAGCTACATGTACGTCGTGTTTGCAAAAGGAATGAAATATAACAACTTGTTGGTTACCAAAGTGATTGTAAAGAGCTTTAGAGCCGACTGTTGGTAGATTTAGTTACCATTCACATACCATTACGCTCATAATGTTTAATTGTAGTTAGATTATTCCTAAAGCACAATATGCGTGTGCATAGAAATAAAGAAGAATAACCAGAAAGCTATGAAATACATAATTATATAGTAAATTAAACTTGCTTTACACTTTGAATTTATCAAAATAATATTGAGCGGAAATCTTTCTTGTGAAGATTTTGATGGTTCCATAATTAAAGCAAAAATTGTTGTATTTTACAGAGTTACAGTTGCTAAAGAAATTTGATCAACTGACATCAGGTCCATGTCAGTATTCAGGGTAAGATACTACATGTAGTTTTAAGTCAATGATTTTCTCTACTAGGTCAGTTACATGTAGTTTTAAGTCACTGGTTTTCTCTACTAGGTCAGCTACATGTACTTTTAAGTCACTGGTTTTCTCTACTAGGTCAGCTACATGTACTTTTAAGTCACTGGTTTTCTCTACTAGGTCAGTTACATGTAGTTTTAAGTCACTGGTTTTCTCTACTAGGTCAGCTACATGTACTTTTAAGTCACTGGTTTTCTCTACTAGGTCAGCTACATGTACTTTTAAGTCACTGGTTTTCTCTACTAGGTCAGTTACATGTACTTTTAAGTCACTGGTTTTCTCTACTAGGTCAGCTACATGTACTTTTAAGTCACTGGTTTTCTCTACTAGGTCAGTACATGTAGTTTTAAGTCACTGGTTTTCTCTACTAGGTCAGCTACATGTACTTTTAAGTCACTGGTTTTCTCTACTAGGTCAGCTACATGTACTTTTAAGTCACTGGTTTTCTCTACTAGGTCAGCTACATGTACTTTTAAGTCACTGGTTTTCTCTACTAGGTCAGCTACATGTACTTTTAAGTCACTGGTTTTCTCTACTAGGTCAGCTACATGTACTTTTAAGTCACTGGTTTTCTCTACTAGGTCAGCTACATGTACTTTTAAGTCACTGGTTTTCTCTACTAGGTCAGCTACATGTACTTTTAAGTCACTGGTTTTCTCTACTAGGTCAGCTACATGTACTTTTAAGTCACTGGTTTTCTCTACTAGGTCAGCTACATGTACTTTTAAGTCACTGGTTTTCTCTACTAGGTCAGCTACATGTACTTTTAAGTCACTGGTTTTCTCTACTAGGTCAGCTACATGTAGTTTTAAGTCACTGGTTTTCTCTACTAGGTCAGTTACATGTACTTTTAAGTCACTGGTTTTCTCTACTAGGTCAGTTACATGTACTTGATGTTACAAGCGCCTTCAGTGAGCTTGGAGGACTTCGAATAACAGATTTCGGAGTGATTGAAAGCCTGTGGGTTCCTAAAAGTATTTTCACGCAATCATTGCCTCGTATATATATATGGCTACTAGTCGGATAGATCAAGTATTTATCAATACCACCGTCTACAGAGTTATAAAACTTGTCAGTTTTATTTATACTCTAGAGTCAATATTAAGCTAAGCGACAATATTGCATGTAAGATCTTCCAGAGCAGCTATTCAGAACGGAAGATGCTTGAGTCAGAAACATAAAGAAATTGGTATAACGAAGCTCTAAATAGTTTAATGTTGGAAGCATTTAACGAGTAATTTAAAGATAATTTTGATAATATCCAGAGAATATAAAATTTTCTGTTTACGGCAATGTAACTTGCCTGGTTTATAGTATGTCATCGGTTCGAATTTTAGCAAGACCATCTAAGACAGTTCCCTTGTGGTGCGAAAAGAGATGATTGACTTAGCTTTAGTTTAACTTAGCTTTATAAGTTTAATATATAGTGGAATACTTTTGCATTCTTTATATCGAAAACACAATTAACACGAATAATATAATCAATCACTCTACAATAATTCAATGATGGACAAATGTTGAAGGTAAAGAAAATATCATGAATACGTGTTTTTGTTGAAGAGGTTGAAGGATCACTTCCAGGCGAGGCGGGGGGTGGGGAGGGTTGAGCCTGATGACGCTGAGGAGGGGGGAGAGGGAGAGGATGCCCCCATAGTGGGGAGCAAGAAAACGATATCTGAGAGATTGACGCAGTTGAAACGCCTCAAGGATATTAAGTATGTACAACCAGACGATATATGGTTTTAAGACATACTCTCGCACTCGCTCTCTCTCTCTCTCTCTCTCTCGCTCTTTCTCTCTCTTTCTCTCTCTCTCTCATGGTACTAATTTAACTGCAGATCCATGGCTCATAACTTTTCAACTAATTCTACTCTCTGACTTCAGTTTCATCTCAGTAAACTAATGAGTTATTAAATCATATAGCTCTCTTTGTCTCGGGCTGCCTCTTCCCATCCATTCTCCCCTCAACTATGTCAAAGAGTCATATCATTGCTTTCTGCTGCAACTGAAAAAAATACTGCTCTCATTTTACAGCAATACACTCAATAAATGAATTAACATCGGTGAAATATACATGTACGAGCCAACCTAAACTACTTGATGTATAATTTATTTGATTTATTATTGCGTCCTGATGTCGTATGTTTGCAGTTGCATAATCTTTCTGCGAAGTTCCTGATATCACTCTCGACTGGGATGCCGGACGTTAAATATTTATTGTATTTGATTTCTCTTTTATTTTACTTCAGTGCATGTTTTTCTCTTCAGCACATATTTGTCACGTGTTTGTGTGAATCGAGTTGTAGTACATGTGATGGAGGGACGTCCCTGACGTAATTCTTGTATGAGGAAACGGACGTTAAATCTTTATTATTTTTAATGCCCTGGGCTGTATGGTACTCTGGGCTAAAAGCAAAAGATAAAAAGAGACTTTATTTATTTAAAAGTTAAAAATGAAGCGGTTAAAAAAATCCTTAACACTCTAGGATGCCGCATAAGCCAAAATGCCACGTAAACATACTGCTTTGAAACGCTGGAGAGCAGTTGGCAGTCGCAGCCAAAGAAAGGCTTTCTTACGTTGAACACCAGTAATGATAAGCACTATTATTATTATTATTACTATTATTATTATTTTTTTTAAATACCCCGGGTGTAAAGAATCCGAGGTTTGATAAAAACGATTCGAGTCGCGCCCGGCTACTCGAGGTCACCTAGCTGCTTAAAAGAATTGTTGAAGCAGACTGCATTAAATCTTTGCAAAGTTATGGAAAGCCTTTATCAAAAGAAAAGAGGTCTCTTGCTGATCGCCGGTTAATTATTGTTATTATTGTTATTTTAATTTTATTTTTATTATTGTTATTATTATTGTTATTATTATTATTGTTATTATTATTATTATTGTTATTATTATTATTATTATTATTATTATCATTACTTTGTTGCGCTGTTTCGTAGTTTCTGGAAGACGTGTACTATCGATCCCTCCTCTAATCTCTACTACCGCTGGCTCATCGTCGTCTCGGCTGCTGTGCTCTACAACCTCGTGCTCATCATCGCCCGTCAGGTCTTCTGGAAGCTACAGGAAAACTACTTCCCTCTCTGGTTTGCTCTCGACTACACTTGTGACGTCATCTACGCCGTTGACATACTCGTTCAACTGAGAACCGGTAAGACTAGATTATATATTGAGAACCGGTAAGCATTGTTTATATATTGAGAACCTGTCAGTCAATCTTATTTATTGAGAACCGGTAAGTCTAGCTAATTCATTGAGAACCGGTAAGACTAGTTTATGTATTAATAACCAGTAATCTTAGTTTAGCTTATATACAGTATTGAGTCCCGGTAGGTCTAGTATGCTAGTTTATATATTGAGGAGATAGATAGAGTGGGAAGTGCTGAGTAAGCAGAAGTAAAGTTAAATAAGTGTAAACTATACAATATATATATATATATATATATATATATATATATATTTCTAACTACATGTATATTTCTTGAAGACTCTTTACGGGTTAGTAATACATAAAATTTATCGATTTAAATAGTCGAGTCGGTAGTTTACTCGGTGGTCTATGGCCTTCTAAGCTGAGATTTTAGAGAAAGTCAGGTCTGCAACTAGAGCTGTTCTGGTGAAACAAGCTAAAACAGTGGCATTACTCAGTTCACTGGCTTGGTATTCTTGTAGTTTGAATTCGCAACGTTTATGTACCTCATATTTTTTTGCTCATTCGCTCGAATTTGATTCACGGTGTTCGATATTGACATGAACTAATCGTGCTATTGTTTACGACATACTAATGATGGTGGGAACCTAATCGCGTCTTCTCTAACTTTTTCAAGCAAATGAACAATTTTTTTAATCAAATTTAATGGGGAATTTTCCATGCCATAATCCTCGTCAATAGTCTTTCCTTCCCAACGATAGTAATTAAAACATTAAAACAAACTTTGTTTATGTAATTATGTGTTACGAATCATATAAATTTAAATAAAAACTTTAACTAGAAAAATGTTATCTAACATAATGAATACAGAATGAATACTCTAAATTTGCTGGCGAAACTTCAATTTATCTGTAACACACTGTCAGATTATCTCAAGATACACATGGAAAATTATTTAGCATTTATAGTGAGAAATGATGTTTTAGATTTTCTGCAATGCATCAAAATATTAAGAGAAGGAGCTAAGACCACTCTTTAATAATTCAGTCCGCGAATTAAAACAATTGTCTACCTATAGACAGGATAATTCTCAATTTCGATCAGGTTTGAGATCTGGAGAATATGGCCACTTAATAGGGGCGACTGTGCACACTGAGTTTACTACTAATAATAAAGGTTTAATGTCCGTTTCCTCATACAAGGCTGATGGCAGGGACGTTCTCCATCACATGTCACTACAAATCGATTCACCCCAAATGATCTGAAAGAACATGTGCTGAGGAGAAAGAAAAAGATCCTAAACGGTGCCGGTCCGGTGATAAAAACAGTCAGGCAAGATGCAAAAAGTCTATGGTGGTAAGAGTCGTGTTTTCAACCTACAACGGAAAGTGGAAATAGTAGAACATGAGCGAAGATCTATATACAGTATGTATAAATATATAAATACCATGTAGTTGTAATTAACTCTGTACCTAACTAAATAAGAATCGTGTAAGGATAACTGATATCGAATGCCCTTCTGAGCAATAAAAATTATGAACAAAATGTTAAAAGCAGTTTCTAAGTATACGATTAAGAAAATATCGATCTCTTGGCATTTATATTATTGCGTATTATATATGCATACTCAAATTAAGCTTCAATATTGTAAGTAAAACTACTTCAAAATAGTCCAAAATACTTCAAACCAGACATTGTCATACACCTTCGCCTATACGCCTAAACGAGCCTATGCCAGTAGGCTGCACGGGAATATAATCACACCGGTGCGGACTAATACTTAGCCTACATATGTACACACTCGCACAGAATATCTTGATAACGGTATCATGGTTGACGACGTTCATTTGCTCCACGTCCGGTTCCTGAGATCACGTCAGTTCAAGCTCTCCGTCATTGCAATCCTACCTACGGACTTCCTCTACATCCCATTTGGAATCGACACCCCAATCGTCCGAATCAATCGCTTGGCACGTCTTTATCGCCTGACAGAGTGCGTGTCCAGGTTTGAGCTAGTCACCAACTATCCCAACCTGTTCCGGGTGGTGAACCTGCTGTTCTACGTGGTGCTGGCCATTCACTGGGTGGCCTGCTTCTACTATTACCTCAGTTGGTGGCAGGGGTTTGGCTCAGATTCAAACAAATTTCTCTACATAAGACAAGAGGAGGATAATCTGGCACTTGATTACTGGGCATGCTTCTATTGGTTAGTATTGTTAAAATGTATTCATTTCTCTTATTTCTCTGTTTCTCTTTATCTCTTTTACATTTCCTATATTTTTATATACTTTGGAAAAGATCCAGGTTCCAAGAAGCATATCAAGCTTCTAAACAATTAATTCATCGACTGGAAGGTTTATGATCGTGACAGAATGATTTATACACGTAGAAAGTTTTATAACTTTTGGAGCTCTTATGCTTACTACAATTCTTTAATTAACCATCTGAATATTAGATGCTCCAAATCATCATCTCATGACCATCTCAATGCTGACCAGCATTGCTGGGGGCATTGGAAACTTCCAGACAAAAATTTCAGGAACGAAACTCACGGGGAGACTTGGGGGCCTGTCCTCACTTAGTGCATACTGTATGCTCGTTATTTAATTAACCTGTTACTGAACTAAGCACCCGTCTTGAGCTCAGGTTAACACAAAACCCTAATCCTATCTTTTACCCCTCTGGTCAAGCGTTCCACCAAAAAATTTGTGCCCCTACATTTTAGAATCGAATTGCGCCTCTGAATAATTGGCACAAAAATATAAAGATTTGACGTTAGATTGACACCTGGAGTGGACATTAATGATGTACTAGTCTAATCTGCTTGAAAGACTTGAAGCTACTTTGAGATTAACAAAGCCAACGCATTACAACTCTTCACTTTGCGTCTTTATCGAACAGACACAGACATAGTGGAAGACGCATAAGAAAAATAAGTCATGCATGTAGAGAAGGCTAAAAGGAAAAGATTAATATAAAGTCAATTTTCTGTCTCTTAAGCCAATGTCAGTGACTGGGCAAGTATTGGATTTGAACCTGTACTTACGTAATACATGTTCAGTGGTTTGTAATATACAGTATACAGCATTTATGTATACTGTATATTATTAGTCAGTATTTATACCAATTATTAGTATTATTTATTTAATTATTTAATTATTTATATTATTATATTAGTCAGTATATATACCAATATAATTTTATACATGTACATGTAGAATTGTTGTAGAATATCACTTTCAACAAGTTAAACTCTTTGTGGTGTCGATATTCTTAGATGAGTTGTTTGATTGGTTTAACTATGAACATTCGTTTTCTATTTCTTCTAATTATATTTTCTGCTGAATTTGCCTTAGATAGATATATATTTTAGTTTATGAAAATTACAATGACACTATACACCATGCATAGAACGACGTGAAAATGGCCATACAGGCCCGAAGGCTCTGACGCATGCCCACAAAGGCAAAATTAAATTAAAAACAGTTCACGGTACAAGAATTTCAGTTATTCACATCTAAAACACTAATTATTGATTAAAATTTGTATAAACGTAATAAATCGGTCTAACACTAAAACAAATTTTAGCTTGTTCTTGTCAACTTCAGGTCGTTTATGATACTGACGACGATCAGTGAGATGGCAGAGCCCACGAACAATCACGAGTACGTCATCATGACAGTCCTCTACCTCAGCGGTGTTCTCATCATCGCCTCGATCCTCGGCAACGTGGGTACAGCCGTGTCCAAGATCAGCGAGTCCCAGACACAATTCCAGCAAACTCTCGACGACGTTAAACGTTACATGAAATACAGGAAAGTGGGACCTAAACTAGAAAACCAGGTTCGATCCAGCTTTCAGGATTCTTGTTAGAGTTTTTAAAGGTTTTGTTGGCTCTCTATCGCTCAATCACTCTCGTTTCCTCTCGTTTATTGCAACCCTTCCGTCTTGATGATTTCTCAAATTAAGTCTAAGTTTACCCTTTATTCTCATAAGGCCTCTAGTTTTTGGGAGCTTTGGGTGTTCTTTTCTATTCTATTCTACTTGCCGTGCTATGTTCGGGTTGTTTAATGAATAGACTAACCGGTGACTGCAGGTGTCGTAGAAGGCGATTAAGGCACTATGACCCAAACCAAGGTCAAAAAGGGCATTCGGTTTGTGAGCTCCTTGGCTCCCGAGACTGCTATAATATTTTCTAAAACGAATGAAGAGAAATATCATCAGTTAATAGGGGATTGACTGATGATATAGTGTGGGACAGAGAGGAAATTTATATTCTATTCTACTCTATTCTATTCTATTCTATTCTATTTCATTCCATTCTATTCTATTCTATTCTATTCTATTGTATTCTATTGTATTCTATTCTATTCCATTCTATTCCATTCCATTCTATTCTACATGTATTCTATTCTACATGTATTCTATTCTATTCTGTTCTATTCTACATGTATTCTATTCTACATGTATTCCATTCTACATGTATTCTATTATATTCTATTCTATTCTATTCCAGGTAGTGCGGTGGTTCGACTACCTGTGGTCTCAAGGTAGCTCGAGAGTCAACGAGTCCATCCTCAGTGAACTCCCGGAGAGCTTCCAGGTCGACATCGCCATGAGCGTCCACATGGAAACACTGAAGAGAGTGGCAATATTCCAGGTTACATACATCACTTATTCCACACTCCTAAGAGATTAGCAATATTCCAGGTTACTTACATCACTTATTCCACACTCCTAAGAGATTAGCAATATTCCAGGTTACCTACATCACTTATTCCACACTCCTAAGAGAGTAGCAATATTCCAGGTTACTTACATCACTTATTCCACACTCCTAAGAGATTAGCAATATTCCAGGTTACATACATCACTTATTCCACACTCCTAAGAGATTAGCAATCGTCCAGGTTGCTTACATCACTTATTCCACACTCCTAAGAGAGTAGCAATATTCCAGGTTACCTATATCACTTATTCCACACTACTAAGAGATTAGCAATATTCCAGGTTACATACATCACTTATTCCACACTCCTAAGAGATTAGCAATAGTCCAGGTTACTTACATCACTTTTTCCACACTCCTAAGAGATTAGCAATATTCCAGGTTACTTACATCACTTTTTCCACACTCCTAAGAGATTAGCAATAGTCCAGGTTACATGCATGTACATCACTTATTCCAGACTCCTAAAAGATTAGCAATATTCCAGGTTACTTACATCACTTATTCCACACTCCTAGCTATTCCGTCAATATTCTACTAGTGGTTTTAAGTAAATAAATAAATAATAAAAAATAATTCTACTTGAAATTTTGTTATTCGAATCAACACACAAATCATTACTGCAGACAAGCTTTTACAAACGTATGCTAGAAACCACAGACTTAAAACTAATAATTATAATAATAAAGGTTTAACGTCCGTTTCCCCATACAAGGATGATGTCAGGGACGTAATGAACGAAGGAAATGAGTGAACCAAGGAAGGAACGAATTTTGAACCGGATATTGATGCATAAAAGAAAGTCTATTGGCATCCCGACCCTGGTTAAGCTGGGATTTAAGGGAAAATGATGATGATGATGATGATGATGTTGATGTTGCTTGCACAGGGCTGTGACAGAGGGCTGATCGCCCAGCTGGTGCTGAAGCTGAAGCTGGCCGTGTTCGCACCGGGAGACTATGTGTGTCGTAAGGGCGACATCGGCAAGGAGATGTACATCCTGAAGAGAGGTCGCCTCGTGGTTGTCAGTGACGACGGTGAGACTGTGTTCGCTACGCTGAACGAGGGAACTGTGTTCGGTGAAATCAGTATACTTAATATTAAAGGTAAGCGAATGAGTAAGTGAATGAATGAATAAATGAATTCATTGATTAATAGTAATAGATTATTCATTGATTAATATTAATGGTCATCTAATGAATATGTGAATGAATAAATAATTGAATTCATTGATTGAATTCAATGACTAAGTGATTATTGATCATGTATTATTTGAGAAAATGAATGAATGAACAAATATATTAATAAATTAATTTATGATTGCATACTTGATTAAATAGGCTCTCCGAAGTTGTTGTGGATAACAGTAGCAATCAAATTCTTTTATTTTTGTTCTTGTATTTTCTTTCTTAGACTGTATGGTGTAGTTAATTAGATATCTTGTGTGCTTTACTGCCGGTGATGGGCTACTACTACTGACAGACAACAAGGCACATATAAACAAATATACACAAATTTATAGAAAATACTATCAAAACAAAAATCAGTATCATTAAGACAATTATTACAATTTCTAATGTATGCCTATCAATTTATTTGGTACGTATTAGGCAACAAACATGGAAACAGACGCACAGCTAACATCAGATGCGCAGGATACTGTGACCTCTTTGTACTCTCTAAGAACGACCTTTGGGAAGCTCTGAAGGCCTACCCGGACACAGCCAAGCACATGCTGGAGAAAGGCCAGGAGATGCTTCGTAAAGACAACCTGCTCGATGAAGTAGTGGCTGCGCGTGCTGTGAGTATTTCTCTCTTTATCTCTCTATTTCTCATTCGTTCTCTCTCTCTCTCTCTCTCTCTCTCTCTCTCTCTCTCTTTGTCTGTCTCTCTCACACTCTCTCTCTTTCTCTCTATATAGTTATCATTGGTTCTCTCTTTTTCTCTGCTTCTCTGTTTCTCTGTCTCTCTCTCGCTTTCTCGCTCTCTCTCTCTCTCTCTCTCTCTCTCTTTCTCTCTTTCTCTCTTGCTTCAACGATGAATTTTTAGGATTCTTCTGAGACATTTGTGAAGAAAACAGTTAATTTTGTCTTTCTTGTTATTAGTAATTTCCCAGGATTCACACGAATACATCAAGACGGGCTGTACAATGGTTGAATAAATTTTTTTCCTCAGCCCCACATTGATTCTATCACTTTTCCAAATATATTGTAATCTTTGAAAGATTTTATATGCCTTACCGATTCTACATTCCATCTTTTTCACTTGATCCTTTTTGTGATATTGTACTGCCTTGAAAGTGAAATTTTTTACACTTTCAACCTTCCTCTGATTAAGTTAACTGTAATGTCTGAAACTGCAGTTGTGAGGATTTTTATTAATATTTCACATTTAAGTATAATCGTCATCTTCATTTATGCACGTGTGTATCGTTATCGTCTGCGAGCAAGTCACAAATCTCAGACCATAAAATTTTAATTAAATATCGATGTAGATTTATATGAATATTTATCATCATCATCTTCTTCCTGTAAATCAAAGTTTAAGTAGAGATGAGAGTTTGACTATGGTCGGGAGTTTAAAAATGGTCGGGATAGTTATATTATATATTATTATATTATATGTTCATACTTAATACTCCCCGTTTTGTGTCCAGGTTGTTTGAAGAATTTATCAACAGGTGACTGTACGTGTCGTAGAAGGCGACTAAGATCCATATCAACGTCAGAAACCGCATTCGGTTGGTGAGCGCCTAGGCTCCAGAAATTGCTACAAAAATTTAAATGCATAGAAAAGTCTCAAATAAGGGATTGGCTGGTGGTGTGGTGTAGGACAGAGAGGATTTGAGACAGTTTAATTGTATCGCGACCCTGGTTAAACTGGGATTCAAGAGAGGATGATGATGATTAATACTTATTACTTTTATGTATAATATCATGATCTCCTGCAGGCCAGCCAGCAGTCCCACACCACGGTGGATCAGAGAGCTGCCCGGGTCGAGGCTCAGATATCTGAAATAAGAACAGTCCTGGGACGTCTCCTGGCGGATTTCAGTTCCGTAAAGCGACAGCTGAACTCTCGCTTGAAGGCCCTGGAAGCGGCCGCCGCCCGGATACCTCGTCCATCCACCTCGGGACACTCTGAGGTTCCCAATGCTTCCTCGTCACCTCCCCGCTCCTTTTCTCGTTCTGCCAAATCTGTGGTGTCTGGATGAATTAATAAGTTACTAAAACTGGAAATGATTTCGAGGAGAATTTGAGAAATAAAGAAAAATGATAATTCTTTGGCATATGCATTTCAACTAAATTTTCTCTTAATAAGTTAATTAGACAATAATTAGTTGCGTTTTAAAGATATATATTTCAATGTTAAATAAAATATGTGTTGTTTGACAAATATTGTTTAATTGCAATATTTGTCATAGTTTGGATTTAAGTACACCACTGAACCACTTCGTTTAGTTATAGTTATTGCTTGAATGTTAAACTTTTCATGAGTAAAAGTAGACATATGTAATTGTATAATCCACTATTATTATTTTTCCAAATTTTCTTTTTACTCGTAATTGTATATCTGTGGTAATCATCATAGACCCCATCAATTCGGCAAATAAATATTTCACTGATATTGATTTCTTGGCGCGCTATTTATTCAAATAACGTGGCACTCAATAATGAATTGAGCTAAACCGAGTTTGTAATTTTATTGATGTGTTAATAATATACCAACTATATAAAATTGCCTCATTTGTTTTCTACCAAAGAATCTTTTTCAAAGTCAACGCCCATTTCACTGTTTCAATTCGTATGATACACGTGACTGGCTGAATTTCATTACGTTATATTATAGGTATGAAACTAAATTAACTCTAGATGAATTAGTGCAATGATTTTTCGTTTGAAATTAGTTAATTCCTTTGTCTTACTGCTACACAAGGCATACATTGGCATTAAGCTTGATACCGAATCAAGCTGTTTCTGTCATACTTAACAAAACCAACCATTTCAGCCTTTTATAATGCATGAAAAATAGTATAGCTGGACACGATAGTAATCTAATTAGTATTGTTGAACCTAAACTGCGTCAATCACAGAGACATTTGGCCATGGTTAATTTGTGTGTTGAAAATGATACCAAATCAGTTTCAGCTCTTATCTAGATTACTAAGATCTTGGTTGCTTGTTATGATCTAAGTAGAATTTTATTTCGAGTTCTTAAGTTATTGATAGTAGAGAAGATTCTAATAGGGTTGTTGAATCAATATAGCCTCGTATAAATGTTATAATAGAAATGACGGCCTTGACATTGCTCTTACGGCGAGGAACCGGACGTTGAATTATTACCGATTGATTGAATAATAAATGTATAACTATATATTGTGGGTTATCTGTAGCGACCGCTTTCTATGTATCATATTAGATTAATTGTAATGATAAGTGATTCTACATGTAGTATGTTTGCATTTCCAAAATCACTGCATCTATGATGAGTAAAAACTCTCAACTAGTTTTATAAACTCTTAGTAATTAAACTGGTTCGAATGAGACTATATTCGCTTTAATTTTACATTAAAAATAATTTTATGTTTGAAGTTAATTGTACATGTAATTTTGATGGCTTAATATATTGACACTAAAGATGTAAAATAATATTTTACCCTGATTATTCCGTAATAATTGAGACTAGGTCCATCCGAAAAATACACTTGCATGTATTTCCCTTTAGTCGAGTAAGGTAGTTACTGAGAAGGACGGGGTAGGATAACTTGCCTGAACTACTGCATATACAGTAGATTAGCGTACGTTTAGCAGCATTTACAATGTGTGCTAAAGAAAATAACTGTGACGTTGTGAACAATTAGTTGATCAATATTATGCTCATTTCCGAGCGATATTATGTCATTTTCAGGTAAGGACTTGGAATATGTTCAAAGAATCCGTGAAAATACACCATAGAAAGAGAACCACTATAGCAGTGTTTTCACAACGAATTTTTCAAACCGGTCAAGTCTTGTATCAACATTTAATATGCATTTTATTTTAAAATTTAACCCACGTTTTTATACTTCTACGTGTACTTAGAATATCTGGAGCAAGGTCTGACGGTAACGGATGTGGCGAAGCTAAGGAGAAACTACACGAAGAGGCTTCAGTTCAAGGTTGACCTTATAGCACTCTTACCCACTGACATACTCTACACCTGGCTAGGCACTCGATTTACTCTCGTGAGAATTAACAGAATCATCAGAGTGAGTTCTGCAAGAGTTCTATGTTTTATTGCTTTGAATTCGATGTCTTCGTCTTTCTATCTGTTTCTATTATTATGCTCGACTACAGTAGCCTTTACTTTTCTCTACGTGTTGTCTCTTATTTGGCTATTAGCAGCATTCATTTATCTAATTCATCGTCGTCATCATCATCATCATCATCACATTCCCTTGAATCTCAGTTTAACTAGGGTCGGGATTAGAAAATGTTGTAGCTATTTCTGAAGCCTAGGCGCTCACAAACCGAATGCTCTTTATGACGTTGATTTGGATCTTAATGCTTTGTCGCCTTTCACGACACATGCAGTCCACGATTGGCCTATTCTTCAAAACCCGGCACAACAAGGCTCCATTTATTTAACTAACACGTTTGCAAACTGTTATCAATTCCATTGGTTAGAGAAAGACTACGCATATGTGAATATATTAATTCTATATTCAAAATTCTACATTGTTGAATTTGTAATTCTGATGTCTGAATAAATATACAATAACATTTTTTCACTATAAGGCTTTGCCGAGTTTCGTAACATAAAATAAAGTTTGAGTAGAGAAAAACTTATCAAGTAATTTTTAGCGTGGCCATTTAATAAGCATTTGATGAGTTCTGCACAGAATTTTGTGGAACTATAGCCATCATTGAAACAGCAGTGTCATTACCTATGGTATAGCAATGTCATGACCGATGTATAGCAGTGTCATGACCGATGTATAACAATGTCATGACCGATGTATAGCAGTGTCATGACCGATGTATAGCAATGTCATGGCTGCTGACCAGTCTTCGAGAGTGATTTATTTGTTCCTGGCCCGTTGTAAATAATATTTAAACTTTCTATTGTAAATGTAAAATAAATTTTAAGTATAATTGCAATTTTATTGAATTTGAGTGTATTCTTTACCAAATTACGAGATATCCAATGCTGAAAAACATATTCTTACAGCTATAGTGAGAAATAATGTTACTGTTGTAATGCAAATTGAATGATTAAGTGGACATTAGAACTATTAGCTCTTATGTGAGAGTTGATTTTGCTACGTTATGCCACTGATAACCAGCTTCACGGAATTTTAGAAGGCAAAAACGACATAACACTCAACATTTATGTTCTGAACGCGATGTTCCATCATATTACATATACATGTGTACTTTAACAATGCTGTAAATGTCGCGGTGGATAAACTAAGCTATATAAAATAAAAGTAACAGTGGCTGTGAAGCTACTATGAACGCAAATTAACTTTACATAAGTAGTAAGTCACTTAGAAACTAACAAATTAAAGTAACTTATGTTACTCTAATTTGTTCATGTTGGCCTCTACTGGAGATTTTCTATTCGCGTTTGTTGTTGCTTTAGATGAAAAGGCTGTTTCTGTGCTTCGATAGAATCGAGGCAAGGAGTAATCACCCGAATATGTTCCGTATTGTAAACCTCATCACCTACATCCTCATCCTCATCCACTGGAACGCTTGTTTCTTTTTCCAGATCAGCTACTGGATAGGGTTCGGCACTGATCCTTGGGTAGGTACTTTACTCACGTTCTCATGTCTATTTAGGTTTATTCGCAGTCATTTATTTAGATTTATTCATATTTATTTAGACTTATATCCATATATCCATATTTCAGTTATTTTACCAATTCTATATGAAATATGTATGAAAACAAAATAAGAAATTAAATTTGAAATATGCATTAAGCATCATCATCATCTTCCTTTGAATCCCAGTTCGGGTCGAGATACATGCAGTAAACATATAAGTTTAAGAAAACAATATTAAAATCATTTACATTGAATTTGGTCCTTTAAGATCGTTGTATATTGAGAAATATGGGTTGTTTTTAATCCATGCTACTTTATAGAAACATTCATGTAGAAAAACCAATGCTAACGTCAGTTTCGGCACTCGAAAGGGATGACAGTAACTGGCGCAGGATTTGAAACCCGCATATGCTGATCTGCGGTCGAATATCTTACCGATAGTGGCGATGTCGGTAAAGTAAAAGCTAAAAAGGCTAAGATTAACGTCAGTTTCCTCACTAGAAAGCGATGTCAGTGACAGGCGAGCCCAGGATTTGAACCCCACACATACTGATCCACGGTCGAGTACCAACCTCAATATCTTACCGACTTCGCCACTGGCTCCAGCCAGTAATAGAAATATGGTTATCTTACAACAGGTGTACCCGTCTATAGACGAAAGTAACGGACCAAACGAGAGCGCCACTCTGACCAGGATGTACCTGCACTCGTTCTTCTGGTCCATGATGGCCATGACGACCATAGCCGACCTGCCTCTGCCCACCAACGACGTCGAATTCCTCTTTCTCACCATCGACTTCCTCGTGGGGGTGTTTGTATTTGCCACCATCGTCGGAAAAGTGGGCAGGTTGGAATATTTTGTTGCATTACTGTAGACAGAATCCAAGCTTTTATTTAAATGCACGAGAGAACCATGATCATTTATTTGTAACTGAATCATAGGCGTAACCACGATCGAAAATCTGGGGGGACACAATCATTGGCGTATCCACGGGGGGGACTTGAACCTGCTCCCCCCCTTAGACCCACCGATAAAACAATTTAAGCAATATTTTCATTGTTTTTATGGCAATTTCTATGTGTGAATATATATATGTATGAGCAGTGGATAAGGGGGGGGGGGGAATTAGTTTCACTAGCATACACAGTACAACTACTGGCTGAAGCCAGTAGCGATGTCGGTAAGGTACTCGACCGCGGATCAGTATGTGAGAAGTTCAAATCATGGGCTAGCCCGTCACTGACATCGCTTTAGAGTGAGGAAACTGACATTAACATTAGCTTTACCAGCTTTTAACTTTCAAAAATCGATCCACTGGCAGTGGCCTTGCCCTGTATAGTAGAAGCAGTGCTGTGCACAAATTCCTCGAGATTTTCTAACAAAACTACTCTGATCTACTCTGAATGATACTATGAAATTGCATTTACAACTTTCAGAATTCAAAATCGAAATTAGTAATATATTAATTCTTACCAGACGAGGCTTCTTGGTCTTTAACATAAATTTGTCCATGATGCAATTATGCAGAACTTTGTATACTGTCTATGAACAAACTCCATAAGCTAAGCCTTTATGCACATTTTTCAGAGCATCTACTGATGGTTGATAAGTTGGCCTCTCAAGATACAATAGGCCTAAGCAGCCGCAAACTCTAGGTAGGCCAATAGAGTTTCATCCCGCTTAGCTCGGCAAGTTGGCACTCTGCCACGTTTCGTCACACTCACTGAACATAGGTCGTTCAGCCTTATAGTCTCCTATATAAAACTAAAGTATGTGACAGTATATAGGAGTCTATTGCCGAGCATATACAGTACAACTACAGCTATGTCATTAATTAATATCATGGAAGCGTATCAGTTTACCACTCGATCTACAGCTCGGCTCTATATATGCCAGTAATACTTACACATGCAGTTATATTGAGCGACATCGAAAATACGCACAATTTCTTACATAAAGTATATATATTTGAGCCTAAATTCTGGGGGGGACATTTGCATGCAAGTCCCCCCGAGTCTAAATTCTGGGGGACGTGTCCCCACTGTCCCCCCCGGTGGTTACGCCAATGAACTGAATCAAAATATACACAAAGCGCATACAACGAGACAGAATGCAAATAAAACGGTCGTCATAAAGAGCACAATTGAGCTCTATCTAGTACGAGCTTTGAATAGCTTTCCATTGGTATTTTCTTTGCCTTGTGATAGACATAAATTTAAATTAGCGTGAAATTCGTTCGTGTAAGAATATTTTTTACTTTACAGATGTTGCAACTTAATATTTACAGTAGCTTCACTTTCTAGATGAAACTCTGTCTTAGCAGTTGGTTGACTGATTTCTCGAATGAATGCATACGCATACTCTTTATTTTTATACGTGGGCTTAAATTTAAAATCATATAAAACTTCGAAATCGTATTCATATAAGAATCATTAGTTATTTAGGAAGTTGTTTAATCGAATTGCACTCATTGAGAAAATATTTGGTAGCTAATTCGAGTAATTGTATAACTGAGTAATTTCTGTCTCACCCTAACACTGTCTGTTATTTTTCTCTCTCTTAGTCTCTCTTAGTGCACTGCCTACTGGCAGGTCCATGGTATATAACGCCTCCACTCTTCTCTGTCTTCCGCTTTCCTCTTCATTTCGACATATGAGTGGATCTTTAAATCGTCTAACATACCTAACCTTGGCCAGCCTCTGCCTCTTTTTCCTTCCATTCTAACTTCTAAGATCTCTTTTAATAGGCCTACCTCCTGTTGTTATTATCTTACAGTATATGCCACACTAGTACTATGTCTGTTGTTATTATCTTACAGTATATGTTATTATCTTACAGTATATGACACACTAGCACTGTATCTGTTGTTATTATCTTACAGTATATGACACACTAGCACTTTGTCTGTTGTTATTATCTTACAGTATATGACACACTAGCACTTTGTCTGTTGTTATTATCTCACAGTATATGCCACACTAGCACTTTGTCTGTTGTTATTATCTTACAGTATATGACACACTAGCACTGTGTCTGTTGTTATTATCTCACAGTATATGCCACACTAGTACTGTGTCTGTTGTTATTATCTATAACAGTATATACCACACTGACACTGTGTCTCTTGTTTTGCAGTATGTTATCCAACATGAATGCTCAACGCTCGGATTTCCAGCAGAGAGTTGATGCGGTGAAGAGATACATGAGACTTCGTAAGGTAGACAGGAAGCTTGAGGATAAGATAGTCAAGTGGTACGACTACCTGTGGAACAACAAGCAGTCTCTGAGTGGAGAGAGTACTCTACAGGCCCTTCCAGCCAAGCTAAGGGCTGAGATAGCCATCAGCGTCAATATGGAGGCCTTGAAGAGAGTGGCTATCTTTAAGGTTTGAATCAATTAATTTATATATAAACTAACCTAGCTATCGATAAATTAGAAATTAATTAATTAGTAGATCAGATGCTCGCGGAGAAAAATTAGAAGTTCTGCCAACTTTGCTTTGCGAGTCACAAAGCAAAGCGTTAAAGGTTTAACACTTAAAAAGCTAAACTGAAAAAGTTAACTTTAAAGTTTTAAAGTTAATTTTTTATCGTCTATAAATAAGAGAACAATATTATCTATAGTTAATCATTTACTTGTGCACACACATAGGAACGGGTAGTTTCACGGATAAATTAATTAATCGATTAGGAATGATATAATAGTGAACCTGTAATAGTACACTAATCAACAAACACTACTCTTGATACACTTGTACTCTTTGACACTTTCTTGATTCTTCATTTGTTTATGTTGAACTTTTCTTTATCTTTGTATGCTGCTTAATTATGATATATTATGCTAGAATGCTTGGAACTTGTTTTATAGCTCTGCTTTGACAGCGTTGACCCTGTAATTGTTGCTTAATATATAACCATCATTACATAAATCTAAATTCCCGACCCAAGTTAATTGGGATTCTCGGGAAGATGATGATGATGATGATGACGACGACGACGACGATTGCGACGATTACGATGATGATGATACTACATAAATCTAAAAGTAGGCCCTACTATGCAGAAGGTTTACACGGTGTGTGTACTTGTATAGTTAATACCTAACTGAACAATATTTGACAGGAATGTGAGGAAGGATTGCTGACAGAGCTCGTAATGAAGCTAAAGCTGCAGGTCTTCAGTCCAGGAGACTTTGTTTGTAGGAAGGGAGATATCGGGAAGGAGCTGTACATCATCAAGAGAGGCAAGTTGAATGTGGTGGGAGGTCCGGATAACGATACCGTGTTCGCTACACTATTGCCTGGAACTGTGTTTGGCGAAATCAGCGTTCTAAATATAGCGGGTAAATCACTGCACTGCCATGATTTAAAGTTTTTAGCAAAGTTAAAACAGATTCTAAGTTAACATGAAGTATGATATAAACTGTGTATCAACCATAAATTTCCCAGCGAATTTAAATTTATTAATATTTTCTGATATAAGTAAATGGAAGCAATTTATTAAATTGCATTTTATTAGAATACATAGCTTACAACGAATTAGGCAATATTTAAACCCGCTACCGTTAACTTCATTTAAAACTGATTGATTTATTAAGGAAACAAGAACGGAAACAGAAGGACGGCTAGCATACGCAGCGTGGGATACTCGGACTTGTTCGTCCTGTCAAAGGAAGATCTCTGGGATTCGCTCTCAGAATATCCAGAGGCAAAGAGCATGCTCATCGAAAAAGGTCGCCAACTGCTGAGGAAAGACAACCTGCTGGATGAAGAGGCTGCCAAACACCAAGTCATGGATCAGACTTCCTTGAAGGACAAGGTAAGAGTGTTTGGCTATATCACTAACACGTCTGTAAAGAACAAATGTAATTGAATAACCTTCGGCTATACTGAAATCGCTTCTTTAAGTTACAATATTCAAAAGCGCATTAGGGTCGATGGATCAAATTCTGCATGTGAATCCTCTACGGGTGATCTTCAAAGTTATCATCAATCTCCTATCAGTCGTATCTACATATAGTATCTTTAGGTGAATCAGTAACGTGACTAAAAAAGCTGCTAAAGCTAAGGTTAACGTTAATTTCCTCACTCGAAAGCGATGTCAGTGACGGGCGAGCCCAGGATTTGAACCCCGCACATACTGATCCGTGGTCGAGTATCTTACCGACTTTGCCAATGGCTCCAGCCATATGGGAAGAGATTCAACTGCCAGACACTTTCTTGCTAAGGAGAGATCTTCAAGGAACCTGTAAAGTGGTTTCGAAAACCGGACACCGGCCATGACAACGCTATAGAAATTGCCGGAGGTTATTATAATTATTATTATCTGCACTACAATAACTTAATCAAACTGCATTAATACTGTAACAGACAGTTACATTCTTGCCCTGTATGCTATACACGTTAACATCAATAAATAGTTTAAGAAAATCTGGGCTCAAAACACAAAATAATATTTCCAAAAAAGACACGAAATCTCTGTCGTAAGGGTTATCATATTTTGCCTTGTCTATTTTGTTTCGCAGGTTGAGCTAATGGAGGGTACGTACGATATAGTGAGAGTGAAGGTGGGATCGTTGATAACAAACATGGACAGTTTTCAGAAAGATGTGCAATACAGGCTCATCCGTGTGGAACAAATGATCAAATCTCAGCACATCATTGACCTACATCAATCATAGGCTCATAATATACTTCTAATTGTGCTATGTTGACTGACTTTACCGTTCAGTTTCTATTACTTTCTCAGTGGTATTCAAAACTTTCAACCCTCTGGGGAGATTCTCAATGTCATTGGTTTCAAATTTTTTAAAAAATTAATTGCATGTGAGCATAATTTTCAAAATGCTGAAGAGAAAGAAGAGGCAATTTTTATTAGTTATATGCAGTAATTTATAAAACAATCATCAGCTGATCAATCTAAAAATCAATCAGAGCATTAAGAGTGCAATAGAGGCTAATGCAGCCTACACTTAAGATATAGGCTATGTATTTACACTGAAAGACGTATCAGTAAATATTAATCAATGTAAGAAATAACGCAATTTGCAATCATCAACTTGGAATTAATGAGTCGTTTACATTTGCAAGAGAATAATTATACAAAACGCCTTTATTTTTAATGATGTAAATTGATGTACTGAAAGAGTGCCGATTGATGTAATCGATTTAAAAATTTGATTTTGTATGTGTACAAGCCATGTCATTATGTTCCAAAACTTGAGGAAGGAATGAAAGAAAGAGAGAGAGAGAGAGAGAGAGAGAGAGAGAGAATGAGGACAGTTTACGCTTATTGTGTTACGATGCATTTCTATGTATTGAATTTGGTTTTAACCCAATTTGCTTTGCTGTCATTCAAATTTTAAGGCTGCGACAGTCAGATGTCACAAATAGATTCTTGTATATTCACTTTCTACATATTTTACGCAATCTGTCTTTTTGGTTACTCTTCCAATTTACCTACACCTTTCCATTTCAGTTTCTTTTCAGTTTCCTGCTTTTACCACACTTCTCAGATAAGTTTTTTTAATGCATTGTATAATTTTTTTAAATTTGCTTTTTTATATAGCATTAAATTTTGTAGTGTAATAAGCCATAAACAATGTAGATGTTTAGAAGATTCAATGTAGAAGCTATTCGTATCATAACAAGTAGGTTAGATGATTTAAAGAGCCACTCATGTGTGGAAATGAAGAGGAAGGCGGAAGACAGAGAAGAGTGGAGGCGTTATGTACCATGGACCTGCCAGTAGGCAGTGCACTAAGAGAATGTAGATATAATAAGCCACAAACGTTTTGTAAAATGCGAACTCGCGGCCCTCTCACTCATTTGAACGTTGTTAGCAAAATGTGACTGTTATGCATTTTCTATGCTATAATATGCTTTTATTACTCTACTAAAGGTAATATTATTCATAATTTATTCGTATCATAATAAATATAAATCAGAGCATCATTTCTATAATCATAATGCCAACTAAGATTCTCCAGAGTTAGGCCTGCGAAGTATGTAGGCCCTCTACTTAATCATTGATTATAGTTTAGTAAGATTTAAATTGCTTAAATATTTAATTTCTTTCGGTACGATAAATGTGCAAGCAGCTAAATATTACTAATAAAGACATTTTATTTATACAATGATTTTAATGTTGTAAAAATGAAAACATAATGTCGTGAAATTTATAAAAATAACGAAAATTAAACTGATCTCTTAAAACATATTCATATATAAACAAAAATATAACGAAATCGTCCGTAACAAAAAAAAACAAATACATAATAGGCCTACAGTTAGGCAATGGCAATCTATCTATCAACAAAAGTCAATGACTAGTTTATACTACGGTGAACATAACAACTAAATTCGTGGGTAACATCTAAAAAATGGCGAAATATATCTACATTCAGTGGCGCTACACCATTGCGTCTAAGTACATAGTGCTATAGTTGAAATATAAAAGCCTAATTATTACGTTTTTAAAAGCCTAGACCTAAAGAACTTGTAAGACTAGACCATGTAAACTTAGATCTAAGATAATCATATTGGCCTAAGTGGTATGTTGAAAATGAATTCGTAAGAGAAATATTGCAGAGCTCAATGTACTTTCAATTACATGAATTAGCTACGCAAATGGATTTTTTATGATAGTGTTTTAATAAAATATAAACTAAATAAACTTAATTATTGTCAATATTTCCGGTATACGATAATGCAAAGGAAAAGATAAGTCATTATCCACGTGACTACAACGTTAAAATATCATTGGTTCTTTTTACAACAAGCTCCACCATTGGCTTCTTTATTTCCATTCGGGCAGTTTTCTGCAAGCAGAAAAAAGTGAGAATAAATTTTTGATATCAGTTTGAAGCAGTTCATGATAAAAGCCTAAAAGAATGCGATCAATGCACCAGTTGAGTATTACATAATGATAAGTAGTCTGAGCTTCAATATCTAATAGAATCTCGGAAATATTATTTTAAAGAAATTTACTGTAAGATCATCAGGGCTTGCTTTATATCTGAAATAGTATAAGCTAGATTACGAAATTAAACCCTTAGATCTCAATCTATGCAATAAGGAACCGGATTGGCATGTTTGGTTTATGAAACACTGGGCTCAATACACACACATGTAGTAGCATGTGTCTTTTTATCTTATGCTTCTTTTTCTTTAATTCCCTAGCTCTGTACTGATATTCTGGATACTTGATTTGCATTTTTTCGTCGGCTTGAATAATTTCAATGATATCCGATGATGGCACTATCAACAGTAACGCTGTAATAGCTTTAGTTGCTCTTATTGTTGTTGTCTAATAAGTTAGATAGGCTATACGTCATACCCGGATAACTAATATTATTCTCATTTTGGGGTATCAATAGTAGCGATTCAAAATTGTTCAAGTCACTTCCTAATCTGTCGCCGATGGTACTATCGTCATTGACTTTGATTCAGAACCCTTCAATCGCCTTTATAATTATACTGACAATAGAAGGGTTACTAAATAAAGTTTAACGCCTCTTTTCTTATCACAAGGAATACTGTTAGAGACTGTCCGGCTGATATTTGAAGTGATGGCCTTCTGCTGCTCAGGTAAACTTGTAATCTCTTCCGCTATCCAACATCCAAAACAACCAGTGCCCTTTTCACAAAGCTTAGGATTTCAGGGACAGGCGATCCCACCATTTGAACCACGGACGTAGTTTTTAAGAGGCAGAAACCAAACCGCTGTTGCCACTAACAAATAAAGTGTGAAATAGTGTGAAGGAGTTGTTACTAATCACTCACCCTGTAGTTTCATTGTGTAGAGTCTACAAGAGAAGTCCTCTGCCTTTTGGCTAGGAAGCGGACGTTAAATTCTTGTTGATTGATTGATTGATTGATTTGAGCCAATACCAAATCCTGACTGTGGTATAATTGAGATGGTGTACGAGGAAGACAAAGACTCACCGTGGTGGAATTGAGATGGAGTAGGAGGAAGAAGGGATTATATTCGCACTACTCTGGTGGATTCACGAGTGACGGACATGGAGCGAGTGTGGCGTCCCGTGGGACCGCTCCTGATGATCGTGATGCTCTTCTCGGCGTTGTCCGCCCTCCTCTCAGCGTCCTCTACGTTGGACTGAGCCTTGCGGTACTTGTTCATCGTGATCTGCACTACCTCCTCCTGTTCATTACAAATCAGTTCATAAATTCATGCGCTTCAATTTTTATCTTTCACATAAAATTCAATTAAAACCAGTAAGGTATATTCTTGTCATCATGATCCTTCCCTGAATCCCTGCTCAGGAAGGATCGGGATTAAACTTTTCCCATTCAATTTTAAAAAATTGTACGTAGGAAATCAGTGAACTGTTACTAGTGAAAGAATTATGAATGGAATTACTGAGCAATATTGAATGAAAGAATTATGAATGGAGTCATTCAGCAATTATGAATGAAAGAATTATGAGTGGAATCATTTAGCAATTAAGAGTATGATATGAAGTAGTGGTATCCTTGCTACACTTACGGCTTCCTCGAGTTGTCTCTTGAGCACTTTGAGTTTATTCTGGTAGGAGTTGTTGGAGTCACTCAGTTCAATCACCAGACGGTGCTCCTCCTCGAACTGTGTTCTCAGCTCCTGCAGCAGTCTCGACAACTTCCTGTTCTCAGCAACCAGGTCACGCCCACGCCTCTGCTCCGCCTCTAACTCCGCCTCCACATCTCTCAACTGCCAATCAAATAGCAGTATCTTTAAGTTATTAATCATAACTCCGCCTCCATTTCTCTAAACTGCCAATCAAATAACAGTATCTTTAAGTCAATCATCACTCAACTACGCCTCCATATCCCTCAACTGCCAATCAAATAGCAGTATCTTTAAGTTATTCATCATAACTCCGCCTCCACATCAATCAACTGTCAATCAAATGGCAGCATCTTTAAGTTATTCATCATAACTCCGCCTCCATATCCCTCAACTGTCAATCAAATCGCAGTATCTTTAAGTTATTCATCATAACTCCGCCTCCACATTCCTCAACTGTCAATCAAATAGCATCATCTTTAAGTTATTCATTACTCTCATTATGGTAAAGAAATCATAGATAGAATTACCATATTTCAGTCACAAAATTGGTTAATAACTCGGCCCTAACTCCTTCACCCAGCTATTCAATGACTAAGAGAGAGATTCAATTGTGTGGATAATTCTAAGGAATACTCGGATCACTTGAGTTAACTTCGTTTAATTGTCCTCCTATACGGCTCAAAAATGACATTTAAAACAATAAGCACTTAATAATACATAAAACTCATGTAGACAATAAAGTTGTCGACTCTGAAGCGGACCTAAAATGTTGCTGTTCAGCACACTGAGTTAGCATCATATATTATTTCTCTGCTTTGACCATATATTTTATCAGCAGCTTCTTTCAGCGTAGATTTACTTAATTTAGCATCAAATCAATCACATAAAGACAGTCTAGGTCACACACCCTGGCCTGTAGCTTGGCAACCAGCCTCTTTCCTTCTTTGGTGGCGAATGCCTCTGCCTCTTCCAGTCTAAGAGTGATCTCTCTGATCTCCACCTCCAAACTCTTCCTCAGGGACTCGGCGTTCTTGTAGTTCTCCTGCTCGTGGCGCAGCTCATCGGTCAGGCGGTTCACCTCCAGCTGCAGCCTGTCGGCGCGCTCATCGGCGGCCCTGCGCCCGTTCAACGCCTCGTCGAGATCTGCGTGCATGGTGACGAGGTCAGCCTCCATACGACGCTTGTCATTGGTCAGAGTGGTCACGTGAATGGTCAGCTCGTTGACTCTCGATGAGGCTTCGGAGAGTTCGTTCTCTGCGTTCTTACGCGCTCGCTCAGCCTGAGGCAGAAATAAATAGACGCAATAGAGTTCAGTACACTGCAGTACAGTGCTATGAATGTATATATATATATATATATATATTGAATGTACATTGTATATATATATAGACGTATATATATATATATATATATATATATAGATGTAAATATATATAATTATATATATATACACTTATATATATATATATATATATAGTTGTATATATATATATGTATGTATATATATATATATATATATATAATAGATATGATATGACAAGGAGTTATGACTTGCACGTTGATATATGACAAGACGTTATGACTCGCACGTTGATATATGACAAGAAGTTATGACTCGCACGTCGATATATGACAAGAAGTTATGACTCGCACGTTGATATATGACAGGAGTCATGACTCACGCGTGGAGATGACAAGAAGCTATGACTCACAAGTTGAGATATGACAAAGAGTTATGACTATCACGTGAGTGTAGGTATGAAAAGAATTATGACTCACGCTTTCCAGCAGAGCTCGGACATCATCCAGTTCTGTCTGGAGGGCAATGCGCTTCCTCTCCAGCAGAGCCGCCGCGTTACGAGCCTCCTCAGCCGCTCTGTGCTCCCCATCCAGCGCTACCTCGAGGTCCTGAGACATAAATTATTCCTCATCATATTATTTAGTTTCATTTTTGTAACTACCATTAAGCACAGGTATAACTAACATTGGATTTTTGTCCTACACTAGCTGGAGCCAGTGGCGACGTCGGTAAGATACTCGACCGCGGATCAGTATGTGCGGGGTTCAAATCCTGGGCTCGACAGTCACTGACATCGCTTTCGAGTGAGGAAACTGACGTTAACCTCCAGCTTTACCTATAATTTGCTTTATAAATTTAATTTAAAAATTTCTTAACGCTTCCTTGATGTCTTATAGTTTATTTGTAATATGTTGTTGTTAAGTATTTAGTTGTATTTTTAACTTTATGTAAGCTTACTTTGATCGGGCATTATTCTTAGCTACATTGATGTCTTTATTTTTCATTGACCAAACAACTATAGTGGTATTTAAATTGCAGAAATTTATGCATTTACTAAAATGAATATTGTCATATGGTTTCAAGAATATAAACAAAATTGAACCTTATTTATGCATTCAAATTAATTCAATTCAATCATTTCAATTATATCTCAAGAATCAAACCATTTTACTTAGATCAGGCTTAAGTTATCCGATTATGCGATACTCTAACCTTGACATCGCACGAAACAATAGACCAGAAAGTACTAGTAGAATATAGAAAATAGAATAGATAGATATCGAAACTAGAATAAAGCAATAGAATGGAATAAAGCATTAACATTAGACAGAGTTTGTTCAACTCTCACACTGCCCGTCACTGACGGTCATAGACAGTGTGGTAAACAAGAATTCCTTTAAATAAAATTTATTTTACGTTATTTTTTCGAGCTCTCTTAGGCGTCACTGTGCGGATACTACAGTAGTCTCTCGAACCCTCTTCCTCCTTTGATCTCGATCCTTCTCAGCGCCGAGCAAATCACCATCCGCCAGCTTTAATATCTAATATTCTTCAGTCTTCATTATATTGTCCAATTAAGTTATATTAATTTCTCATACATAGCTTTAGTTTATTACTGATTGGCAATATGTTATGTTTTATACCTTGACTCTGTTGGAGAGAGCCTTGTTGGCCTTGCTGAGCTCAGCATTGTTCCTCGAGAGGTTCTCCACCTGTATCTCCAGCTCTCTCAACTCTGACTCGTACTTCTTCTTCAGGCGGCTCAGCTCACTCTTGTACTTGGTCTCGATCTCCACAATGGTTCTCTGAAGCTCCTCGAGAGCTCTGGCGCTGCTCTTACTGCGGGCACAACAGAGACAACGTAAATACTGCGACAAAATACAACACAGAATACGTCCTTACTGCGACAATACAGCATAGGACACGTCCTTACTGCGACAATACAACACAGAACACGTCCTTACTGCGACAATACAGACAACGTCCATACAGTGACAATACAACACAGACAACGTTCATACTGTGACAACACAGACAACGTCCATACTGCGACAATACAACACAGCCCAAGCCCTTACTGTGACAGTGCAATACACGTTACAAACCTGAACAGTTTGAAAAAGGTTTTGGAATTTAATATATCCTTATGTTTAATTAATGAATCGCAAATTTATCATTTTTACAAATTAGTGAATTATGGAAACTACGAAAAGAGTTATCTAAATATGAGTGGACAAAAGAATCCCTATATTTAATTGATGACTAATTTGGATTTTGGGATCACCGCCATCAACATTACCAATCAGTATTAGCAATCCCATGTCTTGATCTACAGGATTTTATTAACTCTCTTACCAACACACAATAAGGAAAACCGGATCTTGTTATTCCGCACTTACCGGATGTTCTCAATCTCCTCATCCTTCTCCCTCAGTCTGTGCTCCATGTCGGACCTGAGCTGGTTGAGCGCCTGGGTGGCGGCGTCCAGACGTGCCTGGGCGTCCCTGTAGGCGTCTCTCAGGTCGTTAGCCTCGGCGGCGAGAGCGTCGCGCTCAGCCTGGAGCTGCGCCCTGATGTTCAGCAGCTCCTGCACCTGACGGCTCAGGTCCTTGTTCTGACTCTGAGCCTCACGCAGGGCCTCTGTGTCAATCAGTCCGTCAATCAGTCAGTTAATCAATCCATCGATCAATCAGTCGATTGATAATCGATCGATCGCTTAATGAATCAACCAGTTCCGTCATTCTTTCGTTTATTCATTTATTTATTCCTTCCTTCCTTCCTTCTTTCCTACCTTCATTCATTCATTCATTCATTCATTCTAGCTGAATTCACCAAACGTTACAAATGTATATTGTTTGATGGCTTGTAAATGTCCATATTTTCGTTTTTTGTGTAAATGTTCAGATAGAATTGTGACTAATCTGATTAGAAAGCAGTTAGCTAAATTTGTAATTTATTTTCCTTTCTTTTAGTTTGTTCATTAATTCTGAGATAAATTTTTATTTCAGTTGATTTTGCATTATATATGTCATTAATGAGTTATAGACGGTGGTCAGCTAGATAAGATGTGTATCATCTTCCCTGACGGTCGTTGCTTCTGGTGTTTATAGACTGTTTAACACACTGTGTCTCTGGGAATTTTTAATTTTATTTCATTTAAATGTTTATTTCTATTTGTATTTGTCAGTGATTTGGTGTTGATGCTGAAATAAACACATATCTCTCTCTCTCTCTTTCAATCATTCATTCATTCATATAGTTATTTATTTATGTATTTATTTATTTACTTATTCATTAGTTCATTTATTTAGTTATTTATTCATTCTTTCTCTCTTTCTTTCATTCATTCATTCATTCTTCCATTCATTTATTCATTAAATCAGTCATTAAGTCAATCAACAGATTAGTTAATCATTTAATCAATCGCACAATATACATGTATAATGTAGCTCCAATATAGAAACTCTAATGTAATAAACAAAGTAATATCGTAATAATTCTTGCGCTGTGAAATCTGAAGTCAATCAAACATCTTAACACACAATCAACCAAACAATTCAGAAATTCATTCAGAAATTCGTCAGTCATTAAAACATCAGTCAATCAGTGCACATAGAAATATATAAAATAGCAAATTACTTAATCAGTTCATCTGACAATTAGTCTGTCCGTTATAGAATGAATACCAGGTTCAACCGTAAATTCGTCATTAAGCTAGCCTATTGATATCCAAGTAAATGTTTGTAAATGACGGTCGGGTCATTATCTTATCTATTTTGTCTATATTAAGTATTAAAAACAACAGTTTGGCAATAACTCATCTATCAATATAAGATATTTAACGTCCAGTTCCTCATTTAAAGCCACGTTGTGGAGTATCGCTTTAATATTTTATTATACTATGTTCACATTCTAATTCTTGTTCTTATTTTAGATTCTTAGTAATTTCTCACCCGAAAGTTGTTTATTTTCTCTCGCCAGAGCATCGTTCTTTTCCTGGAGCTCATTGAGCGCAATGCGGAGCCTGCCCAGCTCAGCCTGGAGCCTCTGGTTGTCGCCATGAGCCGCCTGCAGCTCCGTCTGGAGCTCATCGACTCTGCGCTGGAGCTCCGCGTTCAGCCCCTCCACCTTCTTCAGTCTGTTAGCAAGCTCGTTCAGGTTGGCATTGGCCTGCAGGAAAAGTTCAAACGATAATGAAAACTTCCTAATAATTTTATTTAGAAATTTTATTACGCATAAATATATAATGTATCAACACTTCGTTGGCAACCTTAGTTTAGATGGTTACGAATGCACTATATATGCATAAATATTAACTTTTAAATTGTTAGCCATGAAAATCTACTCTATTGATTGATTTACTTTACAAGATGATAATGAAAATTTACGATATTTAAGGAAGAAGATGATGATAATTTGCTGTACGACATTTTAAATACAATATTTTGATAAACCTACAACAAAAACATCAACAATTATTGATAAATATGCTAAATATAAATTAATTGAGAGTTCTGCCAAAGTTAGTTAGTAATTGATTAATACTACCGTTAGTCAGTTATTGGTTAACAGTGCCGTTAGTTTGCTTTTGTCGATATCACCGTAGTTAGGTATTGAATGATATTATCGTTCGTTAGTTATTGATTGATAATTGTATAACTGTTCGTTAATTATCGGTTCGATATTTACCGTCTCCAGCTGAACAGTGAGATCTCTGATTTCAATCTGGAGACGGTTCTTCTCTTTCTCCAGTTTGTTGGCTCTGTTTCTCGCTTGTTCCGCAGCGTCCTCGAGCTCTGCTATACGAGCGTTCAGCTTGCGTCTAACATAAACATAATTAACAAAATAAACATAAGTACAAAATTAATGGAGTACAAGTAACTACAATCAGAACAGGTGCATGATATTCATAATGTCTCTCATTATTGTCGGAAAAATAGCGGGTTCAGTGCAGTGAATATCCACTCAATGATTTCTTCCATGCTCTTTAAAAAGCCCTATATCGACCAGTAAGCTCATTTAATCGAAAAGGGCATTCCTTTAGGAAGGTTACGTGTAGCCTTTACTTTGAGATACATAAGGTTTCTCTGGTAGTCTTTAATTGCGTTACCAAGCTTTGTCCCCACTTATCCACGCACGTTAAATGGTTTGTCTATTATTTAAGGACTCATGTTCAGCACGGTAAACTTTGAATGGAAATTCATTACACTGAATTAGCCATTATTAAGAAAACTGTGAGATTAAATATAATTTCCTGTATAAAAATTAAACTAACTAACTGAGAGGACTTACTGATAGGACTAACTGACACGATTAAATGTCAGGACTAACGGATAGGACTAACTGACAAGACTAAGTGACAGGACTAACCGACAGGACTAACTGACAGGACTAACTGACAGGAGAAACTGACATGACTTACTGACAGGATTAACTGACAGGAATCATGAACATTACTTAGTGACTGCAAACTACCTCAGTTCCTCTAGTTCCTCAGTCTTGGCCAGCAGATCTTTGTCATAGCGGCTCTTGAGCAGAGTGTAATCTGACTGAAGATGACTGAGCTGTTGTCTCAGGCTGTCAGCATTGGCCGTCTCCTCCTCCAGTCTGGCGTTAACGTTGTCGAAATCAACCTGTAGGTTGGTCAGCTGGATAGTCAGCTGGTTTCTTTGCTACAATCAGTCAATCAAGCATAAGAAAATAAAGAAAAAATGTCAATAAAGATAACAAAATAAGCAGAAGCTTTTTCGGATGAGGAACAGGATAATTTCTGAGAGGTATGGGAAAGTTATGGATACTATTTGGCTTATGAAGATACAGACTTAAGAAATAATGAAATATATTTTTATTACACTGAATTCTTCAAATATTTTACCCGTTTTGTGTTTGGGTTGCTGAAGAGTAGACCATCCGAGGACTTTACGTGTCGTAAAAGGCGACAAAGCTTTAAGATCCAAACCAACGTCAGAAAGGGCATTCTGTTGGAGAGCGCCTAGGCTCCAGAAATTGCTACAAAATAATTGTCGAAAACGAATGGAATAATTTAAAACTCCCGATGCTAGTTTACCTAAGATTCAACGAAAGAAGGTGATGATGACGATTTAGCAAGCTCAACTCTCAGCGATATACTGCAGGTATTTAATATATATAAAAAAGCTAATTTTAGCGTCAGTTTCCTCACTCGAAAGCGATGTCAGTGACAGGCGAGCCCAGGATTTGAACCCGGCACATACTGATCCACGGTCGAGTGTCTCACCGACATCGCAACTGGCTCCAGCCAATACGTGCAATAGTTACAAAGAAATTCGTCCTATTAAATGTATCATTGCACGTACTGGACAATCCACCGTAAAGCAGTGCACGCTGGTATGACTAATATTTTTAACATTTAGTTGCATATGCTTGCTATAATTAGTCCTATCATGCATATGCTTGCTATAATTATAATTAATTAATTAGTTAATTAGTTGTATACTCTGGTTTCCTCGTCCAGACGGTTCTTGTAGTCGTCTAGCTGAGCCTGCAGGACGGACTTGGCCTTGGACAGGTGCCCATTGGCGCTGTCGAGCTCCTGCACCTGGCGGTGAAGGTCAAAGTTCTCCTGGGTCAGACGAGCCTTGAGGTTGTTGAGGTCATTGTTGAGACGAAGAAGTTCATCGTTGTTGGTCTTCATGCGTCTGAGCTCGTCCTCAAGCCCTCCCACCTTCGCTTCTGCGTGCGCCTATGATGAATTAATGATTATAATCAATTAGTGACTATGATCTATCAATGATTATAATCAATCAATGATTATGATCAAACAATGACTATAATCAATCGCTTATTATAATCAATCAATGATTATGATCAAACAATGACTATAATCAATCGCTTATTATAATCAATCAATGATTATGATCAAACAATGACTATAATCAATCGCTTATTATAATCAATCAATGATTATGATCAAACAATGACTATAATCAATCGCTTATTATAATCAATCGATGATTATGATCAATCACTGACTATAACCATTCAATGACTATAATCAATCAATGACTATGATCCATCGATGACTATAATCAATCAATTTCTTACCATCAATCAATCACTATAATCAATTAATGGTTATAATCAATCGATAAATATATTCAATCGATGAACATATTCAATCCAAGGCTATAATCAATCGATGACTGTATTCAATCGATGACTACATGGTAATCAATAGATGATTGTATTCAATCGATGACTTTGATCAATCGATGATTATAATCAATGAATGACTAATCAATCGATGTTATAATCAATGGATGACTAATCAATCGATGATTATAATCATTCGATGACTATCGTCAATCTATTACTGTAAACAATCGATGATTATAATCAATTGATGATTAATCAATCGACCTAATCAATAATGACTGATATAATCAACTTAAGTATAATCAATTTATGACTAATCAATTGATGACTGTAAGCTAATAGTTAATGATATTAATGGCAAATCATTCTATATTTACCATTGTGACCATTTTCTAGGCGCCTATACTATACTGCAGCAAGCCTGTTTATAATCGATCAATTGACATATTAAATTAATTAATGATACTGTACATAATCAGCATTTATATTAGTCAGTGGTTGAGGACATGGCAGCTAATTCGCATTTTTGATGTCCCTGACATCATCCTTGTATGAGGACACGGACGTTAAACATTTATTATTATTATTATTATTATTATCATTATTATTATTATTATTATTAGTAGTAGTAGTAGTAGTAGTAGTTTAACGCTATGTCTCGTCATACATACCTTGGCTTTGTTAGCGGAATCGAGCAGACCTGAGAGATTGTCAATCTCAACAACAAGCAGCTGTTTGTCTTTCTCTGCCCTACGATAAATTGAATATAGTCGAATAATGCAATGAAGAACATTACAGTGCAATGCTACGCAGTGAATTACAATAAATTACAAATAAAGCCATATAATACGGTAAACTATTGTACTTGTACAAAGCAATACTCTATCATACAATACTATACTTTCGTAAAATAAAACACAAGATTTTTGCCGTTTCCGAAAGAACAAATATAATATCAGATTTGGACATATCTTTATGGAGTCGTTCGAAGCGATTCCAGTTCAATAAACTAAAGATATTTTATTTATATTTTAAACAAGAACAAAGCCTGCGTAAAACTTTCACAATGCCGATAGTCACACAACTGTCTCGCTCGGTACTGTTCACATCATCGCTCAATTAGACAAGCTATGCCGTAGAAAAATGTTGCACACGATTTGACTTATCTGTGTCTATCTCAATATCTGCAATACTCAGCCGTTCCAAGGCCACAAAAAAATTATCTTAATTAATGATCTTAAAAAAATTCGATTTAACGATTCTCCAATTTACAGAGCATTGTGAAATATGAGTAGGCCTTAGAATAAACATTTTCGACTTAATGTTTACGAAGTAGTCAACTAATGATATAATAAAGCTTTAATAAAATATAATGTGTTCCCCGTGTTGTGTTTGGGTGTGGTTGAACCACTGCAGATTAGGGCAACCGCAAACTATCTACTGCGTGTACGTAAGAGGCGACTAAGGCATGAGCGGAGGATGGCAAGAGGGGATCCACGTCACCGTTAAATATTTCCCCAATGATTAAATGTTAATTAATCAACTAACTGAGGAAGGCAACAGCAAACCACCTCAGAAGCCATACTTTTTCAAGCTATAGGCTACACAAGATATGGATAAGGCATAGATTTTGTGAAGGGATTAACTTGTTACTCTAAGGAGTGCTCTTATAGAGCGAGAAAGCAGACTTTGAGTATGAATATGTACCTTGAACCTGCCACTTGGCAGTGCACTGAAGAGAGAAAAATTAATGATATAATTCGATAATATGAATACGTAGTAAATCAGCAGACTGACTTAGCCCTGGCTTTGTTGGCGTGATCCAGCTGGTCCTGTAGATCATTCAGCGCCTCCTGGTGACGCTTGCGTAGACTGGCCTCTAGGGATTCGTGCTGAACCAACAAGAGCTCGAAGTCCTTCTTTACCTTCGACAACTCTGCCTCGCGCCTTCTGGCAATCTCCAGCTACAAAATCAATAATATAAATAAAGGTTTGACGTCCGTTTTCTCATCCATGGATGATGTCAGGGACGTCCTCAAAGTACACATCACTACAGATCAATTCACCCAGACCAATCTGCAAAAGAAATGTGCTGAGGAGAAGTAAGATCCTAAACGAAAGCCAGTACGGTTATAAAAAATGGTAAGGGTAGATTCTACAGTCAATGGTCAAGCTAGAATATACAATCAATCAATCAATCAATTGGTCAATGAATTGATCGGTGTTATAGGTGGGTGTTATACTGTATATGGATGTTTAGTAGTCATTGAATATGTGCAACTTTGTTGAATATATTTGTTAAATAGGTACATATATTTGACTCTTTATTATGGTTTGAAATAAATTCTGACTCTGATTCTGAGCTAAGTTGAGTTGATAAATGGAGTGACATAGAAAATTACTTATTTAATTTTTAAATGTTTGTAATGACTTTTCACTATTTGCTCATTTTATTTATTTAGATCATTTGATAATTTATTAACATACAATCAACTAATTAGCGCATATTAGATTGGCTAGTTGATTATTTGTTGGATAGTAACTTATTACAGGCCTACATTCATTGATTTTTGATTGATTGTCTAATTAATTCATTAGAATTAGTTTTACCGTTTGAGAGTTGAGACCATCAGCCTCGTCAAGTCTGTCAGCCATTCCATCGAACTCAAAACCGAGTTCAGCCAACTGCTTCTCCGCCTAGCAACAACAACAACAACAACATCACCAACAACAACAACAACATCAAATCGTAATTGGTATGAGCGAAACAAACAAATTAATGATATATTAAAGCACGGGAGGAATTAAATCCAAGATGTATTCAGTTAGCCTATTTGAAATTAAAACCTAATAGTTACCATTGCGATTATTGCTAGGGTGGTTAAAGTCAATTGAGTCAAAAAGGAGTATGTCTTTGGCGAAGATTTGAAACGAGAAAAAATATAATTATACAATATTCTATGAATCCAGATCCCTGTTGTTTCAAAATTTATAACGTCAAATTACGATATAAATATGTGCATTGCAGCAATATGTTAGAGCAGGTGTTTCAGGTTAAAATATACATGTAGTTAAATTTACTCAAAATCCATCAAAAGCACAAAAGGGACAAAAATTATTGTAATCATTGTTAATTTCGTTTCACTAAAATTTTCAAGTTACACTAAAATAAAACTGCACTCTTTTCCTTTTTACAAACTGAAATTTTTCTCGTTTATTGTCCGTAAAACTGCATATATCTCTGCTCTCTCTCTCTCTCTCTCTCTCTCTCTCTCTCTCTCTCTCTCTCTCTCTCTCTCTCTCTCTCTCTCTCTCTCTCTCTCTCTCTCTCTCTCTCTCTCTCTCTCTCTCTCTCTCTCTCTCTCTCTCTCTCTCTGCTTATCTCTTTAGTTTTCTTCTGTTCGTATTAATATCTCTCAGTTTCACAACTGCCTCACAGATGGCGCCAGACAGCCGTCTAGCCGCAGTTCACACCTCACAGCGTTACCATATAAGTTAACATAACTAGCTGCTAGGGGAGATGTTAGGGCTGTTAGGCCTCAGTCAGCGGCGGTGGATACTAGGCGATGATCGCTCGGTAATTAAAGAATTCTGTGACCCGTGAGCACTGGTTGCAAAAGTAGTATTGGCCTCAAAAGGAAGAAATCAGAAATAACAGCGAAGTATCTCAACGAATAGGATTCAGCAAACAAGTAGGCCTAACATCAAACTAAGAAGAATTTCAACTTAGAAGTTAGAATCTACAAATTCATTGCAGTCTCATTACAATAGATTTACCGACAGTCACATTTATATTAGATAAATAGACAGGTAGATATAGCTTAATTTCACGTAAGGCACAAAACATACATTACATTAAATTGTTTAATAAAAAAAAAAAAAAAAATTAACACAATGCATGTGTGTATAAAATAAACTTTTATTATTTTGAGCTTTCTTGTCTAGTGACAAATATTTTTATTTTACTGAGAGTAAAGCGTGATGATCGAATAATTCATCTTCTTATAATAAAAGTAAAGTTTGCTTATTTGAGTAATTTTATTTCATTATTTTGATTATTTTAGTATTTTTAAGTCATCTTTTCACAACTATGTCACTACATGTATAATAAAATGATTAACTCATGTTATAGTGTGTTATAAATGAACAAGCGACTAAGCAAGTGGCTGAACCATTGGCAGAACCAGTGGCTGAACTAGTATTCAGTCAGATGTTTAGCCAGTAGCTGAGCCAGTGGCTTAATCGGCGGCTGAACCAATGGATGAACCATTGGCTGAACCATTGGATGAGCCAGTATTGAGCCCAATTGCTGAACCAGTGACTGAATTCGTGTTAGAGCAACTGACCTATTTAATATTCGAACAATTAGGTAATATTCGTTTAACGGCATAAAACTTTCAACACTTCTGGACTGTGGCTTTCATGCTATAGCCTATAGTAATTACACTTCTGCAATTAACGTCTCTAGTGATACAATTATTAACAAAATAGTTTCTTGTTATATGCAAAAACATTTAAATACGTCAAATTTTAAGAGTTTAAAAAATATTTTATAACCTTTCCTTCATTTTAAATATCTTTTCCAAATGTCCATTTCTTTTTTCTAGATATCTAAATCATTTTCTAAATAACTAAATTTTCTAGAGAAGCAAAAATGTGTCTGTATTTGAGATAATAGTTTTTCTGTTGTCTTCAATTTGTTTATCTATACATATAAAATGATATAAGATGCCCTATCAAACAGCTGGTTCTGAAATACAAATTCGTTTAAGCTGCGTTTCATGATATATCATTTCAATATTACTGACTTATAATTGCTTCCGAAGGCTCTAATCATGTGACTGTAAGTATAGAAATATCATTAATAATGTTGCTCTCAAAGTTTCTAAGATCTTAATAGAGATCATTCTTTGGCTATCACTGTTTTATTCTCTCCTTCGAATACTCGGGTGTGTATAAATTCCTGAGACTCTTCAGATTAGACTTAAAAGTAAAGGGCGAATCGTTATCAGAGAATGTAAGAAATTACAAGAGCAGAGATTACTATAATACTTCCCAGAAAAACGTTTTAGTAGTATGTACACCGTTTGCATCTGCTAATTTACAGTTTGTCTATTCGAGTTTAGTGTCGATGTTGAAAAATAGCACTGCAGTTATAGTTCTTGTTGTTGTCGTTGTTCTAAGTGTATATCTAATAGTTCATGAGGTCAGCGCGCTACATCATGTAATTTTAAATGTCAGATCCTAATCCCAGATCCTAATCCCTTATCCTGATCTGAAATCCCTTGGATTAGAAACTTGTAATCCCAAGCGACTCTATCAGAGAATATAATGCGGACATATGTCGAACCAAAAATTAAACGATTTTCCTAATTATAATTATCTTAAATGAAATGTCAAATAAAGGATGATAAAATTATGTGTACGAATTTAAGGGTGAGCTGCGTGTTTTCTCAAGTTAGCATTAACTTAACTTAATTATACTAGTTTAGGAAGTCATGAAGACTTGTAATACCAGTCTAATCATTTATGGCAATTAAAACTGATAGTTAAACAGATTCGTTAAAACGCCTTTACCGAAATACAATAAATTTAAATTTAAAGTTATCTTAGAATTCCATAGTTTTAAAGGAAAATTTTGGTCTAGACAGAAACTGCAAGCTACATAGCAGTACGCGATTTTATAAGTGAGCACACCATTGAACAACCAGTTATACTGATTCTGATCAGTGGTATGTAAAAGTTGTCAAATGAAAAATGCCTCAGAAACAGTAAATATCTCTGAGGAGATAATAGATTTATAATTCTTTCTCAATATGTGTAACCGTTTTGAAACTACATTAAAACACTTTGGTCTTTGATTTATTTTCAATTGATCGAAAAGTACACTGAGGAGAAATGTTCCTATAGAAGCATATTTAGGGGAGAATATTGAATACTAACAAATTATTTATATGAAAATGATTATTTCTTACCCTTAATCGACCATCTCTCTCACGCTCTAGGGAATCTTCCAATTCTTTAAGACGAAGCTGAAACAAAATAGTATGGTTGATTTTGTAAAATAGTGTGATGCTGTAAAATAGTATAGATGTTGTAAAAGTTAAAGGTGCATAATGCATTTTATTCAAGGTGCATGTAAAACATTAAAGTGTCCCTGGATTCAGCTAAAGAAATTCAGTCATTCCTACATAGAAATGAAGCAAACAATCTTATTCCTAAATTTATTTAAATTCTTTTGAAATCAACTATTTATATTTATTCAAACATTTATGTCAGCACCGCACTCCTATTTTAACATCCTACCTGATAAATAACACAAACATTTTTAGCATACGTATCAAATATTAACTTTAGTTTTAACTTTACTTTATAAAGTTTACTTTTTCTTTTAGAGAGAAAGATGCTGTTCTTGAAGAGCTCTTCAATTTTAGTTATCTTAAAATAAAAAGAAAATGACAGAACAAAATAAAATTAAGAATTTCTTAAAAGAACCGGTACAGAGAGACAGTTAATAGATGTGATAAGAAATGGAAAGAAAAAAAACGGATAGAACATAGTATAAGGGGGATTGCTGAATGATGTAATAGAAGGAAGATTGCGGGGAAAAGAGTTAAAGGAAGACCAAGACATGGGATGCTGAATGATTTAATAACATATTCTTACATAGAGCTAAAAAGAAAAGCTGAGGATGTAATTGACTGGAAGAATTATATGCCATGGACCTGCCGTTAGGCAGTGCACTGGAAGAAGAATAAGAAGAAGAAGAAGAAGTAGAAAACGAAGAAGAAAAAGAAAAAGAAGAAGAAAGTAAAAAGAACATTTTTTAACACGCGTCCCTAGACCAATATTCTACCTACTAATTGTTTATAACGCAGTAGATGGTCATTCTTACCTCAAGCCTGCTTGAAGTGGTTGGTGACATACCACGGTATACCTGGTATGTTCTAACGTGCTTGATGTCAACATCGTCGTCCACCGGTCCTCCAACAACCGTCCTGTTGTATGTCAACAACAACAACAACTAGAAAGCAAATGTCGACCTTAAAAAATATAGAAATATAGAAACACTAAATCACGAGCTATAAAAAGTAGAATAGTAGGTTGTGAACATGTTTTCATCTGAAGATGATGCTGGGTAATTTCACAGATCTACACCATACTATCTAATCAGACATAAGCAGGATATTTCTAATTTAATACACAATAAAAAGGCTTTATAACGATGTGATAATCGCTAGTAATAAAAAGTGGTAGATAAGTCAAAATAAATATTATACAACAATATACAATAATTTATGTTGGGCACAAAATATGAACATTATTCTACTAGGGGGCCTAGTAATCAGTCAGATATACAAGGACATTTGATGAATTATGATACTAGATGTCCTATATAAGATGAGAGAAATACTGAAAAAGAAAACAAATAAAAATATTGTACTGCAAAGCTACAGATAATTATTATTCTATTATGTCTAATAAATTAATTACTGTTTTCAATCAGTATGACATTTAACGTCACTTTCATAAACCCGTTAATAGCCAACCCAAACTAAATAGAATATAGTAAAGTAAACACGCATTATAGTAAATAATCGACTATGTTGATATCTATCACTTTTAAAACCACATGTTTAATCCGTTAGGCAATTTAGACCATTTTCCGTATAACCAGTCCAGTGAATGTCCGAGATTTTACTCTCAGATCAGCGCAGCCGGGATTCGAACCCACGAGGATTCAAATCACCTTAGGATTTGTCATTTAAAACTTCATGACGTTACCCATACGCTATTTAGACATTCATAGAAACGAACCGAGATAATATATCAGAGAAAGCCTGCCTCTGAAAATTTTTTTAATGTAGCCTACATATGCAAATAGATAACAGTAGACTTGATATGTCTCCCTCAATCGTCAAACCAGCCAAATGGCGCTACTTTTGAGTTTGCGGAGTTCGATGTAGACAGAAGTTAAACAACGGTTATCGCTAATTAATATTGTCCTGTTAATCAATCAGCACACTAGTCAAAAATGATAAGTTGAAGATTGAAGATATTGGCCACTATAAAAAATTGGACACCATCGCATCAAGGTGGCCTTGCGAAGTCAAAGATATAAAAATGAAATATTCAACAAAGGTTTTGCACTGTAAAGCACACAAGAATATAAACCAACAGGTTCATTACATAGTCTTGATGAGCTGCTTATATATATTTTGTAGGAATATGTTTTGCGTTCAACATAGCAGCATCTTATTTATCACAACTTCAAAAATTCAATGGCTGAGTTGCTGAGAAGGTACCAGCTGTAATTTAAAGAGATATAGGTTCGAATCCGATTGATTTCTTGACAGAATTCCTCTTCTAGTAGAAATTCTATTTGTAACGGTTTAATCAAAAACTCTCTCATTATGAAACATCTGTAGTTCAGATAGTTTTAAACAATTGATACATAATGAGGACTTCATGGGAAGGGAACATGGAATTCCAGATATATCTCCTGAGTTAGAATGACTGTAGGTTTCTTGGCACTATTACAGCCGGACAGATGGGACTTGTTATCACTACGTTATAACTAAGACTCCTTGATTGCGGGTGTTGTGTCCGGGTTGCTGAAGAATTGACCAATCCTGTACTGCACGTGTTGTAAAATGCGACAAAGCTCTAACAGCCAAACTAAGGTCAGAAAGGGCATAGGGTTGGTGAACGCCTAGGCTACAAAACTTTCTAAAAAAATCCAAGACGAATGGATGATGTTAATCCCGACCATAGTTAAACTGGAATTCAAGGGAAGAAGATGATGATGACTTATTGATTAATCAGCGAATGTACCGAGAAACTGACACATGTGCGCATGCATGCATATTTTTAACTTTCCAATATTGTTTTCTCGTACTAAAGAATTAAACAACCGTTAACTGCACGTTTCGTAAGGGGCGACTATGCAAGAAGTAAGAAATACAAAAGAAAATTCACCCCAGACGTCATACTTTTTCAAACCATTAGCTATAGTAATGGGTTGATAAGACGTAAAAACATTTTTTTGTCTTTTGTTAATTAATAAATTTGCTAATCAATGGAGTGCTTTTATGGAACGTGTTGATAGACTTTGAGTAGAAATACTTTCATTGGACCTGCCATTTGGCAGAATGCTAGAGAAGGATACCGAACTAAATAAATCAGTTACAATTTAAATGAAATTTAAATAACAAATTCATTCCAACTAATCTGAAACTCTATCGAGATTTTATTCTGAACAGAGGAAATTAGATCAGACCGATGTTTGCAAAAGAGGAAATTTTGTCACTGCAGCTCGATTCTTAATATTTTATATTATTTCACGGTTTTAAAGTCACAAATCAAATACTGTACAAAGACAAGTAGTAAAAAGTAATACAAACTCCAAACTGATGTTATAGAGAGAATAAATAAATTACAATTAACGGATGATATCTATCCACTATTCTGATCTAGAATTTAATGTTGATATATACTCTCACTGACACTCTTATTTCTAACTCAGCTCACTGAAGATAAAATCGTCGACCAAGAAGTACATCCCACAACAAGAGTTATGCCTTTAGCAAACCAAAGCTAAAATATTTCGTGCTTTTGCAAATAACTTCTTATAGATTTTCCATTGCTTTTCTTAGCTCCTACTCTAATTGCACAAAATACTTTTGCTCTATTAGGAGTAGTGCGAGCAAAATAGTCATAGATCAATAGCTTGAAGCCTAAGTTATTAGAATACAAAATAACTTCCCCAGATTACTTTAGGAAGAAATTGTATAAAAACTTTTCTTTAGAAGTACGGCGGGATTAGCGCACTTGGTTTAGTTGAGCGTCAATTATCGAAGTAAAGCTGCATCGACCTCGGTTAGTACTTTGTGGGTGACCACCTTGGAAGACCGAGTGTTGGTAAAAGCTTAGGAAGGAAAAAATCCCAGGTGATGGAAGGTTATTCCTAAATCCGCGCCGGCTGCAATTGATGTGCCATCAAAAGGCAACGATTACTAATAACCATGGAGAGGAAGGAGGAAAGGGGTCTTAAACAAGCATCTGTGCTTCCTGACCCAGTATGCCGTTATGTTATGTTAATATGTTAAGTATGCCATAATGTACTTCATTTGCGGCAAATCTACACGTACACTAAGTATTCTTACAAACTAAATTGCTGACCTATATTACAGAGTATTTGTATGACTAAAAATTATCAACGTTCGAGTTGCATTCAACCTTTTGATACCGAAACAGACGTAAAGTCGGTTATTAAATAAAATATAATAATTTACAGCATTGATTCGTATAAAGGCTTTACTTTGTAATGATGTCGATGACATTAAACAAATGATGTAAAATTCGTTTTTCATACAGAAGAATAATGCCTTCCACGGACTTCGCAGAAAGACAAATTCGCGAATAATTGGTACTTTTAAAATTGGCAGGTTTTGTTTTATTCTTTTTCTGCCCTATATTTAATCATCTGCATATGTATGTTAAACACTGAGACATCCGAGTTTTCATCACTTTCTAAAGTGAATATGCCATTACTATGTTATTACATTACAATACGTCATAAAATTATTATAATCTATCTGCGTGTAGTATTAAAGATCCGTTTGGATTTATTAATTAAAGAAGTGAATATAAGTGGAAGTGCTCCATGCCGCGGAACTATAATTGGACAGTTTATGAAATGACAGACAAACTTCTAGTTAATTACAATTCTCTATCCACATGACTAAAACAACCCAAATTCTCATTATTCAATTTATATACATGTACATTTTAACGAAACGTCTCATAAACATGCAGTAATGCATTATATTAAAAAAAAACAATATTACTATCTATTTAACTTACCTTCTCACTGTTCTCTTTACAATAGAGGATGACGAATCCATTTCTCTATAGCTACTTCAATAGAATGTATCAAAAGTACAATAGAATCTCTTCAGCCGAGAGTAAATTCCAAATAACTTTCTACAGATATCACTTTACTGACTCTTTAGGACTCCTGAGGAGATGTTTAAAGTCTACTATGTGTAGGAGAGGAGACCGGCGGATTGAAAGACTCAGAGACAGTGAGAGAGCTTGATGTTGTGAGGTCGAGAGCGTGAAAATGATCGAGACAGGCCTTACTGGTATAAATGTGATGAACCAAACATCTGCTGACTGACTGACTGACTGACTGACTGATTGTAAGTGGTAAAAGCCTGACTGATTTCAAGGGGAGATATGTTATAAATAGATAAAAAATATATAATTATTATTATAATTATAGTTATATAATTTACATTTTAATTATAATTATAATTATATTAATAATAATAAAGATTTAACGTCCGGTTCCTCATACTAGAATGATGTCAGGGACGTCCCCATCACAAGTCAATACGAATTCACTAGAACGATTTGAAACAAATAATAATAAGAGCCATATCTTTAAAGAACTGACGGCCAATGATTTAAGTACCAAACTAAAATACCAAAAAATTAATTCAAATAACAAAAAGTCCATTCCACAAGTGTACACTTTTAGTACAGTTTCGGTCGTTAAAATGGCAGAATGTCAGAGAAGACGCTGTATGTCTGTTTTGCAAGGCTTTGAACTCTTAATCTCGTGCTTATTAGACAAACCCGAACTCTTAATCTCGTGTTTATTAGACCAACCCGCTAGTACCTCGGTTGCAAGCTGACACTTGACGGTTTTTACGGGGGGATCCTCATGCCCCCCCACTCTTGTATTTTGCGCCCACTTATTACTAAACAGTAGTTCTAAGCAGTTAGTAAACGCTTCCCATTCCTGTGAGGAAATTCTTCCTCGCATCCTCGCAGTTACGCTACTTAACGAAAACATGCACGAGCAGAATGCTTAGAGTTCTGCCAACCCACATACTAACGGACGTACAAACAGACATACAAAACTAAGAATATCGTTTATTACATGTATATTGCAAAGAGAAAGGGAGAGCAAGACAGAAAGAATAAGAGAGAACGAGAATAGCTATAGTATCTTACTACACTCGCTGATTCTCTCTTCCTCTCTAGTGTCAAGTGGCAGATCCAAGGTCCGCATTCGTAGTCAAAGTCTTCTTTCAGGCTACGTAAAGAGCACTCCATAGAACAAGTTAATCTCTTCACATAAGGCCATGCCATATCAATGGTTTCACGAAACTGCCCTTAGTTTGTGTTCTGTCGCCTCTTACAACACGTAAAGTTAACGGTAGATCTATTCTCCAGTGTCCCGGACACAACACGAGCAAAGGTTGTTTTATTTATTCAGCACTGACTCAGTCACAACGCAGACAATTGGTCCTTAGCTTAGTGTCAGTTGCTATTAGCAAACAACAAATGACCTTATTTTAACAAACCTGGTTTATCTCAGTGGCTCAAGCCTAATACTAAGTAGCATAGCGAAATTATCAACCTTGTTGATATCTGTCACTTTTAATAACACATATTTTAATGGTTAGGCAATTATTCCATTTTCCGTATAACCATTCCTGTGAAAGTTCTCAGATCATCATATCAAATCAAACTGACTAGCTCTTCGAGGCTCAAACAGTGATCAAATGATTTATATGTAGATACATTTAAAACTGGTGTTACAAGTCTGTATGACTTTCCTAAGCAGTATAATTATTGTTAAGTTAAGTATAAGATTATTTGCTTGGATAATATTCGAAATAGGCTTCCAAAAAGTCTATCAAAATTTAAAGTCTCAGTTGTACAAAATTGTCAACATTATGCCATCCATTGACAGGTCTGTCAATTGAGCGTCCGTAATAAGAAGAGATTGATACCTAGAAAGCTTGCGAGCTAAATATACCTGGTTTTGCTTATTTTTATTGCAAAAATGCCATAATTTCATGGGTACTGCAATGTCACGTAATTTTAAACTCTAAGCTGACTCGCCTGGTTAGGAAGTAAATTCGGATATGCACATATATATCTTCCTTCTGAGTATTCCAAAACCTTCTTAATAATAGCAGAAGCCCAGAAATTAAATAATGACAATCGACAACAAAACTGTCAATACAGGAATGTTAGGCACGTGAATGGAACTACATTTTATCACGGAGCAATTTTAAAAAGAAATCCAAGAAAATATCTGCGTGGATATGATACTTGTTATGAGCAGATAGAAGAAACAGAACTTTCAGCTGATACTCAGTACATAACTATCTATTGATTTCCTAAACAGACTCTCTCAGTCAACTCATGATGTTACCTGGAGTGAGAGGCTTGCCAAACATTTCTCCCCTCTTCTTCGTTGATTTGCTAAATCCCCAAAAGAATCACCAGCGAAAGAAAAGAATGTCTAGCTTGTGTAAGCACGCGCTGTGCTTTGCCGATCCTCCAAACGGCTAAGGCCTTTTTGCCTATTCTACTAATTTTTACGCTTTGATTATTTTAAGACTTTTTCACTCGTTTACACTTTTCTTGATATTAGTGTAAACATGCATTTCTCGTTTATTTTCCGTTCCCTCAATTTTAATTTCGTGTAAACCAAAGCACTGCATTAATTAAGTTCAGCACTGAAATCTTTCAAATCTCTCGGCGTTGATTTACTGTTCAGTGCCTGAAATCGTTACATGGTTACGTGCACAGCAGAGAGTCTACTGCGGGCCTAGACACCCGCTCATCCCGGCGAGTCCTTCACGGTGCTGCCCCGGAATGCATCCCTTCAACTTTTCCTTCCACACTAACAAATAGCAAGGATACTATATGGATTGAATGAAGCATTGATATGCTTATATATTTATACATGCATATACGTGCTAATATGATAATTATAAATACACACACACATACATATATATATATATATATATATATATATATATATACATGTATATATCTATATATATATATATACTATACTATATATACTTCTATAATTCTATATACTATATATACTTCTATATATATACACTATATATATATATATATATATATATATATATATATATATATATATACTGAATATCGCGAGTAGTAGAAATGTATATATCGAGCATAAAAATTAATAGAGAAGAAGTGAATGATGTTTTTAGTTTACTTGTGGCTTTGCCTCTATACCTTCAAATATTGTACTTGTATTCTTAATCATTTGCTATTTATATTTAACTATTGCCAACATTTATATTTGGCTATGACATCAAAAATATTAACTACTATTAGGCTTAAATATAAATAAATCAGCTTTGTTCTCATCTTGTTAGGAGTATAATAGAGCTATAAGATGAATGAACAAAAGTTATGTTTGAGCCTTTCTCTATTACTACAGTAGATGGCGAAGATGACAACTTCATGTAAAATAAAAGTATAAGAGTCTCATAATGGAAGTATTTAGATTAAATATCTATTTCTGAAGGTCGAACACAGGTCCTCAGAAAGTCATTCACCAAACACACAGACTCACAGTACATCCACAGCATCATCACAGCATCACCACAGCATCATCACAGCATCACCACAGCATCATCACAGCATCATCACAGCATAATCTCAGCATCATCTCAGCATTATCACAGCATCATCACAACATCATCACAGCATCATCACAGCATCATCACAGCATCGTCACATCATCATCACAACATCTCCACAGCATCATCACATCATCACAGCATCATCACTGCATCATCACAGCATCATCACGTCGTCTCCACATCATCATAGCATCATCACAGCATCATCACATCATCATCACAGCATCATCGCAACATCATCATGGAATCATCACAGTATCAGCATAGCATAGGAAATAATCACTATAAAACCTTAAATATCGAGCTATCCTTTTAATAAAATGTACATAATAATGTATTTATTATGCGGGCACCTAGTTAAAAACTAACTCGTTGAACTAATTTATCCATGGGTAACGCAACGTTTAAGTAATGCATGCTTTCTGATTCAGTACACTGTTGTGTTGCGTTTTGTGTTAAATATTTCGGGTCTGCGTGAAATAAATGTGTTTCAATTGAGCGACACTGTTCCAGACAATTAGTTACGTTGATAAACAGTGATAACTCCAGGACTAAAATAAAACACTTCAAACATACAATACAACTTCTAACTGCGAATATGTCTGCATACCGTTACTCCGACACGACTGTTCTTAAGAAGCAAACACCCGGAAACTTAAGTGTAGTCATGGAAGAGTGCCTAGAAGGCAGATGGTTTAAGAAAACGTTCTGACTTATCCGCCTGGAATTCCTAAACTGAGCATTCTAAATGTCGAGTTGTTTGAAATTGTATTCACGTTGTAAACATGAATTCATCTTCACTATGGAATTCATAACTCACACAAGATATATAAAAATTCGTCATTATGAAGAATTTGAAATTTTTGTGAAATGTATTTTGTAACGTAGCCAATTCTTCATCAAAAATATTTTAAGGCAATTAGATGTTTAGAAAGGATTAAAATGGAGTTAAGAAAGTATTCGTAAAATTTGTATACGATCTTTTCAGTTACATGGTAGACGATTAAGCGCATTTTGATCCAATAGTAACAACTTGTTAGCTCCATCAGTTATTACAAGCACATTGAGAAACACCTAATTTTTGTTTAGCTCAAGATAATGTAACGGTTTGGTAGAGACAAGCTTTGCGTTGAAAATGACTTTTTGTCGGTAACGCTCTCTACTGAGCGCGACATTCGACGCAAAATTCGGAATATATAATAGGCCTATAGGAACCTGCCATTGTTTAAATACTAGAGAGAGGAGAATTGAAGTAGTATATCCTGCATAATAGTATTAAAGAGATGGTAGTAGAACTTTTTCAAGAAGGTACCTACTGCAATTGGCAATTCCAATGTGCATATTCTTAGTTTCTGTGTCTGTCTGCATGTATATTTGAAAAATTATATTTCTAATTTTCTATAAATCATTCAAAATTTATAAGCTTACACAGCGAGAGTTACCAAAGCAAAATTGTGCAAAAGTTATTTTTTTAATTTACATAAATCAAAGATATTTCTGAATAGACTACATTTAAATAGTCTATATAAATAAAGCTTATATTGATTGATCTTAACTCTATAATATCTAAGGTTATGTAATCCGTGGCATAGAAGATTTACAAGCAAAGTAATGAAAGGTCATAAGAACTTCATGAAATTCTCTGCGGCATAAATCAGAGCAGTTAATCAATGGCAGGAGAAGTGAGGAGTGTTGTTCGATATGTTAGTGTCCTTATGCGTGCATGTATATGTGGTTAGGTCAGTGCATATGTGTATATGGTTAGTTATCTCTTTTTCTTGGTGTGTAGGCCTATGCATATGCTAGTCTACATGTATATGCGTAAGTATGTGAGTGCAAGCCTGTGTGTGTATGTGTAAGTCTGTATGTGTATGTATATATATATGTGTGTGTGTGTGTGTTGCATATATTGACTACTACCGTGTGTCTGCACAAATATCCATTATCTGACGTCACATCATTAGACATGACGTCAGAGATTTAAATGCCACTGGAATCATACGAAATGTGGATTCTTTTAATTATTCTTTGATAATGGAATGTATTTATGTATGTCTCTGCCAGATGGAGTCCGAGTAATAGTCTTATGCATAATTATACACAGCCAACTAGTTTGCTCTTAGTGAGAGCATCAGCTATTACATAAAAGAATATGTTAGAACTAAAGCCAGTGGTTCAAATGGAAATTGGTCATATTTATAGGGCCCTTGCCTTATAAAGGCCCCCTGGCCTTTTACTGAGCTTTTTTTCAATCGAGATGCTTATGTTCTGGTTAGTGGAGCCGGTAGTATGTCGGCAAGTTTTATGACTGCGGATCAGTAGGCACAGGGTTCAAATCCCGTACTCTCCCCGTCAATGCCACAATTTCGAGACAGGAAACTGACTTTAAACTTGGCTTGAGCTTTTGATGAGCGAGTGATAGAGCTTTGAAATCTCATTCGATGAGAAGCTATACTCTTAAATCTAATTGATTGATTGATATAATATGAATATTTAGAGCACGTAAAGTTTACGATTCCTGAAACATGTTTTCAAGTGTATAAGTGTACATGTATGTTTGATTGTACATTTAATGTTGTTTGTATGGATGTTGCACATTTACGATATTGCTTATGCGGATGTTGCACATCACGATACTGATGTTGTTGTTGTCTCTGCGGCTTTAGACAAGTACACTCTCTTCTTATCAACAGCTCGATGTTTATAAGTTAAATTCCACTTTACGAAACACGTAAGCAATTGTTGAGTGTGTGTGCGGAATATCACGTTGAGTGGGTTTTTTTTCGTGTTTCACTCGACAACAGTCAGAAATAAGTACGGATTGCACAGAGCGTGATCTCACTTTAGGGTATTAATTGTTATTAATTGTTATTAATTGTTATTAATTGTTATTAATTGTCATTAATTGTCATTAATTGTCATTAATTGTCATTAATTGTCATTAATTGTCATTAATTGTCATTAATTGTCATTAATTGTCATTAATTGTCATTAATTGTCATTAATTGTCATTAATTGTCATTAATTGTCATTAATTGTCATTAATTGTCATTAATTGTCATTAATTGTCATTAATTGTCATTAATTGTCATTAATTGTCTTAATTGTTATTAATTGTGTCATTAATTGTCATTAATTGTTATTAATTGTCATTAATTGTCATTAATTGTCATTAATTGTCATTAATTGTCATTAATTGTCATTAATTGTCATTAATTGTTATTAATTGTCATTAATTGTCATTAATTGTCATTAATTGTCATTAATTGTCATTAATTGTCATTAATTGTCATTAATTGTCATTAATTGTCATTAATTGTCATTAATTGTCATTAATTGTCATTAATTGTCATTAATTGTCATTAATTGTCATTAATTGTCATTAATTGTCATTAATTGTTATTAATTGTTATTAATTGTCATTAATTGTCATTAATTGTTATTAATTGTTATTAATTGTTATTAATTGTTAAGTCTATTTTGAGTAGTTTTTGGATTTAAAAATTTGAACCTCTTAGGAATCTTTTTGCTTGTCAGCTTGGGTTTGATTCGATAATGCTCGATGTCATTGGCGACAGTAGCACTCAAATTGATATCAGGTATATGCGTTAGCTGGTGTCGACCAACAACCAACGATATGTTAATAGAATGGTAATCTGATTAGTGTCTATATCACAACTGTAGCTACGACACCGATGTGCAACAAACGAGCCCATTATCCATGTGTATTCACTGTATGCAGTAGATATACTTGCATGTACTGTATGCTTATTTCATGTTGTTTTTATGTCTCCATAGATACCGTGTATGTAGGCATCTTTAATGTTGCATGTATGTCTCTATAGATACCGTATGTGCATGCATCTTTAATGTTGCATGTATGTCTCTATAGATACCGTGTGTGTATGCATCTTTAACGTGGCATGTACGTCACTTTTGCTACCGTGTGTGTATGCTTACAGCTGTGAGTGTGTGAACTATTGACGCAGCTCAGTGTTGTGATACTTGTGAACTTCTGCAGAAACATCTGCTCTGGACTGATGAAGCACCTGGCGCTAAGAATCCGGGCCGCAGGGGCAGAGATTGATCCGCAATTCTGGTAATAAAGGATTATCCGTACCAATTAAGCAGCTATAGCTGCATCAAAATTAATAAAATTCTTTTAGTTCAATTTAAACGCTGGTTTAGTTCAAATTCCTTGGGCTCGGATTACACACAACTTGAAGCTTCGAATAATAACTTGAAGACATTTCTCAAAGCTGATCGAAATAGACTCCTGAGGAGACGTCTTAAACAGGAGGTTCGGCAAGCGAAATTATTAGTGCGTGATGATCTATTTCAAACGATCCAAACTCAAGGGAACGAGTCTCCAGTCACCTCCTAGAAGCGTTTGTTAGCGCTCTAGTGCTTGTTTATAGGCTATAGATAGCGGCGTGTGGTGCTATTCCAGGCTACATAAAGCATGCACGCCACAACAGCGCGCATCCTCGGCCCATATTAGTCTCTACGGAAGTCGAGTTGCAATGTAGCAGACGAACAGATGTGTCGAGGTTAAACATTGGACGATGATGTGTCGAGGTTAAACATTGGACGATGTGTCGAGGTTAAACATTGGACGACGTATCCGGGAGCAGATGTGTTGAAGTTTAGAATTGTTCAAGCGATTTATCCGGGTTATTGGTGTTAAATGTTACTTATTTTACGGCGGATCCGGATAAGTGGAGAAAAGTCTAGCCGACAACTGTATGTGATCTTAAGATGCAACCGAGAAAGAGAGAGCGGTCCAAAGACCTGAACGAGAAATTTAACCTATCCAAAGACTTCCATACTGACATTTGGTCGGGAAAACTGCAAATAAGCAAGGAAAGCCACATCGGTGATGCAGTGCAGTAGACTCGACTAGTTCTACTGTTTAAAGTGCTTCTGAGATTTAAATATGAATGCAGTGAGATAAAATATCTGCTGTAGTAACTGCTAATTGCTAAGTGACAGGAGTGTAAAATTTCAATACATTAAATGTTATAGTTGTTTTTTGCTTTTGTTCCCTCTTAATGCTCAGGAAACTTGATAACAGACATACCGAACGATTTAACATAACATAACGGCACACTGGGTCAGGAAGCACAGATGCTTGTTCAAGACCTATTTCCTCCTTTCTCTGCATGGTTATTACTTATTAGTAATCGTTGCCTTTTGATGGCGCATCAATTGCAACCGGCGCGGATTTAAGAATAACCTTCCATCAACCTGGGATTTTTCCTGGGATTTACATTTTAATTACGTTTTATTTTAATTTTTTGTTTAAAATTTTTCTTAAATTTTTTTAACCCGATGTAAAGAACCTAAGGTTTGATAAAAACGATTCAAGCAATACGTGCTGAATCGCCGCCGGCTACTCGAGGTCATCAATCGGCTTAAAAAAATTGTTGAAGCAGACAGCATTAAATCTTTGTAAAATCATGGAAAGCCTTTGCCAAAGAAAAGGGGTCACTCGTTTATCGCCTGTTTGCTTTGCAATAAGTCTGCCTATGTCATTAATAAAGTCAACCCCTTCGGGATTCATCGGGCCCATGGTTCCAATGGCCACCGGAACAACTTCATATCCTAAGGACAGATCACGGTATTTATCCAATTTCCTAGAGGCGGCATGAACAGCAGCTCCACCGGTTGTGACTGAGGAGGAATTCAGGTAGGAGTTTTCCATAGTGTCAATGACCGTGACGTACCATACGGCACATTTACCGTTGCACCAAGGCACTAAAGTCATGCCATCCGGGCGCTTGCTGTCTGATCTGGACAACCCACTCGGTTCCTTAGAGGAAGGGGTGACTGCTCTTGAAAGTGCTCGCCATATTAAGTCGTTTAAATTGTGATGGCGCGACATTCTACCTGAGCTGCGTTTGCAGGAGAGGCCGTGAAGACCTAAAGAGTCGACATCATGACCGTTTTTATATTATTATTATTATTATTATTATTCACCTTTCCTTAAATCTCACTTCAGCTAGGGTAGGATACGAATAGATTTTCTATTCGTTTAGAAAACTATGTAGCTATTTCTGGAATCAACCACTCACTGAAGTTCACCAACCGAATGACCTTTCTGACGTCGGTTTGGTTCTTAGTGCTTTGTCGCCTTTTACGACACGTGCAGTCCACGGTTGGTCTATTCTGCAGCAACCAGAACACAACAGGTGTATTTAATATTATTATTATTTTCCCAAGTATAGGTTACATAAGGTATGGATAAGGCATAGACTTTGTGAAGAGATTAACTTGTTGAAGTAAGAAGTGCTGTACTCTTATGGAGCGAGAAAGCAGACTTCAAGTATGAATATGAACCCTGAACCTGCCACTTGCAGTGCACTGAAGAAGAGATTATTATTACATTATTTTAATTTGATTTCTGGACGCTTTATTAGGGCATATGCTTGCATGATGGTGGATTATCTTGAATCTGAATGATCACTTAAATCAAGAGACACGTTCTTTCTTAGAGAGCGTTACAGAAATAGCTAATGTCTTACTAAGACATAATCAGTTGTACTTTTCGTGTTCTGATATAGTCGATAACAGAAATTTCTAGAAGAAACGACGGTTCATCATAGTTATTAAACGGAATATTTATTAATATCCAAGAAGATGTAAATCAAATACTTTTAAAATCCAAGGCGTTCACGGAAAACATCATCTAAGTCACTCAACTTCACCGTTAATTTGATTCTGAACCTTTATTGACTAAAGGTTATTAGGTAGAATATCATACAGAGAATAAAAGTAGATTAGTTTGTCTGTTTAACCATTCACCCAATAATCTAAGATACACACACCGATCATCACCGTGCTCAGTATCATTACTGTGGATACTAAAACGAGTGCAAGTCAAAAACATTTACTTACGCTAGATCTCTAACACATCTCCAATCTTGCGTTAATTAATCTATAAAACGGAATTGAACTGTGTAAGAAATCGCGTTCGCTTACGCAAAAGCAATGTCTGGTACGTTTTGGTATTTTGAAAAAGCCTGTAGGTGGCGTAAGACGTACATCTACTATAAATCTAGCCTTCAACAAACCCTCTAGCGGAAAATAGAACACTAAAACCTCGCGGATTTATTGCAGAAATCACTCAATAAACCTGAATATGATCTAACAAATACTTAAACGAAATATTTCTCGTAACTCAGATGAACCCAGCGCTAAGCCGCAATGCCCAGTATCGCTGCTGGTAAGCTACTATCCGTCAATCAATCGAAGGACTATTATGTAATCGTATGCACTAAAATATTAATTATAATTTCTCACTCTCTTCCTATTTCCTCAGATTTGGCATTAAAATTACAAGAATACAGCAGAACCTGAGACAAACGTGAAAGAAATTTCTAGAGTAATAGGCTTTCAATGACAGCGTGCCGTCCATTTCTTTAGCACAGGGTGATGTAAAAACCCGTTTAGTACAAATTAATGTAAAAGCCAGTTTTCGAAGGCGGTGGTTTGCGGAGAGTGCTCTATATTAACACATGTTCAACTGATATGGAAAGCTTAAATAATATACATGTAATTATAATAATTATAATCAAATGCACAACATTCGTCAAATCCCTTACCCCCCCCCTGATTTTGATCCCTTGTATATTGAGATGTATACATGTACATGCATATTTACAATTCATAAAATATCACATGGGCAATTTTGTATATACACAGAAAAGTGTATTTTACACAATATTACACATGTTACCATTCAGAAAGAATCTATTACTATTAGTGCGATACAACAGAAAATGCCATAAATAAGTCCTTATTGTTGTGCCGTACACAGGCATAACTTAGTGTACTAGCGTTACAAGTATCTACGGGCAGCGTTCATTGGTTTAATATCTTACAGTATCCCAGTAATATAGAAGTGCGTGCAAACAATACATCACACATAGACACAGACATAAACTACATGGAGCTATAGCTACACATCGTGCGCCTAGAGAAATGCACAGGGAATAAGTCAGAAAAATTCGTAGAGACGTGACTAACAAACTCACAACACCGGTCTGCACTTCTAGTCAACCTATTACCACGAACAGTCAACAGATAATAAATCTTTATTACATCTGCATATGATCATTATGAGTTCTATATACATGTACATTATCATACAAACCCTAAAGCCCTGTTTATATATGCATGTCATAATAATTAATTCAAGTTACTTTTCTAGAGTAAGAAATTATAATTTCACAGTAACTAAATACTAAAGAGCTTTTTTATTGTTTACGATAAACGTAAAATCTCTCACTAGGCTGTCAGCTGGTGTGCATAACAACTGTCTATCTGCTATTACACCATCATGGTTACATAGTCATAATTAAACTAATACGTATATTATAGTTTTCAATCAAATTTACAGAGAAACAAGTTTCTAGGAAATAAAACACATACAGAAAATTAACTAGAAATAGACAATTAAGTACATGGAATAAACGCTGATATACTAGCATTCACACATACACAATCATATATGCAAGTCGTATACAATCATCAAATTTACAATTTTATATAGCATGCACACAGCAATACTCCAGAAAATCGTTACAGACATATAAAACATCAGTCAATCATCAAATTCATAAACAAAATATAACAGCAAAGAACTTTAAGTCGAGTGTTACCATTATTTATGACAACATTGAGCATTATAAAGCCACAGCTAATCAGATAGGCTATATAACAAAATTCATTTACAGGATGCAAGCAAAGCTACAATCCTAAACATTAGTCTAAGTGTTTTAATCAACAATTTGTTTGAAGTATCAAATAATAACTATCACAACTTCTAGTTTGACATGGATCTAAATTAATTATTTAAATATCAACAGCTACTGTAACTAATATTCTGCATAAAATCAAAGTCCACAAGCATTGTCTAGCTGAACACTGTATTGCTGTGCGAAAGCAAAACAATGCAAGAGCAAATCTTGTGCAAAACTTGTGCTGATATAAACTGTTACAGGCTCCCCACAATTTCATCAGCAGACACAACAGACACACACTGACGCTTCTCTGATCACAGAACATCAGCAACAATACACACGTCTAATCTGGAATAAGTAATGCTGGGAGGTGGTCGACACATTTTAAACACACAATCAACAAACTCGGCACTAAATACTTCACAAAACAATCAGGCAACAAACAAATGAGGACCCGCCCTGCATATTGATATTAATTTGCTTTTGCAGAAACTAATTTAACAATAATTTTTGGCAACAACGTGCTCAACATTTTCCATCAGAAGATACGATAGCAGAAAGTTTAGGTTTAACTGAAGAGGATAAAACTGACAAATATATGCTAATTTTCATCAAAAAGCAGACAGCACGACACAGTGCGGCACACGGCAGAGCCTCATCTGACAGGAAACAGAAACAAGAGTTGAAGGTTACGCTCGACTTCGAATGAGAAGAATAAAGCCGATGAGCAGCGCAAGTAGTATTGTTAGATAGATGTCCCAGTACGGCCCAAAGAACAATCGTATGTCTAGACTTCGGTAGAACCCGATGTGCTGCGAGAATAACATGAAACATAAACACTGAAACAAGAATACAACACGAGAATTTAACTAAATTAATTGTCACAAACTTATCTTAGAAAGCTATTAAGACACGTTAAAGAATGCGTTTGAACTAAAACGCCACAGTCATACATGTTGAGTGATCATGTCGTAGATGTTGAGTCAAAATGTCATAGTGTTTAGTCATAATGTCATAGATGGTGAGTCATAATGTCAGAGATGTTGAGTCATAACGTCATAGATGCTGAGTCATAATGTAATAATGTTTAGTCATAATGTCATGGCGTTTAGTCATAATGTTTAGACGGCTGGAATTAAAATCCGTGACATCCATAACATCCGTTTAGTTATTCTCAACAAACTAAAGTAAGTTCTAAAAGGTTAATCAAAACGAAACATCGTAAGAATAACGATAAGACTTACCTTTCTCAGAATCAATTTAATTCAATTCAGAATCAAAGCAGAAACACTGAAGTTAATGCACATCACATAGTAGCAACAAAATATATAAAAATGAACCTAAGAAATATAATAAATTAGCAAGCACTGCAGAATGTCATAGAGCGAGCAGATACTGACGTCTCTGATGTAGTCGATGAAGAAGTAGACGCTGAGTTTGCTGAGAGCCAGCATGACCGGAATCTGAGCGTCCACACTCGACTCTGCTGCCATGTCGTAGAACCTCTTAGCCAGGTGTATGTCCTACAAACCAATCAACCAGTCTAGAAATATCCGCTTAAATAAATCTTAGCCAGGTGTATGTCTTACAAAACAATCAACCAGTCTAGAAATATCCACTTAAATAAATCTTAGCCAGGTGTATGTCCTACAAACCAATCAACCAGCCTAGAAATATCCGCTTAAATAAATCTTAGCCAGGTGTATGTCCTACAAACCAATCAACCAGCCTAGAAACATCTGCTTAAATAAATCTGGAACTAACAATTCATTCAACATACGATCAAATATCGTAAAGACATCCACGCTAGAGTTATCCCATGAATGCACAATAGTGTTCGCTTTGCCATGAAAACGTAACTCTCACTGCACTGACGAATACATATACAGTATCAATTTCAAATAGTGCTATAATTAATGAATTATTTAAGTTATATGTTTATTATATAAGCATCTAGGTAAAGCAGAAGCACCAAATGAGGATATAGTTAAATAGCCTAAGAGCAATAGGCCAAAATTACCTTGGGAGTTTAGTTTCTCAATGTTTGGTAATGGAAATAAAATTTAGTTTAAAATACAGAAATTATTATAAAAGACCTCGTACAGGTGGTATACGACCAGCATAGCAATATTTGTGTTAGATGGAATAATGTTTTATTAATCTATACATAAAACTACGCTGCCATGCCTACATATGCACCAGTGATTACAAAAACACAATTTTCTTGAAACATTTCAATATTCAAAATTTCAAAGTAATAAAATATTTAAAATCTGCAGATGATATTCGACCGCGGATCAGTTTGTGCGGGGTTCAAATCCTGGGCTCGCCCGCCACTGAAATCACTTTCGAGTGAGGAAATTGGCGTTAACATTAGCTTTCTTTAAACATGCGTGTTGTGCACGTCGTGTACGTGTTAGCATACACTAGAGCAGGTCGAGCACAAAGTGTACGTGTTACATACACTCGACCAGCTAGTGCACAATGTGTACTTGTTAGCATACACTAGAGCACGTACCTGTCTCATGCCGAGGCCTCTCTCGTGCATGTAGCCTAGGTTGAACATCGCCTGCGCGTTGTGCTGCTGCTCGGACGCCATACGATAGTGCGTCGCCGCCATCTCGTAGTCGACCCCCGTGCCGTAGCCGTAGTAGTGGTAGTCGCCCATCTTGACCCTCGCCACCGTGTAGCCCTGAGAGGCGGCTCTGTTCCAGTGCAGGAACGCTCTCTGGTACATCTCCGTCTTATTGAACAGGTGACTCATTCCTATCAGTCAATCAATCAATTTGTCTGTCAATCAATATGTCAAAGTTAACCTTTGCCACTGCACCAGGCAGCAATGTTTCAGTGACAGTATATTCCGCCACGAACAATCAAATTATAATAATAATAATAACAAAGGTTTAACGTCCGTTTCCTCATCTAGGGATGATATCAGGGACGTCCCCAACAGCACACATCACTACAGATCAATTCACCCAGACCAATCTGCAAAACAAATGTGCTGAGGAGAAGTCAATCAATCCATTTTTCAGTCAATCAATACGTCAAAGCTAACTTGTGCCACTGCACCAGGCAGCAAAGTTTCAGTGAGCAAAGTTTCAGTGACAGAATATTCTTCCACGAACAATCAACTTATAGTAATGGCATAATGCTACAGATGGTTTCGATACTAGAATACTAACTTTCCCATCCCACTGTAACGTAACCTCTCGTGGCTTGAAAAGAGAAAATGCTGGTCAAATATATAAATCTTAGTGCACTGTCTATTAGCAGGTCCACGACATATAACTCCTCCATATATTGTTATCCTCTGCCTTTTTCCTTATATCAACATATCATATAGTTGTCAAATCATCCAGCATTCCAAGTCTCGGTCTTCCTCTAGATTATATATATATATATATATATATATATATATATATATATATATACACACATACATTATATGTATGTATATATATATATATATGTATATATATATATAGATATATGTATATATATATATATATATATATATATATATATATATATATATATATATATATATATATATATATACACATACATTATATGTATGTATATGTATATATATACTGTATATTAAATACAGTAGAATAACATATCTTCTTCAGTGTACTGTCAAGTGGCAGGTTCAAGGTACATATTCATACCCAAAGTCTGATTTCTCGCTATTTATAAAAATATACCGTGATCTAGAATGAAGGCGACGTTGGACTGAGCGACCTCGTAGCCGAGCTCAGCGAGCATACTGTAGATGAGCAGAGCGCTGTCCACTCTCCCCTCCCTGTATAGAGCGTGAGCGTCCATGATCATGTCAGACCAGCTGCCTCGCTCAGCCACGTTCTTAAATAACTGTACAATAATAACAATAATAAAGGTTTAACGTCCGTTTCCTCATCCAGGGATGATGTCAGGGACGTTCCCAACAACACACATCACTACAGATCAATTCACCCAGACCAATCTGCAAAACAAATGTGCTGAGGAGAAGTAAGATCCTAAACGAAAGCCAGTCCGGTGATCAAAAAATGGTCAGGGTCGCTTGATTATGTCTACGGTGGGAAAAGGAAAAGGGGAAAGGTATAAACACAACTACAATGTGTACATACAGCTGTCTCGCTCCGCCACGTTCTTAAATAACTGTATATAAGTGCACACAATAAGCTCTTAAATAACTGCATATAAGTGCATACAATAAGTTCTTAAATAACTGTATATAAGTGCATACCATAAGCTCTTAAATAACTGCATATAAGTGCACACAATAAGCTCTTAAATAACTGCATATAAGTGCATACAATAAGTTCTCATATAAATGTATAAATGTACATACAATAAGTTCTCAAATAAATGTATAAATGTACATACAATAAGATCTTAAATAACTGTAAAACACAACTACAATGCACATACAACTGACTCGATCTGTCACGTTCTTAAATAACTGCATGAAAGTAAAAACAATGCAAACCATCACTTCAGTACCACTGTTCCATTTCATTACAAGGCCGTTCTGAATGTTCTACTTAACAACAATGCAATGCTATCGGCACTATTTTTAAGGAGTATATAGCAACATAGTTCCGGTTAACTGATTACTTCGTTACGTAACTGCAAAACTATGACCTATCAAAAATTTCCAGTACTCTTAAAAGAAAACATTATAAATAACTTGTAAATGGCAATCAAACCTCAGTTGCTGTTTGACAGTTTCGCAGTACACCTGTACCCGTTGCGTGCATCTGTCCTAGATTGTAGTACGCCAATACGTGACCTGACTGTGAGGCAAGGGTAAAGTACTTGAGAGCCTGTTTGTAGTCTCTTCTAACACCCAGTCCAGCTGCGATGAAGAAGATAAATCATATTTCTAGGATTACAAGCTAATTCAGTGTTTAACAAACATAATCATCATCATCACCATCTTCCCTTGAATCCCAGTTTAACTATGGTCGGGATACGAACAGACTGTCTCAAATCCTCTCTATCCTATATCATATCATCCACCAGTTAATCTCCTATTTGAGACTTTTCTATTCGTTTAAATTTTTCTAGCAATTTCTGGAGCCAAGGCGCTCACCAACCGAATGCCCTTTCTGAAGTTGGTGTGGATCTTGGTGCTTTAGTCGCCTTCTACGCCACGTGCAGTCACCGGTTGGTCAATTCTTCAAACAACCTGGACACAACACGGGGAGTCTAACAAACATAATCAATAATAAAAAAATTATTACAAATTTACCTAACTTCAATTAATAACCATAAACTGAGCATACTATAACTATAACTTAGTAACATATTTACTATGGCTTAAGATAGCTTATTAACTATAACTTGGCTTATTAAAACTATAACTTAAGATTGAAATATTTAAGAGTTTGCTAGGAGTTACTAGGAGTTTGCTAGCAGTCTCAAATCGATAGGTGAAAAGCAAAAAAACTCTCAGAGAGCAAATTTGTAGTAACGCATCAAATAGAAATAGAATAAAGACGACAAATGATCAGGAGATAGTTCTATATTAAGAAGACTGTACGTACTGTGATACATAATGCCCAGCTGCAGTTGCCCATCTACCCAACCTTGCTCAGCAGATAATGTGAAATACTTTAAGGCCTTAGCATGATCCTTTAATCAAAAAATCAATCAATCAATATATCAAATAAATCTTGTAAAAAAGCAACAAAGCATAACTAAATTCTCCAATACTGAGTAATTAAACATATAAAACTAAAAACTCTCCATTGTATAAAATTGTAACAATTTGTATAGAATTTCATGGTAGCAAAATATACATGAAACTCTATTTGAATTAGTTAAAACGACAAATTCTTTAATACATAAAATCTCTGTGTGCTCTATATGACTATGCAAAAGTACACAAAAGGTTGTATGGAACCAAAGTTGCATCAGTTAAGTCTATTAGTATTAATTGATCACATTAATCATTAATGATATTAACATTAATATCCTGTACATTGATACTGAGGTCCTAGAATCAGCATACAAACCTTCTCCACACCTCTTCCATACAAATACATCAATCCTAAGCCACTCTGCCCCATCGGATGATTCTAAAACAACCGCAACACAGTACAATGGTACAATACAGTATCTTACACTACAAAACAATCAGTACAGTATCTTAGGCAACAAAACACAAGTACAATACAGTATCTTACACTACAATACAATATTTCAATACAGTATCTTACATTATAATACAATAGTACAATACAGTAGCTTATATCACACTACAATAGTACAATAAAGTACCTTGCACTATAATACAATAGTACAATACAGATTCTTGCACTACAATACAATAATGCAGTACAGTAAATTACAAAATAATGCAATAGTCCACTCATTCATTTCACTCCAATCTCTACACAGTACATACGGTATACACTACAATACAATAAAACACTACTATACAATGATACACTACCATACAATAAAACACTGCAATACAATAATACAATGCACTACATAATCTACATAAGACTACAACACAATAGTAAAACTCCCACGCCGGGTGGGACTCCGGCTCCCTGTAGAACAAACCAACCGTTCACTGCTCGTGTTGTAAGAGGTGACTACAGACCGAGAGAGGCAATTAGAAACCAAATTCAGAATGAATTCGCCTTTATTCTGAATGAATAAAAGCTTATACTTTGGGATAGAATCAATTGATTGGTCATAACATGCCAGAATATCAGAACAGGAAAGTAGTCAATGATTAGAGCTAGGTTTATGTACTTTAGATCAGTCAGTGGCAGAAGACTCGTGAGACAACGGTACGACGCAGTGCATTATAAGACAGCAAAGCAGAAAATTATAGGACAGTTAAAAGAGCTTCTGATAAGGGTTCAGTTGGTTATGAGCTATTTTAACAAATCACTACCAAAGAAAAAAGTAAATCATTACCAAAAATAAATAATTAAATACTAAAAAATAACAGAACTTAATACATGTATAAATTAGAATAAAAAGTACAGAGAAAGAATGCTCAAACCCAACCTTATCTGCTGACTTTTTGAAGTAGATATACGCAGTTTCGTTGCTTTGTTTAATTAGTGGTGGGCTTCCTTCCAAATACATCTACACATACAGTCAAATCTTTCATAAACATTAATGAATTCAGTGCGGCACTACCGCTGAGCTCTGACAGCAAAACAGCAACTGGATTATCAATTATTCACAAAACTCTGATTCGACTACGGTTACATCTTCGGATTATACCTTTTTACAAAACAAAATTACTCGCTACCGTTATCAAAGAGTAAAAGAAAAAATACACCATTATATTTATCCACTTCATCATTATCATCATCTTCCCTAGAATTCCAGTTTAACCAGGGTATTTATATTTATAAATTGACAATCAATCAATAACATCTATCAATGTAGACAAATGCTTTAAGTTTATTCTAATAATTTCTAATGCGCATGATAATTTCAGTGATACAAGTATCTAAAGTGATATTCACATTTTCATTTTTGAAGTGAGAACTCCATTTTTAGAATTAGCACCGAGTTCAACTAAATATTTACAATATACCTTAAATATCTCAAGCACGTCATTATGGACATGTTTAAAATGCCATTTCTAAAATATTAGGCTATGGCAAAATCCATCAGAATGGACTTTTACAAAACACTGAAGTTTTGTTACCATGGCTTGTAAGAACCTATATTACACGAAGCATCGAAAGTAGTTTAGAGTGCAGTACAACAACATTCAGCGTCTTATCGGTGGGAAGGTGACTATTGTATAGCAAATCGAGAGTCGGTAGAAATTAACAAATGCTACTAGAAGAAACGAAAAAATGAAAGAAAAACATAATATTAGATCTGAAATGGTGACATGTGATTACTATGGCAACAATTGAATAAGAAAGACATTAATAATTAATAGATTACAAATTAAAAAATCACACGACCTTTCCAAGAAAAGCCATAGCATTGGCATTCCCTGCATCTGCTGCCTGAATGAAATAGTTCTGAGCTGCCTATTAGCACAAACAAATACAGAAAATACAGCTCATTTTTATATAGACATATTAATATGTATACGTATTTATATGTATATGTATACTGGAATTCAAGGGAGGATGATGATGATGATAATTAATATGTATACATATTATAAAGTATATATAATATTATATCATCATCATCATCTTCCCTTAAATCCCAGTTTAATCAGGGTCGGGATATGAGGAGACTTTCTCCAGTCCTCTCCGGCCCACACGACATCATCAGTCAATCCCCTATTTTTATATATAATATTATATATATTATAATATTTCCATGTACATGTATATACATGTTTGTATGTAAATAATACTAAATAATCATTATAGAAAACTAAATAAAGAAGGATTCAAAAAGAGTTTAGCTCAATCTCCAAACACTAGATACACTAATATTGAATAGAAATAGATATTTATTTTTAACAATGCATTCTATAGAGAAGACACATTAAATCACCACTGAGTTCAAGTTGCTAACAAAATCTAGATCGAAGAGATGATAATCAAATATAAACTTTTTTTACGAGAATTATTTAAAGACAATATCTCTTGATCAGTAAAGTGACTCATTAACAATAGGAGGAGCTAATACCTCGTGATTGACTTCTACACCCCGCCCACCCTGATAGAATAACTGCCCTAGTCCAACCTATCAAGATCAGAAATCGGATATACATTCAAACACCATGTAGCTATTTATTCTAAATATTAGATACAATAATACATGTATAGAATGGGCTTTTGTATAAATTCTCATTTAAGGATGCAAGCATAGCATCAAGATCACAAGTATATCACCGATAAGGTTTATTTAACTTGTCGCCATTCAGTAAAAAATGTCCATGCACTGTAGCACTATGTGATAGCTTGAAAGTTGAAATCGTTTTCATAGAAACTCGAATCAAAGTCTTCCAGTTTAACAGACTCAAAGAATAAATTTAACCTAGCCACTAAACTATGAAAATATCTGAGCATCAGCAAATACCTACGGCTAAATATATATTAGCTAATAAAATATATATGCCAACTAAAGTAAATATTATCCGACACAACAATATCACAGCTGCGACAGATTTAATAGAGAACTCGTAGATTACAGAATGCTCTCAGGAGGACAGGTAACAACAACAACAATTAGAGTGCTACTGTAGTCAATGACATCAATGAGCAAGAAGTCTCCACTAGAAGATATGCTTGGTCAGATCTAGAAACACGGCGGGTGGAGATTCTCACAGGCGATTTTACCAATGAAAGTACTTAGTACTATGCTGAAATCATTTAGAATGAAAGTACTTAAAGTAGTACTACGCAGAAATCATTTATAAAAAAAATACTTAGTACAGTACCGAAATAATTAATAGTACAAGTACTGACTACAGTACTGAAATCATTTATAATAGAAGCCACGAAGCAGTATCACAACAGTACACACTACATAACAATAACAATAATAACAATAATAACAATAATAATAACAACAATTTGAGTGCTACAGTCATTAATGACAAAATCGAGCACTATTGAGACAAAATCAAGCCTGCGAGCAAAAAGAAGGTCCAAAAACGGTGCCAATTCCAAAATCCAGATAAAAAACCAGAGTCTGTAAGTCTTCCTAATCAGTGAAACACTGATAGTACAGTAAGAGATTGTTGTCGCACACACGCATACAATTAAACATCATTCAAATCAGGAAGAATCTGAAAGCACTGTATTAGCATATAGAAGCCAACACACACTTGAGCATACAAAGCAGAGGCATAAATACAAACACTAGTGCACAGGTAGACCTAGGCATACATACAAACACTAGCGCACAGACAGACCTACCGGAGACACACATACAAACACTAGTGCACAGACAGACCTACCAGAGACACATAGAAACACTAGTACACAGGTAGGCCTACCTGAGACACACATACAAACACTAGTGCACAGGTAGACCTACCTGAGTCACACATACAAACACTAGTACACAGACAGACTTACCTGAGGCACACATACAAACACTAGTACACAGGTAGACCTACCTGAGGCATACATACAAACACTAGCACACAGGTAGGCCTACCTGAGACACACATACAAACACTAGTGCACATACAAACACACGTGGACAGGTAGACCTACCTGAGGCACACATACAAACACTAGTGCACAGACAGACCTACCTGGAGCACACATACAAACACTCGTACACAGGTAGACGTACCTGAGGCACACATAAAAACACTAGTACACAGACAGACCTATCTGAGTCACACATACAAACACTAGCACACAGACAGACTTACCTGAGGCACACATACAAACACTAGTACACAGGTAGACCTACCTGAGGCATACATACAAACACTAGTACACAGGTAGACCTACCTGAGGCACACATACAAACACTAGTACACAGACAGACCTACCTGAGGAACACATACAAACACTAATACACACACAGACCTACCAGGGGAACACATACAAACACTAGTGCACAGACAGACCTACCTGAGAAACACATACAAACACTCGTGCAGAGGTAGACCTAAGCACACATACAAACACTCGTGTACAGACAGACCTACCTGAGCCTGAACGTCACCCTTATCAGCGAGGAACTGATAGTACTGGATGAGATCGTTGTCGAGCATGGCTCCGCCCTGACTGCTGCTTGACTCCACCTCGTCCTGCAGACGTACTCGATGAGTCATCGTACCTCCAGTGATCTTCAGGTCTTCTGCAACTGTACGAGCACACAAACAAATCGTTTAACATCCATACTACTCTCCAATACGATGTCACGGACGACTGTATGCTCACTTCACAACTGACACTAAGTATAAGCAAAACTAAATATAAAATAGAGAGATAATTAAAGTCCAGACCTTCACCTTAACAAAATGACAGTATGCCTCGAATGAGATACAAAATTCCAAGTATTTTTATATGAGCAGAAGATTTGCTACAGCATGTTGGAAAGTAAAAATACAAAAATTAAAGTAGCACAAGGATACTCAATAGATCTTATGAGGTAGTAAATGTATTCAGCTTAACAGTGGTATGTCGTGATTCTTGAGTTAAGAACAAATGTGAGAGGAGATAGGAATCGGAGCTTCAGAGACTAGTCTAAATGATAGTGTACCTCTTTATTTATTTTTATTTCAAACAAAAACACCAATGAACGATAATCATGCTAGATTAGATCAAACTGTTATAAACAATGACCACAGTAATAGAAATGGTAAAAAGTCATATAATGAATTAATGATTACATCTGAAGCTATAATGGACGACAATTAGACTGGTTTATGCTATTCTGAGCAGCCTTTCACTCATCGAGCAGGAAATCTACAGCTTAACATATGCAACACAAAAGTATAACTAAATGAAATCTAATGCTACTATGAGTTAATAGCAAACTGAATATTTGAAAAATTAGTATTAGATTGTTGAATAACTCCACTCACCCTTAGAAGCAACCTTTCTGTAGTATGTTAATGCTGCCTCACAATTTGCTTCAACTGTCACTCCAGCCCAGTAACGATAACCCTGTAAGACAACAGAAACAACACTACAGCTAACACTAGCAGATAAACCTGTGAGACAACAGAGACAACGCTACAGCTAACACAAGCAGATAACCCTACGAGACAACAGAGACAATGCTACGGCCAACACTAGCAGATAACCCTGGAAACAACAGAGACAATGCTACAGCTAACACAAGCAGATAACCCTACGAGACAACAGAGACAACGCTACAGCCAACACAAGCAGATAACCCTACGAGACAATAGAGACAACGCTACGGCTAACACTAGCAGATAACCCTGTGAAACAACAGAGTCAACGCTACTGCTAAAACGAGCAGATAACCCTTCGAGTCGAATTTTATTGTTGTTAGTGTTCCAAGCTAGAGCTAACCTATTTCAGATGATTTAAGTTTATAACAGCCAATGATTTACAGAATGCAAAACAAAAACAAAAAATGTTCCACAATCAAGCTGTGGACCTTCTTTATCAGAAATTAATTCTGCAGTAACTCTAAAGCCACATTAGGGACAGGACATTTGGAATGGATCAAACGATTATAATTATATTTAAAAACATACAAATAAAATCTTACCAGCGCCATCTGAGCCAGAGGATCTCCACCGAGTGCACTGAACGTTAAATACACAAGAGCCTGTCAAATACACAACACAAAACGCATGTCGCAATGTAATCAAAACATAAGCGCTAAACAAATATCACACGAATCCTAATAAAGCAAATTTTAACGTCAGTTACATGTGGAAAGCATGTTACTGACAAAGAAAGAGCAGTGGATACTACAGCAATTCCAGAATTCATTTTCATGAATGAATATATGAAAGTTTTAGATTTTCTTTGTATACGGACGGCAGTAAAACTGTCAGATGTATCATACATTATTATCTCTACCATTAAGTAATTATATCAGAAAGTTAAAAATGCTCACACAAACGTGTTAAACATGGAAAGAGTGTAAGTGACGAAGAAAGGGCACTGGATACTAATGCAATTACATAATTAATTTTCATGAATAAATATATATGAAAGCTTTAGGTTTTGTTTGTATACTGACGGCAGTAAAAATCCAAGGTGTATCATACATTATTATTTCAAGCATTAAGTAATTATACCAGAAAGTCAAAATACTTGAACAAATGAGTTTAAATTATAAAATATGAAGACAGATTTACCTTAGCCTGACTGGAGTTGACTGCTAGACCAGACGTGTATATTAGAGCAAGTCCCTATACAGACACATTTATAGTTTGATGTCATCAACAGTTCAACAGATAACAATTGCAACAATTATGACAAATATTAAAACATTTCAACCATTAACAGATATATCCAACCACACCAAATTTATATTTCTTCTGACCAAGATATTTCCTAAAATCCATGCTCTCAAATTCTCTGCTACATAAAATTCCTGCTATTTACGATGAAATATTTATGATGATGCTATTTACGTTGAATTTACGAGTTCAATTAATTATGTGAAATTGATCCAAAAAATTAATATATTTATTAATTAAATGAGATGACATTCCACTGTTAAAATATGACAAATTTTCAGCGTGTAAATTTTAACAGTAATGAGATTTCTCAGCAAAAATGAAAATTCATAATACCATATAGCCAGATTAAGACATTAATTTAGCGGGCAAGATCAGGAGAAGCTTTTAAGGTTGAAACTTAATGTAACGAATAATCTCAAAAAGCCAGATATATAATATGATTAACAACTTGATGCACATGAAAACCAAAATGTTGTCGATCAGACTTCTGTACTAAAAGATTTCTTACTTACAAGTTGACCTCTGGGCAGTCCTTTCTCAGCCAGTCTTTCCAACAACAGTCTAGCTCTGGTTAAGTTGAGAGGTCGATAATCTCCAAACAAGTGAGCAAACGCCACTTTCTCCATTGCCGTATCGTGTCCTAGTCCAGCGGCCTCTGAGAGCAGATCATAGGCTCTGTAGCGACACAAAACACAGCGCTACATAGGCTAACCCTAACCCTAACTAGTTGTTACTAGTTTTTATGTTTTAGACAAGAAGGACTTTTGCCAGGAGGGTTTTTGCCGCTTAGACAGTTTTTGCCATGGTAAAATCTGGTTTTTTCCACTCAGTGGCAAAAACTTGCAACCCTGCTCCATAGCTACATCTCTGAGAACAGATCATAGGCTGTGTAGAGACACAAAACACAGCGCTACATAGCTACATCTCTGAGAACAGATTATAGGCTGTGTAGAGACACAAAACACAGCGCTACATAGCTACATCTCTGACAACATATCATAGGCTCTGTAGCGACACAAAATACAGCACTACATAGCTACACCTCTGACAACAGATCATAGGCTCTGTAGCGACACAAAACACAGCCCTACATAGCTACACTTAGCTTCAGAAACTATAATCTGCTCGCAGAAATGTAGCTAATAACTAGCAATGTAATAGTGTGCTTTGTGTCACTTCAGAACGACACAAAATACAGTTCTAAAAAGATCATACAAATATATATCAGCAGAAATTACATACACACCCTGATATACACTGTGTTTTTTATAACTGATACCCCAAATTGTTTTAACAATAAAGTCGTAAGAAGTTGACCGATGTTCATGAAATTTACAACACTTGACCAGCAGCAAATTCTACAAAATACAGAGAAATTTCGTTTGAATATCTTTAATAACGTGAAAGTTATAGTTTCGCGAATATGAGTGGGGTCAGATAAGAAATTTCCAATGCAGAATTACGGGCATGTTACATGTATATTTAGCGTTGATTATCTCTATAAAAATACTCGCTAACACGCAATATAAAATTTCTGCTAATGCTATTTTGAAGAGCAATCATTTCTATTCAAAACGACATAAAATACGTGCTGATATGGTCGTAATTGACAGAGTTATTGAACTTTTAATGCATGCATTAGATAAGAAATTTCCAATGCAGGATTATGGGCGTGTTACATTTAGCGTAGATTATCTCTATAAAAATACTCGCTAACACGCAATATAAAATTTCTGCTAATGCTATTTTGAAGAGCAATCATTTCTTTTCAAAACGACATAAAATACGTGCTGATATGTTCGTAATTGACAAAGTTTTTGAACTCTTAATGCATGCATTGCATGTCTGGGTACAACTGCTATCACCGCAGCAGCCACTGCAGCGGCGTCCTCTTCTTCGTTTATTCTCTTCATGCAATGCATGCATAAAAACTTCAATAACTTTGTCAATTAAGAACATATCAGCACGCATTTTACGTTGTTTTGAAAAGAAATGATTGCTCTTCAAAATAGCATTAGCAGAAATTTTATATTGCGTGTTAGCTAGTATTTTTATAGAGATAATCTATGCTAAATGTAACACGCCCGTAATCCTGTATTGGAAATTTCTTATCTGACCCCACTCATATTCGCGAAACTATAACTTTCACGTTATTAAAGATATTCAAACGAAATTTCTCTATGTTTTGTAGAATTTGCTGGTGGTCAAGTGCTGTAAATTTCAAGAACATAGGTCAACTTCTTATGACTTTATTGTTAAAACAATTTGGGGTATCAGTTATAAAAAACACAGTGTATATAGGAAACATAAAAGTATACCAGCACACTTGCTTCTTCTTGCGCTTCTTTGTTTTAGTATTTGTTTTTTGTTTGCATATATTTTGTAACAATCAATTAGTCCATTGAGTATGACAGCAAACCATAAAGAGGAATATATCCATGGAAACCAAAAACTAAAGCATATGCAACTAAAATCGAAATTGGGTTAGAAAAGAGAATGAGAACCAAATTGATCACGATAATATAAATACAATTTAAATATGGGATTGACTGATGATATGGTATGTGACAGAGAGTAGTGAAGATGGTTTACGCGTATCCTGATCCTAGCTAAACTAAGAGTCAATAGAATATGATGATGATGATGATGATGATGATGAAGTACATGTAATTAATATAATAAAAATTAGAACAGAAACTAAATAGTAAATATATACAATAGAATTAATATACAGGAAGCACACAATGAGACTTAAAACATGGCAGGGGATAGCGAGAAGTTGGAGAAGGAAAGAATGACATTGAGAGAAGATTATTTTCACTTACTTAGCCAGACTCTTCCTATTTGTGGTTCCACTGAGAAATACTTGTGCCTGGTCATACAATGCCTGAGCTGCATAATAAAAACAAGCCTTTAAAAGGTAAATTATTAACTATAACTTTCCATACTGAAATTTAAGAATATAGCTATTATTATTAAATAAAAGATGCTTAGTATCTTGTAATACAAATTAATAAAAGAGAGCTATGTTTCTTGCAAGAATATTTTATATGCCTATAAATTAAAACATACGTATAAACATTCTTTATCATATCACTCAGAATATGCAGAAGCCCATCTAAATCTTTATATTCTGCTCTTGGCTTACCTCATAGTTTAACTTTGATTGAAATTCTACATTCATTTGATTTAGTTGTTTACTATATATCTATTGACAATGAAACTATTTTTTCTCTTGACAGTGAGATGATTTTCTTATAATCGCGGCAACTACAACGCAATATTTAAGCAGAACAAAACCTCTCTTCTGCTCTTCCGTCAGCGGCTGTTCAGGTTCCTCTTCTTTACTCTCTCCACTCTCTGATTTGCTCTTGTCACCCTCTTCATTCAATCCAGCATGATACATTTTATATTTGTCCATTACTTCCCTGCTCAAAAACAACATGCCATTTACCTGTGTAATATATATATACATATATATATAAAACAACATATATATATGTATATATATATATATATAAAACAATATATATATATATATATATATATATATATATATATATTGTACAACAATCAGTTTAATACCTCATGCATCGAAGATCTTATTAAAGATAGTAAATAATCCCATGCAGTCGAAAGAAGAAATGATACTGAGCAAGACACAATTTGGTTTTAGGAAAGGATGCGGCACAAGAGAAGCAATAGTAGTAATGCGGGTTCTTTGCGAAAGAAGCTTAGAATATGGAAATGACGTTTTTGTATGCTTTGTAGACTTCGAGAAGGCCTTTGATAGGATTGATTGGATAACGATGATGAATATCTTAAAAAGAATAGGAATTGACTGGAGAGATAGAAGAATAATTTTGAACTTGTACATGAATCAAAGAGCAGTAATCAAAATCCAACAAGAATACTCAGAAGAAGGTGAAATAAGACGTGGAGTAAGACAAGGATGTAGCATTTCGCCGCTGCTGTTTAACATTTACGCTGAGGCAATGATGGAGGAAGCCATGGAAGACTTGGAAGAAGAAATATAAAAGTAGGAGGGAATTTATTACAAGACGTACGATTTGCAGATGACCAAGGAATGGTAGCGGGCAGCGAGATTGGACTGCAAAAGATAATGGATAGGCTGAATGATACGGCATTGAGATAAGGCATGAAGATTAACATAAAAAAGACGAAAGTTATGAGAGTATCCAATAATAAAGATGAAGTTAATATCACAATAAATGGTATGAAATTGGAACAGGTAAGGAGTTTCAAATATTTGGGTCATACTATAACCGATGACGGGAAATGTGAGACGGAAATATGCAGTAGGATTGTACAAGCAAAAGTGGCCTTTGGTAATAGAAAAGAACTATTAACAAAAAGTCTAAAGAAAGACACAAAGATAAAGATAGTGAAAACTTTGGTTTGGACCTCGCTATTGCATGGATGTGAGACATGGACCTTAAGGAAAGAAGATATTAGGAAACTGGAGGCGTTGGAAATGTGGATTTGGAGAAGAATGGAGAGGATTAGCTGGACTCAAAAGGTAACAAATGAGGTAGTTCTGCAGAGAGTTGGCACAGAGAGACAGTTGATAAAAGTAAGAAATAGGAAGAAGAGTTGAATAGAACACATCCTAAGGGGGGAAGGTCTATTAAATGAGGTCATAGAAGGTAGAATGGAAGGAAAAAGAGGCAGGGGCAGGCCGAGATTAGGTATGTTAGATTATTTATTTAGAGTTATATATATATATATATATATATATATATATATATATATATATATATAAATATTAAACTGTATCATGTCAAATAGTAGAGACATCACCTCAGCTCTCTCTTTTACTCTCTCTCGCTCATTCTCTTCCTCTCACTCTACATCTATATATATATTATCTATATATATATATATATATATATAAGATATATATATATATTTTCTATTACATCTTATATATATATATATATATATATATATATATATATATATATATATATATAAGATATATATATATATTTTCTATTACATCTTATATATATATATATATATATATATATATATATATATATATAAGATGTAGAGAGAGAGAAAGAGAATGAGCGAGAGAGAGTAAAAGAGAGAGCTGAGGTGATGTCTCTACTATTTTACTATTTGACATGATACAGTTTAATACTTTTATCAATGTTTTGTGCCAATAGTATAAGCCAAGTCTACACTATACCCTATAAGAAGGGAGACCAGCGAGGCTCAGAAGTCTGACTTATTACTATAATCAGTAACTCACAGGACACAGATACACATTTAATTAATTAGTTTTAAAGTCTTGCAAGGCATTCAATTATAGGAGAAAGTCTTGAATTTAGCACCAGCCATGTTTTACTAAATATTGTAGATTGGTAAATTGATTACTTAGTGCTAGCCTACATCTACCATGCCAGCTTAAACACACACATTGTACTACATAAAACCCTTTAAACTATATAATAAGCCATCAGAAAGTACAATAAAAGTATTGTCTCTATTTGAGAATAAAAAGTAAAAGAATAACACAATTTAAGACAAATAGAAAATAAATATAATTAAAACCATTAATAATTAAATTAAGTAATTTAACTTTTTAGACTAGGATCAGCTAATACCAGATCACACTTTGCCCTTGGCATTATTAGCTGTATATAAAGAAGTCAAACAGAATATTGTTATAAATAAAGCTGCATAGAAATAAGGCATCTTTTGTTTAAACAGAAAACTTAAAATTTATTATATACTAACACATACAAAGTCACACATATAACTTTTTGGTACACTGTAGATACACTCAAACAGTGATCTAAATCACTGGCATAATAGACTCAAATACTAGTTTATAAAGAAATTTCGTTACATCTCAAAATAAAATTAAGACTTACTTATGCGAAACCAGTTCAGGAACATTCTCGAAATGTTGACTATAAGTTAATTCTATGTTTCCACCTGGCACTTTAGTCTGAACATATTTTTCCATTCTTACCTAAACAAATAAAAAGTAATAAATTTCATAATTTATCAATAAATTAAATAGTTATAGTGATTCAATAGTTCAATATTTTTTCCATGGTCTGTCCAAATTGCTAAAGAATAAACCAACTGCAGACTTCAAGTGTCATAAAAGAAATCAACTAAAAAATATCAAATAATGAAAAAGTAATGATCAAATAACCGAATGCCCTTTCTAATGTTGATTTCGATCCAATAGATCGAAATCAACATTAGAAAGGGCATTCGGTTGGTGATTGCTTAGGCAGCAGAAATTGCAACAAAATTTTCTAAAAAACTTAGAAAAGTTTCAAAGTATCCCGAGCCTAAATGGGATTCAAGGGAAGATGACAATGATATACAAATTTGTTCAATAGACTAACTACTCGTAATATGTATAATTTACACATGAAAAGTCAAGAAGACTACTTAAAATAAAGTTTTCATAAAATATCAACACTCACTAGATAGAATATATAGAGAGGATATATTAAAATTTTGGGATATATTACACTGCAGTTGCCTTTCGCAAAACAATCAAGTTTATGATTACACAGTGACGTCTCCAACAAAGGAAAAACTCATAGGGTGATTTTTCAAAGTAAACACCTTTTATAAAAAGTCTATAATTGCTGAAAAATGGACACTTCCAATAAATACATGAAAGACCTGTTATTGTACTATTGATCAAATATAGGAAATGCTAGGCATATATAAATGCATCTAAAATGACTATATTCAGTATATGTAAGCAAAAGCTCTGAATGTTTTACAACAGCTCTTCAATGTGGTTGAATGTTCTTGCTATTATGCATGTTATTTATGTACAACATCGTAAAAAACACAAGCTTTGTTCAGATTTATTTTTGTTTCATATTAGTCAACATTTTTTCTCTAAGATATATCAAAGACGATGAGCCTACAATGAAAACTTTAAAGCATGATTGGCTTTGGATCTGCAAATCTAATAAGAACTATATTACCATGCTGTTGCAAACGCAGCAAGACTTTGAAGTGCACTACGGCTCTACCTTCGATCTGCTGCTTAAATTACGATCTCACTTTGTTAGGCAATAATACGACAAAAAATGTCAAAATAGCTCAACTTCAAACCTGTCCATACTGATCTGGTTTGTAAATGACAGCAGTTTCCATCTCATTAGCCGATATCCTGTTCCTAATGATCTCTTTCACATCCTCTGATGTCCACAATTCCGGAGAGAAAGGCTCTGGAAAATCTGCAAACTCTTCTCCTGATGCTGATCCATCAACTGCGGCGGGAGTTTCTGGCTTACCATCAAAACTAGTTTTAGCCTGCTGAGATCCGGTCTGAGCTGGATTCTCATCATCTTGACCGGTTTCAGCACTTGGAGGCTGGAGGAGCAGCTTGTTTTGAACTTGTAGCTTTAGGTCCTGCATGATTTGCAAAAGTTTCATTTGTTCCTGCAGCTCTTCTCTCTCTTTCCACATGTCCTTTAGATCGTTGTCATGTTTCAACAGGTCCTCCAGCAGCTGCTTCTTCTCTTCCAAAATATCTCTCACTTTTTTCTTATAATCAGCCGGCTGATCTTCGTAATCATCGGTCTTTAATCTATCACCGCTTGCTTCCTGTAACCGTCGCTGATGCTCATTCTGCATCCGTTGCTGTTCACTTAGCAGCTTTTGTTGCTGTTCAAGCTGCTGCTTTTTTAGTTGTTGAAGTAGCTGCTGCTGTTGCTGTTGCTCATTTTGCAGTTTCTGTTGCTCTTCAAGCAGCTGCTGCTGATGTTGCTGATCACTTTGCTGTTTCTGTTGCTCTTCAAGCAGCCGCTGCTGTTGTTGCTGCTCAAGTAGTTCTTGCAGCTCAAGCAACTGCTGTTGCTGTAGCCCAAGCAAATCTTGTTGCTGCTCATTCAACTGCTCTTGTTGCAGTTGCTCCTCGTGCTCCCCCCATGCGTGCAGTGGTTCCAATGCCTCGTGCGGCTGCTGCTGACTTATAATTTCATTAGTGCTGCTTTCTTGATCATTTAATATCTGAAACTCAACCTCCACTGCATCATGAGGTTGCGACAACTCCTCAGCATCTATGTCCATATGTTCAACAGGGTTCTGGTTAACGTCCTGATCAACACTTGACTTCACACCTTGCTGCTGGTCATTGTGACTCTCCTGCTTTTGCACTTGTAACCGTTCTTGCGCCAGCTTTTGCCTTTGCTGCTGCATCTCTTCCTGCAGCCGTTGCTGTTGCCACTGCAGCTGTTGCTCCTCTTGTTCATCGCTCTCTGACGATACTACGTACACCAGTAGTGCTAGCAAGATAAAGTAACGAATAGTCCGTAAATCAGTTAATCTCAGTCGAGCCATTGTATTCAACTCTGTCAATGTCTCTTTCAAATCTAACCTATACAACAATATATAAAAAAGATATAAGTAATGCACATAAAAGCAATGCTGATTAAAAAAACCAAACCGGTATCTGAAAAGAATTAAATATAACTATTGAGACCATGGAGTGATAAATCAAAGACAGAAACTTAACATGACGGTGAGCTCTAAACTCAGACAACACTATACGGTCACATCTATGCTGATATAACTTGTATGCGCTATGTCTGTTACAACCTCTTTGATTCATAACATTCACCATATAACGAACATACATGTTTTAATGTGCTACGCAATGGAACTGTTTTGTGTTTACAGAGTTTAAAGAGTTTGCCTGCCTTGAACCTAATGCTGCATTTTGAATACAATCGCGAATTAACTAGACTTCTGTATAATCCACCACTTAGATTTAAGCTGATTAATTATCAACAAATTTTTATCATTACATTTAAAGTACAAGTGACACCATGGGCTAATTAGTTGCCATTCTTCAACGTATAATTAAATGAAAACAAGCCACTGTCGATATTCAGTCGAAAATATTTAAAATTAATAGGTAATAAATATTATTGAGAATGTAATATTAAAAATATTGTACGAAGAAAACAATAGTTCCCATGTGTGAGTCAAAATATAATATTAAATTGTTAAATCCTATACAAGCATGTGCATGTAGGTTGAACATTCTTTAGTGCAAAAACAAAATTTAAAACATTATATTTAAAATTATTTTTAATTACGATTAAATCTAATAATTTGAAACTAATTTTAGAACGCAGTGTTATTTCAGTTCACAAATTGATTTCAGATTTCTATTACTATTCTATTCAATGATCATAATTTCCATTACTATTCTAATTTCAGTTCTTAAATAACTTAAAATTTCTATTACTATTCTAATTTCAGTTCTCTAATAATTTCCAATTTCTATTACTATTCTGTTATGGAAATAATTTCTATTTCTATTTTATATTTTTAATAATTTCTATTACTGTCAACATTCACATTTTTTAGTTAACTAACTGCAATTAAATATCTGCAGCTGAGGAAGAGTTCTGTAACCAAAAATGACTAAATATTAAGTCTGTTGGAGATTGCAAGTCAGATTGGTTTCAGACTTTTTACAAAAATAATTATATAAAAAGTTAAATTTGAAATTGAATAAAAGCAATATGCAGTTCATCAGATATTTTCATAGCACATTTCTGTTAAGTTTAAGGAAAACTCGCATTTCCAGATTTTTCTGAAGCCTATTCCGACTATACCGGCTGTTAGCACGCCAGATTGAGAGAAAATTCTTTCTACATAGGCTTGGGATGCCGGTGCCGTTACCAGGTCTTCAGCTATGTCTGCTAATCTATGTCTGCTACACTGCTCTATGCTCTTTCCAACACAGCAAAGCATCAGTACAATGGCTGCTCGTGACATTAGACAAAAAAACATTAAATTGCCCTAGTGAAGAGTGTAGTGATGAAGAAGCTGATGGCGTCAGATTTTTTTGTTCTTCCTTCCTTTGTGAAATTTCTTAGTATACATTTTCATGCACACGCCTTATGTGAGCCATAACATTTGTGGCTTTACTGCCGGCCAATAATGTCCCACATTCTTTACCATTCCTGCAATCAATTATTTGACAGCAGGATTTTCCCCTTGCAGCATCGTACATGAAATACTCTCATACTATGCTTTCCTTCTTTCTCCCAATGAACATTTTGGCCATAGTTAAACTCATCTTAAACCTGCAACTCACGATTAAAATACATCCAACACGCCACAAGTTTGCAGCAAAGCTCACAAGAGAAAGATTTTTAAACAATCCCTGGAAACATAAAAGATCATGGATCAAGAATGCAAGTTGTCTTCTTCTTTAAAATATGTGATACTGAGATTTTTAAAAGCGTTAAAAATAATCAGTTATAAAAATCTAATATTTTATCACAATTTCCGTTCTTAGAAAATTTACGTTCAAGTTACTATTCTATTCAGGACGCAGAAATTTCTATTTCTATTCTATTCCTATTTTTAAAATAATTTCTATTCTTAATTTCCGTTATTGTTAACGAATATCAATAATTTCCATTCAAACTTCTATTACCGTTAACGGTATTATCACTGTTAGAACGTGTAAAACTTTTCTATAAATGTAATTAGTTTCTTTAAAAATTACGAGTATTTTTTGCTTTTTACTCAAAAGTACTACATTTTTTGTCAAGTATTACTACTTTTACTCAAATTAAATTCTTATAAAGTACTATTTACTTTTACTTCAGTTAACCATTTGCCCTTACTTTAAGCAGCCTGTCGAGTACTTGTTACAACACTTTTAACATGTAGAGATGCCAATTATAGGCTGGCCTCAGCTAATAATTGAGTTGTTTACGTCTAGGCCATAAAGAATCTATACAGACAGAAGTAGGTGTAAAATAAATTGACCTACAAAATGAATATTGTAACTGAATTGAAATTACATTATGTATGTTGATGTATGTGTGTATGCACATGTATGTATGTATGCATGTACATGTATGTATGCATGCATGGATGCATAATGTATGTGTATTTGTGCATAATTGTGTACCTGGTGGAGGTTTATATGTGAGATGATTATGTGTGTGTGTGAGGTATTCTGGTGAGTGTTTAGTTTTTTCTTATGTTCTTCCATTGAAGCCTATCAACTTGTCAAGGTTTGTATCTTTTTTTTCCTTTACGGTTTCTATGTATAGAGGTAAGAAATTACATCAAAAAACTGGTGTTACAGGTCCTTGTGACTTCCTTAACCAGTATAATTATGTTAAGTTAATTAGGTTTAGTTAATTCTATTGATTTAACCCAACAGTTTAAACACGGTGTAAAACTTCTATCGCATCTGATTTTCTTCTATCTTTTACTGATATTAATGTGGGTAGTTTCCTTTACGAAACTACCCAGATGATTTTTCGCCGATCTTTATTTATATTAAATTAATGTAATCAAAATCAAAATATGACCATTTGACGAAATGTAAACAGTCATTGAGGTCATGGTTTACAGTCTTAGAACTGTAAAAATCCACATCGTTATTTACAATTTTTAACGAGATAACGCTAATAAAATCATACTTTAATCGATAAGGCGAGAACCGATGTCGAATTAGACAATTTAAATCGACATAAATAAAACGAACGAAATTTGTAACGTCGCGTCAGCATAGAATACTAGCAATTAAATAACGACCTGATTTGACAATAACAAAAAAGTCTTAAACATTTCTCAAACCTAACCAGAGTTAAACTCCTACCACAAACTCTAACTCTATTCATAACCGTAGCCTTACAACAAGCAGATATTTGAATTTATTCAAACTAAGGACAAATTAGACATTTAAAAATGTATAGTAACCATGGACACAGGCCCCGATTTAATGACAGTCATCATTAAAATACACTACACGGACTTAATCTAGAACACTGGCCAAATTTGCGGTTGACATTAAATTGTGGCATTGTTAAAGTTAAAAAGTCAAATCAATTAATTTAATATATGGGTTAAATAAGAACTCCATTTATAATAAAGCTATCTTAAAGCCCGTCAATATTTAGCTGAACGAAGTTAATCTGTGCTACGCCCAGTTAGTATTTCATGGGCGACCACCCATGTTTTTCATGACAACCATTTTTTGAATGTCTAAATAGCGTAGGGGTAACGTCATGAAATTTTAAATAACCGATCCTGAGGTGAATTGAACCCTCGTGGGTCCGAATCCCGGACGCGCTGATCTGAGACTAATATCGCGGACATTCATTGTACTGGTTACACCGAAAATGGAATAAATTGCCTAGCGGTTTAAACATGTGGTATTAAAAAGTGATAGTATCAACATAGTTGATCACATCACTATAATGCGTGTTTTTCTCCCCCATATCTTTGGAGAAGACCGAGCGTTGACTTACAGCTTTGGATGTAAAGTCCCGAGAGTGTTAGAAGATTATTCTTAAATTCGCGCCGGCTACAACCGATGCGCCAACAAAAAGCAACTATTATTAATAAATTATATATTTACCAAGGAAAAGAAATGAGGAAATAACGAAAATAACAAAAAATAGCTACATTGAAAGAAAGGATCCAAAACTTTGTAAACACATGCGGGTGCGGTGAATTGTTGTGTGAAAGTTGTAACCATGCATATGAAACAAAAATCTGACAGAATTAGCACCGAGGATTTACCTGGAACTTCGCTCAGTCTCTTCGTCCCAAAGACCACAGAGGTCTTTGTGAGTTCACCATTGTTAGCTCGGCAATGTCGTACAAAGGTTCGGCCTTTCTGCCTTACCAACCCCCCCTCCCCACCGTCAGGTCTTATTATGGAAAGGTTTTCGAGCAGCGATCGAGCTTATAAATAAAGGAATGTTGCCGTCTTATGTAGATCTAAGAGTAAAAAGAACTGATGATCAGGGTTGGATTTACAGGGAGGTTCCACGTCCCTTGGTGTTATGCGTGACTCACTCCCTGAATAAAGTTTTAATTCCCCTAATTTTATCACCTGCTATGACAAAGCCATGATGAAGACCGCCCTAGCTGGCAAACCTTCGACACCCTTGGTAAAATTTAATAAATCCATTCTGCAGATAATTCTGAGTTCAAATTAAGATAAATTGCTATGAATTTTAATTAGATCATTCAATGAGCACATACTCTAATCTAAATTACGCAGAGTAGTGAAGACTAAAGATCAAGTTATCGGAAAGCTATAGTTGAGTAACGGTTATGATCGAAGTCGTCCGTTAGTTTTTGGGACACTTCCATTCAGGATATTCAAGTTTAGGGCATATATATATATATATATATATATATATATATATATATATATATATATATATATATATATATATATATATATATAGGCACCAGCTTAAACTAAGATGAGATTCCATTTTGTATTCTCTTCTGTCTCCATTTCAATTAAAGTAACGAATTTAAGTTATTATATGGCTATGAAATATTTAAGTCAAAACTTGTGAAACACCGATATTTTTGCATTAATATGGCACAGCCAAAACGGTATACTCACAATTACAATGTAAGTCAAACCAGGGGAGTCTCCCCCCTTGGCCTATGACACAAAGCGCAACATAGTGCTGTACTATAGTAGTACGGTACTCCACTAAGTTTGACTTTCAGGTAGGCTACTCCCCGGAGAATTTCGTGACGCAAACTGCGCCATCGTTTATATGGCGAAGGTGCCGCAGAGTTAAACTTAAAACGGTCACATACGAAATTTATCATCTTCCCTAACCTCCAATGAACAATCACCATACATCACTAGTGACACAGGCCGGCAGATATACCGTATTACACTTGTGATAAAGCAACGGTGGGGGCGGCCTCAAAGAATAAAGTTTAAACTTAAGAGAAGTAAAATATAAATTAGAAATTTTAAATTAACTGACATTGTTTTTCAATATTCATGAATATATAGGCCCTAATTAAATACTGAAATTTATTATTAATTTTATCACTTCAATATTGGAAACTTATTAAGAATGCATTGCTTCACAAAGTTAAAGGCCATCAAATACACCAGTACAGTTAATTAGACAAAATTTGCGTTTAGTCAAGAATATCAGTTCTATATTCGAGTTTTCCTATATAACTATGGTACCCATATTGCGTCTAAGTAAAAGAGTGTCAATAGACTAACAGTTTGCTGCTTGCTCGTGTAGCAAGAGACGACCATGCAATAACATGGAAACTAAATGGAAACCCAAGTCATAATTGATAAAAGCTAGAACAACACCAAAGGATTGCTACAGGTATAGCCCTAGCACACGATCACATGGTTCATGAATGGAGTGCTCAGAAAAATCTTGAAAGGAATGGTACCTTGAACCCTCAGCTCATCAGAACACTAGAGAGATGTAACAGTAACATACAAGCATATTCATGCTTTGATTGATACTTGATACATCGTCCACAACCGACGGCCGTTAACGCAACTAAAGAAATAGAAAAAGAGAGTCATGCCAGCAATAATTTTCCAATCAATAAGCATTTAATGTTTTGGTTCCTCGCCGTAAGGTAACGTCAGGGACGCCAATCAAATAATAACAAACTACACAGAAAAACATTTTAACAAACAGTCTGAGGTCAAGGTCAATTCTTAGCAGAGGTCAAGGTCAATTCCTTGCTTGCACAGTATTCCTCAGTTAGTTGTAGTTAATCATCCGCTCAATATTCCAAGAAAAGTTACTCATCTAATCTTCAATCCTTTATCACCTAACTCTACAACAAAAATAAACAATTAATTAAAATTTATACAATAAGAATTACATTGAAATCAAGAGAGGGTATTAATTTCCAGAATATTAAATAGCCTATTATGTTAAAACATTAATAAACATCACTTTAATTAATCTCGATAAGGCAAAAGCAGAGCACACTATTCGTTATTTTATAATTAATAGAATGCTCATAAATCTATTTCCTCATGTTTCCATATTTTATATTTAGAAATATTTCTTGAATTTAAGTTTGTAATTGATCTCTGGACAAGTTACAAATCTGTTGTAACTTGCCCAGATCATATCGCTTAGCCAATGACAACGCTGTTACTCAGGCTGATCGACCAATCAGCTTACTTAGTAAACAATACTAACATTTACACTTCTTACCATCTCTTTCCGCCATAAGTCTAAATTTTGACCCGCTTGCCTTGGATCTTGGACTTGCACTGTTTTGATCTCGCTTTCTCTTGTGGTCTCTATGTACTCAGTCGTTCCGGTAGTCAGTTAGATAGAGCTCAATTGTGCTCTTTCTGACAGCCGTTTATTTGTATTCCATCTAGTTGTATGCACTTTGTGTATATTTTGATTCAGTTATAAATAAATGATAATGGTTCTCTGTGATCGTGTGGTGCTTTGGCGCCTGTTTGTGTAGTGTCTGCAAGAGACGTCCCTAACATTGCCTTATGGCGAGGAACCGGACTTTAAATTCTTATTGATTGATTGATTATACTGGTATGTAACTATATCACGGTGTGAACCTAGGAAAAGAGGGAAACATCTACACCTCACTTAAAACTGCGCACATGCTTACGCATCACCAAATTGTGATGAATCAGTGGTTGAAAATTAAACAGCAGTTTATCTATTCTATATCTACCACCATTAATCATCAGTTGTCATAACTAAGTCATCACTAATTATCACTTATCATCACTAGTCAACAATAGTCATTACTAACTCATTACTGAATACTTATTCTAATAAACTAGTAAACCCAACCAATGATCTTAAAATTCAGGATATTGTCAGAGCTCAGAGTCATCGAGCTTACAATTATAATAAACATCGTTTAAACTAACTTGGAGGCAGCAAGTTCATTTATCCGATAGACTCTGATATGTATCGCGGAAGTATTCCTTGTCTGCGTGTCCGGCTCCACCATGCCTTGTCTTAGCGGCTCCAGATCATCCACCACTTCCACAGTAGAGGTGTTAACTGCAACCTCTAACGTCCCGCCTCCTACAACCTTCAACTGCAGAGCTAGATTCACCGCACGCTCTATCGCAGCACCGAGCCCGTGAATAAAGATCTCCGACTGACCAGATTCTAGCAGCTTCTTACATCTTTCCAGCTGGCATTTGAAATTAGTCTTCCTAAAAACATTAGTTCAAATACCAATAGTAGTCAAACTTCGCAAAAATTTCCATTACTTTATTACTAGGGCTTTAATTTAAAATTCCAGGCTAAAAGATATATTTCTTTAGTGTTCACCCAAATCACAGGTCCAAGGTTCATATTCATACTCAGAATCTGCGTTTAATCTGATCTGCTTTGAATCTGCTTTGAATCTGTTTTTAACCTTAATTTGTATATATATTTTTCTCATATTATGTCCGGGCCACTTTAGAATAGACCAATCTTTAACTGCATGTTTTGTAAGAGGCGACTAAGCAAGAACTAAGGAAGACAACGAGAAACCACCTCAGAAACCCTATACTTATCAATTATAAGCTATATAAAGTATGGATAAGGCAGAGCCTTTTTGTGAAGGAACTAGCTGATATTGAGTGCTCTTTAAGAAGCGAGAAAGCAGATCTTAATAAATGAGCATACATATTATCTACTAAGACACTAGGAACGACTTTGACACTAAAATAAATTGTGCAATGATTTACTTTCAGAGCTTGAAAAACTACACACATTAAAACAGTTCCTCAAGGGGTTTTAGGCTTAATCAAAAAGAGATAGCCAAAGTGAAATAGATTCTCACCTTAAGTTAAGGAATAATGAGCATATTTTACTTCTCTACTCTCCAGATGAAAATACTTTTAATATGAAAGCATGACGATATTAAAATTGAATACTTCCAAATTATATCACAGATATTTTTTGTAGTCAAAATATGACAATGTGATATATAGAAAAGATACAACAGGATATATATGATTTGAGTTTGGATATTTTATTCTACAAAAATCAGTAGTTTTTAATCAAAAAACAATATTACTTGTGCTAAAATGCTGTTTTTGTTGAGATTGTCACTTAAATAGTTAATAATATTTATTATTAACCATTTAAGTAAATGACAAACTCAGCAAAATCATCATTTTAGCACAACTCATTAAAATACTGTACTAACCGGCTAATGTACACATCATTTTTGCGCTTCGGCAAACGTCGGGGAAGTCTCTTGCGCAGCTCATACTCTTCCACATCTAACCCATCAGGCGTTAGAATTGTCTTCTCCTCCCCCGATAGATTGATTGAACTAACCACGTCACCTTCTGCCATCCTGCTCTAACGAGCACAATACTTTCTTGAATTATTCTATGTTTAAGATACTGCCATTTAGTGTTTGCAAATTGTCCCTGTAACAACATAAAATATTAGGCATACTAATAATAGTGTATTACTAGCATTAATTATACATGGAAGAAGATCACCAATATTGTGCAGTTAATATGTAGTATAGTTGTTACTAGTCATTCACAGTTTTTAAATCTTGTGCTTGCGTATGTCCAAACTAGAAAACAATTCTATTCAAGTGTATTCTCAACCCAAAATATTTATAAGGTTAACAAAGTAGTATTCTATAGGTCTTGGGCAGGTACACAACTACACATGCTGAAGGATCATTGTAAAAGTATTAAATAGAAAATGTTCAATTCATATATAATAATATCTTCAAATTCTAAGAAAAACATAGAACATAAAATTTCCATTGAGAAAAGTATTTTTATGATAAAATACTATGAAAAATTAAAGAATACTAATGCTTAAAGGTCGTAAATTTATATTTCGTCCAAACATTGTTGCTGCATTATACAAAGTTTAAACTTGGCTAAACCCTGAGACTTGACAAGGTTTTGAAATATATAACAACACGCAACATGACTGTTAGTCACTTTTAACAGTGAATAATAGTATGAATCATTTCGTATTAAATCTAAATTGATTTTCTTTCCCCGATAAAAGCATTCTAGCAGTATTGCTTTTCCACGTCTGTCCTTTGGCATCTTTTCAGTCATTCCACAATGCATGTGATATGATTACCAGTTCACTCTTCTGTCTCGCATTGATTACTTCCCCTTGTTTTCCCTTTGGCATGCATAATCGGAGTACTTGGTTAGAGTTCAAGTAGGGTTAGAGCAGGGGCTGATCAGCTTAACTATAATCTGAAACAGAAGTAAGTCTACATACAAGTTTAAACATGCAAAAAGAGTAATTTCATCGATCCACACACGAAAAGAGATGAGTAAAGAGCTGTTTACCTTACATTTTTGTAAATACAACTGTGTAATATCTAGCTTAAATATTTATATAGTATATATATATATATATATATATATATATATATATATATATATATATGCATTCTTAACAGTTAATTGTGTAGGCCTAGTTTTATAAGTGTTGAATGAGTCTTAAACAACCTGTATTTTTCTTTCTGACTCAGAAACTGTTATGTTATGTTATGTTACAATTTGGTTGGACGAGGTTTGAATCAAAGTAGAAATAATATGTACTTCTTTCGCTTAATTGATATTGTCAAAAGTTGCAATATCAGCCCTTCCGCACAAAATACGACTTTATTTGAAGGACAGTCACAAGCAGATTTACCGAGCAATATCTATGTTGAAAAATAAAATTTACTGAGCAATACAATTTAAACGTGTTTTGATGTTGTTTATATTTACATGAGCGATAAAATCCGATTCACGTTACCCAAGTTTCCCCACAAAAATGCTTTCCCGTCCCGAAATATTATTATTTAGCGCACTAACAACAAGAGTGTTATAGTGCTACAGTCGTCTAAGACAATTTCGAACACTATTGAGACAAATCCGTGAGTAAAGAGAAGATCGAAAATGGTGTAACTGCAAAAACCATTCCATAGAAAAAGGAAAGTAAAGAAAAGCCCACCCTGGCCCACCCAGGGGGTACCCCCACCCACCCAGTGGGGTACCCCACCCACCTAGTGGGGTACCCCACCCACCCAGGGGTGTACCCCACCCACCCAGGGGGGTACCCCCACCCATCCAAGGGAGAACCCCTACCAACCCAGGGGGGTACCCCTACCAACCCAGAGGGGTACCCCTACCAAACCAGGGGGGTACCCCCCACTCACCCAGGGGGGTACCTCACCTTCCCAGTGGGGTATCCCCACCCACCCAGGGGGTATCATCACCCAGCGGGTACCTTCTGGGTGATGCCCCCAGGGACACCACAACCCCAGGTGCACCTACAGTGGGCACCCCGCAGTGCCGCGCCTGGTACGCCACAGTCCCAGTGCCCCGGCCGGGCACACCCTAAGCCCCGCCAGGCACCCCAGTACCACGGACCCTAGGGGCCTCTCAGTGCCCCATAGCTCCGGGCATCCCCTGTGATCCAGGCTTCAGGGAAGCCCTTGATGTATTTTCCCTATTTAACGAGCCTAAGCTAGTACCACCAATCTCGGACGAAAACGCCTCAAGGTCGACGGTCAGGCAGAGGCGGGACTGACCGTGTTCAGCCCTTGTCTACCGCCTCAAGGCGTAAGAGAGCCTTGCGGTCCCTTCTTACCTTCTCAGTGAACTGATGACAAGTGTGGTTGAAGCTCTGAGCGCTCGCCTTTTATACTGCCTGCCTCAGCGAAGCCGCCATCATGTGACCGATTACAACTGGTTATGAACCGGTTAAGTTCTTAGCGCTCAGTCTGAACTGACAATATTCTAGTTTTGACTTAAAGTTAAGTAGGCTTAATTATTATTATTATTATTATTGGATTAGTTAATTAACTTAGTTAATTAATTAGTTAAGTAAAGTTAATTGAATGTCTAAATAGCGTAGGGGTAACGTCATGAAATTTTAAATGAAAAAGCCTGAGATGAATTGAAACCTCGTGGGTTCGAATCTCGGCTGAGATCTGAGAGTAAAATCTCGGACATTCACTGGACTGGTTATACGGAAAATGGTCTAAATTGCCTAATGGATTAAACATGTGGTTTTAAAAAGTGATAGATATCAACATAGTTGATTATTCACTATAATGCGTGTTTACTTTTTTAGACACTCTCTCTAGTGTTCTTCCATTCATATGACAGGTCAAAAGTTTTTAAAATTAGGCTTTAAAAGTATAGCAGGTCCAAAGTTTTAAGGTCTAGGTTCTTCCGTATGGCAGGTGCATTTCAATTCTTAAAATTCTCCCAGGAGCTCTCTCTCTCTCTCTCTCTCTCTCTCTCTCTCTCTCTCTCTCGAAAGAGAGAGAGAGAGAGAGAGAGAGAGAGAGAGCCCTTCATTGATTATCAAGTTGATCCAGAAGTGTTCACTAATATTAGTATTAAACTTCATGTTTCGAAAATCTCTTAAAAAATGGATATCATTAATGCAAAAGGAGTTCAATAAAAATTAATTCATTTGGTTGCTCTCTCAAGAACTCTGCCTCTTAACTCGATCTGAACAGGTTAACCATATGACACTGTACAGGCCAACACCGTTAATGAAATGCAATGAATTAAATGTAAATTCTCGCATTAATAGTCAGCTATAAAAATAAAAAAAGCTTAATTACAAATGATCAATCTGAATTTTGTCGGAGAGCAAACGGACTATTTAAAGGTAGCATTAAAAGGCACAACGAAGTTTGATATTAATTGACTAGAAAAGTAACGGATATATAATATTTGCATTAGTTCAATAATTTTACTTGTCAGAGATAAAATATAATGATAAATTATGCCTATGACAAAATATACTTTACAAATCAAATAGCAAAAACTCAGAAACTGAGTTTAACTTCAGTTATCTGTCTGTAAAATATACAATGACGCGAAGGACAGTGCATATGAACCGGACCGGGTGCCCTAGTGAGCCACAACATATACATGCATAGTGCCTAAGAGATCACGATACTGAATCAGATGCTGTAGAGTATATTGTGGTATACGCAGGCCGGTGCTGTAAATTAATATTATATTCAATTGACACGTGAGGACATGTACATGTATGTTGCAGTTGTATTACGCGATTAGGCCTATGTGAGTCTCGCTCTGTAGTCGTACAGAGGTCTACTGGTCTAGCAGACTTTATCACAAGAGCTATATGATAGGCTATACCTGACTTTTTCACATGATGTCTGTTTTTCTAAATGTTTAAATGATTTTCTGATACATTAGTTCCCAGCAGTTAGGATACGTGACTTAAGAGCTAGTTCAATGAGGATCCAATAAATCGACAAATACTGGCTCTGCTTTTATATAGAAATACTAGTATTTCTGTTCAATGCCTTATAGTTTAATAATTATTTTATGATTTTTTTTCAGATTCGCTTTAGTTCAAGGCCATCTTGAGTCATACAAGGTGTTGGTCTTAAGGTGAAGTAATAAAATCATAGAAGATCATCTTATAATTCCTGGTTGCGCAAGCTTGTATTTGTGCTTTCAAGTAGGCATTATTTGAACTGTAGAGGGTTAAAATAGAGGCAAACAAAAAGAGCAGCACACGGCTTAGAAATTGAGGAATTAATTAAGCAGTTATTAACATTTTCGGGTGCATAGCATTAAATACAATTAGGCCTTACTAAGACAGTTGTTTAGTGCTTAATATGACATGAATGCCTATTTGCCGGTGTTGTGTCCGGGACACTGAATACTGACACTTAACCGTTAATAACACGCATCGTAAGAGGCGACGAACCAAGAACTGCGGAAGGCAACGAAAAGCCACATCGGAAGCCTTATTTTCCCTAGCTATATGCTGCATACATAACATTACATAACAGCGCACTGGGTCAGGAAGCAGATGCTTGTTTAAGGCACATTTCCTCCTTCCTCTCCATGGTTATTATTAATCGTTGCTTTGATGGCGCACCAATTGCAGCCGTCGAGGATTTAAGAATAACCTGCAATCACCTTGGCATTTTTCCTTCAAAGCTGTCAACACTCGATCTTCCAAGATGGTCGCCCACAAATTACTAACCGAGGGCGATTTAGCTTAACTTCGATTATTGAAGTGAAACTAAACCAAGTGCTCTAAATTCTGCCGTCTCGGGAGCTAAATCCCGCCGATTCGAGTGAGGAAATTGACGTCACCTTAGCTGATATAGGCCTGTATAATATAATAATATATATACATGTGTGTGTGTGTGTGTGTGTGTGTGTGTGTGTGTGTGTGTGTGTGTGTGTGTGTGTGTATATATATATATATATATAGACATGTGTATATAATTAAACAAATTGCATGCGTTGTTTTAGTATTTGTGCAAATGGAGTACGCCTGTAGCTTGATTCTATAACTTTGGATGTGTTGTTTCCGCATGGCCGGTTATCATTGCTTAAAATATATTTATTTATACTTTTTATATTATATTTTATTACAAATGTTAGTTTTATTTGGGTCACTCATTTCTTCCACAAATTTCTCATAGCCGTTGTTTTAAAGCTGATCATTGAATCTTGATCTTTAGTTGTTAATGTTTGCTGTAACAGCTGCTTGAAGCTTTAAATGAGATTCAGTTGCTCTAGCTGCTACTGATCAGAGCTGCACTTTCTCAGCCTTTCTGCTGTAAACGTTGCTTCATACGTTGGAATACTTGATAAGGGATAAAATACAACTGATAGGCCTAATCTAAAAGATTTATTTCAGAATTAATAATTTAAGGCTTCATCACTGAGTTAGTTTAAACATAGTTACTGGAACTTCGTTGTTTCTATGTTTATTTATACTGGAGTTTCAACAGCTGCTGGTTGCAGCTGCGCAGCTGGCAGCTAAAGACATTGCTTAGCTCAGTGCCCCAGGGATCGCGCAGCTGTGGACCTGAGAAATCGCATATCTACATATCCTATCACACGCATATAAACACAACGCTGGAATATTCAGGTCAATAACTCGGCCTAGTTCTTACAATTACGCAAAACGTGTTAGGATTCGTGAATGCACGTCTGAGATAACCCAATGATGTTTGAACTCACATCTTTATTCACATGCATAGTGTGATGTAGTGTCAGCAGTACCCACACGTACAAACACGCGTACATAGACGTAGAGCAAGCAGTCAGTACTCGTACACAGGAACCTAAATTAGGCCCATTTAGCTTCAACTTATGTAACGGTACTCGAATAGTTTTCCAAATTTTAATATAGTAGGAGAGAGATATATTATATTATTTTGATTTAATCAGCGGTTGATGTATGATGCTAGTTTAATTAGTACATTATGTTATATGGCTACTAATTAAAGTTAATAAGTTTCAAGTATTTTTGTAGCATAAGCGAAACTTTCAGAGACGATCGGACTGGGAATCGATTCAGTACAGTCATGTCTGCTTATTAGTAATAAACAAACCAGTTAACAACGCGGCCATACTTGCCGACATATAATTGGCAGTTAAAAACTAGGTTACAAATACTTACATGTAGAAGGGGTGCGTCATGTGAAGCACACCGCGAAGAAAGCATTAAAATTTAAATAATGTAAAATTAGTATTAGAAAATCTACGGCATATAAGATGTTTTTACACTATGAGCTTCGCTTTCCATCTCTAAAAAGATGTACTATCTTCGCACTGACTGTTTGAGAGGACAATCTTTCCTATCCATCTAATGTCCATGAACTGAGACAAACACACAAACCTCCATTCCGTTAGTACCCTGCCTTGGACTGATTACCCGGATTTAAGCTCGCACCGTTTATGGATCCCTCACTCTGCTTTATTTTACTCAGCTCGGTTTTTATTTGGATCCACGGTGCTCACGTTTGTCATGGACAACAGTAGCACTCTAATCGTATTGTTGTTGTTGACATAACCGTTGAATAGCAGGAGGGCAGAACATAGAGGCTAAAGTTTTCGTGGAGGGGGGGGGCCTTAACACAGGGAACCCCGTTCTTCTAGCTCTCATTTTTCTAAAGTGCGTTTCTCTGTTAGGGGCCCATATTAGATAGGCCTACTACGAGATCTGTAAATACATTACAGGGGAGCTCGAAAAATTCTGACCCTTCCCCTAGAGCTCTCTCATTTCTCACTTTAACCACTGGCTGCACGCAAGATCGTCAAATGGGATTTCTTGCGCAAAAGTGTACAATATTGTAGAAACTAAATGTTGCTTTGAATAGAAGTCAGTAAGACTTCAGTGCAAATGCATACTTCATAGCATTATGCCATCTGCCTGAGAGAAAATATAAAAATCAAGATTTCAAGTTTACCACAAGATACACATGGAAAAAGAAAGCGGACAAATAAAGTATTTGCGACATGCTAAATATCTTATTATCAGTCATGCTATATAAATATTAATACATACTATTTTATAGTAATGCTATTGTGTTAATTTTCGTAAAAAGGTCGAAAAGTCTAATATATCTAGAATAGCTTTTCATAAATTAGGCCTATATTATTTCAGCTAATTTCCATGAAAAGTATCTCAACTATCGAAACATAAGAAGGCTTCTCTCTACTTCAGCTGCAAGCCTAACCTGCTTGAGGTAAATTCGCAATGAAACATAGCAAATAGTTACCAAAAACGTCTGTAAAGCTAAGGTTAACATCCTTTTTGAGTAGCTCATCCACGCTATGAATACGTTATGAATGTTATCGATGTTATGACTGTCATATTGGGATATGAACTTGTGTCCTTATTATTTAGCATATTAACTACCAAAACGGATATTGAATGGGTATAAAATAGTAATTGGGATTTATAGAATAAGTAACGTGAAATTAAAAAGCACTTGCAAATTGTGTGGAGGACCTTGGATATAAGAATTACAATTCTAAATTTAGCGTTTTATATAATTATCTTTAGACACGTTGTCTCTATATCTAACTTATAATAATCTAGATTCTTATGTTGGTAAGTGAAGCACTTTTACCTGCCATTTGATGCTGAAATTATCGTCCGGTACTCTATCTTAAGCTCAATAAATGAAATCTCGCGCATAGAAATACCCAAACTTCTCGGATTAATATGTCATAGTCTGCGTGTAGGCCCAATAGCCTATAGGGTCTAAATTTGCATAGTGGTGTGCAGAACCGCAGTGTAGGATTAGAATGTGCTCGTCGACTGTTGAAGCTGGAGGTACACTCCCTGGTATAGTCTAGGTGTAGAATATCTCACAGGCTTCTTGGACTGTTCATCCATTCTAGAACAGCGTGATAAACAGTGGCATTGCAGATAGCGCACTTATGAGATGAACGAAGGTTTGTAGTTCTTCCTTTATCAAATCAATTTATTTTAAACTCTTTTCAATACTTTTATGATTCTTGATAGAATATTTTATAGACCCATTTAATATATAGGGGATTGACTGATGATACGGTGTGTGACAGAGAAGATTGGAAAAGCTCTATTCGTATCCCGAATAGACCTTCAATCCCTAGCTAAACTGGGATTTAAGGGACGAAGAAGAGGAAGATGATGATGATAGAATATTTAATATAATTTGATATCTAGGATAGTCATCTTGCATTAGAGTCTACTGAGTAGGGTTAGAGAAACTTAGGTGAATTCATGAAGATATATGCCTACTGATTGCTAAAAGAGAGTTTTTAGGGAACAATATTTTCACTAAACGAGATCTGTTGAAAGTAGAGTGACCCGAGGTCGCTCATCACACAGCCAGATGACATGGTCGCAAGAGCGGATCCAGGAATTTTTTAAGGGGAGGTCCGAAATATTTTTTGAAAGTGTACATTTTTTGCTTATGCCCTGCCTTCTTCGGGACGTATGACGCAACCAGACAAATTTCTATGGGGGGGGGCTCAAAATTTGTTCACTGCAGCGTTCGGCTCATAGAGTGAGTGTATCCCCGTACCTTACCCCCCCCCGCTCATACCCGTACTAAAGTCAGCGGAAAACTTTTTTCCTCCAACTCATTGGTTCAAGCGAAAATTGAGAGCTACTGAAACGGTCAACATATTTCGGTCCGCTTCCATTGTACAGGGCTCCTAGTATATCCTAGAAAAAATCAAGCTATTGTAACTGCGTTCCCTGTCGTACCACCAGCCCCCCCGCCCCCCAACCACTGCCATTACTAACATGTTTACACATCGAAATTGCAATAAAAACAATGAAAATATACCCTGTCTTACCCTCCCCCCGGCCCCCCAAACCACTGTCATTACTAACATATTTAAACTTCGAAATTGCCATAGAAACAATGATAATATACCCTGTCTTATCTCCCCCGGCCCGCCCCCCCCAACCACTGCCATTAAAAACATATTTAAACATCGAAATTGCCATAGAAACAATGAAAATATAGTTTACATTTTTTTATCGTCGGACCTAAGGGGGCCCGGGCCCCTGGATCCGCCACTGCATGGTCGTCAGCTAGATAGCATGGTCGTCAGCTAACTACTTTGCTTCTCACTGATGACCGATTATGTTAAGGCTAAAGGCGGAGACCTAGTTTAACGTCAGTTTCCTGTCTCGAAAGCATATCAGTGACAGGCGAGCTCTGGATTTTAACCCTGCACGTACGCCTTACTAAGTGACAGTCGGATATCTTAACGATATGCTATCGATCCATCCAAGTAATTATTTATTTGTTAAGCATATATTTTTAATTTTGTATATTATTTAAAGTATACTGCTGTTTGCTAATGTGAACGGTACAGTTAATTAGCCTGTTAGCGGAGCTAGGTGTTTGGACGATACGGACCACGGGCTATATTTGCTATATAGATTTTTGAACAACAAAGCGACTGTTTCTATATTGATGTCCGTCGTAGAATGCTCTGCAAGATTCGGTCGAGTTTTGTCATTTTATCTCTACACAACAAACATAGTGGTATTTGTATTCAAGACATATATTCGAGTACTGCACTTCATTTAATTGTACAGAAATCGCTGGATTATAATTCATTGTAATTCTCTTTATGTCAATATTAATTCTGATAAATAATTTGAATTAAGGTAATTTTAGTTATCTATATATGAATATATTTACTAAATATAAAGAAGCGCTAATGAAGACTTTTGAATTGGCAGCTATATCCTTTGCATGATTAATCCTTCAAGGGTCCTAGATGATATTCAATTCACTATCGTCTAACCTACAGGCGAACTCAAATTACTTGGTTACAAGAATAATGCGATATGCCTTTGCTCATATCCCGTCCACGAGTTACGAATTTTATAAAAGTCGATTTGCATCTGCTTTACTGAAAAGCTGCAGTAATTCACATCTGAAATACTGAAAAGCTGCAATAATTCTCATCTGCCTTACTGAAAAGCTGCAGTAATTCACATCTGAAATGCTGCAATAATTCTCTTCTGCCTTACTGAAGAGCTGCAGTAATTCACATCAGCTTTACTGAAAAGTTTAAGGTTTAGTTATCCACATAGAGTTCAATTTGAGTGCTTTTGGTACATTTTTTATGCATATGAACCGAATAGCACAGTACGAAGCAGTAAGGAGTTTAAAAAGCTGGTTAAGCTAACGTCAATTTCCTCACTCGAATGCGATCGCAGGATTTGAACGGCGAACCCAGGATTTGAACCACGCACATACTGATCCGCAGTTGAATATCTTACCGACATCGCCACCGGCTCCAGCCAGTTAAGGTCTGATTCGTCACCCTAAGTCGACGGCAATGATGATTGAGTTCATTTCATGCTCAACTTGGTTAAATAGCCATTGTTGCTACTTACTGAATTACTATGACTTGTTCTCGTTGTTAACGTCTTAGAATCTAGGCAACCTGAATGCATTAGCTGATAGGTATTATATTGATCTGTTGTTGAACAATCTCTGATTCCATTTTGTGAAAATATAGGTGAGCTGGTATGTGGAATTAGATTTGTGCATGGCCTTAAAGTGAATTAACACTTGAGATCTCTCGGCGACAATATTATGCTTCAGGCTGACTCAGCAACAGCTCAAGTCTCGAGGCTTCCAGTGAGCCGTAATCTGCTTATACTGCAGCGAATGTTCACTTTATGCTTATTTTTAAAAAACTGGTAAAGCTAATGTTAACGTAAGTCTCCTTACTTGAAAGCGATATCAGTGCGGGCGAGCGTAGGATTTGAACCCCGCCCATACTGATCCGTGGTCGAATATCTTACCAACATCGCCACTGGCTCCAGCCTTACTTCAAACATAAACAGCTTTAGTGTACACTACAGGTTAACACAGGTTCAGTGTACACTACATGTTAACACAGCTTCAGTGTACACTACAGGTTAACACAGCTTCAGTGTACACTACATGTTAACATAGGTTCAGTGTACACAACAGGTTAACATAGGTTCAGTGTACACTACAGGCTAACAGATACAGTGTACACTACAGGTTAACACAGATTCAGTGTACACTACAGGCTAACACAGCTACAGTGTACACTACAGGCTAATACAGCTTTAGTGTACACTACAGGCTAACAGGTACAGTGTACACTATAGGCTAACACAGCTTCAGTGTACACTACAGGCTAACATAGGTTCAGTGTACACTACAGACTAATACAGCTTTAGTGTACACTACAGGCTAATACAGCTTTAGTGTACACTACTGTTTAACATAGCTTCAGTGTACACTACATATATATGTTCTATCTTGTATTCTCTTTATAAATATCTATTTCTCTTGTCATTTATTTAATTAGTAAATATTATAATTACTAATTATTGTGATGCCTGTGCTACAGATGATCAGCTCTCCAGGACGTCAGAGTCAGGTGGGTAGGGGGAGCATGAGGGGCTCAATAGGGAACGGGGGAGGGGAGGGTGGTCTATTTGAGGAAATGTTTGATTTAGGAAACGTCATCAGTAGGTACGTCTATTTCTCTTGTCACTTATAACTAACTTATACTAACTTATACTAACTAACTAAATTATTCTTTTACTAACTAACTACTAACTATATGCTAATTATACTGACTAACTAACTTATAATAATTAACTAACTTATACTAATTAACTAACTTATACTTATACTAACAAGCTTAACTTATACTAACTTATAACTAACTAACTTATAACTATTTTCGGTATATTAAAGAATATCTGGCACTAAATATAAACTCGGACTCAATTAATTTATTCATCTTACCTATGTTTGGATTAGCTGCTGGATTTATGTTACTGCCCGTGTTGTGTCCGGGCCACTGAAGAATAGAACAACGTAAACTGCATGTGTCGCAAGAGGCGACTATGCAAGAGCGAACTGGGGAAGGAAACGGGAAATCACCGCAGAAGCCATTTTTTCCAATCTATAGGCTACATAAGGTGTGCCTTTTATGATAAGACTAACTTATTAATCGATGGAGTGCTCTTTATGTATCGCGAAAGCTGAGTTTGAGAAGGAATATATACCTTGGACCTGCCTCTTGACAGAACACTAGAGAGAGAGTTTCCAGAGGTTTCTGGTGGTTTTTTAACTCGAAGCAGTGATTTATATTCCTCTTGGATGTACCTGATATCTATTCTGAACGCCAAATCTTCAATGCAGTGTACTGCCTATTTTCTTGTCGAATGTTTCTTTCTGCGAAGTGTTATAAGTAATATGAAACCATACACCTGGACGAGCAACCTCTCTGTAAGAGATTGCAAACTGGAATTAACTGAACCGTTGCTATATGGAATTTCCTAAAGGAGCTGTAGAATTGAGCGCGTGAAGTGGACCAGCTCTAGAATTGAGTGTAGATTAGGGACTTGGCAGTATTCTGTATGAACTAGGCCAGGTACTAGGGCCTGGTTGCATCTGCTCGAATATAGCAGACGACAAGTAATCAATATAACGATATTTAATACGCTGTCATGGTCGATGGTTTACAGACAAGTCAAATTATCTAGTTTTTGTTTTACTCTCAGGTATTCCTTGTCTGGTATGTTGGCAGTGAGCTAGTAGTATGTCGGTTAGATGTCCCACTACGGATCAGTAGGTGCAAGGTTCTAACCCAGTCCTCGACCCGTCATTGATAAGTTTTTTATTCTAAACTTTAGCAGTAATAGTTTGCAATGCAGTAGAACTGGAAGATCGACGTAGTAGCCTTCATTTTCTTTCAGAAATGCTCTTGCAATTTAGTAGTCCTCCCTGATATTATTTTGATGTCGGTTGCATAATAATTCGCTTAAATTTTAAATGCATTTCCTTTGATCGTCACAATTGTTTGGTTTGCATAATATTACTTGTTTGTACTGTGTAACTAAAGTTTTAAGTTCTAAACACTAATTTTAAACGATATCCAACTTGAGGGTCTCAGTGTTTAGAGTTTAGACGATGTTAGGCCTACTTCAAATCTTCTGTCATCTTCTTCTTCTTCTTCTTCTTCTTCAGTGCACTGCCAAGTGGCAGGTTCAAGGTACATATTTATACACAAAGTCTGTTTTCTCGCTCCATAAGAGCACTCCTTAGATAACAAGTTAATCCCTTCACAAAGACTGTGCCTTATCCATATTTTATGTAGCCTATAGCTTGGGAAAAGTATGGATTCTGAGGTGGTTTCCCGTTGCCTTCCTCAGTTATTTGGATTAATTACCATTTAATCCTGGGGGAAAATATTTTATGGTGAGGTGGGTCCCCTCGTGCCATCCTCAGCTCCTGCCTTTAGTCGCCTCTTACGTACACGCGGCAGATTGTTTGCGGTTGCCCTATTCTGCAGTGGTCCATCCACACCCGAGCAAAACACGGGGATCTTCTGTCATATGTGGTGGTAAATGGTACGATGTTGCACTCTTTGGATATTGTAGCATAAGTTTTTTAAGTATTTTTATAGCAGTTTATATTTCGACACTCTTTTTGATAACATGTATATACGCTTTGCTTTCTGTAGGATAGGTTATCTGATATTTAGAAAGTGTACGCTGTCGATACGTTGTTGACTTGTTGCGTGTTTTGATTATTTTAGAGTCAGTTACCTTGTACTGAAAATAATTATATACACTTTGCATATATTAACAGCGTTGTAATAATGCAAAGAAAATTTTAGATTGTTTATAAGATAGGATACTTTGCAGATATTGTTGTTCACTTTGTATTGTAGAGGAAGTTATTCAGTGTTTAGACGATGCACACATCGCTATACTGGTGCTCAGTATGCCGTTAAAATCATTGATCTATTGAAATACACGGAGATAACTGGTCGGGCCATTAAAGGTTTGATTAAACAATATTTCGCTATGTAACGAAATTAACTGATTTGAGGTCGGACTTTGAAATCCGCTTATTTCGCTGAAGGCGTCATTAGCGATAAGCTGAGCCGAATGTAGTGAACGAAAAAGTTAGCCGAATGCAATGTCTACCCTGCTGCTCATCCCTTTTTAAAATTAATCATAAAATTTGCAATATTCAGGGTAATGCAAATGTAATTATCTCACATCTAAGAATTACTGTTAGCTTGCATAGTCGTATCCTCCTGACTCAGTTTAAAGTGTTTGATGATATTGCCATCTGTAACAAGGAATTAGTGTGTATTAGCTTTATGTAAGTGTAGTTCAAGTTCTTTATTCTTTGACGACTCCTGATTGTACTGTAACTTTTTAAAACCCGAGTTACACAATAATGACATTCAGTAATCTTCTCTCATAGTTAGCTAATGCCTATTGGTGTCATATGACCGATTCGTAAAGCTATGAATAATGTAAAACAATTTAGATCAAAATATATCATTATGTGGTCATAGACGAGATCCACGTGGGAGTGATTAGATGTGAAAGGAAGTATGTGGGAGAGGATGTTGATTCGTGTGAGTGAGGGATAGGCTAGCAATATGAATAATAGATAATTTTATAAGAGCGGGTGTAGCTGGACATAATGTATGATGCGCTTTGGGAGAGTGGAATAGAGTGAGAGAAATATGTTCAGGCTACAATCAGACAGACAAATAGACAGACGGACGGACAGACAGACAGACAGACATACAGACATATAGATAGAGAGACAGACAGACAGACAGACTGACTGACTGACTGACTGACTGACTGACTGACTGACTGACTGACTGACTGACTGACTGACTGACTGGCTGACAGACAGACAGACAGACTGACTGACTGACTGACTGACAGACTGACAGACAGACAGACAGACATACAGACAGAGACAGATAAAAGACGGACAGATAGAACTGAAAGAGAATAAGATAAACAAACATAGGGAATAGACAAAATAGAAATGAAGCCAAAAACGTTTTTTTCTTACGCTGTTAACAAAAAGCTAAACTGAACCATGTAGTGAATCAGTTGTCAACAAAACTATTTGGAACTATGTAAAGAGCGTATTCTGATTTATGTATGAGTTCTTAGACAATATTAATTAAAAAGGAATTATTATGGAAGTTAGTGATCTACAACAAAGACGTACATGTAGGCCTAATTTCTAAAAAATAAGCTACAATGCTAATACTTAAGCCACTAATTAACTATGCTACTGCTTAAACTACTAGTTGCTAAGAACTAAATTAGTCTAGAAAAACTGCAGAAAGTACATGTAGAGTTATGGCGTGAGAGTGAACGAAAACGTAGTATAAAGGAAACGGATGAAGGGATTAAAACAAAACCTTGACTATTAGAGTAATGTGCGAACTATTCTTCAATATGCAGGCTATTGTAATTATTTTATGGAATTCTAAATTGGCTAAATTATTGAAAACTTCAGAAAATGAATGAAATTCTTTACTATTGAATCAACTTCAATGAATGAGGCTATTTAGTGATATATTGTACATAGAAAAACCAATTTTTAAAGCAAAGTAATTGAAATGTTGACATTCTCTTGACCATAAATTTCTACATGTACAATTTGTACAATACAACCTGATGCAGTAATTAAGATCATTTATATATATATATATATATATATATATATATATATATATACAATATTATGGAATTCTTAATTTCGATGACTTAAGTTTACCACAGATTTTATTCATTTCTGTATTAATTGGTAAAATAAATGTAAAGAGACTGAATAATTTAGTAATATTGTGCTTAAAATCAAGGTCAGAAGCATGGTGCTTCTCTTCAATAAAGCTCCTCATACTCGAGCTATCGCCACAAAAGAAAAATCCAATTTATTGTAGCGATCAAGTTGTGTTATACATGTAACAATCAAAGTTTAGTACTGAGCGCGGATTTAGAGATTTTTTGAAAGAGCGTTTGAAAGATTTCATAATAATTTATGCTAAATGGAATGTTTCGGATTTGTTATCGGACCCTTAAAGAATCGATTAACCGTAAAAGCCCTTTAAACAATGCCTGAGGAAGGCCAAAGAATGCAACCTCAGTCATTACATTTATCTCTAGCTAAAAACTATCGTAAGGTGTGCATATATATTATTTTCATATTTCGTAGCCTGTTTAAATGCATTAACTTGTTAATCGAGGTGGTGTTCATTCTGAAGCGTGGCGGAAGACTGTGAGTAGGAACGTGTACCTTGGACTAACCGCTTACCAGAAAACAAAAGAGATAAATGTAAAATATACTTTTAAAATGTGTAAGAACTCTTTACCTACTAATCTTCGCTGTTGTTCGACTCTTTCAACTTTCTCTGGCATACTTACATGTATGACATATCTTATCCCACCATAGACATACTCTGTCTATCCTGACCATTTTTTGATCACAGTAGCGGCTTTCATTTCAGGACCTTATGTCTCTTCAGCATGTTTCTTTTGCAGATTGATCTGTGTGAATTGATCTTAAGTGATGTGTGCTGTGGGGCACAGTGGGGGTCGTCCTTGACATCATCCTTGGATGAGGAAACGGACGTTACATTTCTATTATTATTATTAATGTTATTATATATATATATATATATATATATATATATATATATAAGATTTATGGAGAATATATATGGTGTTTTTCTTTATGACAGATTTAAAGCGAGAATCGTTCATATGTCGCAGACTGAAACATCCCCACATAGTTGAGTTAATAGAGACATACACTTACGACGGGCGAGATTATATGGTCTTCGAGTAGTAAGTAGTTTTGTAATTGAATCTGCTTTCATTAATCTTTCAGTTTGTAGCAGGGAAAGGCACACATGCCGCCTACTGTAGGATGAATTATTAATGTTCATTCATAATGAATCAATTAGGTCCAACTGTAGGGCTTATTCAACGCTTAATATAGACAAATTACTCTGGTCAAAAGGTCAGTGAAGGCTAGCCTGCAGTACCAGTTGACAACTAATTGTCCATAACTTGTGTAGCAAAGACTACCTTTAGCATTAGAAGCATTTTTGTTATAAAATTGCTATTAGAACTGATATAGCTGGTATAAATAATGTTAACATCAGTTTCCTCACTCGAAAGCGATGCAAGTGACGGGCGAGCCCAGGGTTTGAACCCCACACATACCGATCCGCTGTCGAATATCTTACCGACGTCGCCACTTAACAATAATAATATTCGTTATAGTGAAATGATCAACCATGTTATGTCCGTGATTGATCATTGTATATTTAATAAATTGTTTCTAGTTAGTTTCTTCATTTAATACTGATATCAGTTATCAATTGGCTACTAAGATAGTGAAATTCTGATACATATTATGGATTCTACTATGGGTACTAGTACTGCTAGTTCCTATTAGGGGCAATACTAGATGTACTACTAGAGGTACTAGTAGTCCTTACTAAGGGTACTACTAGAGGTACTAGTAGTCGATACTAAGGGTACTACTAGAGGTACTAGTAGTCGATACCAGTGGTACTACTAGAGGTACTAGTAGTCGATACCTGTGGTACTACTAGAGGTACTAGTAGTCAATACTAAGGGTACTACTAGACGTACTAGTAGTCGGTACCAGTGGTACTACTAGAGGTACTAGTAGTCGGTACGAAGGGTACTACTAGAGGTACTAGTAGTCGATACTTGGGGTACTACTAGAGGTACTAGTAGTCGATACTTGGGGTACTACTAGAGGTACTAGTAGTCGGTATTAGGATACTACAAATCGTGACTAGGCGTACTAGTAGTCGGCAAGTGGCACCTGTACCCGTTGGATGGCGACACGTGTTCATTAAAGCGCCGCATTTATTTCAGCACATGTTTTTTCAGATCTTTTGGGTTGAAGCGATTAGTAGTGACATATGATGGGGGACGTCCCTGACAGCATCCTTTTATGAGGAAACGGACGTTAAACCTTTAGTATTATTATTATATTATTGTTGTTAAATTACCGCAGGTGTAAAGAACTCGAGGTTTGATAAAAACGATTCAAGCACTACGTGCTGAACCGCCGCCGGGCTATTCATGGGGTCCATGGTTTCCATGGTCACCGGAACAACTTCGTACCCTAAGGACAGATCCCGGTACTTATCCATTTTCTTAGAGGCGGCAAGTTCAGCAGCTCCACCGGCTGTGTCTGAAGTTGTATTCAGATTGGAATTTGCCAAAGTGTCAATGACCGTGACATCCCATGCGGCACATTTACTGTTGCACCAGGGCACTAAAGTCATGCCATCCGGGCGCTTGCCGTCTGATCTGGACTATTATTATTATTATTAGTATTATTATTATTATTATTATTATTCACTTCTGTGGTGTAGTTTATTGCTGTATGTGTGTTTCAGTGTGGAGGGCACTGATATCTGCTATGAGATAGTGGACAGAGTAGCTGCAGGATTCGTCTATAGCGAAGCTGTGGCCAGGTCTCACTTCTCATTCTTCTTTTCTATAATTCTATATATTAGTATTAGCGATTGACTAAATCCTTTAATGTTTACAGTTTTGCAATTTTCACACAATTTTAAAAGTGTCAGTGTACTAGGGGTACTATTGTTTCCATTGAAGGGTTGAAGTATTATGCTCGAGTTGTGGCGAAGTTGAACAATTCTTGACGTCCCTGTTATCATCTTCCGAATGAGAGCCAAACGTTAAATCGTAATAGTTAGATGGATTTATCTGCAGTGATTATTGGTTTAGTAAGTAAACAAACAAATACGTGAGTGAATAAATGTCTGACTGATGAATGAATGATTGAGAAAATAAGTGAATGAGTCATGGAATGAATGAACTAAAGTGTGATTGAGTGCTTAAAGCTAGTGTTAGCGTCAGTTTCCTCGCTGGAAAGAGATGTCAGTGGCGGGCGAGCCCAGGATTTGAACCCCGCACATACTGATCCGTGGTCAAATATCTTACCGACATCGCCACTGGCTCCAGCCAAGTGAGTGATTGAGTGAGTAGTGAGTGAGTGAGTGAGTGAGTGAGTGAGTGAGTCAGTGAGATTGACAGAGATATTGAGCGAGAGTGCTTGAGAGAGTCATTGAATGAATGAATGAGTGATTGAGTGTGTGAGCGAGCTAGTGATTGCGCTACAGTTATTACATTTGACAACTGTCAGAATGCTTCCGTACTAGGCATTCTTCATTAAATCGTGGTTTAAAACTAGACTATTGTCTGACTGGTTGGCGGTTGATTGATTGGTTGATATATTACAGTCATTATATAAGGCAGCTCTTAGAAGCCCTGCATTACTGCCATGATACACATTCAGTCGTTCATCGTGACCTTAAACCAGATTGTATTCTACTTGTCAATCAAGCAAGCTCCGCCCCAATAAAACTGTCTGGATTTCATAGCTCCGCCCTTCTCGACGAAACTGGATTTATCAATGATGGTAATACTTTGTATTTTGTAAATTTTTTTACTACTTGTTAAATGTCGTTACGATTTGCTGTTACGTGCATAGGCCCATGGGCATATATAGGCCCACAGGCCAATAGAGATCTGCATAATCCTACAGCAGGTAATGTTTAAGACATAAGATCTTCCATTAATTTGTAATTGTTTACTTTTTTATTACGTATAGTTACACACATGACATAACGCATGTGCTACATAGTTTTCATTCTTAGTTGCTGTTTTTGTAGTTTTCGTTTCTTCCTTTTCGTCTTCATGGTTATTAGTAATCGTTGCCTTTTGAATGGCCCTTTGAAATGGCATAATCCAACAATCATTTTTATATTGCAAATATTTCAAAGGGAAATTGTTAAGCATTATCAATAAGGCAACAATTTTATGAATGACTTTTATGTCTGTAATTCTGATCTCTCTTCGATATTGCATTTTACTGCGCATAATTTATGACACACCACTGCGCTAATTTACTGTGTTTTGCTATATTTCACTGTTCTGTACATAGCATAGAGTTTTCTTACGGTGATACAGTGCACCTACTGTTGTTCGCAGGTGAAATCCTTGGCACTCGAGACTACTTGGCTCCTGAAATGCTTAAACGTGAGCCATATGGCAGAGCCGTTGACATGTGGTCATCGGGAGTCATGCTGTATCTACTGCTGAGTGGGCAGCTTCCTTTCATTGGATCAACCAGCGATAAACTGATTCAGAACATAATACATGGTGCCTTCAATGTATGTATTTTGGACACTACACTCTGATCATCAGATTGGATTTGGTATCGTAGTGTTTAATGTTGTCGTGGACGACAGGAACACTCTAATTACGTTATTGTCGCTGTTTTTTTGTTTACTTTTGCTGCCAAAAGTGGTTTTGATATAAATGCATTTAGTGGTTATATTCATTCTTATAATGCGGTCGTTTTTGCTATGCTTACATGTACATGTATATAACGTTCTGAGTGCAACAGAAGGCTAAGGAACAACTTCCTGACTGGAGCTTGAGTCCTCGAGTTTGTCAGTCGTATGATCTGTCCCGTGTGGAATTTTTCCTCTTTGGAAAAGTTATGACTAACTGGCGAGATTTGGACTTGAACTCGGTACTTAATGATTACAGGCTTCATTTATTGCTGATGACTAATTGACTAAGTGATTGTCTGTGCAGTTATCAGGTCCTCAGTGGACCGGCATATCGGATGAAGCCAAGAACCTAATGTGCAGGATGTTGGATGTGGATCAGCACCGCAGAATATCTGCCTCGGAGGCTCTTAGGCATCCATGGATCTGTGTGAGTAATATATCAAGTATTTATCTTATTACTTTTTTATCTTACTATTTTACGTTATTATTTTATCTTATTATTATTTTATGCTGCTATTTTATATTATTATTTTATCTTATTATTATTTTATGTTGCTATTTTATATTATTATTTTATCTTATTATTATTTTATGCTGCTATTTTATATTATTATTTTATCTTATTATTTTAATCTCAATACTCATATTTTATTTATTAGTATATCTTAGGATCTTTAACAATTGCGAATCTAGCCTGTTATATAAGTCAATTTTAGCAATTTATTGATTAATTATTTTATTGATAAATAGCCATATTAACATTTTGAATGCATAACTAATAACTATGTAGTTTTATTTTAGTTGTGTAACTACTTGTATGTTGATTTGTTAGGACAAGCATAGGCTCTCAAGAAAACATCTGCAGGAAACAGTTGATGAGCTGAAGCACTATCTAATTAAGAAAGAATTGAAGGTACCGTAGCAACATATGTTTACATCTTTTAAATTGATGCCAACGTCGTCATCTATTTCAGTATTAAAACTGTTTCGTAAGTATTTTTAAAGCCTATGAGAGTTTATAGCTATCGGTTTAGTTTAGAGTTAAAATGGATATATGTAGATCGTGTAATTTAGCTAATAAATGTCTTGAGATTAGAAAGAGTTTCTTGCTATTAGTCATATTGGCTAGCAGTAGTTTCCAGTGTTGATTTAGTGAATGAAAGTAGGTAAATCGACAGCCGCACTTAGCTTCGTATTGAGGATGATAGTGAAAATCGTATTCGGATTCTGGACAAAATTTTAAAAATACCAATTGCAATTAGGTGCGATAAAGATTTCTATAGGGCTAAACAACTTGTAATACTTTACTGAACATATACTGCAAAAATAATGAAGCTAAGTTTATGCTCCAATCTCATATCTCATAGAATACTGTCCAATACGGTATAGTATTAGTGGTCTCCTGTTTTTAGGGTATATGGCGCAACGGTTAGAGTCTTCGCCTCTAAAGTAAGTGGTCTGGATTCAAAGCCAGATCAGTCAACACCTAAAGGCACTACACTAGATCCCAGGTAGGGTAATCATGCACCGGAGATTGCTGCCAGTTGACTCTATCTACTACAAAGATATGGTTTATCACGGAAAGGATTTTTTTAATAACGTGTCATGAACTTGTAAACTTGATGCTGCTTTAAAATATATTTGAAAAACCTTCCGTTTTTGTTACTGAAACTGGAGGAGATATGGCTTGTTGTACAGGACGTGAGCGTATCCAGCAATGGTACAGACTGGAGTGAGGTGGGAGATAGCGATGGGAGAGGAGTTGATGGAGACATTCCTCACATTTCAAAAAGACCAATTTCCGTCACCGGTCCTACCACTCCAGCCGCTGGGGCAGGCCTCCAGTGGCCCAGGAGAAGGGCTACATCAGCGGCCACTAGCCCCTCCTCCTTCCCTCGTAGTGGTTATATCTCTCCCTCTTCATTGGCCATCAGAGATTCTGCCGTCGGTGCGTTGTTTTTATTACTACATTTATCCAAGAACAGAGACGTGCAATATATGGTAGTTATTACTATTGCCAATTTTTTTCTATAATACCTTTTTAGTAGTTACTAGGCGTAAAGAAAGACAAGGACTCGTGTAGTGTTCTGGTTACTGAGGAATAGACCGACCGTAGACTGCACGTGTCGTAAAAGGCGTCAAAGCACTAAGATCGAAACAATTTCAGAAAGGGCATTCGGTCGCTGAGCGCCTAGGCTCCAGAAATGTCTAAAGGAATTTTTAAGACGAAGCGAAAAGTTTGAGGAATGGAGGAGATCTATTCGTATCCCGACCCTAGTTAAACTGGGATTCAATGGAAGATGATGATAATGTTTATTATTTTACTAAAATTAATTTAGCTTTGTTTATGTCATTCATTGAAGGGTATATTCAAAATAGCCTTTTAAGGGGTAGTCAAATTTTTACTTTGAAACAGTGTAAGTATGATTACGAAGTTATTCTAAAATCACTAATTTTCACTTACAAGTCAAACTGTATACGTCTTATGCAGAAACTCTAGTCACAGATCAGCCAGATTAAATATATATCTGTTCATTTAAGCTAGATAAATAAAATCAAGTATACCGAAGGAAGAATATGAGCTATTATTATTTACATTTCTCTGGAATGGCTCAATATGTGTGTATCGGTATAGTACGTATCGCTCTGTATCCGTAAAGTGCATTTTGCAATTTTGTCAAATCAATGGATCTATATTGATTTATGATAAAAAATAAAAACTGAAATGAAACAAATATAAATTTACGCTTATACTAATTTGTTCAATTATCCTTCGATTATTTCAGAGGCAGTTGAAGATCTGCTGAACTCGATGGAGAGTTGTGGCGATATATCGTTGCCTTCAGCCTGCAGTCCCGGCTTCCTTCAGAACTTCCTCATCGACCCTGAGTGTCAGGCCTTACTGCGGGTAATCATAATAATAATACTAACAATAATAATAATAATAAAAACTGTATTCCTCTGTAATTAAGTAATTAAATAAAGTCTCTCTTTTATCCTATATTTTAGCCCAGGGCCTTATACAGCCCAGGGCAATTACAATAAATTATAATAATACTAGAAGAAGAAGAAGAATTTTTTAATGCAGTCTGCTTCAATCAGCAATTCTTTTAAGCAGATAGATGACCTCGAGTAGCCGGGCGGCGATTCAGCACGTATTGCTCGAATCGTTTTTATCACACCTCGGGTTCTTTACCTACCCGGGTAAAAAAATAATAATAATAACCTGCGACAATTTCTATAGCGGTGTCATGGCCGGTGTCCAGTCTTTGAGACCACTTTACAGGTTCCTAGCAGGTTATTACTAATGCTTTCCATGCTTTATCATGTCTTTACTATTGATAGCGCCAATCGGCAGCAAGCTCCGATAATTAATTAACCTTCCATGGGCCCAAGAGGATATCGTTCATTTGTTGACTTTGGGCTTTGAATCCAGGCCACTTGTATCCTAGGCGAACACTCTAACCGATACGCCATATTACGCCGTTACGGTACTTATAAGAGCTTTGTGGTATATTTTGTATGATATATGCTGTGTTTGGATCTAATAAACATATTTCTCTCTCTCTCTCTCTCTGGTACATTTTTGGAGCCAGCGTCAAGTTGGCTCCGCAACATTCTCTTATAAACTTAAAAACTATATATAAAATTAGAGCTCAGTTACTGCTATCTATCTATCAATCTCTCTCTCTCTCTCTCTCTCTCTCTCTCTCTCTCTCTCTCTCTCTATATATATATATATATATATATATATATACACATATATATATATATATATATATGCACATATATATATATATATATATATATATATATATATATATATATATATATCTCTTAATCAATCTCTCTAAAAGCAGCGGTTCCACAGTGATTGTCGCACTCGTCGCCCCGTGCACAGTTGCCTAACGGATTTAACATGTGGTATTAAAAGTGATAGATATCAACGTAGTTGATCATTTCACTATAATGTGTGTTATTATTATTATTGAATAAAGAATGAAAGTATGACTTCAGCGACCGCAGTCATCAATTTATTAACAACGCCATCAGTGTGGTGTCGAACGGGATCAACTCTAAAGCCGTGGTTCTGTTTTGGACCATTCGTATTGTCGCCTGTATTTTAATTTTAATTCTCCTCCATTGCGAGTTGTCAGTATGCTCCTGCTAATTTCACACAGCAGCTGCTGTTTATATGTAACTGCTATGGCAGCTGCTACTGCTGTTATCTTTTTTGTTTTGTTTTGTGCGTATAGTTACACACATGACATACCGCATGTGCTACATAGTTTCGTATTGTAGTAGTTATAGTTTGATAGTTACGTGTTTGAAACCTTCTGTTTTCTTGGTTTCTTTTTTTTGTTTAGTTTTCGTTATTTCCTCTTTTCTCTCCATGGTTATTAGTAATCGTTGCCTTTTTGTTGGCGCATCAATTGCAGCTGGCGCGGATTCAAGAATGACCTTCCAACACCCTCGGGATTGATTTTCCTTCAAAGCTGCCAACACTTGGACTTTCAAGGTGGTCGCCCATAAAGGCGCTATGGAACTTAATTTCGTTGGACCGATGCGCCATTTAACCGGGTGCTCTAAATCCCGCCCCAAATCTCACTGTTGTAGGCAACAACTTGTAGCATTAGCTACTAGTGATGGTATTTCATTGCCTAGAAGCTACAGCTGCTGATGCCACACTGTTATAGCAGATGTTACTTTAGACGTCACACTGCTGTAGCAGCTGCTATGTTTGATATCAAGCTGCTACAGCAGCGACTCCATTTATTTTCACACTGATCTAACAGTGGCTACATTTGATATCGCACTGCTATTAGAGCTGCTACTGCTGTTGAAACTTTTGCATAGCAAACAGCTGCTGGTTATCGACAGTCGTTATTCACGACTATTGCTCGTCGTTTCGTACAGTCGTAGTAACTTATTCATTGAGATCGATAAGATGGGATAAGCCGTCCAGCTGTCCCACAGGAAGACTATTCGTCTGCACTGATCCGCGTCACTGTACGGCGCCTTTAACGCCTCCTGCCATGCTGCTAGAAATACACCGGCCCAGTGCTGCAGCACATTGGTGCTGTAGAGTGGTGCAGCACATGGGTTAGGTGCTGTAGAGTCCTGCTGCACATACGTTAGGTGCTGTAGAGTGGTGTTGCACATTGCTTTGATGTGACGTAACGATGCAGCACATGGGTTTAACGTGACTTAACGATGCAGTACATTGGTTTAACGTGACGTAACGATGCTGCACATGGGTTTAATGTGACGTAACGATGCTGCACATGGGTTTAACGTGACCTAACGATGCTGCACATGGGTTTGATGTGACGTAACGATGTTGCACATGGGTTTAACGTGACGTAACGATGCTGCACATGGGTTTAACGTGACGTAACGATGCTGCACATGGGTTTAACGTGACGTAACGATGCTGCACATGGGTTTAACGTGACGTAACGATGCTGCACATGGGTTTGATGTGCTTAGTGTGCAGTTCAAGTGTTAGTGTATGATCATATCAAAGTTTAGTCTACAGTAAAGTGCTCGATGAGTTTAGAAATTGCCGTTTATTCATAAGCCATAGATTTGTAACTGAGTCGCACATACACACACGCTACATGTTTTTGTACGATTAGTATTTCAGTTATTGTGGAAGCTGATTGTATTTGCAGGACCTACATGTTTTTATTCAAATGGTACTTTAGTTATTGTGAAGAGCTCATTGTATTTGCAGGGCCTACATGTTTTTATACGATTACTATTTAAGTTATTGTGGAAAGCTGATTGTATTTGCAGTTGTACGACAGGGTAGATGAGAGAGGCTGGACGGTGCCTAAGCGTCGACCTGTCAGCGCCGCTCAGTGTGCCACCACTGTTAGTAGTAGTGCCCAAGTGCCAATCAATCAATCAATCAATCAATGGGTCAATCAATCGATGGATCAATCAATCGATGGATCAATCAATCGATGGATCAATCAATCAGTACATCATTTAATCAATCAATCTATCATTTAACCAATCAATCCATGAATCTATTAATCAATCCATCAATCAATTAATAAATCAATCAATCAATCGATGGATCAACCAATAAATGCATGAATCAATCAATCAATCAATCCATCAATTAATCAATCCTTCGAACGATCAATTAATCAGTCTATTTATAAATAAATAAATCGCTCATTACATCAATCCTTCAATCGATGTATCAGTCAGTCAATAAAATCCTGAAACTTTCCTAAAGCAAGCAATTAGTTTTAGTAGTTTCACTTTTGTTGTAGTAATTTCGTTTAAATAATGAATTGAGTATTTTGTGGTAATTTTGTGATTTTATGTATTTGTATTTTAGATTCTGCGACAAATAATTCAAACTTACTTATATAGTAAGCTTAAACGTACTTAGAAGATTAAATTTAAATTTATGTAAATATAAATCTTCTCTATTTCTCCCTGAAATAGGTTGGCTTTAGGTCGCTCTAGCGCGATTTTGGCTTTCTGTCACGCATACACACATACACACATTTTCTTTCTCTCTTTCTATTTTAGCTTTTTATTGTCAGTGTGTCGATACTCCTATCTCCCTACCACGTCCTCTGCCTCTTCATCATTCTCTCTCTTTCTCTCTCTCTCTCTCTCTCACACACACACACACTTTCTTTCTCTCTTTCTCTAGAGCAATTGACCAGAAATTTAATCAATTACAGACTGAAGCACACTTTGACCAATTCCCTTTCTGTAGATCGAAGCGATGCATTGATACTCTCAGCTCGTGATACATTGATACTCTCAGCTCTACATTTATACTATCAGCACTTGATACACTGATTCTGTCAGCCCTTGATATATTGATACTATCAGCTCTTGATACATTGATACTATCAGCTCTTGATACATTGATACTATCAGCTCTTGATACAGTGATACTCTCAGCTCTACATTTATACTATCAGCACTTGATACATTGATACTGTCAGCTCTTGATACATTGATACTATCAGCTCTTGATACATTGATACTAACAGCTCTTGATACATTGATACTATCAGCTTTTGATACATTGATACTATCAGCTCTTGATACATTGATGCTATCAGCTCTTGATACATTGAGACTATCAGCTCTTGATACATTGATACTATCAGCTCTTGATACATTGATACTATCAGCTCTTGATACATTGATACTATCAGCTCTTGATACATTGATACTCTCAGCTCTTGATACATTGATACTATCAGCTCTTGATACATTGATACTATCAGCTCTTGATACTTTGATACTATCAGCTCTTGATACATTGATACTATCAGCTCTTGATACATTGATACTATCAGCTCTTGATACATTGATACTATCAGCTATTGATACATTGATACTCTCAGCACTACTTGATACATTGATACTATCAGCTCTTGATACATTGATACTATCAGCTCTTGATACATTGATACTATCAGCTATTGATACATTGATACTATCAGCTCTTGATACATTGATACTATCAGCTATTGATACATTGATACTCTCAGCACTACTTGATACATTGATACTATCAGCACTTGATACATTGATACTATCAGCTCTTGATACATTGATACTCTCAGCTCTTGATACATTGATAGTAACAGCTCTTGATACATTGATACTATCAGCTCTTTATACATTGATACTCTCAGCTCTTGATACATTGATACTATCAGCTATTGATACATTGATACTCTCAGCACTACTTGATACATTGATACTATCAGCACTTGATACATTGATACTATCAGCTATTGATACATTGATACTCTCAGCTCTTGATACATTGATACTATCAGCTCTTGATACATTGATACTCTCAGCTCTTGATACATTGATACTATCAGTTTGGTTTGCTGTTACTCTACTTCTATGTTGTCAAGGACGATCTTGATACTGCTAGTATTCTATAATTATTTGACTACTATAATAGTATGCCGTTTAACTCCAGTACAATTATGTAAGACAAAACCAATCGAGAACTGAAAGTATATAACTGAGCAGACTATGGATATTCTAATGGATATACTGAGGAATATAAAGATCTTGAATGCTCCTTGCTGAGCGAGAAAGCTAACTGTTGTCAGATATATTTATGTTGGACTTTCTGAACACAAAGAAATTAGAGAGATTACAAGAATAACTTTGAGATTATCTTTATATGAGGAAATGGATGTTAAACATTAACTTCCGTTAGTGGACGTTAGACTATATATTACTAATAATAATTATTATTAGTATCATAATCGTCATTGTTATTAATATCATGTGACAATGACCTCACTGATATAATCTTGTAATAAGAAAACAAACGTTATAGAACTTATATTTGGTAAAGCTGGTAAAGCTTATGTTAACGTCAGTGTCCTCACTCGAAAGTGATGTAAGTGACGGGCGATCCCAGGATTTGAACCTCGCACATACTGATCCGCTGTCGAGCATCTTACCGACATCGCCACTGGCTCCAGCCAGTGATAGTCTTACAGCCTATTGATAATACTATTATACGTGTAAACAGTGATTTTCAAACAATTATTAAGTTGACTCATGAACACTGCTGTCATTGGGATCGTAGTAAACTGATTTTAAGTGCTACATGTAAGTGATTTCTGAATCAAGATCTTGATAATAGCGTCGCTGTTTTGCAGGTTCTGCTTTATCTACAACAAAAGGAGAAGCCTTTAAAGAGAGACACGGAGATGCTTTATGAGCTACTGATGCAACCACACATGTCGGTATGTTGATGCTGCGCGTCTCAACGCTATACTTCTAATCTCTTGAAATCCTTTTAATATTAGCTATCGTTTTGTAATTATGTACGATCTTAACAAGTAAACAGTAAATTTAATATGCAAGTCTTCATCATCATCTTCCCTTGAATCCCAGTTTAAGTACCGGAAGTATAAGTGAGAAGAAATACAAGTACTAGTACATGCGAGTACAAGTGTCGAAATAAGAAGATTTTGCTGCATTTCTCGAGCTAGGCTAACCAACCGAATGCCCTTTCCGTCTTTGTTTTGGATCTTAGTGCATTGTCGCATTTTACGACAGGTGCCGTACACGGATGGGCTATTCTTCAGCAACCCGGACAATGAGGGTAAAAAATCCAGTAAGTAGGCTATTCATGTAAGTAATAAAAAAAATTAAGATCGTTAAGGTCAGGTCTATTAACTTAAAACTAGTTTTTGACGATTGCGAAGCTCTGTCTATCCTGACAGTGTTCCATTCGTCGACCGGCGCCATTGCCAATTTCTAATTGGCAATTATTTTTTTCTAATTTCCAATTGCTATTCCTACCTCTTACACTGCCATTCCTCCGTGAACTACGAAGGCACTTTAGGGAAAGCGGAATCAGATGCTGACGGATTGGATTTATTCGCAGGCAGTTCTCGTTCAGTTTCTGATTTTGTCTTGAACGAATATAATTTGTTGCAGCTATCCGGAGTATTTAAAGCCATATCTAAAGGCGAATGGATATCGAGCTTTAGGTGGGGTGCTGACTCAAATGTGTAGATCGATGTTTGTAACTCATGGCTGGCTGACAGTCGGGGAAGTTTTCTCTTCAAAATGTTCATGGGTAACTTTAGTTGTTGTTGTTGTTTTGTCAGGGTCTACTCAAAGCCTATGATTTAACAACCAAGGAGATTGAATCAGTTCGAGATAGGGTGGAGTCAGTTGTGATGACGGACACCTGTGACTCCAGGCTGTCTAACAATCTGGCCGCTGATGGACGGGGCAATGGTACGATTGACAGATCAAACCCAACCCCTTCGAGCACCATTCAACGTCTTCGGCTGGTTCAGTTTGAGAGAAACTCTGCTCAACCTCTTGTAAGCCAAGTTTATTATTATTATTTATTTATTTTTAAAACTCCAACGTTCGAAAGGGTATTTGGTTGGCGAGCGCCTAGGTTCCAGAAATTGCTACAAAAATTTAAACGAATGGAAAAGTCTCAAATATGGGCTTGACTGATGATATGATGTAGGACAGAGAGGATTTGATACAGTCTATTCGTATCCCGACTCTAGCTAAACTGGGATTCAAGGGAAGATGAAGATGATGATGATGATGATGTTAATTTTTTTTTAAAACTCTGGGCTGTAAAGAACCCTGGTCTAAAGAAGTAGATGTGAATTTAATTAAAACATTTATGACCGAAGTAATTAAAATAAATCCTTTTTGGAACTGTGGGAAGCCGCCTCAGCGAATGTGCCGCGAAAGCAGACAACATTGTAGCGCTGGAGTGCAACTGACAGTGGCTTTTTATCTCGCTGATCCTGTGCAACAGCACTGGTTTTCCTGCCAGAAAATTTTAAATATGAAAGTATTTAATTCTATTTCCTTTTTCAGTTCCGCCTGAGTTATGAGGAACTAACTAACTCTTTACTTCAGCTATTGCTCTAGTTAGCTATAAATATATTTGATTAATTAAATATTGTTGCAAATATTATAGACTAACTATCAATTTAAAAGCAGTAGGATTCATGAAATTGCTGATATAGTTTACAAATTAGTAATATTGGTGTAAAGATCAGATTTTAAATGCAAAGAGAGATTAAATGCAAAGAGAGATGGCCAATATAAATGAAATGTCACCGCGGAGGTTACAGATTTTTGTGCTTATTCTCTGTACTATATATTTTCTGTGGATTCAGAGTGTATGCTCACTCTTAATTACGATCGACTACTTGTATGATAAATGAGGCAGGGTATAACACTTGTATGATGTAAGCGGCAGGGTATAACACTTGTATGATGAATGCGGCAGGGTATAACGCTTGTATGATGTATGCGGTAGGGTATAACACTTGTATGATGTACGTGGCAGGATATAACACTTGTATGATGTATGCGGCAGGGTATAACACTTGTATGATGTATGCGGTAGGGTATAACACTTGTAAGATGTATGCGTTAGGGTATAACACTTGTATGATGTATGCGGTAGGGTATAACACTTGTAAGATGTATGCGTTAGGGTATAACACTTGTATGATGTATGCGGCAGGGTATAACACTTGTATGATGTATGCGGCAGGGTATAGCACTTGTATGATGTATGCGGCAGGGCATAACACTTGTATGATGTATGCGGCGTGGTATAACACTTGTATGATGTATGCGGAAGGGTATAATACTTGTATGATGTATGCGGCAGGGCATAACACTTGTATGATGTATGCGGCAGGGTATAACACTTGTATGATGTATGCGGTAGGGTATAACACTGAAGATTGACGAGAGAGGGAGGTGCATCATAGCGAGAATAATGTATGGAGGAATGATACACAAACAAGGTATTGCTTCTTAGTCCATTGTATTTTGTCAGTAGACAAGTTACAAAACTTGTCAAAATACAAGTAGACAAGTTACAAAACTCTGACACTGTAAAACTATGAAGTTCTTGTTGACATTGACGCGCTTGTTAAAGACAGCATCAGCAAACCGAACAGCGAGATCAGTGGTGTACGAGAGAAACGTAATTGTATTGGACCCTTCCAGTTATGATATATAGTGAGGTTGTTTTAATATTCTGAACCTTCTCTATTTTACAAATTAAAATTCAAAATATTCTAAAATGACAGAAAAACTTTAAAGGACTAGTTTAAAGGTCTATTCGTATTCCGATCCTAGCTGAACTGGGATTTAGGGGATTATGATGAAGTTGATGATGATGATGGTGATGATGGTGTTGGTGGTGGTGGTGGTGATGGTGATGATAATTCTCTATGCTAATTTCTTTACTGTTATACCTGTTCTTTAACGAATTAATATGGATTTATATCGATTCGTATGTGGAATTTTAACACTACAGGAACACTTCATGTAGGAGATGAGATAAGGGAAATTAATGATGTACTTGTGGCTGGCAAAACTTCCGAGGAAGTTCAGAATATTCTAGTATGTAAATCTCTATTACTATTTCTATCTCACCCTCCGTCATTTAGGAAGTTACTTTTACAATTGTTATTTCACGCCTCGCTTAATTGTTTACTTATAAGCTTTGAGATTTGGGCTATTTGTACCCTAGCCTGTCATGTCACGCAATTATAGTGTTGAATTTGCGCATAAACTATTTTCACTACAAGACTAATGACATACTTAGTCATTTTGTATTTTACGAGGCTATTTATACGAAACTGGTTCAAGAAAACTAGGTAAATAATTTTGTTTTGAAATTATGTCTATGAAACTTTAACAGCGGATATTTACATATATCAAATACAATTATTTTATGAAAAACATATTCATTTGGTATATATTTTAAGCCTCTAATAAGGGAAATATATTCCTTTACTGAGAGATTGCAAAATCTCATTCAAGCGTAGGGTATAGTGAATTGTGTCAGTGCTGCGTAGATGACAAATAAGTTACACAGACGATCATTCTACATAAAAGTAATATTTGCTTAACTATTAACTCACATCAGAACAGTTGTAAATACTTACAAATCAACTTAAGGGTTAAAACGCTAATTTTATAATACTGAGCCACTACTTTCTGCTTACTCTTGTATTCATTCTGATTTGTGTTTGTAGTGAAAATTATTCTATTAAAATTTTTACTTTAAAGATTATTTATCAGTAATAATTATGCTAAATGATAACTTATTTACATTTGCAGAAAGACTTAAGAGGCTCTGTTGTTTTGAAGGTGGTGCCCAGCTACAGACCTCCTCCCACTAAGTGTGATGTAAGTTCCAAAGTTAGCATCAAGTCCTTTACTTTGATGTTCATGCATTATAATCAATGATTAAGCATAAAGTTGGCAGTATTGGATTTCAAACTATGGAAAATATAATTTTCAACAAGCGCTTCTTACGTTCAGTCTACTATAACTACATGTATTTTGTCTCAATTTAGTCTAGGGATGCTTGAAGAATTGTTTAATAACTCTCCATTATATTGCCTACTTGCTAAGTTTGATAATTTCTACTTTTTTCTATACATTTTAGTAAAGACATCTATTTTAAAGTTTACATTTAATAAATTTGTTATTAATTTTAATTTGGGATAAATTCTTTAATTTGATGCAATAATCTATTATGATTAATGTAATACGAGTAATTTGTGATTAATTGCATTACGATTGATTAATTGCAACATATTATAGCTAAGGGTAAACAGGATTTTTTCTCAGGGGATGACGCCCCTGCCCAGTAAATGCTAATCGAAGCTGGGGAAGGCATAGGGGGCTCACCTAGTCATAAGAAGAATCCTACCGAGACTAATGGTATAGCAAAAGTAATGTTATTGATTATTTAAAGATCCACTCAATGAATATGTGGACATGAAAAGGAAGACGAAGATAGTGATGAGTGGAGGCTTTACATACCATGGACCTGCCAGTAGGCAATGCACTAAGAGAGATAGTGATTAATGTAAAAATTATCATTAGCTGTCATTCTACTGCGAGAGGCGTTAAGTTATCGTAATCCTTTTAACAAGTCAGAAGTCAATGTAAATAGGAAATGTATTGATTCCTATGACATAACGTAAGGTATCTGCCATATCTGTTTTCCAGCATAATTTTAAATCGCATCCTGAGTAAATGCGGTACTAATTAATAAATTAAGTACAGATTAATTAAGTAGTAATTAATCGTAATTTTCTTTATCGTAATTATATCCAAGCTATCGGCCTTTCGTGAAGAGATTAACTTGTTGATCGATGGAGTGCTCTTTATGGAGTATGATGGCAGATTATTCTCCCTAGACACCAGATTAAATTTTTAATAATTTTAAATCGTGACAAAGTTTCATTGAAATATTCATATCTGCAGATATTCGTGCGAGCAGAGTTTGACTATGATCCAGCGCTGGACGATCTAATACCGTGCCAGTCCGCTGGAATCAAGTTCCACGTAGGAGACATCCTCGAGGTCACCTGTAAAGAGGACAGCCAGTGGTGGCAGGCAAGACTTATGGACAAGGACGGGACCATCAAGAATGGGACCACCACGTATTCAGGACTGATACCCTCACCTGAGCTGATAGAATGGAGGGCAACTCACGCTACTATCGAAAGGGTTAAAAGACAATCAGGTTTGTCTTTAATGTTACATTCACCTGAATTCTTGTTTTACATAATATCTTATTATAGTTAGTATTCGTTTAATTATAGAGTAATTTTGGCATTTGTATGCCATACTTTAGGGAATACTTATATATATATATATATATATATATATATATATATATATATGTATATATACATGTATATATATATATATATATATACATGTATATATATATATATATATATATACATGTATATATATATATACATGTATATACAATTATACATATATATATATACTTATATATATATATATATATATATATATATATATATATATATATACATACATTCATATACATATATATGTATATGGTATATTTATATTTATAATTTCATATATATATATATATATATATATATTTATAATTATATATATATATATATATATATATAAATGAAAAGCTATTTATCTGAGGCACTAGTGTCTTTAAATGAGTATATTACGTCTATATTTTGTTTATTATGCATAAATTACATGGTATATTTAATGATATTCGTGTTACTTATATAGATGGGAGTAACCAATAATCCGGTGACTCATATGTCTTTGTGTTAAGTGTAGATAGTATCTAGATTGATACTATATATACAGATACTCGTTTGATATTTTTATGTATATGTGTATGAGTTGTGTTTCTGTGTATATATAATATGTTTAGACGTGTATGGTGTATTTGCGCTTTGTATAATATGGGTTATGGATTCGTTTTATCCGTTTTTCGTACTTGATGCTGAAAAAGAGACCAACCGTGGCCTGCGCGTGTCGTAAAAGGCGACAAAGCACTAAAATCCAAAACAACATCAGAAAGGGCATTAGGTTGGTGAGCTCTTGAGTTAAAAAAATTGTTATAAAATTATCTAAAACGAATGAAAAAGAAGGTCTCTTCGTATCCCAACCCCTAGCTGGACTGGGATTCAGGGGAAGATGATGTGTTATGGATTTTTTGAAGGTCTATGTACATGAATCACTGGTGTTAGGTAATTGCTCGTGGTTTGCGAGGAGGCGCAGATCTATGCGTGACAAGTACATAGTGAAACGTAACGCAGTGTTTGACACACTGGATCTTATAACTTACGAGGAAGTTGTGCTGTTGCCGGCTTTCATTAGGAAAACGCTCGTTCTGTTAGGTATGAACATTATTATCTCTGATTATATACGTGTCTCTCTCTCTCTCTCTTTCTCTCTCTCTATCTCTCTCACTCCATATTAACCTGTCTCGCTGTCTTTTTCTCTCTCTCTGAGTTGCTGTCTCTCATTAAATTTCTTTTTCATTTCTGTCTCTGGTTGCGTATCTTAATCTCTCTCTTAAACCAGTATTAATTCTAGATTTCATCAATATTATCATCATCATCGTCATCATCACTGCCATCAGCATCATGCTCCTTTGAATCCCTGGTTAGCTAGAGTGGAGATATGAATTTCTCCAGTGTTCTCTCTCCCATACCATTTCAACTGTCAATCCCCTGTAATGAAGCGTGCCGGATATAAAAATATGTATACTTCTCATTCCTCATTCTCTTTCTCACTCTCTCTATCTCTCTCCATTTATCCCTCTTATTTCTCTGGCTGTTTCTCTCACACTATTTTCACTGTCATTATTTATTGGTAGAGTTTCAATATAATAAAAATATACATGTTATTGACTGGTAGTTCAATAAATGACTGATTGATTGGAAGGTTTGATTAGGTGACTAATTGATTGATTGTTCCGCTTGTAGGTGCTCACGGCGTGGGTAGGAGGCATATCAAGAATTCACTAATACAGCAACATCCGGAAAAATACGCCTATCCAATTCCATGTAAGCTTTCCGATTCCATGTAACTTTTCCAGTCGCACTCTGTCTCTTGTATCTCTAGTATTAAATATGTTTAACCCTGCTGAAAACTATAAGTTGATTATATTTAATTATTATTACTTAACATAATCAATAAAATAACATATATTTCCCCTCATTTAAACACTTTCTTGCTGCTTGTCTAAAGCTACTTGTTCTATTGTACAATCCAAAGAATTATAGTTATATTATTTAGTAGTAGAATGTTTAAGTTTTCAGGTAGATGAATAATTAAGTAAGATAACATCCATTATCCGAACCAACATATTATTTTGCATAAATCGTTATTTTACCACCTGTGGAAAAATTTGAAATTAAAAGTAGCAATGTTTAATTCAGCATCTATTTTAATTTATATATTATACTATATGTTTTTATATTTAGTTATTTGTTAAAATCATTCTATAAAATGACAACTCCGGCTAGGTTTAGGGTGTTAATCACTTGTATCAGGGAAAAATATGAAAATAAAACAGTCTAACTTATTATTATTTAATACAGTTTAATATTTTTATTTAGTGAGTCATATTTTCTCAAGCTAAAGGCTACATTAAGATATAATTGGGGAAAGGAAGGAGGAATATCCCAGGCTTCGGGGAAAGAAAAAAGAAGAAAAGAAAGAAGGTTTTAACGAGCCACCACCGGATTAGGACTAGCCTAAACCAGAAAGAAAGAAAGGATTTCCCCGTAGCCAGTGATAGAGAATCGTGCTAATGGCAAAGGCATAGGGTGGGAATTCGAACCTGTCTGAGAACCAGGAGGAGTTAAAGCGAGGAGCCTACTAATTCATATTCTAAGATATATATAAGACGAGACCAATTAACAACTAAAGGTATATTACAGAAACAGTTCGAATACAAATACAATTAATAATAATAAGCGCCGTAATCTGTTCTATCATAATATACTACAAATACAACTAATACCTTAAGTTACCTTCACAAGTCGGAACAAGAGCCAAGACCAAATCGTAGAGATGAACAACTAACTAAGAACTAAGACTGAGACTTGAGACTGACAAATTACGAGGGGAGACTGAGACTAACCGCAACTAACCAAAGAACAAGGAAGCAGGTCCTTAAATAGACAACAGAAGGAGAGAGAGATACTAAGAGATAGATAAGGAGATAGAACAAGAAGAGATACACATAGAAGTAAAGAAACGAATACACGAGCTATAACAAACTATTAATCAATAACAAGGAAGCAGGTCCTTAAATAGACAACAGAAGGAGAGAGAGATACTAAGAGATAGATAAGGAGTAGAACAAGAAGAGATACACATAGAAGTAAAGAAACGAATACACGAGCTATAACAAACTATTAATCAATAACAAGGAAGCAGGTCCTTAAATAGACAACAGAAGGAGAGAGAGATACTAAGAGATAGATAAGGAGATAGAACAAGAAGAGATACACATAGAAGTAAAGAAACGAATACACGAGCTATAACAAACTATTAATCAATAACAAGGAAGCAAGATAGAACAAAGGTGAACATTCAAACTTGTAATAGAGAGAGAGAGAGAGAGAGAGAGAGAGAGAGAAAGGATAATGGAATAACAAGATAATCAACTAATTATGGGACAGAAGGACAAGGGTTAGTGAAAAGATATCGGTGACGATACGATTTCACTACTGTATGCTAAAGGTTTAACCTTCTAGGTATGAAAAGAATTTGTTCTCATATCTGGAAGTACTAAGCGAGTGCCCGTACTGAGTGTATAATAAATCTTCGAGTCAAAATATGTACCTTGGACCTGCCGTCAGGCAAGATGCAAGAGACAGATATGGATGGAATATTTATTTACTTAAATAAATTAATTCTAGTATTATAATAGTAATAACAATATTAACAACAACACGCATTATAGTGAAATGAACAACTATGTTTATATGTAACGCTTCAATACCATATGTTAAAACCGTTAAGCAATTTATTCCTTTTTCCGTATAACCAGTCCTGTGAATGTCCGAGATTTTACTCTCAAATCAGCCCGGCCGAGCATCGAACACACGAGAGTTCAATTTACCTCAGGATCTGTCATCTAAAATTTCATGACGTTACCTTACTCCTCTAACCACTACGCTATTGAGACATTCTAACTACAATAGAAAAAAAATTCTGGCAACGTGTGAAGCGCTGTAAATAAATAAATTGTTTTAAGTTAGTTTCTTCATTTGATACTGATATCAGTTATCCATTGGCTACTAAGATAGTGAAATTCTGATACATATTATGGGTTCTACTATGGGTTCTGGTACTGCTAGTTCCTATTAGGGGCAATACTAGATGTACTACTAGAGGTACTAGTAGTCGGTACTAAGGATACTACTAGAGGTACTAGTAGTCGATGCTAGTGGTAATACTAGTTGTACTAGTAGTCGGTACCAGTGGTAATACTAGGAGTACTAGTAGTCGGTACTAAGGTTACTACTAGAGGTACTAGTAGTCGGTACTAAGGTTACTACTAGAGGTACTAGTTGTCGGTACTAAGGTTACTACTAGACGTACTGGTAGTCGGTACTAAGGGTACTAATAATTGCACTATTAGTCGATAACATTCAGTAGTAATTGGTGTTTCTATTTTTCCACCACCAGACACGTCACGTTTTCCACAGCCCGGCGAGGAGGCGGAAGGGTGCTACCACTTCGTGCCCTATGAGCGCATGATGTACGACATTGCCAACAACGAGTATCTAGAGTATGGCACGCACGAGGGCGCTATGTACGGCACCAGACTTGATAGCATTCGCCAATTACATTCACAGGGTCTCATGGTTGTGCTGGATGTAGAACCGCAGGTATTAGGAATGTGAAGAACATTGAAGATTTTGTTGTCCGTTTCCTCGTCCGCGTTTGATGATGAGTCCTTTGGAATGTTTAGCTCAATGAAAGCATAATAAACTGATCAAAGGCATCGGACGGTTTGAAAGCACGTCGTCGATGTGCGAGATATTCAATTAATATAGGATAATGTAATTGATTATGTAATTAATTCCACGTGTTGTGATCGGGTGTGGTTGGACCACAGCAGAATAGGGCAACCGCAAACAATCAGCTGCTTTTACGTAAGAGAAGACTAAGGCAGGAGCTGAGGATAGCAAGAAGGGACCCAACTCACCATGAAATATTTTCCTCCAGGATTAAATGGTCATTAATCCATCTAACTGAGGAAGGCAGCGGGAAACCACCTCAAAAGCCTTACGTTTCCCCAGCTATAGTCTACGTAAGGTATGGCTAAGGCGTAGACTTTGTGAAGGGATTAACTTGTCGATCGAAAGAGTGCTCTTTTGGAGCGAGAAAGCAGACTTTGATTATAAATATGTACCTTGAACCTGCCACTTGGCGGTGCACTGAAGTGAGAGAGAGAACGTAATTGACTTAGGATCTAATTGACTTACATTAAATATAGTAATTAATTGAATTTACTTGCATCATACTGAATTTATTCCGCCATGAAAGTTGTGCTAAGTAGGCTGTATGCTAGTAGAATACTCTATGCTAGTAGTTAGGTCAATGCTAGTACGCTATTATAGATTAGTCGTGATGACAACATTCTGGTTATTAGATTATATAGTCGTAATAACAAGAACTCCTTTCAAATGATGCAATTTTAGAGTTATCACTTAAATGCTATCATCCCGTGCAAACAATAAAGACGTGTATGTATTTGTAAACATATTGTATGTATATATATATATATATATATATATATATATACATATATATATATTATATATATATATATAGATGTACATATATATACATGTATATTAGGCACTCAAGCTGATCCGTACCGCTGAATACGCTCCTTACGTTGTCTTCATCGCTGCTCCTGATTTGGATTTCACAACAACGGTAAATTTGCAGCTCTCTTGTCTGGTCAAGTTTATATTTGTCATTCTATTGTTATTAGAATAAATAGAATAGACTAACCGGAAGCTTCTTGTGTTCATAAAGAAGACCACTTCAGATACGGAAAAAGAACGGGAAAACAGCTCTTTAATCATTTTATTAACATAGAGTCACATTTTAGGTTTAGAAGATGATCATCTTCGAATTTCATTCCTAGAATATTTGAGCACATCAATACATTTTATTTTAGTTAACACACTCTGCACCAAAAAATACAAACAAAACAATAAAATAGTGATGAGTGAAAATATACTTCACGATACTAAGTGATTAAAAGTTTGACTTTATGATGATGTTAACTATTTTTTAATTTGCTCATTTGGTGACTTGAAAGTAGTTGCTTTGGTAGATGATTGATCCGGATCAGCATTTAGGAGAGACGTTGCCCCACAGAGGCTAGGAAGAAATGTCGAATCTTTATAATTTTATGTGATATAATATATATACATTGTAAAAATATATATATATATATATATATATACATGTATATTTACGTGTGTATATATATATATATACATGTATATATATATATATATATATATATATATATATATATATATATATATACGGTTACAGTACATGTATATTTATACATGTATACTGTATATATATATATATATATATATATATATATATATATATATTGACATCCCTTATATCATTCTTGGATGAAGAAACGGACCTTAAACGTTTATTATTATTATAATATATATATATATATATATATATATATATATATATATACACACATATTTAAAAGCTATAAAAATAACCTAACGTAAAATAAAAATGTCATGAATTATCTTATTTTATGTTAGGCCTATATATTATTATTAATGTTTTTTATTGTTCGTTATTATGTTATTCCTTCGTTCCTTACATATTGGCATATTTGATAATTTTGGCTTAGCTGTTTAAAGTTTTGTTCTATTTTCGGATAATTTTTTATTAGATTAAAACGTTCTTTGGGTGTGCCGTTTTGTTAAAGGATGTCAACTTCTTTGTTTTATTGTTGCTGCAGGAGAGCAGCCTAGAGCGATTGTCTGCAGACAGCAAGATGCTGGAGAAAGCCTACAGGCATTGCGTTGATCTAAAAATAGTCAATAACGATATTGAAGAAACAATAAAGTCTCTGCAAGCTGCCATAGACAGGGTTAATCATAGTCCACAGTGGGTGCCTGTAGGCTGGGCCTACTAACTTTCATATGAACACTTGGACAAAATAAAAACCGTACTTCCCAATCAAATTCCCTATCAGTGCTATTTTAAACCTGGGGATGCGCGGATGTTATGTAGTGCAGCGGGTTCTCGAATATTCAACGAATTGGTTGTTTTTGCTTTTAAGAATTGTATAAATGATAAAAATAAATAAATCCAAGCAGCAAATAATAACGCAGTGCTTAACTTAATGTGAAACATATCGCAGAAGAGCTGTATTGGGCCAGTAATAGACGGATATTCTATTAAAAATAAATCCCCCGGAAGTTGTTTTGAATTTGTGAAGTGAGGTAATTCTCTTTAAGATCTTAATAATGTAATTTAAGAAATTACTAAGGTCTTTTAATTGTAATACTACTTAACCTTCGAGTGCGAATCTGCGCGTTTGAAGCTGCACTTATAAAGTTGAAGACATTGACTCTTGTTTTCAAGGTCTGATTTTTTGTCAATGCCAAAAATCAAGATTTAATTAAAAGTTTAGTAACAAAAGCACTAAGGATTAAAGCAAATTAGTAAATACTTAGTACAGAGGTTTTTGCCGAAGAGGTGGACCGTGTAATGTTACAGATTATCTATCACTGTTGAATTCCAGTCTAATCTAGACGTCACATGTGGTTATATCTGTTGGCTGGCCTAGCTTCGTTATGAAGGTTTCAGTCTCTGTTTATATCTGTGAAGAAGGAAGAGTTTTTGATTGTTTTGATTGACTATGGTGCTGAAGATATACATCGCGTTGTTAGCATTTTATACAATTTGGGAGTTCATTGTTATCGTTTACTTGTTTTGTTGTTTTGTAGACATAGGGATTTACTTGTTTTCTGTTAAAAATACAGTTTTCAGTCCTCTTTCTCTTTGCTTTGCATCTGGTTTATCATATCTAGTTTAATATACTACTTGTGAAGCTTACAAAAACCTTTCACTGACTTACAGTAATTTGAATTTAAGAGTAATTTTCAATGATTAATGTACAAAATATATAATTTTTATAGCTGTTACACACCAAACTCAAGTAGGCAATATTTTAGCTTTTAAGATGTTATTAAATATGTAGCCTCTTCTATTTTCTGTCATATTTTATATCTTTTTATCGTTTGTAGTTCACATTACCGTAAAGTAAAAGTAGACAGCCTATGCTTCTTAGAGAGATTCTTCATTCAATGTAGGCCTAGATTATTCCACATAAAGAATATTTTAATTGGCATTTCTAAATCACTTTTTATTTGGTATTTTAAAGCATACATGATTTTCTTTTTGTAATTATTTTACAAATGTACATGTAGTATCGCTGCAAATTTACCTTGACCAACTATTGGACCTGATTCAGTCGATTCTGATTAAATGTTGATGGTTGTTGTCAGATATGTAGGAGGCAGCAGGTTTATATCACAACTCAATCCGTTTCTAACGGTATCCTGCTGCTAGAAAACATATACCTAGCTTTATTTAGGACTTTGAAATATTTTAGTACCTTTATTGTTGTAATATTATTAGCGATTAACTATGTTCAGAACACTGATTTTATATATCGTGCTTAAATTATATAATTAAATTATCTTCTTTATGTATAGTATATAAAATTATGTTTTATCGTGTATTATTTACAAATAATATATCTAAAACCTAGATAATGAAATGTTAATACAGTAGGTATTAAATGTGCACATTTACTTTAAACATAATATATAGATTTTGATATATATATATATATATATATATATATATATATATATATACATATATGTATATATACATGTATATAATCAGGTATTTCTTATATTTTGCGAAAAGGCTTCCATTCTATACTCTGTTGACTAGATAATGAAATGTTAAATGCATAATTTGTGCATCACTGTGTGTAATTGCTTTTAGTTGTTGTTTTGTTAAATACTGTACTGTCAATGGTTGTATTTCTCTCCTATTACTGTTGCGTATGATTAAATTGTGAACATTGTTTGGAGACCTAAAGTCTTTACGAGTTGGCGCGAAGTTCACAGTTCCTGGATGGATTAAATTATAATTGATAAATAATTGACTTTCTTAGGCCATTGGAATACATTTTTGTTTTCTGTTAAGTCGATTTCATCTTCTTTGGATAAGAAAGTAATCAAAATGTTTATGTATTCTATCGTTATGCAAAGTATAGCTACTCCAGAAAATCTCTGAAAATAGCTCCTGAAAATAGCTCTTACGGTTTGTACGATTTCATATCTAAAACTCTCATCTGAGACTATTATCTGAAACTCTTATCTGAAACACTTATCTAAAACCTTTCTAGATATCGACGAACTGTACAGCAATGTTGCATTACTAATAAACTGTTCGAAGGAACTAAATAAATGAACTTTTTAATAAATTGGCTGACAACCATATCAAAAGCTTTGTAAAAGCTTTGTAATTTTAAGAAAGCCTGATTATATCGGAGAGGTTTCATAAAAATAATTCAGCCATGAGAAGTAATTGGCAGCCATGACTTTAACGCTAAAGCGCTAACTTGTAGTGTCCTATCTATACAACAGCAAGCTATACAATACCTAGCTATACGGTGCCTATATGCACAGAACCTAGATGTACAATAACTAGCTATACATTAGGCTACCTTGCTATACAGTGCCTAGCTATACAATACCTAGCTATACAATACCTTGCTATACAGTACCTGGCTGCACAATACCTTGCTATACAATACCTGGCTACACAATACCTTGCTATACAATACCTGGCTACACAATACCTTGCTATACAATACCTGGCTACACAATACCTTGCTATACAATACCTGGCTACACAATACCTTGCTATACAATACCTGGCTACACAATACCTTGCTATACAATACCTGGCTACATAATACCTTGCTATACAATACCTAGCTACACAATACCTGGCTATACAATACCTGGCTATACAATATCTAGCTATACAGTACCTCTAAGCTTATCTCTCACAAACGCTTTCTCAAAGTCAAAGGCATAATTTTCTTATTTTTGAATCGTTGTGTGCCCAGGTATAGTAACCTCGATCAAAGCTACCTATGCGGTAAATTCATTTACTATGAGCCATCGGTATTTGAAATAGAAATACATAAGTCGTCATACCATTAACTGTAGCTCTCTATATACCTGTTGTATTCTTAACACTCATTTACAGGAAATCATAAAGAGTTAAAATGTTATCTGTTTAGCGTCTCGTGTTTAATTTTAATGATGTACTTCGACTGAGATTGTTCGTTTTTCATTTCGCGTTTACAATTTATTACTCTAATGCCTGTCTAACTAAATATTCGTGTACTGATAAGTATATAGATGCTATAGTGTGTTTAATTAGTAAACTAGTCTGCAAATGAATGTTGATAATACTTTCTTTAGCTATTTATATTAACTATTTACATTATTACTTTCATTAAGTACTTACATTAATTATTTGTGACCTTGTATTAATTATCTGTCATAGCAACTTCCCACTATGGGTGAGTTAATCAGTAATCTAAATTTAATTCTTAATTTATTCAGATCAGAAGTATTCTGCTGTTTTGAGGCTTGCGGAAACATATGCTCATATTTATGTACATGATTATTTTCTGACGCCTCAATTTATAGACGACGGCTTGTACGTTTGAGCCTTTGGGAAAGCAATGTAGTCTTATGTATCTAATTTCTGGAATTGCCATATTGAGTATACAATCTCTGTCACCATCGGAACATGGCCTTCAAGCCTAACAAAACTATGATTGAATTTAGGAGTTTTATCTTTCCTGTTATTCCACTGCTAGTCGATACTACACGCTTTATTAGCCGGATTGGTCATTTAGTGTGCAAAAACATGTGTAACTCCCATTAATATTTTTGTAAGTCTAATCAGAAATTTGGTTCTATGAGAATTGTTTAGTGATGATTAATAAATGGCTTTTGTTCAGCTGTAGCCTGTTCGAAAGCTGTTTGATAATTTTTAATGGTACGTATCACAATAATTCTTAAATCTCCTAATGATTCTATTTAATTCTTGTAACTTGCAGGTACATCATTTGACAGTGATAATGCAAATTTATGGTGCGCAAGTATGAGTTGTGGTCATTGGTGTGTTTCTCTTATATTGGCGTATAGTTTTTGTGTGATTGCAAGTATTAGTGGTTTTTCATTGGCAAATTTACAAATTTACTAATTCAGAGTATTCCATTCCGCTTTAGTTTTTTGTAATTTTAATAAAATTGAAACCATTTATCAATCAATTTTGTTAAACAGCTTGAACTGTAGGCTTATGTGTCACTACTTTTGAATTCCTAGTAAAAGTGTTCTGCAAATGCTACGTAAGTGGTTTTAATGTCGTCGATAACGCCTATACTCCTTTTGTGAACTTTTCGTCTCTAGTATTGTAACATCACATTCATGTTTTTTGCTATGCATGAAAAACTTCAGCGCTGTTTTCTTTAGAAGCTATCCGACAAAGCAGCACGTTTACAAAAATTATGTATTTTAACAGGTAAAATAATAATAAAAATTGCAGTCTACTGCTACTGACACTTTCTCCACTAATTGATAGCATTTTGAAGGTTTTGCTAGCGTTCTGGTCATATTTCGTGTACACTACCTGTATAAGTTGTATAGTTTTTTTTAATATAAGTTTAATTGTTTAACTAAATCGGAATTACTTTTTATTGATGCCGTGCTGTGTAACTAAATATATTTGTAATACAATTTTACTCAGCTGGAAAAACTTTAATATAATTTAAACGAATTATATCTTTCTTGTTAACTTAGTCAGCCTTCACCTCTCGACCGTGTAAGTTGATAATAATAATAATAATAATAATAACACGCATTATAGTGAAATTATCAACCACGTTTATATCTATCACGTTTAATACCTCATGTTTAAACCGTTAGGCCATTCTCCGTGTAACCAGTTCTGTTAATGTCCGAGATTTTACCCTTAGATCAGCGCGATCGGGAATTAAATCCACGAGAGTTTAATTCACCTCAGGGTCCGTCATTAAATCTTCGTGACAGTGTTATAGATATTATTATTAATATATGATAATAATTTAAAAAATTGATAGTAAGTTGTAGTTTAGATTTGCAGATAAGTTGAAAATTCGTAAATAAATTTTGTCAGCCTTTAGAAAGTTTTATAAGTTGTAGACAAATTATAAGTCTGTAGGTAATTGTAGTTTGGTAGATAAGTTGGTAGGCGAGTAGGTAAGCTGTAGATAGTTATACATTAGGTAAGTTGTAGGTAAGTAGTTAAGTTGTTAGTAGTTAAGTCTTACGTAAGTTGCTACTGGTCCGCTGTCGAACAACATGCCGACAAGCCATTGGCTCAGCCCGTATAAGCCTATTTATACACTATTGTCAAACTATATAAACCATTTATATATAATATTAAAAAATAGGCATAAAAATATTCTAGGCATTTCTATAAACTAACTGGAGAAAGCTGAAATATTCTATTCAGTGACAATGTGCCATAAAAGGCCTACGGTATAATGTTAATTGGCATATTTCTAACTACAATTACTGCTACTGCTATATTGCCTTATCATTTAGGGACCTCGTGTCGAACACTGTTAGCTACATTTTAACTTATTATAGCTAATATACAAATTATTACTGATTCAATCTTATATTTTGTGTCTATATATTTTAATTGTTAAGCTAGTTGATCCATTTGCCTCTAGCCTATTACTAATATTAATTCGAAATCGATTCGTAAGTTATCTTTTGTATACTTAATTAACACATAGAAGTAGTTAATGTTTCAATATAGGGCTGCTATCAAATACCTATATATGGCAATAAGAAACAAATCAGAAAGAGTTTACAAAAATACTGTATACTGTAATATCAATATTATCACATACACGGAAATAAAAAGTTGGGAATAAACCCGTCAAAAGCTGTTCATATACATAACCTGCTGTGTCAGCAACCCACATTAAAAACGTCCGTAGATTAAAGATAGAAATTATTAGAATTTTTTAGAGAAAAAAACGACGTTGTTCTGTAAAATCTTCTTATCACAAACTCGGTGCTTCTAACTTTGTAAATATCCTTGTAAACAAAAACGTTTCACATTAGTCAACAGGTTCGCTTATATCCGACTGCGAGTGCGTAGATGAAGAGTTCAAATCCTGTGATCGCCCGGTCGCTGATAGGATTCGAGACAGCAAACTGTCGCTACTTTCAGCTTAATTACAGCTTAATATGATGTTACTTCTCGACAGTGTAAAACCTGGGGAAGTTATTAGGTCTAGTTGATAGGCAATTGATTCATCCGTATTTAGAATTATCTAAACTATTTGCTATAGAGTTAAAATATCAATTCTATTCCTAATATGTAGATTGTGGCTGAAGCAAGCAAATAGCAAAATTTTGTTTGACGTCGTCAAAACTCATAATATTATCATGCCTCTAAAATCAACAATGAATGAGGACAAGATCATGTATTATATTACTGATAACTCCAATATGTATTGTATCATTCAGTAAATAATCACTACTAGACTATTTTCTTAGTAGATAACTATTGAATTTACTAACATACACATAACATAACAACAATTAGAGTGCTAGTATCATTCATGACAACATCGAGCAGTATTGAGACACATTCAAGCCGATGAGCAAACGGAATTCCAAACGGTGCAAATTCCAAAATGCACAAAACCCGTCAAAAGAAACTACTAAAGTAGTAATACCACTTGTAAGACCAACAACTTTTCGCTCTTAAACAGAGCCTGTCACTACAAATTGCTGAAGATTAATTTGTTAATAATTAATTTGAGTCTGAATGCCACTAATTAAATGCGACGTCGTAAAATGTGATTTCATTAAACAAGCATTTAGAGAAGACACTGTTATTTACTCGTGGGCGAATGTTAGAACACTTAGCGGTTGAAATTAAAGCTGACTTATAAGTTATAACAAACCATGCGCTTCCAGTCAATGTATCAAACGTGTGTAGAAATGCAGTAGTTTATAATTAGACGGGATCAATGACCGCAGTCGCTACCTGATAGCATCGAGCCTCCATTTGAAAGCATCGACGCCGAGGCTGACGATTCGAATTTCTGTCGCTTTACCTTAGCGCGATGATTCTTAAACCAAAGCTGTACGTTCTTTGGCTCTAGCACTGGAAATCTCTGTCTATATACGGATCTATTCAGTTCCTCGGTGTACTGTTCAATCATATAAGCTGACGGATGAGTGTCTTCCTGGAACCACCTTTCCAGTCTTGGTATCTCGGTGAGGGGGTCAATAAAAACCCTGCTGCGTTTACGACGATCCCCACTGCTGGGACTATCTCCTAACCCACTTTCTCCCGGACTCATCGGGTCCTTGTAGGAAGTAAAAAGTCCTATTCCTGTGGGATCAAACTGGAATGATCCGGATTGCGATGAGTTCGGTGTGTAGAGATTTTGTTGGTGTCGTATGTTCAGCGCATGAGTCATGGCTGCCTGAAGGCGCATCACGTGATGCTGCTGCTGGAACTGACGTATGTGAGGGGGCGTGGCTAACGGGTGATGACTTATAAAGTAACCGGATGAATCCAGTCCCGTGGAGGAGGGTAGAGGCGGTGACGTCATGCTGTACCTTCTAGTGACGTCATAGCTTATCGAGGAAGTAGAAATAACGGAATATTCTTTTTCTTCCTTTCCCATCGACTCATTTCTTATTTCATCGCGGTGGTAGCTCTCCTTTTCGCTAGATCTGTTGTGCTTTGTTCGCATTATATGGTCAAAATCATCGCGATTAGAACGAGAAGACGTTGTTGGCGAACAATGATCCAGATTTTTTGGTGATGAAACTCCGGAAGTCTTGGTTCTTGTTCTCAAATCAGTGGCTTGATCTTCAGATCCCTGAGTACTTGACGAAGAAGATGATTGTTCATAAGGAGACGATCCGCCTGATTTCAGATCCAGAATCCCTGCCTCGTGAGCTAAAGACTGATTGAATACACCATACGGTGCCTTGTATCCCATCTTGGCAAACACATCTTCGCTAATTTTTGACTGGTTTCCAGATCCAGCCGCGTCGAATGTTTTCAAAGATTTCTCGAGATTGTCATGGAATTGATCAGCATTCGATCTGCCCGTCATATGATTATTATAATTAGATTCCATCCCTACACCGTTAATCTGCTCCAGATTTAAGCTCCCACGTGGAGACGTTATACTGGCAGTAATTCTAGATCTGACACTTTTTCTTTCGTCGTCCGTGTCGTTGTCTAATCCTGACTGATTGGCATCATCTACGGCGCTATTCCAGGAACGCGGACGCGAGTCCATGTGTTTCCGCTTCCGGCTTTTCTGAGAGTTTGATAACATCTGCGAACTATATAAATATAAATGAAAATTATGTATTTATATCTTGTAACCAAACGCTACGAAATATACACTTTTTAATGGTTTTACAGATCTTACATGTTGCATTATTTCCTATGAGCTTGAACATATTTACAATATTGATTGCGCCGTTCTTTCAAAAATAAAATTATATTCTTCAATCAGATAAAAGAAGTCGCTGAGGATATTGAAATTAGACTAATAGCAACTTCTTACACGCAAAATTTAGTTTAAAATTATGCATGAAATAGTGCAGGGATGCAAATAATTAGCATACTAGAGTATTATATTCAAAGGTTTTAGATTCAACACACATCATAAAAACTGAATTTAATAATTTCAATATTTGACTTTTATACTATATTGCAACTAACTGACGTAATATTTAGCGATTTGTGAAAATTATACACAAACAAGCACACACACATATTCATACATATACAATGTACATATATACTTGTATATATATATATAAATGTACATAATATTACGTATATATGTGTATATATGTGTGCGTATGTGTGTGCATGTATGATATATGTAGGCCTGTGTGTGAGCGTTATGTTTGTTACATTAACAATTATAACATACTTATAAAGATTGTAAGTTGAATGGCAGAAATCCTGACGAGATGCAACTGTATGCTGTGTCTTAAAAGCTTTGATATCTCCATCCTCTTCAAATCCCTTCCTCATCCTGCAGAACTCTTCCTCAGCTTTCTGCACCCATGCACTTCCAAGTTCTCTTTCCGACAAAGCAGTTTTATCCGACCTGTTAACGTCCGTCTCTATGTCTGTTGAGAGGGTTCTTCTAGCTTCACCACTCGCTGAATTGTGATGACGAGAACGTATTGAACAGCAAGAATCCACAGATCTACAGGAAGGGCTTGATGATGGGGATGGGGATGAACTACGTCGTCGTGGGCGGGGTTTGTGTCTTATAACACTTATCGGGTAGGTGGAGCTATCGGTTTTTATTCCTTCAGGTTTCTTGATGTCACTGGAGCTGTGATTAAAGTGATCATGTTTCCGTGGAAGGTGTCCTGTAGCGGGACACCTTGCCACTGTTCTTTGGCAACCGTCTCGACTAGACTCACATCTAAAATCCGGTCTATAAGTTGCGTCGTTAATTAATGACGTCATATCGGTGGTAAGATTGTCGTACCAGGTATTGAATTTCTTTTGAAGGTCGTCTAAATCATATGCGTTAAGAAATCCATGAGTTAGTCCCAGTAACTGAGTCTAAATACAGAAACAATTTGTGTATACAACTTTTTTAAATATAAGATAATTGACGTCTGACAACAAAATTACATATTTAAGTCTAAACGTAATGATACAATTAATAATGAAAATGATGATGCTCTAATGATACTTAATGTAGGTGTAGATGTTAGTGTCTAGATTATTCGTTGCAGTTTCTGGATCGATTATATTTACAAATACTATGATCATGAGAAGGTGACTGCGAATAAGATTGTTTAGACACTACTGTGTATCAATAATAGATCTTAAAGTATTGCAGTAACTATACAGTTTGTTCAGTGATTTGCTTGGTGGAAAGGTCCAAGGCACTAAAATATTAGAATTCATGCCCGTTTTCTCTCTGGTTTACAGTTTAATTAGACATAAACTAACCCAGTACAGAAGCGCTGGAATACAAGTGCTCACTGTTGATCCGAAGAAAGACTGCTGAAAAGATAGCGTCAAAGTGCTTATTTAAAACGTGGACAAGATATCAAGATATGACGATAAATAATGGATAGAGCAATGGTCCAAGAACGCTAGAATATTGCAGAATGGTCTGGGAACGCTGGAATATTGCACAATGGTCCGGGAACGATAGAATATTGCAGAATGGTCCCGGAAAGCTGGACCACTGCAGAATTTATTTAAGTACTCGAAGGACGAAAGTATACTACAGTTAAATGTATCTACGTGTGTTCAATTGAACCGGTAAGTAGTTTCTAAATGAAGAAAATATCGAAGAGATTAGAATAATGGCGACAATGATTAGATGAGGTTGAAAGTAATCTAAAGAAATATATGCTAAGACTGTTAATATAATAAATACTGCATATATTAATACTTCATCTCCCGTGTTGTGTCCGGGTTGCTGAAGAATAGACCATCGAGGACTGCACGTGTCAGCTAAAGAGGACAAAACACCAAGAGCCAAACCAACGTCAAAAAGGGCATTTGGTTGGTGAGCGCCTAGGCACCAGCACAATTGCTACAGCATTTCCTAAACCGAATGGAAAAGTCTATTCGCATCTTGCAACCAGCTAAAGTGAGATTAAAGGAAAGCTGATGATGATGATAGGACCAGATATCAGTTTAATATTTCTATTATTTACTCATAGTTGTATAACTGCTTTATATCTAAACAATTCATAAATATAATTAACATTGGTGATGTGTTTAAAGTTTTTATTGGTGAAGTGTGCTTTGATGAGCATCAAGATTTATTGCGATTAAAAATTAGACATTGAATCTGCCATTTGATAAAGCTAAAAAACGAGATTTCTAACCTGATCTAAAGGACAGTGCAGTGTTGAGAGCACATGCTGCGAGTAACGCAGAAGAAATGAGAGCAATTTGTCCTTTATACTGTCCAGTTGATAAGGGTATCTAGAAACATGCAGAATAATTGTTCGTTGGATTACACACATGACAAGCACTAGTATTAAATACTTTCCGTGCTTAACTTCTGTTTTTGTAGTTTTCGCTATTGCCTCCTACCTCTCCATGTAAATTAGTAATCGTTTCCTTTTGATGGCGCACTGATGGCAGCCGGCGCGGATTTAAGAATAATCTTCCATCATCCTGAGATTTTTTCATTTTTTAACGTGCGTCCCACTTATTGAATTAGTTGATGTTGAAACGAGTGTGGTCGGGATTGTTTTAATGAATTCGGTTGACTGGTAGGTTCTATTCTGCAAAAATATTCGTGTTTGTGAAGTGATATATTTCGGCTGAGCACGTCCTGAGATTTGTACGTTGAACCTGTGCTCTGGGGATTTATAGGAAACTTTTCATTCAAAGCTGTCAACACTCGATCTTCCACGGTGGTTACCCATTCATGTACTAACCGGGCTCGACAAAGCTTAACTTCGTTTATAGACGCCCAACTTAACCGACTGCGCTAAATCCCGCACCAAATTTGTTTCATTCAAAGCTGTCGACACACGGTCTTCCACGGTAGCCACTCATGCATACACTATCCGAGCACGACGCCATTTAATTTCAATCATTGAAGTATAGAAAAACTAAGTGCGCTATCTCTCGCAATAGAATATATCAAGAAATATAACGTAACAAGATAAGATTTGAAAAGAACGACTTTGTATTATCAGCAAAACATTAAATAATTTTGAGAAAAATTTAGTAAAACACCGCCAACTGTAGGCCAATGCGGGATATAAACCAATGCTATATATGCTTTAAAGGTAATGTCGTTCTTAGAATCTATTTCAGTAACAGTAAGTATTATGTTAAGAATGCTGAGTACTCATCTAGCAATGAAAGATATACGCAGATTAGCAAATATATTTAATACTGATACGATTTTGCTTGAGAATAACTATAGAAATATACTAATAATATAAACATAAACTATAAAACATAAACATAAAAATATAATATAAACGCTCATTTTGAGAATTTGTGAGGGTGAATATTCCTGCGTAATCTCGTAGAGAAAGGTTTGATGTGCACATCTGATATTTCGTTTTATTTGTTTTGTTTTATTTCTTTAATTTTATTTTCACTGTGTATTTGCATTTTGTTTCTTTGGTTTTGATTTTGTTTCACTGTACAATGAATGTTGTTTGCCTAAGTGGCAAAATAAAGATATATATATACATATCTATCTATCTATATATACTGTATGTATATATATATGTATATATACTGTATATATATATACATATATATATATATATGCATGTATATATATATATATATATATATATATATATATATATAATTATATATATATATTAAAGTATACTTATCTCAGTATATTGTCTAATGGCTGGAAAATGGCATATAACTATTTAAATCATTATAATCAGCTTTTATCTGCATATATGAATGCGCTACTAGATTATCCAGCAGCCATTGTCTCGGTCTGCCTCTGCCCCTTCCCCCTACATTCTCCTTTTATACGCTTACAATTAAGATTTCCATGAAATTGTGTTTTTCCAATATTTAATGTTGGAGTATACAACGTAGGCTATATCATTATGAATTGTGATTGTACTGCTAGTCGCCTTACAATAGTTTAATACGTCGTGTGACAAAACGCTAGTCCTAGTAGTTCAATGTCGAATTGTTTAAAGTCGTTGATGACCAAAACCGCTCAAAACTTATTTCATCAACTCAGGAATTTATTTTAGTTGAAGATCATAAAGCTTCACGATGAGACTGAGCCACAGAAGTTTAAAAAGATAATAAAATAATAATAGTAGAACGCAAAAATGTAATGTAAAAATAATAGAACGAGAGAGAGAAAATTAATAAAATTAAAATGATATTTTCTTTCTTCTTTTGCTCTCTCTCATTCTCTTTTTATTTCTCTTTCTCTGTTTCTCTCAGCTTTTCTGTCATATAACTTATTTTAATATGACATTAGCATAATCTCCAAGATTTACAATAACAATTACAATTTAATTTCCTCTCTTAACTCCATAAGTCAACTGTAGCGTAAAATTAGAAACGTTTTAATCGCAATGAAACTCCATAATACCGTCTCTTGACGCATTTCGATAAGTCGAGATTTCGGAATCAACACAGAGCAACAAAAACCGTGATTAACTTTAGCCAGTGAATAGTTTGAAACCTAACCAAACGAGAAACAAATGAAATATTCATTCAGTTATTTAAACATTCATTTAATTAAACTACTTGTAGGAATTTTGGATAGAACACCGAACGAAAACAACGAAGTTTGAAAAAAACTCACTGGCATCGAATCGTACCTATCCTGTGTTCAAATCCCAGGCTATTTAGAAAGTTTACCTATCCCTAGAATAGAAATTTATTTTAAAATACTTAATTAATCTATTGCTTTATTTCAATACAATCTTACAGTGGCAGATAGAACAGTGCAACAATGAGTATAACAGTTAAGCAGCAAAATAACAGATAAAGAAAAACGACAGAAATGGATTTTAAATGAATAAGGTTACATAGTAGAGGCCAAGCGCTTTCATAATCATATTAACAGTCCTTTGGATGCCATACGTACACTTGAGTTAACTTTAAAATAAAAGTAAAAGTTCACTGACAGTTATTTGCGCTATGAACATGTAGTGACCACGTACATGTACATGTATGTCTATGTAGTGGAAAATCGGAAACTTGAGTCTGTAAACATGTGCGGTATGTCATATGCCGTTAAACTAGGACATTACGCGCTATTTAATTTGTTAATATTTTACAAATTGCATTTATCGTATAATTCGTCTATGCAAAAGTAACAAAACTCATTTCAAGAAATTCCGCCTACATTCCGCCTACATAAAATAAAAGAGCCTTCATTTCAGTTCTTTTCTAGTTTTTGAATTGCGCTTACATTCCCTATTGCAGTTTCCTTTCCAACCAATCTGTTTAGGTTTTAATTTTTTCTCCGCTGCCTCATTCATAAAACATTACGAAAGAAAAAAGCTAGCATTGTAGACCTACGTGACAAAATAAGATTTTAAACGAACTTTTACGTCCAAAATCAGGTAACCAATTGAGTCAGCGTTCATAGAACTCTCCCGTGGAAATTTGAATTCCAATATAATATTATTTCCCTTTCAAAAGCACGTAAAAGTTTTCATAAACAAATATATGTTTGCAATACTGATTGTTAGATTCAGAAGGAGCGCAATTAGGCGAAGACAGAACCTTGTGGTGTTAGATAGTTGAAAACATATTCGTATGAGAATATGAAAAAGCCTAAGATATGACTATCTATATGCTATGAACCTGCCAAATTGCCAATATTCAGGGCACTGAGAGACAGAAGTTGCCGCCACTAAATGATTTTAGAGGATTGGATACGAAGGTATTCTTCCTTGCCATATGAGGTTTTGGAGTGAGATCTAAATCACTGGAAGTCTGCATGACAATCACATACGCTCGGGATTAACCCCCGCATCCTGTAACTCCACTCACTCCACTCAGGGATTGACTGAGGTGTTGGATGCGATAAGTCTTGACGAGATCGCGGAATTTTTGGAATGATTGAGACTGTGACAAATCTGAGAGACGTGGGGAATATCTCCCGAAGTTTCAAAAAATGATGGTGCGCATTTGCTTCATGAAATAGTAGGGCATAGAAACTAAGATTGACGTTCGTACCATAAGTTGAACAAATGTATTTGTCAGCGACGATTTCAAACCGGTGGCCTATTGCTTATAGATAAAGTGTGCAACCAAATCGACTACGGGCAGGAAGAGAGTAAATGTACAATTTAAAATCTATATTAGCAGAATGTATTTAAAAATAGTTTTCCATTTTGAACTATGATCCTACTGGTGGGACAAACACAAATCTGCAACTCTCATCTGTTGGAACCCTTTTCTTATTCCTGTGCAGATCAGCAGATTAGGATAATACCTGGAGTTATAAAAATAAATTTAGTTGGTTTAGTTAGTTGACGTTAAGTTAGTTGGTTTAGTTAATCAACTGACATCTACACCAGCAAATGAATATCTGAAAATAACAATCCTGCAAACTCAGTTGTAAAGCTGCTACTGGTGCCGCCCAGTACCTAGGAATATATAGCAATAGTAATATATAGCAATAGGGGCTGGTTTCTATTGAAACCGAGACATCAGCCCCTTGAAAAGAGCGGACTGAATTCACCACTGGACGACGATCGAGGCTTGCTAGTGTGAAGAAGGTGGTAGCGGATTGTAATTCAGGGTGGAGGAAGTGGCGTAAAGAATTAATTAAGTGAAGAGAGCCGGTATTAGCGGATCAGTGAACTAAACCCTTTAAATCTAAACGAGTCGGTTAAAGGGAAATTATCCTACACAGTCAATCCTATAAGCATATGTCGAGTCGTGTCGCCTTACCCATCCTTCTCTCATTGTGCTGTCCTTTCGTATTACTAAATCATTTTCTTCTTCTTGCTTGTACTGCATTTCTGCCTACTTGCTCATCTCTCTCTCTCTCTCTTCAGTGCACTGCCGAGTGGCAGGTTCAAGGCACATATTCATACTCAAAGTCTGCTTTCTCGCTTCATGAGAGCACTCCTTAGATCAACAAGTTAATCCCTTCACAAAGTCTATGCCTTAGCCATACCTTATGTAGCCTATAGCTTGGGAAAAGTATGGCTTCTGAGATGGTTTCATGTTGCCTTCCTCCGGTAGATGGATTAATTACCATTTAATTCTGGGGGAAGATATTTCATGGTGAGGTGGGTCCCCTCTTGCCATTCTCAGCTCCTGCCTTAGTCGCCTCTTACGGACACCCAGCTTCTCAGCTCCTGCCTTAGTCGCCTCTTACGGACACCCAGCAGATTGTTTGCAGTTGTCCTATTCTGCAGTCGTCTAACCACACCCGAGCAAACACGGGGGACATATATCTGTTAATTTGTTTATACGCTTGTCTATTTGCCTATGTGGATCTTTATAAAAGTATAGAACGATGAATGTATTCGTCTGCCTATTGATCGACTAGAGGCGACACCTCAGCCCTAGCGTCACTAGCCCCTCTTAAATTCTGCCATCATGTCACCAGCCCCGCTTACATTGACATTTATCTCTCTGTACATGTGCAGAATAAAAGCACGGGCCTATTCACAGGTTTTTGTGCACTTAAATAGTCGTACAAAAAGTTTAAGTTTCCGTTGTCAGAAATTCTCATCGTCTTTGAAAGAGAGTAAAAGCCTATAGAGTCACCGATCTATTGCACATCAATGAATAATCATGGACAATAGACAAGGGTTTTGAAGTCGATGCAAAACCAGTTGTCCGCATCCGAGAGTATAATATCACAACTTAAGTGTGAATAAACGGCCAAAACGATACGTAAATAAATATTGCGCATCTTTATGAAATATGTGGATAATAGAAAAATTTATAATATTAAAAATATTGGTCTATTATACATGTATAATGATAACTAGCGCGTGAAGAATATATTTATAAACTGATTCATAAATAAGATAAATTATTAATATTACACACTAGGAGAATCATTAAGAATAATTATTTATTTGAATCTACCATGTGTAGGTGAAATAAAGTCTATATTACAGAATAAAATCTACATTACACTTATAAGTGCGCTAGAGAAATTTAAAATCTCTAATTTTAAATTTTAACATTTTAAATTAAAACTTTAAATACCTTTCTGATATAAATGGATCTGAAATCCATATAGGGCCTATAACTGTTACATACAGAACCAAGTTTAGAAAAGTGTATCTAATTGTGAAGTACGAGTTCAACTGCGAAAAAATGTTCATTTCAAATGTACCACGAATCTTACATTATACATGAAGATGTGATGAAATGACTCATAGGTTTTAGGGGATAGTATTTTGCATGATCTTTACCAAATCCTGGATGCATTCTGAAAGCAGCTCATTTGAATGTCTACAGTGCTCAGTGCTTAGGTACGTCAGGTAACATCATAGTAAGTTAAATGGAGGTTCCAAAGGTCACAGTATCAAATCCTGGTAGGGTAATCAAAGAGAAAATCTGGGGAATTCAAAGGACTGGTAATATGAATAATGTCCGAGGCTTTTCTCTCGAATCAATGAAAATTATAGTTGACAATTATTGTCCATTACAGTGGAGTAAACTGCGTAGTGGTTAGTTACTGGAATGACTGGACGTAGAGGTCACTCTAGTGTGATTGTAGGAATACGCTGCTGTGACGTGGAAAAGTTTTCAATGAATTCTATACGAGGCTCGGCTAATCTTCCAGGATAAAGTCTAAGATGAGCTAGGAGAGAAAACTGGGAAGAGTGGGGGGGGGGGGGGGGGGGGGGGGGAAAGACCCGTTCAGCGATTTACGGAAATTAACGAACCAAGAGCTTAGCAAGTGAATGAAACACCCAGTAGAGTCTTGACCTTAGATCAAGTGTAACAAATGCATTAAGATTCCGCGCCAATTTCCTAGACCAAAGAAAATTAGCGATGAGAAAAGAGTAGAAATAAAATAGAAATAAAAAAGTTTGAAGTGGTTTGATGTTTCTTATATTAGCCTACCCGTGTCTAAAGAAACTTGCCGCGCAATGATTTTATTGTTACTGCTAATAAAATCAGTTTAAAATCTAAAAAATACAACCAGTTCTATTTAATGCGCTAAATCAAAAAATGGAAGAAGATTCAAGAAAGGAATCTTAAAGTTAACTTTTCTGTGAGAAAAAACTATTGTTATAGTTTGTAAGGCTATAGCTTGATTTGAAATCCTTGTATTACATGCTTGTAAATCAACGTTTAATAGTAATGCCAAAGAATGCACAATGACTTGAAATCCGAAAAGTTCATGAAAACAGTAATTTTTTTGAATCTAGTAAATACTGACATACTGAATTCTTGTTATGCGCAATACTGAATGGCTTGACTAGTAATTAATTAATTAGTAGTTTTACTCGTAATCAATTGCTAAATCGTATCGCTACCTATTAAGATTTATCCGTCCGTCGCATAGGTTGCCACTCCCACTTGTTGTGCTCGGGTGTGGTTGGACCACTGCAGAATAGGGCAGTCGCAGACAATCTGCCGCATGTTTAAGAGACGACTAAAGGCAGGAGCTGAGGATGGCAAGAGGGGACCCACCTCACCATGAAATATTTTCCCCAGGATTAAATGATAATTAATCCACCTAACTGAGGAAGGCAACGGGAAACCACCTCAAAAGCCATATTTTTCCCAAGCTATAGTCTACATAAGGCATGGATAAGGCATGGACTTTGTGAAGGGATTAACTTGTTGATCTAAGGAGTGCTCATATGAAGCGAGAAAACAGACTTTGAGTATGAATATGTACCATGAACCTGCCACTCGGCAGTGCACTGAAGAAGGTCGCCACTTTACTGCAGATTCGGAAGACTCACAAGCCATACTCATACTTTATTCAGCAGCGTTTACCTGCGTACTTAATTTTATAATTAAAAGAACGAGGTAGTAATAATAATAAAGGTTTAACGTCCGTTTCCTAATCCAGGGATGATGTCAGGGACGTAGTGAAGAAGAGATTGAATTAGCATTCGGCTCTCATTCTCCTGATGGTCAGATTGAGAAGCGAAAGGCCGACCTACTGCTCAACGGTATTCAAAACTGATCGAGACACATTTATAATCTATTGTTTCCATGTTTGCCAATAACGCTAACTTATATAAAAATGAATTTGCCATTTCTGAAATTAAGATAAATTTCCTAAATTTCACATTTATCAAATGAATTTAATTTAAAGATATTGAAAACTTTTGATTATATTTTGAATCTGATTAAATTCTGAAGCTTAATCTTAATGAATACTTTATCTAGATGAATTTCCAGCAATTATTATACTGCAATTATTCGGTCGCATTATTCTCGCAACCGCAAGAATTTTCTGCTAATTCTTAAACTCATTCCATCGAGCGATTTAAATAGACGACCATTGAAATGAAAAGTCACATCCGGGTTCTTAGAGGAGTAAAGCGGAAATAGAAATCACGGTGTGTGTAAAAGCGAGAGGATTTAAGCATTCACCGACAAGTGCGCAGATAGGAGATTGAAGTTATGGGATTAGGGATCTAAGACGTAGGGGATTTGCGAGTGTTACGTCTACCGCTTAATGTTAAATTCAGGCTATATCTGAATTTCTATTTTCAATTATAGGCTATGCTACAAACTTGTACAAGTATATATATATATATATATATATATATATATATATATATATTTATATATATAGTATATATATATATATATATATATATATATATATATATATATAACTAGAAAAGGTAAGTATACAAAAGTAGTAATTAAATTCAAATTATGCGTATGTTTCAACTACAATACGCCTAAAAGCAATTAAGCAATTAATAATAAATAAATAAAAATGAATGCAAGTAACAAATTATTGTTAGGACTTACTAAATATAATAACAGTAGGAACATAGCAAATCTATATAAAGAAGCTAACATTAAAGACTGCTTTTAAATTTTACTATATAGCTGATAAGCTAAAAAACAAATAACAATATTATAGCCATTACTCTGCGTAAGGTAAAAGTAATATGCCAAATCATAAATTTGCCATCTGTTGTAACAAAGTGCAGTTTAACAATAATGGGGATAAATAAAAAATATATACAGTATATTGAACTAATTTAAATGAAACGCATAATTGTTTCAGAATTAAGTTTAAAGAATGCTTATAGGAGCAAAAATAAAAAAGTGAAGACATTAACATCAAGTGGAGAAGCAAGGCGAATCAGACTAAGAGAACGAAGAGAGAAGTGGAGTTGCAGAAGGACTGCGGAGAGAAGAGAGTGAAGGGATAAGACATGGAATAAGAAGCGTAAGAAGCAATATGGTGACGGGATTGGCTGAGGATTATATAGGATTTGAATCAAGTGTGATCCAGCTTGTGGGATAGACCTGATCAGAATTAGAGCTTTCAACAGCTGCCCTCTGTCGGCTAATCTCTATCCATAACTACATACATCTAAAACATCTCAGCAGCAAATGAGGTTCGGCAGTTGATGCAGCTGCTACGTCTTAGCAACAAATGCGCTAAAACAGCTGCCCACTTGTCTGCAGAAAATGAGTTTTAACAGCTGCTACAACTGCTAAATCTTCAGTACCTTCGAAGCTGTTACAGCTACTACAGCTGCTGCAGCTTCAAAAGTTACTTCAGTTGACATAGTTATTGTTAGTTATGCAACAATTTCTACAAGTGTAAGAATTGCTAACATGCCATTATAGCTCGTATTTGCAGTTTTTGTTGCTATACTGTAATTGAATGTCTCAATAGCGCAATGGGTAAAGGTGTAGATAACGTCATGAAGTTTTAAGTGACAGACCCTGAGGGGAATTGCACCCTCGTGGTTTCGAATCCCAGCCGCGCTGATCTGAGAGTAAAATCTCGGACATTCACTGGACTGGCTACACGGCAAATGGACTAAGTTGCCTAACGGTTATAACATGTGGTATAAAAAGTGAAAGATATCAACATAGTTGATCATTTCACTATAATGTGTGTTATTATTATTATAATTGCAGCTATCGCATAATACATCTACGAGTAGCAGCATTCTGATAATACTACAGATGCTAGTATTGTCAATATTGCTACTAAAATCAATTGTTAGGAAACTAATATAATGCCTATTCTTAGATCTTAGAAGCATCTTATCAAATAACAGTAAGATGATTTAGAGTGCTAGGAATTTAGTAGCATGATCTCTGCAGTTGGGCTACATGCCTCATATGATCTGCACTGCCTCAGATTACATTTCATTTATTATCTAACTTAGTCACATCAACAACAACAATTAGAGTGCTACAGTCATCAATGAAAACATCGAGCACTATTGAGATAAATCCAAGCCAGTGAGCAAAAAGAAGGTCCAAAAACGGTGCAAATTCCAAAATCCAGAAAATCAGTCCAAAGATTAAGGGAATTAAAGAAAAGGAGGTTTACGAGCTGGTCTCAACTCATGGACGTTGGTTTGGAAGGAGAGATGGAAAAGGTGGGCCTTCAACTGTCTATGGAACTGATCATACATTGTAGGTGATCATAGTTACCTCATGTACCTGTGCATATATGTTTGTATTTCAGTCTAGTTAGCACTTTCAACCACTCAATGTTGTTTTTGTCATTTGTCTGAGCATGTATTACTTTCCTTTTACTACTGAATCAAACCCACAGCAATAAACAACGGCAATTTCAACACCAGCAGCAGATATTCATCTAGGCCTATTGGCAACTCCACTGAGGCACAAAGGTTAAACGTCAGGAGTTTAATACACTGCAATTCAATATTGAGGTTCTTCCTTCAGAAATACTTCCAGGCGCTGACACTGACGTTAAACTGCTTCAGCTTTAATTCTAAAAATCGCTTTAGTGAGGTTGAGAATTTCACGCAAACTTTTCAATTGGCTACTTGGTAGGATTGTTCAATGGCTTTAACTGTAACTCAGTCACTCACTGCCGTACATCCGTCAATTTTACTTGTAAGTTAAAGCAGTAGTTACATTGCCAACTTGGTGCTAGTATACTAAATAACATCTAAGCGTATAAATAACATCTCTCTCTCTCTCTCTCTCTCTGTTAGTGCACTGCCTACTGGCAGGTCCATGGTATATAGCGCCTCCACTATTCTTTATATTCCGCTTTCCTCTTCACGTCACATATGAGTGGATCTTTAATTAAAGCATCTACAACATTCCTTTAGATATATCATTATTCTTGGTGGATTCTGCTTATGACGAGGTGGGTCCCTGTGCCTTCTTCAGCTTCGACTAATATTTACTGGGAAGGGGCGTCATTCCCTGTGAAAACTATCCTGTTTACCCATAACTAACATATCGTCCTTTAATCGATAGTTTTAATTTTCCGATTAGCATAGTTTATTGAAAAATTTGTGTTAATTGGGTTGATATTGAATTTATAGTACATAAAGAGCTGAGGACCGAATCCTCCGTACACTATTGGGCTAAAAATTTATTTTGCTTAAAAAACTTGTTCATTCTTCAGATAATAATTCTAACATATTTCATAACTTTGATCAGTACTGTTCTCATTTGCGCATCAAAAGATGTAGGGTTCAAATCTAAAGCTCACCCGTCCTTATCTCTCTCGCTCTCTCTCTCTCTCTCTCTCTCTCCCTTTCTCCCTCCCTCTTTCTCTCTCTCTCTCTCTCTCTCTCTCTCTATCTCTTCAGCGCACTGCCAAGTGGCAGGTTCAATGTACATATGCATACTAAAAGTCTGTTTTCTTGCTCCATAGGAGCACTCTTTAGATCAACAAGTTAATCCCTTCACAATGTCTATGCCGTAACCATACCTTATGTAGCCTACTGCATGGGAAAAAATATGGCTTCGGGGGTGGTTTACCGTTGCCTTCTTCAGTAAGATGGATTAATTACTATTTAATCCAAGGAAAAATATTTCATCGTCCTTAACATCCTCACAATAACTCACTGTCGTTAATTTCGGATTGATCCTTTACTAAAGTACCGAGAGAATTCTGATCAATAATAATAATAATAATAATAATAATAATAAAAATATTAATATAATAATAATAATCAATATATTAATCGAATAATTTATTGTAAGCATAAGATAGTACAACAGAATACCTACCTATCAAGTATAATGTGCAGAGTAATAGCCGATGTCACATGACTCAATACGTCACCAATGGTAGCTCTGACGTTATCTGTGACGTCATCCACAGCTAGACGGCGCCAGTTGTTTACCAACAGATAACCTGCAGACAAAGAAAACTGTTCATATCACAACTGTAGAGGTTACGGTGTTAGTTATAGCAGCTATACTAAACTATACTAGATTACTATACTGAAATATTAGATGATTTAGAATATTTAAAATAGACTCTATTAGAATTCTTTGCTAGATTACTAAAATATTGGACCAAATAAATATAAAATGTACGGCTTCAAATCGATGTATCAGATTCGTATTCTAACGAAACATATTGTCGGTAAGATACTCGACCGCGGATCAGTATGTGCGGGGTTCAAAACCTGGGCTCGCCGTCACTGACATCGCTTTCGAGTGAGGAAACAGACGTTAACCTTAGCTTTACCAGCTTTTTCTACTGGCTGCAATCAACATTACTTTTAGCTAGAGTTATGGCTACAAATATTATCTACAACAACAACAGTTTGACTGCTACTGACGTCAATGTCAACATCGAACACCATTGTGTAAAATCGCAACTTTGAGGAAAACAGAGGTTCAAAATACCCTAATTCTGAAACACAGTTTACCAATCCAATCATTAGATTAATGGATTGCTAATTTATCAATTAGTTGAATAAGCTATTGATTGGTCATTTCATTGATTGATTATTGGATCGATTGATTTGGGCACAATGCTAGCATATGGGAGTATGGCTGATCCTGGTGAACTCAATTATTATCTTAACACTCTAATGAACAAAATGTTAAGCTTGCTAAATCAAAAGAATTTAAATCTTACAATATTGCGGGGTCAATGAAAAAAATATTTGCTACTCTATCAGTTCAATAATGAAATTTTTTTGCTACTCTATCAGTTCAAAAAATGAAAAAATTATTTGCTACTCCATCAATTCAAAAATGAAAACATAATTTTCTACTCAATCAGTTCAAACCTTTTGACAGTAAAACATCAGAGCCCGGGTATCCGAGTCCAAGCAGTGCCGCTCTGACCAGGTCCATGAAGGGAAGTTCTACCGGAACCTCTACCATCGTCTCCCAATCCTCTGTATCCGTAGCGGTGTCCTCCCTGTTGTTGCTGTCACCGTTGTTGTCCAGAGTTCTCTTGGACACAACGCAGCGCAGAGCTAGAAGATCATGTCTTGATGCGGTGACTGTAGTGAACACCGCAAGTGAATAGTTTAGTGAAATAATCATTAATCGCTCGATCAATATCAATATATACTATCAAATTATCCAGCATTCCAAGTCACCATTCTTCCTTCAATTACCTCTTTTCTGAACTATTCCTATAAATAAATATGCGACGCCCATATATTTAAATATATATATTTATATATATATATACATGCATATATATATATGCATATATATGAATATATATTATATTATATATTATATATATATATATATATATATATATATATATATATAACATAACGGCACACTGGGTCAGGAACCACAGATGGTTGTTTAAGGCACATAATTATATATATATATATATATATATATATATATATATATATATACATATATAATATAAATATATATATAATATATATATATATATATATATATATATATATGCCGTTTGGTTTGCAGATATATTTATATATCTATATGTATATATATATATATATATATATATATATATATATATATATATATATACATATATATATACATAAACCAAACAGCAGACAGACGTTTTATCCGGTTGACGCCGGGAGGACTAACGACAGACTTTTTGCTCAGCAATTTAATTGCAAATTTCACGTCAGAAAATCCCGTCAAAGGAACGGCTTAACCGCTGCAAACCTGCGCTTGATCCGCTCCTGATCCGTCTTTTACTGCCAATCCATCGCCCAATCCGCGTCCCATCACTCCAACCCCCTCCACACCATAATTTCACGATCAAATCTTTATTCTCCGGAATCAGCGTTCAGTGGAATATCTAGAAACCGGTCACTTCATTTTGGATACTTCTGGTCCCATTCCCTCTAGTCGTATTTATATGTGCTAAATTATGTATAAGGTACTTTCAATAGTAGCCTTCATTTCGTTGTCATTTATCGAGCAATTAGGTTCAATCTACTGAAGGATTTCACAAAAGTTAGAAAAACTTTGTGAGAAACCTTAAGAGAGAAACCTTAAGTGCGAAAATTTAAGTGAGAAACTTTAAGTGAGAAACCGTACGAGAAATAAACAGTTAGGATTCTTTTTAAATGTCTATCAATTTACTCTTGAACTAACAACGATATATCGGTAACCAGTATTTGGTTTTCATGATTGCTGGGCTCTTTACAACAAAGCAAACTTCCCTAAGAAAGTTGTGTCTTGGATCTTCCATTGAATTTGAGGAGATTTTGACTGATCTGCGAAGTTCGTAACTTTTCAGCCGGCGAATGAAGCTGCAGAGTAGCAGAGCAACAGTTTAGAGAGGATAACCGGGACCAGGGGCACCCTGACCGGGTTGATAGGGGGCCAAGGCCTCCGCCCGTGTCAAACCTCGGTTAAATCCGTCCTCATCCTCGTATCGAATTCTCTGTCGACCCTTGATCGTCCAACTACCGGATAATCATGCCATTTAGACGGGATTATGCGCTCTCCGTAGGCGACCCTACGATCAGCCCTGGGTCCTGGCCGGCGATGATAAAACTGCGGGGTGAGCGGTCAGGACCCGGCTTAGCGTTGCCGCTTAACTAGAATGCGCTCTTAGATTTGGCTTTACGTTCAGCTATAAGTCAAAGCTGAAGATCGGACTGGAAGCCTGTAGATATCGGCTGAGTTATTAAACGTAATGAGCAGCTGACGCGCCAGCTAAATCGAAAGAGTTAAAAATGTCGTCATGAATGCATTGGGCTATTTGTTGTCGTTTACTTTACTGAATGTTGTTGTCTGAAATTTTAAAATTATTGTCAAATCTAGTTAACTAGGGTTTTTATTCAAATGCCGTCTATTTCAAATATATTATTTTTAAATAATGCATAGAAACTAAATTCTGTGTATATACTACATATATATATATATATATATATATATATATATATATTATATATAAATATATATATTATATTTCTTTATAAATAAATTTTGTATATATACTGTATGTATATATATATATATATATATATATATATATTTATTTTTTGCTTTCGTAAACATAATATAGTTTAGCTAACGAAAATGTAATTTTCCATTGTTGTTGACACTCTTCTGGAGAGAGAACCCGAATGCATTAAAAATATAAAACTGATCTGAGCTAATTGGATTGATAAAACTTGATTAAAATTTCCTCAATATTAGCATTCAAAGAAAAGTACTAGCGTATGTCTCTTAGCCAGCTATATCGAAATTATATCTTTTAATGTGTCCAAAAAATATTTTAAGCCAAAATTTTAATAAACGTTTTTTTTAAATAATTGTTTTAAACTTAATATTTTTAAAACTATTTTAAAGACTTTCATATGGCAAAGCCGTTAAACTAGACAATTTCGAGCTATGAATATTTCCAGTTGGCTTCTGAATATAAAATACGGAAGAAAATGACTTAAAACTTTCTTATCATCATGCTCCTCTAGAATGATGTACGAGTATATGTTTGTGAACCTCTTATTCTCCAGTTCAAATTTATCTTTAATGTCTTTCCTTCTAATGGCTTCCAGTATTTCATAGAAGTCTCTATATACATGTACATGTACGAGAATAAGTCTTATTAGCACTTCCATGGCTAGTGTTTTTGTAGAGCTTAAGTCCTTGCAGAGAATTACGTAGTTAATCCCGGACCTGACACGGATTACTCAATCTTCAATGAAGGATTAACCGATGATCAGTCGATCCCCGCTCCATCGCTATGCGTTCACGTGACCCCGGACCAATCAATGGCTTCTGCAGTTGTTGAGTGAGAGAGAGAGAGAGAGAGAGAGAGAGAGAGAGAGAGAGAGAGAGAGTGAGAGAGAAAGATATATATATATATATATATATATATATATATATAGAGAGAGAGAGAGAGAGAGAGAGAGAGAGAGAGAGAGAGAGACAGAGAGAGAGAGAGAGAAAGTGACAGAGAGAGAGAGAGAGAGAAAGAGAGAGAGAGAAAGACAGAGAAAGAGAGCAAGAGAGACAGAGACAGAGAGAGAAGGAGAGAGAGAGACAGAGAGAGACAGAGAGAGACAAAACAGAGAGAGAGACAGAGAGAGATTGAGAGACAGAGAGAGAGAGAGAAAAAAAAAGAAAGATAAAGAGAAAGAGAGTGAGACATAGAGACAGAGAAAGTGACAGAGAAAGTGAGAGAGAAAGGCAGTGATGTTAGGCCTTGGCCTTGGCCTTGAGCCGGCCTTAAGGCCACTAAGCCTCGGCCTTGACCTTGGCCTTGCGAGTTCTGGCCTTGGCCTTGGCCTTGCACCCTTGCCTTGGCCTTGGCCTTGATCAAGGCCAAGGCCAAAATTGCTCTTGTATAGCATTCTGAATCGGCTACTAGCATTCAACAACAGTTGGCAAACAACATTGATAAAATTAATCATCCTGACTTTGAGAGTAGTGAAACTTCAATAAAGACTCTATATGAACTTGAGAAATTTGCTGCTCTAAGGCCTCTCTTTCAACGTAATCTTTGTGTGCCTGCCACCACTGCTCCTGTAGGGAGAATATTTTCACAAAGCGGCCTCATAATGAGACCTCATCGCGCTCGAATGTGTGAGTCAATGTTGGAAACCCTTATACTTCTAAAGTGTAACAGTGATTTGTAAGAAATTCATAGAAAGAGAGAGAGAGAGAGAGAGAGAGTGAGTGAGTTAGATCATCAGTTTGAAGTATCTTGTTAGTGGCGGCAATCACAGTTTCGGTTAGAAACCGAGTTGGACAATTAAAAGTATATTAAAATGATAAGGGCAGGAAGAAGGAGAGAGGAGAGAGGAGAGAGAGAGAGAGAGAGAGAGAGAGAGAGAGTTGAAGATAGATTAGAGAGACAGAGCACGCATTATTTGATCCAACTATACATGTACTTGTACATGTACATTCATGAAATAGAGGAAATTGCGAGAAAATTATTAAATGATAAATTATTATAAATTATTATTAAATGATAGCGTGGATACGGGATATTTTATTGATTGATAATTGAAATTACATGTAACAGCGTTTTTGCTGTGTTATTTATATTTCGTTACCATTTAATATTTGAAAATTAAATTTATACATTAAATTTTATTAGGTGTTCCCAATTCAAATATGCACCGATAGAACAGAGGACATGAAATTCCGTCCAATACAACAATATATTTTTTAACTGTCAATTTTCGTCATTAAATTATTTTTAAGATGAATCGGACACTCATCAAGTTCTCTGTCAAACTTAAATATTAAAAGTTAATTTGATAATAATATCAAATATTAAATAGGGAAGAAGTTTTTAATTTATAAGTAAAAAAATTAATGCTTGAAGTAGGACTTGGAAATATAATTAAAATTATTTATTTTAATCACGTCCATGTTATCTTCCGTCAAAGGAAGTCAACATTTTAGCGGCTCCATTATATGCACTTTAGTGTTTAGTTAACTTTTAATTTAGTTCTCTGAGAAAACATTGTGGATAAGTTCCAGGATATCAAATTAATTCAAACTCCAAACCAACCAATTGAAGACGGCGCTTTTCGTGACACCCGTTTTAAGCTACTCAGTTACCCTGTCAAAAGCTTTCTCAAAATCTATAAACCATATAAAAAAGTCATTTCCCTGTTCTAAGCTGCGTTCACATATGACTCGCATTACCTCACTAGCTTCTCCCGTACCGCATCCTTTTCTAAATAAAAATTTAATATCGTTTCTGCCTTGGATTGAATGCCTTCGTTTAGTATTGTAATACGATTTTAATCCGTTCGATATGATACTTATTGTTCTGTAGTCAGAACATTCCACTGGATTTTTTTATTTCTTTTAATGTTAGGTAGGAGTGATTTATTTAATTAGGCCTATTAATAGAATCTTGTACGAGAAAAAAGAAAGCTAGTACAGAAATGTTCCAAACCTAGGTAAACGTGATTACTTTCTGCTGGCGAGAGCGCTAATAACCTACCAAGTCTTTGTGAGTGCTGCTATATGCTGTCGGAGACTGATTTATTAATTTACATACATATAACCACATGCACATTATTGCATAAGCAGCATAACTTAAATGCACCTAGCCAGGTGAGCTCACATCTTAGCGTGAAATCTAGTGACGTTACATACTGCAGGCTCTGAATTCTTTTAGCTGAGCCTGGGCGAGTTATACACTTCTGGTCTGAAAAGAAGTTCACCAGAGTGAGATCACTATGGTCGGTTTAGATCAGGGGTCGGCAGGGTTTATTTAGCCATTTCACAATATTATTTAGGACTTGGCAAACTATATTTCTTTGGTAACGGCGTAGCCATTTACATTCAAAGTTTACATGTTTATCTATTTTGTATTTATATGTCTTGTAGATTTTACAATGTCTCAATAGCGCAATGGTTAGAGGTGTAGATAACGTCATGAAGTTTCAAAATGACAGACCCTGAGGTGAATTGAACCCTCGTGGGCTCAAATCCCAGCCGCGGTGATCTGAGAGTAAAATCTCGGACATGAACTGGACTGGTTATAAGGAAAAAATACTAAATTTCCTAACAGTTGAAACATATGGTATTAAAAGTGATAGATATCAACATAATTGATCATATCACTATAATATGTGTTTGTGTGTGCTTATTATCATAAACCGCAATGATTTATTAGTTTTGTCAATCAAGTATTCAACGTCAATTTCGCTCTGTGAAGGCTATGTTATCTGCAAGCGACTCGTTAAGCCTTCAATATTTAAGCCTTCATTTAAACGCATGTCTAAGTGGATTTTCAGAATATGAAGGTTATTTAACTCTTATTGTGGCACTTGACTCACCTCTCTTTCCTTGATCGCTTGTCTCGCCATCCTCGTTCATTGTGTATCTGCTTCGTTTGGACAACCGTAGATCATCAAAGCCCCTTTTTCTGAAACAATGTCAAACGATTGATTGTGAAAATTATTCTATATAATATAGCCTACTCTTGAATAAGACAACGATGCAGTAACCGCTAAAACAATTAGATTGAAGCTACTAATATAATAATAGTCATTGGGTAAAATGATCTGACGGAAAGTCATAATTTGCTTCTAAGCTTATTGGACCATGAGATACTAATTTTATAAAGGAACCTAACAGTGGATTTTGAGTTTACATTTAGGCTGAAGTCTGCGTCCTTTAACGGAGTTTGAATCCCATTACAGCATACAAGACTACCATTGTATTGTGGGCTAATATTGTATGCAAGTTGTACTATTGACGGGAGCCAATGGCGATGTCGGTCAGTTATTCGACCGCGGATCAGTATCTGTAGGGTTCAAAACCTGGGCTCTCCCGTCACTGACATCGCTTTCGAGTGAGGAAACTGGCATTAACATTAGCTTTTACCATTAGCTTTTTACTGTAGCTGGCACAGATGGTACTCTTGAACAGTTTTTTTTGCCACAGATACTAGATACACTAATAACTCATTTTCATTGTGTTAATACGTCAGGCACCATAAATTTACGTATTAGGCATTCGCTAGAGCATTACAGTAGACGTACAACAGTTCAAATCTATTCAATTCGAGAAAATTATTCAACCTATTATATCCAAGAATTCGCAGAACTGTGAGGCTTCAGTGATCTCTATACCTATTCAGAGTAGTTCATATAAAGCTGCAGTTTACAATTAAATATTTGAAATGACAGTTTAAATATTGATGTTTCTTTTAAAAAAAAGCTAAAGACTACTAAAGCCTAATTTAACGTCAGTTTATTATTAAGAAAGCTTCTCTGTGATATAGAGAAAGAGAGCACTGGATTCGAAACCTGCACCAACATATTTGAAGTCTTGACACCCTGCTCCCGGCTCAATCAAAAGTGATGGACACTATCCATTTTATTTAGCCGCTAATTTAATTTCTTTTTCGTAATTAAACTACTCAATAAACTACTTTTATCAGAGTAGTTAAACTTCTTTTAATTACTTTAAAATAGTTAAACTACTTGCACATTATAGCTTAAATACCTTAAAGTAGTTAAAATATTCTTAATTATTTGAGACTTTTAAACTTTTTGAAACACAAATAGATATAAATTTATTATTAATTAAAATTAACTTGCATTTATAATTAACTTTCCTTTAGAAGATTCATAACATATGAGCTTCACAGCACATTGTTTCATATTTTCTTTCCAAGACTGTTATTTCATTCTTCCACGAATTGCAGACTTCAGCCTTATATTTAGAAGTATTTGTAACTACTGCAGCATTAATTTTTTTAAATTTTACCATTTACATGTACAGTCATGGCCAAAAATATAGGGACAGTAGCCCTACAATTTTATAGGGTTACTGTCCCTATACTGTTGGTCATGACTGTATTTCCTTTACCCTACAAAAGTTATTTGACATTAGAAGTATTCTAAGCCAGCCAAATTATAACACGCGTATAGTAGTTATTGTTTCTAATTTATCCGGATCTGGGTGTACAGGTTTCAGTTCCAAAAAGAAGAAGCATTCTTTAGCTTCATTGACCCCAGTAACCTTAGTAGACTGAAGCGACCCTAATGGACAACAGGGCTCAAATTTGGCCATTCGCTGCTAATATTAATACCAGTGGTTATTAACCTTCATAACAGCTAAACCCGTGTTGAGCCCGGGTGTGGTTGGGACCACTGCAGAATAGGGCAACCGCTTACAAGCTGCCGCATATACGTAAAAGGTGACTAAGGCATGAGTTGAAGAAGACATGGGGATCTACCTCACCATGGATTTTCCCCCAATGATTAAATGTCAGTTAATCCATCATAGAACTGCGGAAGGCAATTGGAAACCACTTCATAAGCCTCTTTTCCCAAGCTATAGGCTACATTAAAGCGTGGATAAGGCACAGCCATATATGAAGAGATTAACTCGTTAATCGATGGTGTGCTCTTTATGAAGCTTGAAAGAAGTATGTAAGTAGGAATGTGTACCTTGAACCTGCCGCTTGGTAGAACACTAGAGAGAGAGAGAGCAGCTAAAATTTGATTTTTTCCAATGATAATTAAAGCTAAGATGCTGTCTTAACTTTAACTTAACCTTATTATGCAATTCATATAAAATTAAAACATTTTGAAATCACTTGATATAATGAAAAGAAAGCCTCAATTTTAGAGTATTGTAAGGTTATCATAAACTATATATTTTAACTATTTTAAAATAGTTAAACTACTTATAATCAACTTCTTTCTAACTTCTTTCAAGTAGTTAAACATTTAGCCTGACTACTGTCAAGTAGTTACACTATCTAATTAGCAACAAAGTAGTTAACTACAGCTCATCGTTATACTTTAATAAATGGCTAAAACAAATTACATTTTAGAAACCATTGATATAAAGTAATCGAGTCTATTAATTTGGCAATACTGTCTATAAGCTGCATCTGAGCTATGCGGTCTTACCATCATGCTCTGAGCACAATGAGCATTTGTCAAAACAGACGAAAAATCTTTTTTAAGTATTTAATGTCATATTTGCTGACGTATTTTGGATATTATATCTGCAAGTCTAAGCAGCTGGTAGCAACCTCACAACTGAGTATCGCGCTTAGGAAATCGTCAATACAGTCGTAGCTGCCTTTCAAAGATTGTTAGGACCGTGTCTGACTTTGCTCGAGTATGAAAGCATTTCTAAGACCAGACAGGAATAAATCTTGCTTGATGTCACATGCAAAAGATTCGATAAGATGAAGGCTGATGTTCCAAACACAGTCACGAACTTCGACTGTGGTTATTGACCGTAGCTATACGCCCGTAACCTTTAGTTCGGTTAAGTTAAATTATTCTGCTGCTATTGCAATAAGTCCAGAAGTGATTAGTAACCGATAAGTGATCAGCGATACTACATGTCTAATAAAAATAAAGTTATAATAAGCTAATGTTAACGTCAGTTTCCTCATTCGTAAGCGATGTCATTGACGGGCGAGCCCATGATTTGAACCCTGCACCTACTGATCCGCGGTCCAATATCTTACCGACATCGTCATTGGCTCCAGCCAGTGACGATTATATATTAAAAATCTATTGATCGATTTATTGATACATTTATTACAATTATTTAATTATTTATATTACTTATAATTAGAAGTAACTAATAATTTTACAAATATTCCAACGTTATTGGACGGCGGGATTAGCGCACTTGGTTTAGTTGCGCGTCAATTATCGAAATTAAGCTGCATCGACCTCAGTTAGTACTTTGTGAGTGACCACCTTGGAAGACTGAGTGTTGGTAAAAGCTTAGGAAGGAAAAAATCCCAGGGTGATGGAAGGTTATTCTTAAATCCGCGACGTCTGCAATTGATGCGCCATCATAAGGCAACGATTACTAACAACCATGAAGAGGAAGGAGGAAATGGGTCTTAAAACAAGCATCTGTGCTTCCTGACCCAGTGTGCCGTTATGTTAGAAAGGGCATTCGGTAGATGAGCGCCTAGGCTCCAATAATTGCTACAAAGTATTCTAATCCCGACCCTAGTTAAACTGGAATTCAGGGTAAGGTGATGATGATGAATTATTTAAAGGATAGTGATTTACGTCCGTTTCCTCATTCAAGAATAATGGTAGGCACGACAGAAATAGACCAAGTACAGAGACTGTGATAAGCCAGAAGGAAAGGTGATCCGAGCAATCCTAACCAGTAATGACAATCAGAGTTCGTCATGACATATGGCAATTGTAGAGAAAGCTTAGAACCAACAAAACACCTTTATGACTATTTATGAGAATGTTACAAAAACGATTAACGCGCCGCAATTCATCTAAACTTTTCAAGCCATTGAAGACCCTATCTTAGCCTTTAAGCGGCCTTCATTGTAACTGTTATAGCTGTATTGCTTTGAATGCATTCATAGGCTACTTTTCAGTCGTGAGGTTATAAATTTAAAATGTATAGGTTACAAGAATTCTTATACTGCCAACTTCCAAGAATCAGTGTATATTAACCATCATTAGATAAACTTGCCCTTGTAGAGCAAAGAGAAGGTTCTATATTATATCACACAAAAGAGATAATAAGAAATAAAACTTTTCAACTTTCTGTACTATAGTCAACTTAGAGTAAATAGCTTAAATTTTTATCTGGATAGAAGATCAACTTTCCTGCAGCATGAATATTTAGCTAAGATACAGATTGTGAAAACAGTGTGGTCAACACTTCTGTACGGATGTGATACGTGGACACTGGACAGTAGAGATAGGAAATAGAAAGAAAAGCTGGTTAGGATTTATTATGAGATGTCGTTTGCTAGAGGACGAAATAGAACGAAGAATGCAAGAGAAAAACGTTAGAGGAAAACCAAGACATCGGATGTTGGATGACTTGATAACAAATTCATATATAGAGATCAAAATGAAGGCTGTGGATAAAATTAGTTGGAAGACTTATATGCCGTGGATCTGCCGTTAAGCAGTGCAATAGAAGAAAAAAAAACTACTGTTAACGTCAGTTTCCTCACTCGAAAGCGGTGTCAGTGACGGCTAGCCCAGGATTTAAACCCCGCACATACTGATCCGCGGTCGAGTATCTTACTGACATCGCCATTGGCTCCAGCCTAGAAGAAGAAGATGACGATGATGACAAAGAAGAATAAGATTATTTAGCCACATAACAATAAAGAGCTTAATAACAAATACTATAAAAAGATTGACCATTATGAAGCTAAATATCTTTTATTTACTAATTAATGAATGCAGAGAAATAATTAGATGCAAATTATGTAATAATTGTATCCAATCCAATATTTTGATAAAATCTTCGAGATTTATGGTCATGTTCTTTACCTATAGCCAACATTTTGTAATTCTTGAGAGCATAATACAACTTAAGCCTGTTTGCACCAGTAGTACAACTACAACCTGCTCACACCAGTAAACCCTAATGTACAACTGCGTATTCTAACATCGAAGAGAAAGGGAGCTAAATATAGCATACATGTAGTTAGGAAGAAAAAAAGTTTAGAAAAACTGACAAGCACTTGCGATTATAAACGATTGCATGAGCGGCTGTTGACAGGTTACATCGTTTTAACAGCTGAGAAGTAACATTACCAAAATGTGACTTAGACCATTGAGAAATTCAAAGAGTTGCAACTGATAAGAAGCAAGTGATCAGACCTGACATAGGACAATCTTCGTCTGTAGGTCAGTTCACATAACGACATGAAACTAAGGATGTATCATTATTTTAATAGAATATATATATATATATATATATATATATATATATATATATATATATATAACTAAGTGCACGCATGCAAATTTGCACACATCTGAAAAAATGGTCTATTTCAACTGAACTAGGATTTGGACTCTAACCTCTCAATTCTAAGGCGACGTTCTACCAATGTAGCAAAGGACTCTCAATAAGAAATATCTAAGAAAATGTCTAATATATATAAAGATATTTCAATATAGGCCTAAAGAGTATCAATATAGGCCTACTTTGCTTATATTTAATAAAATCGACATAATAATGTGAAAAGGTCAAAATATATCCATATATAAATTTCTTATTTGAAACAGTTATTTTAAATAAGAATAGGCATAAAAGCAGTGTTGTAAGAATCACTCTTCAAAAAAGTAGTACTTTTAAGTAAAAAGTAAAAGTACTCTGAATTTAAGAAATCAAATTATACCTTGATAGAAAAGTTTTACATGTTCTTCAATTATTTAAGTTAGTTACTAAATTTAATGCTAATTAAGAACGAAAACTTTAAATTCGATGTTAGAAGTTTCTGAACTGAAAGAATATTCGACCCACATGCACAAGCATATGTTAGATATTAAATTTTCATTAGATTTAATTTTCATTCATAATTAGGTTAAATTAACACGGATAACATAGCATCTCTCTCTCTCTAGTGACCTATCAAGTACTTAGCAGGTTCAATGTATTCATATTCCTACTCACATGCTGCCTTCACTACCTTCACGCTCCTTAAAGAGCACTCCACCGACTAACGAGTTAATCCCTGCTCAAAAGGCTATGAATTACTCACACCTTAATTTAGCCGACGGCTTAAATAGGACTAATATGGCTTCTGGGATGGTTTCCCGTTGTCGTTCTCAGATCTTACTCAGACGCCTCTTACAACACATGCTGTTTAGGAACGAATTATTCTTCTGTGTCCCGAACACAACATGCATGTAACTTACACTCGTTAATATAAAAATAGCCATTGACATATTGGCAAGGTTCACAAACTATAGCTGTAGTTTCATGATTTATGTTTTCTTATTTATGCTATTATTATTATTAAATAGTGCATATTACTGTAACTATGAATAAAGTATACTTTTTGTATTTTTTATTATTATATTCCATCACTTTCACTATCAAACCTACAGTTCTCTTCAGAAGATTTTAAAATTAGATTTAAAACCAGTCAACCCACAAATCAAAATGCCAATTAAGATGAATAAAGCTGGTAAAAAAAAGTTAAGGGTAACGTCAGTTTCCTCACTCGAAAGCAATGTCAGTGACGGGCGAGCCCAGGATTTGAATAATAGGTCAGTTTGTGCGGGCCCTGCGGGCTGCGGGCCCGCACAAACTGATCCGCGGTCGAGTACCTTACCGACATCGCCACTAGCTTCAGCCAGTGGCGATGTCGGTATACATGTCTACTGTTTGATGATTAGCAAATATATTTGAAGATTATTATTCCTACACAATTATGAAAATAATTTTCATGATGATATTTAACGTACCTAAAACTCTTAATTGCTAATTTTTAGAAGAACCAGATTCTCAATTAGTTTGACTGTCATTCGATTCGCACCTATGTCAAAACTAACATAGCAGCACAATTAAACAATGATTTAATAGCTGCACTGGCAGGCAGAGGATGTTAAAGATGAACATGAACATCACAATTTAGTAAATGAAAGGATGCCAGTTCATTGTTCCTGGCGAAACCTGTGAGCCTATGGGTATAGGAAGACAGACACGGTGCGCCTAAATCTATTGAATGATAGGCCCTAATATCTGGTGTGTGATAAAGAAAGAGAGAAAGAGAGAGAGAGAGAAAGAGAGAGGAGAGAGAGGTGCGTATTAGGATTGTTTCAGCAATATATAATTTGAATATTTTAATTTTTTTAACTTTCTTATAAAATAATATTTATTTTAATTCTTATTCGACATATATTTAAAAAAAACTTTCGAGGTCTTAACAACAAACTGCTCAAATTTAACTAAAAACGTATTCCGCCTAACAATGTCGGAGAAATATAGTTATCAACAATAGTACTATATAAACTACTTTAGACGCTATCATCTGAACAATCACAAATTTTAATATTGCGCTAAACCTCAGTGCCCAAATTAAGAGATCCTTAACAAGAAAACAAAGGCCAGCACAGATTGTGATGTACATGTACACTGTAGAGCAAAGGCTCTGATTTACTTCGCAGTTACATTAGATTTAGCGCAGTTACTTGCAGTAAATTACAGACACGATATCGGTGAATTGGTATTACTTTAAGTCTTACTCTCCCAGAATTAAAATTTTTATTAATTAGTAAAATTTGGCGATAGATATTCATAAAGTTTTCAAAAAGTAAAGCGAATTTTCACTTAAGCGGACAAACGTAAAAGTAAAAAGTACTAAATAATTACTTCGTTACAAGTAAAAGTATGGCGGGAGTACTTTTTACTTGTAATGAAGTATTTTTTACTTCGTTACTTCACAACATTGCCTAAAAGTTGTCAGTATATGCCTGCACTGCATATCATCGTTTTCTACTCGATAGCACTGCACTTTATTGCACAGAAAACGAACGCTAAATTTGGTATAGCTCTTTTACAGCTACATCTTCTAAAGATTGAGAGGCAATAGAGACTTATCAAAAGTTGGTTAAGCACATGTTAACGTCAGTTCCTCACTCGAAAGCGATATCAGTGACGGGCGAGCCCAAGATTTGAACCCCGCACATACTGATCCGCGGCCGAATATCTTACCGACATCAAACTGGAAATCTGTTATAGCAGGATTTTCATATTCATCCAACCAGTTCCTTTCTTTTAATAAATTTCAGTAGCTATCTATCGCTCAAAGAATTCTGACAAGTGTTAACTTTTGAAGCACTTAACTTTAGCACACCTTATTTTTCTAATTTGATATTTCAATCCCAACCATTTTCTAGGATTCGTTTATCTGATCAAAACCTCTCGAAGTTTCAAAAAATAACTCAAAAGATAGACACTTGCATTCCGTAGGAATACGATCTCAATATCTTTTTCTCATGAACTTCGCTTCTGTTCTAGAATTTCTACTTCCTGTGGTAGTTTTAAAAAACATTTTCCATCATCTATTTACTTTTACACATGACTGATTTTCATCACCAAATCGGCGCCTTTTACTATCTCCTTTTTTCTTTCTGCATTTTTTCAATTCGATTTTGGTCAATCAAATAATACCAGCTGAAATTGCTACAAAAACTTAAAACGAATGGATAAAGTCTATTCGTACCCCGACCCTGGTTAAACAATGATTTAAGGGAAGATGATGATGACGATGAGTCACACCATCTGATGCAACCCAGTACATGACATCATACTCGAATAAGGATACGGACGTAAAATCTTTATTATTATTTACCTATAATCTTGTGCTACATTAAGAGCATTTGATGACGGTTCATAGAGTTTCTATACACTTTTCTAAGTAAATAATTACAGTGGTCTAGCTTGGTGAACTATCCCTTGAGTGAACTTTGTAGTTGGCTTATAATTCCAGTTAACTTGGAGTTTTCTTGCACACGGGTACATCTAGTTAGGCACATTACTTTAAGCTTAATTCAGGATATCTACTGTAGTATACTTATGTTAATAAAATCAATATGACAGATAGGCAAATGTTTAATGACATCTAACAGCTACAGTTTTATTGTGAATAATTGTGACTCAATGAGAATCTTCTCTTGTAAAGTTAAACTTTTAAGATAAATATATTAATATTTTTGCTTTCAAAAATAGAAACGAACTACTAGCAAAAGGCATTAGGAAAACTAAGTTTTAAAAAATATAAAGATTGTAAAAACATTGGTGCGGTCGACACTTCTGTACCGATGTGAAACAAAGGTTAAACACTAATTTAAAGAAAAAAATATTAGGAAACTAGAGGCATTGGAAATGTGGTTATGGAGAAGTGTCGAAAGGATTAGTTGGAGTGACAAAATTACAAATGAAGAAGTTCTTGAAGGAGTCGGTACAGATAGAAGTTAATAAATATGATAAGAAATATAAAGAAAAGCTGGATAGACCGGAAAGGCTGGATATTATAAGGGGGTGGTTTGCTTAAGGATTTAATAGAAGGAAGTATGCAAGGGAAAAGAGTTAGAGGAAGACCAAGACATGGGATGTTGGATGAATTGATAACAAATGGGTAAATAGAAATGAAAAGACAGGCTGAAGATAAAATTGGTTGGAAAAGTTATATATCATGGACCTGCTGTTAGGCAGTTCTACTTCTTCTTCTTCTTCACTAGAAGAAAAGAAGAAGAAGAAGAAGAAGAAGAAGGAAGAAGAAGTAGAAGAAGTAGTAGAAGAAAAAGTAAGAAAAAGAAGAAATAGAAAAAGTAGAAAAATTATATTTTTAATACAGCAATCAAAATGTAAACTTATAAGCAAACAATAAAAATTAGATATTTAACAAAAGTGATATTTTAAATAAGCATTAGTGCTTGTTTAAATATCAGAAAAAGCGCTGGCACCGACTAGTGGCCGAAGCAATAACACGCTTGCTACCTAAACAAGAACCTCTAGTTAGAATCTCATCAAACCATCTCTGCCATCTCTGATAGTACAGTTACGGTACAGAAACTGACGTAAAAACGTAACTCTGTGGCTTTTTATACTTTCCACCGCTGCGACAACGTCAGTTCGATGACCACGACTACTCTCTAGTGGATTCCACCTGACGCTGAATCCCCTGCATAACGAGCAAAATAAATGATTTTGCCAAACTTGAAAGATGCATTACAAAATAATTTTGATCAATGCAGCCTATATAAGTAATTAGGATGAATTTATTTAAACTAGTTACTAATTTGCAGCAGTAAGCTAATACGTTAGTTTTGCTTAAGTGATATTTTTAAAGTTCCTCATTAACAGTATAATTATACGAGATGCTTATTAGATGATATTACTTACCTCTTATCTCTTAGGCTTTCTAGATCCTGAATTATGACTGGAACGTAGACAGAATCCCGTATTGTACTATCAGGGATTGCAATAAATGTCACCACTTTTAACAGTTCGTAGTTAGATTAGCAAATATCAAGAACTATTTAGGTTATGTCTATTTTATAAAATATATTTGTAATACAATGTATCTGCAACAGAAACAAAAAGATATTATAAATGTGAAATAAAAGTTCATTACTCTTGCATGCAGCTCGTAAACCTATGCACTGCACGTAAGTTTCTCAAGTAAAATTGTGAAGTTATACTACTTTGCGAAATGACATTGTCAAGACGATGATCCGGAATAAGACGAAACAATTCAGGGTCTGATAGGTATAGGATTGCACGTGGAGGGGCTCTTAGATCACCAACAAATTTTATAATTTACAGTAATTACATGGATAGCGCACGTGCATATAGGATTGTACTTACAGGATAAATACTTATAGGATAATTATGTACATGATAAGTTCGTATAGGATATATACTTATAGGACATTTACTTATAGGACATGTGCTTATAGGACTTGTACTTATTGGATTATCGGACAAGTACTTACAGGACATGTGTGGACTTCTTAGTGTTAGATCTTAATTTGGAATATCCTCTAGATGCCGAAAGCTAAAGTTTTGCTTAACGTCCGCTTCTTCTCTCAAAACATGTCAGTGCCATTAATGCTTCTTAACCAGCCGCGCCAGATGTTGTCATGATGATAATTCCATAGAAAAACTACAGCAGTAAAGAGAAACCAAATACTACTTTAAGTCAAATAATTAATGGAATTCTGCCGTTTAAAACCATTGTAAATAATATTAAAATTAATTACTTTTAAGATTTAAGTCTATCTGTTGTGCAGTTAAAATTCTGATCAGCTATTGCATCAAAGATCCGCTTAATTATGATATTTACGCACACTCTACTCAATTACATGTGAAGTTGTTGTTACAAATGTAAACCAGTCAGGCATTTTTCTCTCTCCGTGTACTGTTTAGCGGTATAAGGTATATAGCTCTTCCCCCGTGCTGTGCTCGGGTGTGGTTGGACAACTGAAGAATAGGGCAACCGCAAACAATCTGCCGCGTGTGCGTTTACGTAAGAGGCGACTAAGGCAGAAGCTGAGGATGGCTAGAGGGGACCCACCTCACCATGAAATACTGTCCCCCAGGATTAAATAGTAATTAATACATCTAACTGAGGAAGGTAACGAGAAACCACCTCAGAAGCCATACTTTTCCCAAGCTATAGGCTACATAAGGTATGGATAAGGCATGGACTTTGTGAAGGGATTAACTTGTTGATCTAAGGAGTGCTCTTATGGAGCGAGAAAGCAGACTTTGAGTACGAATATGTACCATGAACCTACCACTTGGCAGTGCACTGAAGAAGATAGCTATTCCATATAAATAGATATTCTGTTTTCGCTTTTATTATCTCTACATACACATAAATATGTTATCAAAATTTCCACTATAAGTTGTCTCGTCTTCCTCAACAATTGTCAATGCATTCTTCTAGTTCTGTCCAAGCCCGTGATAATATCATGGTGAGGTTTTCTTCAGCAAAGCAGTCATGTACGGGGTTGAAATCCTGGCCCAACCAACCATTAATGTCATTTTGAGAGAAGAAACTGACGTTAAATCCCAGCGTTATACCTGTCAGCAATTCATTCCTTTATGATATATCTTATCTGGTTCTTCATTCTGTTCTTCACTCTGTTCTTCATTCTGTTCTTAATTCTATTCTACATTCTGTTCTTGATTCAGTTCTTAATTCTGTTCTTAATTCTGTTCTTAATTCAGTCTTAATACTGTTCTTCATTCTGTTCTTAATTCAGTTCTTAATTCTGTTCTTCATACTGTTTCTTATCATATTTTAAGAGTGTAATTCTTTCTATTATCTCCTAGTAAAAATTAAAATTAAACAGTAAAAGAGACATTCGAAAGAGGAAATAACTTACAGCAAACAATTATTACGAAAACCTCAAGGATAAAGATTGTAAAAATCCTTTATGAACGATACCGATAAAAGAAAATTGAACTTGAAAATGAAGATAAGGTAATAGAACAATAGAAACATAAAAAATCTGAAAATGAGGAAAGTCTACTAGAAACGGTTGGAATCCCAAGATCACCAAGTCACTGGCGTAAAATCAGATTTAACGAGAAATCTTGATAATATTGTGACATTGTAGCAAATTTGCGTTAATTTTGATGTTTAGGTATCAAGTCGATATAATTTACTTCCCTCCTTCCACAACATGTGTTTAATTATTCGCAGCCTTCTTTAGCACGATATAAACAATTTATTAATTATCTAAAACGACAAAGTAGGGCTAACACCCATGTCTTCTCTCAACACTTATCGATGACAGGCGAGCCCAAGGTTTGAACGCAGCGCCAACTGATCCGTCGCGGCACTCCTGACCACTATGCTATCTAACTAACTATGTTCATCTCTCGCAGTGGACACTAGTTATAACTATTCAGTCTAGTAGAATAGTCAGGTGGAATATTCAGGTAGAATAGTCAGATAGAATAATTAGGCAGAATAATCAGGTAAATAGTCAAGTAGAATAGTCAGATAAAATGCAGTACGCACCGTTAGCAGAACTAAAAATGAAGATCAGATACGTCAACGTTGAGTCCTCGACCTTCGTCACAACTTTTCAGTTTTGAAGATTTCGAGAGCAGCAGCTGTCAAGCAATATCTCGTCACAAGCTGATGAACTTACAGTATAGCCAGACCTCGCCTTGTTAACACTTTCTAATCTACGCTTCTTTAAGTTATCAGCCAATAGAAGCAAGTCTCTGACAGATTCGTCAACCAATGGAAGATCAGGGATTCTCATCGTCTTCTCGTACTTAGCGCTAATCCGCAAAATCCTAGCAGTCTGATCTATGGGAAGGGCACGTGACTAATGGAATAAGTTAGATCACCTAGAATTTACGCGATTTTGTGAGTCAGTGTTCGGATGTTTGAGATATCACTTAAAAATATAAGAATAGGTGATTCATTTAGCGTATCTTAAATAGTTTATAATTTAAATAGAATAAATCACGACGTAGATTTTAACGACATTACACAAAATGCAAGGACTAAATATTCGTTTAAAAAAACTACTGGATATATACACTTTGCAAAGGCATGCAGAGTGGACTATTGCAGTTCTTCAATGGTTCACTTGAACAATTTTAAATGGATCAAAATATATTTCACATGGAGATTTAAAGGTGAATTTAAAACTTTAAATGCCACTATAGTTGATAATTAAATAACATGCCTGGAACCCAATGGTTCGACTACCAGCCTACTCTGACTACATCCTTTGTTATACTAAAACAGACGTTAAACTTAGCTTTCTATCTTAATGAGCCTACACGTCTTAAATTTATTAATCAATACAGTTATGATACCATCAATTTGCATAAAACTTACAAATGCTGTACGTAATCAGCACAATGAATGCATGCATCATTAGCACAATCGATATATGCATCATCGGCACAATGTATACATGAATCATCAGCACAATGGATGCATGCATCATTACCACGATCGATACATGCATCATCAGCACAATCGATATATGCATCATCAGCACTATGAATACATGCATCATTAGCACAATGGATGCATGCATCATTAGCACAATGGATACATACATCATTAGCACAATGGCTACATACATCATTAGCACAATGGATACATGCATCGTCCTCACAAGGATTTCGATTGATTTCGAAGTTTTTTAATTTTTAATCCCGTCTTATCCAATCAACTAACGATTGATTTTTTATACATTTGCTACGACACAACACAGGTAATAACTTTTCTATTAAAACTGTAAATACACTTAAAATTGTGCACACCGCGTCAATAATATCGTCGTTCAATATCGGACGAATAGCTTTGAATTTCAATCTGAATGTGAATGTTTTTCATGGGAGGAAATAGAATGTGTCCGACTGACTGAAACTTTTTTGAAGAAATTTCTCATAATATGTTTAGTATGCTAATCATTCTAATCGCTAATAACTCTCTCTCTCTCTCTCTTAGTGCACTGCGCACTGGCAGGTCCATGGTATATAACGCCTCCGCTCTTCTCTATCTTCCGTATTCTTCTTCATGCCCACATACGAGCGGATCTTTAAATAATCTAACATGATATATCATTATTCTTGGGGGGATTCTGCTTAACACTAATTTTCTTAATTAGGGTACTGAGTTTTAAGTAAAATAAGTCTAAACCTAGATAAGATCAGTAGATAGGCCTACCGCTTCGAGAAGATTCTTTAGACGCTACAATAAGGAATTCCTTCTAAGACCGTCGTGCACAATGCTGACTTTTTATGTTGCGCTCTTTACACGAAGACCATTGAATATCTGCAACAACAATTTATCTATGACAACTGCAGAAAGGTTTTCACTTATTTTCTGCTAAATATTTAAAAAAATACAATAACGGCATTCCACGAAGTTTGGAACTCTACGCGTTTTCATATAAGTATTTCTGTGAATTTAATTGTAAAATAACCTTACAGTAGACAAACTGACTTCTTTTGAGGTTATTATGTGATTTACAATTAATTATGTCTGTTATTTATTATCCAACTTCTGCAGACGGAACTATACTCTAAGTGGAATTCCAAAATCCGAAGAGCGCAAATTAAGACGCATCACAATGAGAAGATAAAAAGTAATAGCAACCTACTTTTATATCTAATTTGGTGAACTACAATAAAAAATATAACAAATTACATTCTATATCATAAAGTCTTAAAAGACTTGATTTCGCGTCGAATTTCGTCTTAGCTTGAAGGTTGTTTTATTTTAAGTATACGGTTAAGTATATAGACGTAAATTGATGAAGTACAAGTATTTGAAACCGTTGTCGAATTTATGAATTACTTCTTTTTCAAGAAGGTATGTCTGGATGTGCTAGTCTTGGTTTCGAACCAGACACCTTTTTTATACATTGACGGACGCTTAACAGTTGTGCCACTGATTTAGCTAAATAATGATAAATTAAGCAACTTGAATAAGCGAATTTGAACACAGTCTAATCTATTTAAATTAATTCACAAATTTATATTTAAACCTCAATAAAATACTGACTATAAATAATATAACTACATTAATTTAGATATGTAAGGCCGTAAAGCCCATGTTACCGTCAGTTTCATCTCTCGAAATAGATATCAGTGACGGGAGAGCCCAGGATATGAACCCACATATACTGATTCTAGTTCGGATATTTTACCGACATCGCCACTGGCTCCAGCCACTGGCTACAGCAGGCATTTATTTCAGTTGAACCGAAAGCAGGCTAGATATATAGGAATAGATATAATCAAGTAAAATTCTAAATTGATCTTTCCATTTTCCTCTCTCCTCTCATTACCGACATTGCCAGTGGATGGAAGCCAGTGGCGATGTCGGTAAGAAACTCGACCGCGGATCAGTATGTGCGGGGTTCAAATCCTGGGCTCCCCCGTCACTGACATCACCTTCGAGTGAGGAAACTGACGCTAATATTAGCTTTATTAGTTTTACAAGAAGATTTTAATGGTGCTGTTGGTTAGAACTGATCCATGGATGACTAGAACATTGTGATCTAATATTCCACATCAATGATGCGCACATTATGTACAAATGTTTTGCTCATCGAGTGAGTATTTCTAAGTTTAGCAAAAATTGAGAAAACATTAAACGTTAACGTATATCTGCTGTTTGACGAGATGCTCATTTAAAAATCTAGTACTAGTCCAAATGTTCCTAATAATTTAGATCTATTCTACATGTAAAAAGACCCAACTTCAAACCATAATGTTTATAAACTACAGCATTAAAACGCAAATTTTCAGCTAAGCCTAATTTAATTTCTAACCAGGTAATGTTCCATGTGCTTGATATAATATACACTTTACATTGTCATACTTATAAAGAACCAAAATACAAATCAATTAAACATGCCCTTTATAATTATAAAAGGAGATAATGGTTAAGTTCCTTGGTGTAGAAATTGACGAACATTTAATATAATAATAATATATGATATAATAATATATCCTAGAAAATTTGAGCTCCATAGACGAACAAATGGGCGAAATTGGCTTTATTTTAAACAGCTGAACAAGTAGCATAATTGTCCAGATATTATTCTGCGGATCAGCAATTACAAAGTTCAAATTGGAGACTCGAGTCTCTCGCTGGCATCCCATTCTATACACAATTAGATCTGCAAGTTTCCACTGCCTCTAATGCCTATTTATAGGACATACGGTCATCAGCATTCCATATATTTTAAAACAAGTCTTAATCAGCAAAAGTAAAGTGCATGCCTATTAGGGCCAGCAATTTATTTTTGCAGGATTATATAAGGTTTTAACTCTCTCACTAATACCGCTTATTCCACTTATCCTTCAATCTAGATCAGAGTTTAATCCAGAGCTAAACCTCTTCGTTCTCTCAACGATATAGTCTACCTTTGAATTGTCTAGGACTGGTCGACACTCCCTTTCTTTTTTACTCAAGATTTGTTGTTGAATTTATTTAATCTAATAGTCTTGCTTCTTTCCTGTATTGTGATCGGGACACTAAAGAACAGACTCACCGATAACTGCACGTGTCGTAAAAGGCGATTATGCAAGAACTGAGGAAGGCAAAGGGGAACCACCTCAAAACAATATATTTTCAAAGCTATAGGTCACGTAAGGCATTGTTGCATTTTGTGACGTGATTAACTTGATTGTTTATTTATGGATTGCTGTCTATGGAGCGTGAAAGCAGATTCTGATTATGAATATGTACCTTGGACCAACCAGTTGGAAGAGGACTACAGAGAGAGAGTCTTTCTTCTTGAGTTGATTTATTTTATGTTTACTACTATTTGTTGTATCATCGTCGTAAATTACCTGTGTTAATTGCATTAGGGAAACTATTGATTCTGTAAATCTCAGTGCTGTGCCTAAAGGCAAAATCATTTAAATTAATTCTTAAAACTTATTCTGTGTCTTGCTCTCATTTTCATCTGTCTCTCACTTTCGCTCTGTGTCTTTCACTATATATATATATATATATATATATATATATATATATATATATATATAATATATATATATATATATATATAGATAATATTATGTTTATACCGTATATATATATATGTATATATATATATATATATATATATATATATATACATATATATTAATTCCACATGCAGAACATAGATATATATATATATATATATATATATATATATACACATATATACATATATATATTATATATATATACATTATATATATATATATATATATACATTATTATAGCGTAAGACCTGAATAATCACAAATCATAATTTAAGATTACATCATGACTGACTGTTGAGGGATTTCACGGTGGATTCAAAATTATTATTATCATAAAGAACTACGAAAGGCAGACCATCAAAGGTAAACATATTTGCCGATGTTTAGTCTCATTCAATCTGTGAAACTGGATTGCAAAAATCAAGGATTTGTTGCTAAAGCATTCAAACAAAATTTCACGATGGAAGCGGATCGAGTTATTAAACGGAGACGGGGAAGGGGTGGAGTTAGAGATGGGATTGAAGGATATAAATATGGCGGATGTCAGCCTAATCCCTTCTTAAGACAGATTCTCAAGATTAAAGAAGCTTTCTTTTACTCCATTGCTTTCTCACTTTCTCCTCTTCTCGTATTTTTAGTCTTGTGAACCTTGCTCATGTACATGTAATCTCAAGTTTGTTAAATTTAATCAAATACTACCCTCCAGTTGCAGCCTTCAGCAAACTACTTTATTTTCTTGTTCTGCAGTGGATTTGTCTAACCAAATTATAATAAAATATGCAGAATATTTTGTTTCTCGGCAAATCATTTTCTCTCTTTTCACTAATTTTCTGCAAGAGAATAGATTCTTAGTGTATTATCAAATTCAAATCCCGGGCTCGCCCGTCACTGAAATAGCTTTCGAGTGAGGAAACTAACGTTAACATTAGCTTTATCAGCTTTAATTCAAATTACTATTCATTCTCACTGAACAGCATTACTGTTGTCAGTAAGTTGATTACAATAAAAGGCAGATACCCTTTTTCATGAAGAGGTAAATCATCTTAATTCACCGGTGAGACTATAATTTATCTGATAAGTTATTCTAATTTATATCAGTTAAGTATTCTAACTCGCCAGTTATCTCAGTTGATCAGGTAAATTTACACATAGGCCTACTTACCTGAATTTAAATAGCTGTAAAGCCGATGTTAACGTCAGTATCATCTCTCGAAAGCGATAATAGTGACGGGAGACTCAGAATTTGAACCCAGACATACTGATCCGCGATCGGATATTTTACCGACATAGCCGCTGCGATGTAATTAATTAGAATAACCTGTCTGATTTATTAGTATAACATACTTGACGAATTACTACATCAACCTGATAACTTAGGATAATTACTTAACCTTTTGATTTGGGATAATTTATCTTAATTCATCAGAAAAGATATCGCAACACATCAGGTAGGCCTAAGTTTTCTTAACTCATCGGTACAATTACCCTAATTCATCGGGTAAGATGCCATAATTCATTAGGTAAGACGCACTAATTCATCAGGCAAGACGTCCTAATTCATCAGGCAAGACGTCCTAATTCATCGCGAAATTCATCTAATTCATCAGGTAAACCACCCTAACGAATTAATTTCGAAATCTTATCACGATATGTTAGTGCATTCTGAAGGCTGTTCAACATCATCATCTTTGACTTTCTGTAACAACAATCATCCAATATGAGTAACCTTATATTATCTGAATTCTAGATGAACTACACGTCCAGTAGCATTGAGTGTGAGCGTTTCATCTACACATCATCAGATGCTGTTATATGATTTAACATTATTTCTCTGCTCCTGAGCCGATGTCATATAGCGATTTTTAAAAGAAATAAATGAACGTATTTCATTATAAAAGATCGATTATAGCCTCAGTTGATGACTCTGGCCTTTCGTTCATGTAAAATAACATTGGGTTGGCTCGCCCAGTAATCCTAGCAAAGGTCACATGACCATAATCCCGACACGTGTCAGCAACTTTTGATCCGATAACGAGATCGGAGAGTGGGGGAGGTGGAATTAGCCGTGGGGGAGGGGAGGCAGAGGATTAGTTCCCATAGCCCTGTGGAGTTCATATAATCCTGTTCCATCAGACTCTCACAACCTCCAGCCATATTTATCCGCAGCACGGCTTATATAATTTAACCTCATGCTTGGTCGATATCCTTCTCACTCTCTCTCTCTCTCTCTCTCTCTCTGTATGTTTCTCTGTTTGTCTCTCTTCTGTTTTTGACTCGATCTGTCCATTAGAATGAAAGAGGAACGTAAAACTAATGCGAACACTTTTATACTGATGATCATGATAGACCTCAGTGTCATGATGATAGACCTCAGTGTCATGATGATAGAGTGTCATGATGATAGACCTCAGTGTCATGATGATAGACCTCAATGTCATGATAATAGAGTGTCATGATGATAGACCTCAGTGTCATGATGATAGACCTCAGTGTTTATGATGATTTATTGTCATGGTAATAGGCCACAATGTAATTCCGATGATCACCAAAATGATGACAGCTATTGCAGCAATAGAAACGAAGCTAATGATGACGACGATGATAATGATGATGATGCTGACGATGATGCAGTAAGATATTATTTAACTACCTCTATATATCTATTGCCTACCGATTATAAGAGACATTTAGTATAACGTTACTTTATAAATTAGAGAATTCACAAAATGAATCCTTATTCTTTTGTTATGTTCTTTTAAATTCAAGATTTAATTATAGACCATAGGATAGGTATAGCAGTACTTAGACGGTGGCTTGTTGGAAGTTTTTCGGCAGCCGATTAGTAGATGTAGGGCTCAAATTCAGTGCTATCCTCGTCACTGACATGCTATTTGAGCAGGAAACTGACTTTAGACTTGGCTTTGGACTTGTTTGCAGCCTGGGAGTAATTAAGAATTGTACGTAAGCATCCTTTGATATAAAATAATTAAGCCATCACGGAGTTTTCATATGAATCCAATGTAAACTTGTTGAACATTTTATAGCGATATAGTAAAGAAAGCTCTTAGGGCACTTTTTAATTATTGCATGAATATAATAACAACTTCTGAGAAAACTATTAACTTTTGTGAGAAATCATAGCAAAATACACGATTAACGGAAGACATTACACAAACATTGATCACATTACTACAATACAACAAGAAACAACAATCAAGCTCATCATCACATCAGTTTCATCATATTGAGATAAGGTTCATATAATTAATACAGTCAATGATTAGCTATGAATTTAAACTTAAATTGCTGATCTGATTCAATTCAATTCAATTTGATTCAACGCAAGCGCTGATCTGACGCTAAAATCTTGGACATCCACAGGACTGGTTATACTGAAAATTAAATAAATTTCCTAACGGTTTTAATATGCGGTATTGAAGGTGATAGATATCAACAAGGTTGATATCATTTCATTATAATGAATGCGATAATTATTAATATTGTATCTATATTCTTCAAGTGTAATGCTAAAAGATTAAAAGAAATACTGATATTTGTTTAATTTGTCGAACAAAATCATTTAAGGTATGGTAATTCTACTTTTCTCTGCATCAATTAAGAACCATTGAGAACTATGTTAACGGAGATTTATCAATCAATACACTGAAGAACTGTGCAGATGATACTCAAGCGAGGAATACGAAATGCTGATTGGATTATCATTACATCAGTAATCCACCTGCAAATAAACAATCAGTATATTTAAAGTCTTAAAGTAAATTTCATGAATTAGCATAATTTACATTACAGAGAAAAACGCAAATAAGCATCCTGTTCAATATTAAACAGCCAACTGATTTATTGTAACATAGAGAAGATCCTGATTATATTTGAATTATAGAAAATTGAGAAAACCACATCATTACTTTAATCTTCAGTTGGAATTGATTCTGACTATTTATCCGTTACTACTTCAAGGATTCCAGTATTTATTCCGTTTTCGTATAAATTACACCATTGAGAAGCAAGGTAGATTTAATTAATATGAATGCAACGGAATAAGAAGTTTAAAAAGGACTATTTTTAATTAAACCTATTTGCGCTTTTAATAAAAAACTAAATAAACACAATTTAATACATTAATTTCATCTTTCGACATAAGTCTTACCTGTAACTTCGATGCTGGCACCAGTGACGTAGCTGCTTAGGTCTGAGGCCAGGTATACACATGTGTCAGCGAGCTCTGCAGAAACAAACAGTGGCAGCGCTTAAAAGCAAGCAAACATTAATTTTTTTTAGTATTTAGTATCGTTTAATGTGAATTTAATATGAATTGTCCAATTTGAAGCATATTTCTCTTCCAAAGATAAAGTACAGTATATAAATTTCTACAATAATACAAGTACATTAAAAGTTCCTAATGGAATACAACAAAAGCACATCGGTACAGTGGCATATGCATCTATTTCACCTCTCAGATATCGTCTGAGGGCGAGAAAGCAATGTTTATAATCATTAATATGACTCACTGGACAACAAATGGAACTTTTTCGATCAAGATCAAGATATTTGCCGTTCAGTTCTCACTCATGTTTTCTCTCTAATGACAGACACGAGAGACATAGTACTACTCATAGACCTACCACAGTATCTAAAGAGTACTTCATATAACAACCAGTTAATCTACTCTGAAAGGATAGTATGCTTCATCAATCATGATTTTAGCAAGAATAATATAGGTAGGATGGTATAGATGTGACTTTTCATACAATAAATAACGCAAATTAAATTAAATACTGACTGAAATCCTGTTCTTGGTACGCATAACTATAACATCATCACCATAAAAAATTATCAAAAGATAATTAATAAATCACTCTAAAACTGCAGTGAGAACTCAAATATGAAAATTATATCAAATTGGAATATAATTCAACACCCACCTGCCGGGGTGCCCATCCTGGCTAATGGTATCTGACTGATGACACCCTCCATGATTTTCTCCGGCACCACGCGAGTCATCGGAGTATCGATAAATCCAGGGAGCACCACATTGCAGCGTATGCCATGTCGAGCCAGCTCCTTAGCCGCAGACTTTGTGAACCCAATCACACCAGCCTTAGAGGCTCCGTAGTTACATTGGCCTATGTTACCCATCTACACAATATATTACAATAAAATGAGCGTATATTGCTTGGTTCCTGATTTGAAGGTCAAGCAGTGGACGTCTCAAGTGATACAAGTAGCTAAATCCAATCCTAAATCAATAAAACAATTTAATAAAGAACAGATATCTGATATGAAATTAAGAAGTTTTGAAAACTGGTTAAATGACCTCTTCGGAATTGTAAGCTGAGAAAACTATAAGAAAACAGTGAATCAATAGCAGGTGTAAATGAGAGTGTCAAAAGAACTTGTACGACATTTGGATGCAAGCTTCCTAAGGGAAGGGGTTTTCCTCAAAGAGATCAAATTATTAATACGGGGAAAAAGTTCCACGAATAGGGGGGTCAAAAAGAGTGATCTACATTAAGTTTAAACCATCTAGTATAACCGACTGTCTGCTAAGCATTGTAGGCACAAAATTAATCAGCGGGACTCTAGGCGGAATATGGCAGAATTATTGGTAATTTTATCAAATTACTTATCATAAGGGACTTTCGGGATATTTTTTTAACATCCTAATTACCTTCCCGATAATACTGGAAATGTTAATTATTGAACCGTTCTTCACTTTGTCTTGAACCATGTTCCTGCTGGCTGCCTGCGTCACCAGAAACGTTCCCTGCAAACAACAAGACTAACACTAGAATCTGTTCCCTACAGTAGCTTGGTAATAGAATGTAGCCATAATGACAACATTCTCTTCTGTTGTCTGGTAAGAGAATGCAGCTAGATAGACAACATTCTCTGTTGTTGTTTGGTAAGAGAATGCAGCCACATAGACAACGTTCTCTGTTGTTGTTTGGTAAGAGAATGCAGCCGGATAGACAATGTTCTCTGTTATTACTTGGTAAGAGAGCCATTGTAGGACATTATATAGCCTCATTTTCATGAGAAATGCAACATTAGTATACCGTAGTTTACTATTACTAGTAATAACTTTAACTGCTTCTTGAATAAATAAAAATAAAGATTTTAACAATGAATACAACCACATATATACTATTAAGCGCTACAAGTTATTTGACAATATCATAGCCAGATCTTCTTTGCAAAATATTCATCATACCTGAATGTGTCCCATCCCACCCATGCAGAGTCAATAACCGCACCAGTTCGATGGGTGAATGATTAGCAGACTTGCATGATACGCAGGTGTCCACAGGTCCGAATTCTCATTTGGACTGTCTCTTATAGTATCCTTGGGATATGCATAGAGACATTAAACTTAACTTTATAGCCTTTAATATTAAAGCGAGATAAGATAATCAGACAATGGCACTGATAAACAGCACTTAATGACAAATAAGTTAATTACCTTTAGATTGACATTAATGACATCATTAAAGTCTTTCTCAGTCATCTTCAGCAGAACTTTGTCTCTAGTGATACCAGCACAGTTAACAACACAACATGGAGCCTGCAGAAATTCACTCTTCACTTGCTTAAATAATGTCTCAACCGCTTCTGCGTTCGATACATCAGCTGTGAAGGCCTTATGCGTCAAACCTGGAATACACAAACAAAAATAGACTTTAATGTCTCAAGGCTAAGCTTCTCTAAGCCACTGTATTCATATTATACATTGAACAAAATAAGACATTATATAGTAATTCAGTAGGATGAACTCTTAGAGCTTTCAACTGAGCTAATCACTTAATTCCAATGGTGAGAAAGTTCATGATATAATGTTTAAAACAAGAAATGAGATTTAAACACAATTCACTGTTATTAATATTATCAATATTGTTATTATTATCATTGTAATTATAATCATTTACAAAGGTTCTTAACATGTTTATTATTTGTATACTCTTCATCTTCTTACTATTAATTCATAATTGTTATTATTTTTATTATTATTATTCTCGATATTATTATCATTATTCTCATGAATATTATTATTATTAAATTATATTGTTACTATTACTAATATTATTATTACTAATATTATTACTACAATAATAATAATTATTACTGCTATTAAATCTACTACACTCAACACTGATGTAGCGTTAAATTGATGAAATGCACAGTACATAACAATTTAGTTTCAAGAGATTGATTGATCACTGGAGTGCTCACCTGGAGTCAGATGTTGTAAGGTCTCGTGTACCTGTTCTTGCACATCTACCGCAGCTACCCGAGCACCTTGCGCAGCAAAAGCCTTGCACACTGCTTGTCCTATGCCACTACCAGCACCTAGAACATCAACAGAACAGTAAAGAAGAACTTTCTACATTTGTCCATGAAAATATTAAACATTCAAAGACACATTGAAGCCGTTGAATAAAAGAAGAGGTTCATCAAACATTCTGCCATATACTTCTGAGAGACCAGTTCAAAAATGAGACCCCATTGCAACGGAGGTGTGTGACATTTTTCAAAGATGGCTCAATGAAAATGTGAAATCTTTCAGAAATACATGCAAATACAGATCTAAACTATAAATAAGGATTATAGCACAGAGCTACGAAGCCAACTGTTAGCAGCCCACCGGCAAAAGTCATTGCCGGTGAAAGAAAGAAGCTCATTCATTGATTGCAGCCATTCACAAGCTGCACTAATCTCCAACATTACGAAGCCGATGATTAAACTTTACACATTTTTACCAATTGCATCAACTAACAGCATAGTTTAGATAAATTCGGTTTCTTATCATTGAATTCTGTTCATTTTGCTTCAGTTCTTCTTATATTATACTTAATGATATAACATTTACAATGATAATTTGGAGAGTAAATAACATTCAAATCTCTCTTATGTTCCGTTAAATGGCAGGCTCAAGGTGCATATGCTCAGTATGAGCATACCATTGACCAAGAAGCTCATTCAATCACAAAATCTAAGCCACTACCAAATCTAAAATATAGCATATGGGGTGCTTTTCAATTGTTTTCCTAAGTTTGGATTCAGTCACCTTGTATGACTTGCACAGCTTACAGTTAGTTTATTTTGAATTGGCCCAGACACAGCACAGAGAAAAGTTCAAATCTACATATTTAAGACATTCAATGAAGCTTTAGTAAAAGTTATCCAAAACCTGTAATTAGAGCCAATCTGCCACTCAGTAATCCTGCTGCTGCAGCCATGATCTATTCACAAAATAAACAAATACAATGTGGAAATATTTGCCATAGCACTATAACAAATTTCTGAATAGAATAAATATATTCGTTATTACCACCTACTGCTTATTACTATATTGCTGATGCGCAATCATTCTAAACATATACGATTAAGATCATGGACATGGAAGAAATATGACTATGTGAATTTTAAATATATCTTCTTGAAAGGTTAGGTGTTCATCAAGGGCATCACCGAGATTCTTCACCGACGAAACAGGTGTTATAGAGAGGGAAAGTGATTGCACATTCAGCTTTAAATAGCAGCTATTGAGGTATCCCAGGCAACAAGAATTCAATCTTAATGGATTAAGTGGTAAGAAATTAGCAGACATCCCAGAGGATTTAGACTGAAAGATTACTGCAGGAGGGTTTAGCCCTCCTGCAGTACTCTAATATTGAAGATGAGGGAGAAAGGATATAAATGAGTGTCATCAGCAAAGACTTGTTTAAGAGACTGAGAAGAGATCAGAGAGCTTAGTGGTGGAGTAAAGAGGTTGAATGGGATAAAACCAAGAAGTAAGCTCTCAAGACATACTTGAGGCGGGAAGGTTAAGAGGACTTCTTGACTTTCACACTAAAACAACAATGCACATCTTAGAAGGTTCATGCTAAACCAGGAAGAAACGTGTTCCAAGGGGAAATTATGATAAAAAAATAGGCAACAACGGATCAAGAACAAATAAATTAGGCGTCAAGTACGCATTGAGGTCTTTAAAGATGGAATTATTTACATATGAGAACCAGAACAATTTCAGTGGGGCGGTGTTTTGTTTAAGCAGTTGTTGCTCATTAAAAAGAAGATGAGAAATGAATACAGAGCCGCAGAAGGTCAATTCTTTTAATGAAGTTAGAGAGGTATTACAGGTTAGATATGAGTCTGTAATTAGATAATGATTCTTTATCAAGTATTGACTTCTAATGTTTCACGAAACATTCCAATGGACAGAGAGCTAATAATAATATTCAAGGTTATTGCAATAATCAAGTGAATACACCTTCTGGAGAAGTATAGGGATCTAAGTCACAATTTTTAGCTGGTGAGTTTAAAACTAATTTAGTAATCTCATCCATAGTCATTGGAGCGAAACAAGAAAGCTTCCTTTAGAATGAGCCAGCTTCGGAAAGCGAGACTCCAAGATAAGTCATGCTTTACTGTGTCTATCTGTATCATATTTATACACATACATATACTCATACACATAGGCTATTTTTGTATCATACATAGACACATTCATGCACACCGGCCTATATACACAGGCCTATGTGCATGAAAGGGTATATGTATGATACTACAAAACATAGGCCTACATGCAAATTAATGCATGTTATGTAGGCTACGGTTACTCTTTAGATTGTCAGATTATTTCTATGCATCTTACGGACTCATAGAGACTATAATTAAGTTACTGAAGGATTTCTAGCCTGTGCTTTCTAACAGTATCGCAGTAGTACTGAATCAGAAGGTATAAGGTGTAACATACGATGCTAAACGACTCTCCTACTGCAGGGAACATGTGCACTCTGTTATTATGAATTGCAATGCTATTTTGGTAAGCATACTCGTAAATTATATTTTGCTGGTTACTAAAATTCTAACAAAAGTCTTCGCTAACCTTATGAAGCAGTCAAAAAATTGATCAAATAAATTAGGAAACTTTTAAATAAATATGAATCCTACAAAGTCAAGCTGAACGCCTCGTAAAAAGTAAACAGAGGACTTTTATTGACCTAGTTCAGAATCTGGGCCACAATCCTCGTATAAGTGTGACGATTCATTGTCAAGGTTGAACGATATAGCCAATAGGAAATAAGCTAACAGACACTACAAAGTGAAGGCCGGACGCAGTGTGGTGACACACAAATGCTGTTTTTATATTGTCGACCCTAGCAGTTTGATCTTAAAAGCACAAAATAGTCCTTTTCAATGTGTTTCTTTCTTATTAGAAGATAGGAAATGGTAAAATGCTTTGCGCCGTATGTAATCAACAGCTTCTACGTGGCAAATACCAAAATAATTGCCAATTCAACGAACATTTTATAATTTTTCTCTTAAGCCTATCAATCTTTGTGCTCAATGCATTGTTTCGAAAAAACGACTATCAGCTGTAGCGTCGTCACGTGAACGGTGACTTCATGACTTTTATACAGGATACTTTAAAATCTAGTAAAACTTTTTTAAAGCAGCGCCAAATAGCAGTGACGTGACCGGTAATAATAATAATAATAATAATAATAATAATAATAATAATAATAAAGGTTTAACGTCCGTTTCCTCATCCAGGGATGACGTCAGGGGCGTCCCCAACAGCACAAATCACTACAGATCAATTCACCCAGACCAATCTGCAAAAGAAATGTGCTGAGGAGAAGTAAGGTCCTAAACGAAAACCAGTCCGGTGATCAAAAAATGGTCAAGGTAGATTGATTATGTCTATGGTGGGAAAAGGTAAGTCTTAAGCTTGCTAGAGAAAGTTGAAAGAGAAAAACAAGAGCGAAGATTACCAGGTAAAGAGTTCCAGATTGTGGGTGCTGCGTAATAATAAATAATAAATAAAGGTTTAACGTCCGTTTCCTCATCCAGGGATGATGTCAGGGACGTCCCCAACAAAAAAAAGAAAAAGAAAGAAAAAGGTAAAAAAAGAACGCCTGCCTAATGATGTGAGAATATTTGGACCAGAGAGAAGATTGGCATCGGTGGAACGAAGTGCACGTAAGGGACGATAGGGAAGAAGAATTTCAGATAAGAAGGCTTGTCAAATCGCACAGTTTTGAAAGTTAATAGAGCAATTTATATTTTATGCGTTGATTAACAGGGAGCCAGTGAAGACTGAGAAGTAGAGAAAGAGAGATATATAGATAATATGTTTATTTATATATAGATAATAGATAGATAGATAATATATGTTTATTTTTCGGCAAAGACATAATTGAACACCGGATGCTAAGTCTAGAGAAAATTAGGCCTACTTGGTACCACTACTGCAACGTTGGCTTCTGGTTGGATCCAGTTGAATAAATGTTTTATTAGATCATAATGTATACAGCTAGAACATTCTGACCAATATTATCGTTCTTCATTTTTCAGATTTTTGGGTCATACCAATGCTTTTAACCTTATTTTATTTTAAATGCCAGTGCTTTTAACTTCTTTGATCCAAAAATCAGTAACAAAACAACTGCTGGATGAATTATTATAATTGTCGTCCGCATATAATAAAGAATTACTTATTCTATATCTATGGTCATCCTATAACAAAATTGTACATGTAGACCCAGCCGTTTGATTTTGAAATGATACACATGCAGATGTTAAGGTTGGTAAATGATGTTATGGTGATAAATTAATTCCAATTTAGTTGGGTTGGTTAAGTTTTTGTGGCTCCTTATCATTGGGCAGACGTTCATTTTCTTAAGTACCATCTACAATCTGGAACTCTTTACCTATTCATCTTCGCTCTAGTTCTTCTCTTTCAATATTCTGTAGTAAGCTTAGACTCAGCCTACCTTTTCCCACGGTAGAATAAATCGATCTACCCTGACCATTTTTGATCACCAGACCGGCTTTCGTTAGGACCTTAACTTTTATTATTATTGTTATTATTCCCTGGCCCAGTATGATTTATGGAGTCCGAAGATCAATTCTATAGAGTCCGAAGATCAATTCTATACAGTCCGAAGATCAATTCTATGACAGTGCCTCCCTTAAGGTTATCAATAGGTTCCAAAAATGGGCACTATAATCGATCAGTTGAATGTGTAATCATTAGTCTTCTGACTAATTTTTATTATGTACTAATTGAACTAATAAACTATTTTAAACTAACATATTTTAACACGTATCATGCCTGGTCTTTTCGCTATAAAACTGGACAGGTCCAGACACAAGGAAAATGTGACGTTATGTTATTATTATTATTATTAACAACGAAAAGGTATACAGTTGTCACGGACGAAATCGGTCCTCAAGGCTTCTTCACAAAAAGTCTGAATAATACAATAAGATTTATGGGCAATAAGATTTATTTTTTCCAGCCAAAACCTCAGGATGCTATCTACTTAACACACAGAACTATAGAACATTCATATTCATCTTCTAATGTTGTCAAAGAATAAACACAAGAGAGTTTATTACAGTATATTACTAACAGCAGTCTAATTCACCTTGCATTTTATCATTTTGAAAGCACAATTAAATGACAATTCAGTCTAAGCTTGCATCGTTATATTAAGTTTCTTTAAACTTCCCAGCTCCGCCTAGAAAACCTAACATTTAATTTAGGGTTTCTTCAAATTTCAATAATAACTATAATAGTAGTAATACTGTCTTCTATAACTCAAATAACACCGTTGCAAGGATATCGTGATAAACAAATCTTAGCCAAGCACACACACATGACATACATCAATGAATTAGAGGAGACTGTATTGGTGATTCTGTCCAAATAAATAATTACACTTAATATCACAGGTTATGACAAGACTAATCATGGCCATTTGATGGTTATGTTGATGAGTTGATGATGTACTGATGACGATGATGATGAGTTGATGATATTCGCTATAATACTCCATCAGTCGTCTCTAAAACAGTATGATCTACAACAGCAACAATTGCAAATTACAGAAATACTTTCTGAAACATTAGGCTAAATTATAAGTTACAATCAAAAATGTTCAGAGTGCATATAAGGCTGCGATACAATAATGAAGTCTGGATAAATAAATACAAACTAAACGTAGATAGAATCAAAATACCTTTAAAAATAAAAAACCAAATTATAAAAGAAATTTACAACTAATTATATTATAGATAAATATTTGTACAGTAAATTAGAGCTAAATAACTACATCTTATATACTAAAATCAATGCATAATTTTAAGTCATTTATTCAACAACTGATATATAAAATAATGGTTCGGATTTGAAAATTTAGTAGCAATTTCTGGAACCTAGGCTCTCACCAACGAAAGGCCCTTTCTGACACTGATTTGGAACTTGCTTTGTCGTCCTTTACGACACGTGTAGTCTATGGTTGGTCTATTCTTCAGTAATCCGGACACAACATGAGTATAAATGATATATAACATAAAAATAATCTACATTCTAATGAACATTATACTGAAAATTGATATAATATCAAAATTTCATTGCTACAAAAGAATTTGTTAGCAGGCTTCATTCAGCTTACTAGCTTAAATATGTAAAGAATAATTACGATCAAAAGATTCTCACCACATTGTATTAATTACTAAGTGGCTACAGCCGCAGTTATAGCAAATATTAAGGTAGCATTTTCCTGTATCCGGGTCACAGAAGAATAGAACAACTGCTAACCGCACGTGTCGTACGAGGCGACTGAGCAAGAACTGAGGAAGGCAATGGGAAACCACATCAGAAGCCATATTTTTCCCAAGCCATAGGCTACATCGCCACCGGCTGGAGCCAGTGGCGATGTCGGTATGATATTAGACCTTGGATCAGTATGTGCAGGGTTCAAATCCTGGGCTCGCCTATCACTGACATCGCTTTCGAGTGAGGTAACGAACCTTAACATTAGCTTTACCAGCTTTTTACATTGGTATGGATAAGACACTGCCTTAGGGAAAGCATTAACTAGCTAATCTATGGAATGATTTATATGGAGTGTGGAAGCAGACTTTTAGGATGCATATGTACCTTGGACCAGCCACATGCCAGTGTAATGAAGAGAGAGAGAGAGAGAGAGAGAGAGAGAGAGAGAGAGAGAGAGTGTGTGTGTGTGTGCGTGTAGCACTAATTATTTTACTTTCATTACTCATTTAAATTACCTTACTAAGTTTATATTATATACTCTTAATTTCACTAGTAGGCAATTAATTACCATTTGAAGGCAGAAGTATCCTATCGTTTTCCTTGTACGTCACGGAATAGAATTTATGTTTATATTCATAGGTTACTTGTAGAAGCTTTTCCTCGCCTATACAGGGATCGTAGAAACCAGGCAACTCCGCCTACATAAAAACAATTATAAATATACAAAATACGATAAAATATTAAATAAAAATGAATGTCAAAGATGATGACAACTCTGTCTAAATAAGATATGAATTATACATTATTATAACTTCGAAGCAAGGGATGCCATATAAACTGGATAACTCCGTCTATATATAATGTTAGACTATAACAAAAGTCTGACTTGATGCTGGATATGAAATATTGATTCTATCACTTAATCTTTAAAATTACTTCTGCTTTATTGCATCTCTCAAAATGAACGTACAAAGTAATTTTAATTCTATTATTTAACTACGCCAATATAGTTCATTATCAAAATACGATACAATTTTAAAATTCATAACTATTTTGTAATTATTTAATATTTTATTAGAATTCTCAGTTGAACCCACCAGACAAGTTGTTTCAGAGATGTGGAGGCGAGAATCTTTAACAAGAGCTTGCAGTGGTATTGTGACATCTAACCTTTCCCATTCACTGTCAAACAATCAATCATTCACTCAATCACAATCAATCATTTAATCAATCAATCGATTATTAATAAATTCCATAGCTCATATATCATCATTATCATCTTCCCTTGAATCATAGTTTGCTAGGGTCGAGATTAGAAAATTTTGTATCGATTTCTGGAGCCTAGGCACTCACTGACCTAATGCCCCTCTGACGTTGGTTTGAATTTTAGTGTTTTGTCACCTTTTACGACACATGGAGTCCACGGTTGGTCTATTCATCAGCAACGCGGATATAACACAGTTAAAGTAACCTATACAGTCTACTAATTTCTTACACGGTTCACAGAAGCTCAAAAATTTACTTATACTAATTACTATCTTCACCATAATTAGTTCTAATTAGAAAAATTGATAGAAATTTAACTTGAAGTTAACATTAATTAAGAGCTTTTTTAAGAAAAATATTCCGGCTACAGCAACGATAGGTGACAGCAAAAATTAATTATTTGAAAAAGTGCTGACTAAAATGCATGGTTAAAACATTACAGCTGTACTATTGATCTTCATGAATTTGTAAGGAATATGGATCGTTAAATTAGCTTAACTTTAAATCAATAAATTAACTTATCTTTAAGTTTAAACAGTGCTATAAATTTCCTAATAAAGGTCTACTGTAGTTACTTTTCCATGTTGAGCACAGTTAACTGAAAAATCAAAATAAATAGTTTGCATAGTTACACAAATGCTAAATAAACAAGTAATGCAGCACTCCTCGTTCATTGATTAACCGCAGATCTGTATGTGAAGGGTTCAAATCCTGGGCTTGCCCAACACTGACATCACTTTAGAGCGAGGAAACAGACGTTAAAATTAGCTTTACCAGTTTTTTCCCTTCATTGGCAACACTGACCTGTTTTCAGAAGATAGTTTTCCGTACAATGCTTTACGTATGCACAACCCACCTCTAGAACGTTCTAACTCGTAGCAACGTTCAACCGTCTCTCTCATCAGCTCTATCTGCAAACACGCAGGAACAACCAGCTATACATTCATCTAGTCTTCTTTTATTTTTGTTATTTTTCATCTCAATTTAAAATTATACCCCTGCTTATTTTGTATGCAAGGGTTCAGCTATTATCATTATTTATATTATTTTTCTCTAAATTCACCATAATTAACATTTAGTTTGTGTTTTTTCCTGTTGCAATTGCTTTTTTGTATGTTTTGCGTTTGAACTCTACAGGGTTGAATGAACCATTTGGTGTTCTTATTAAATTGAAGTTCCAATTGAAAAAGCTAATCCAATCTATCAAGTGAATTGCCAAATAGCAGCTCCAAGGCATATATTTCTACGCACCATCCACAAACACAGTCATATACGAAGTATCCAAAAACATAAAGCTTTTATAACAGAGATAACTAAAGAGTAGCAAACAGAGAAGAGACAATATGATACTACTCTAAAGCGTTCCTTGTACAGTTTCCACCAATGGAGCTCTCTGATTTTTATTTTTAAAAACATCTTTAAGCAAATTTGGAAATAACAATAAATTGAACCACAGTTCACCCACTTCACAACTTAAAAATAACATCTTCCAGAACATTTGACACAAGCTTTGCTGCAATATGAACAATAAAAGTACAAAATAACTACCACTTGAGACAAGAGATTTCTCAGTTATAAAATTATGCACAACCATGCACAGGAACCCGCACACACTAACACACATACAAGTTACATACACTCACACACATACAAGTTACATACAGCGGTAGCAGCATCTCTTCTTTTTTCAGACATTCGCTGCATATTGGCTTCTTTTTTCATCTGCAAATCTCTTCACAAAATCAATCCAATATTCTATATCAGTCAATCGGAAACTTGTTACTGGGTTCTTTCATCATAAGACTTAAAACTAAGTAAAATTACCAATAACTCGTTAATTTTCAGAATCTTGCTCTTTCACCTTCTCGATCTGCCAAAAACCTTGGAGTCATATTTGATGAAAACCTTGACTTTAAATCCCATATCTCTTCTGTTCGTCGCGCTTCTTTCTTGCAGATTCGTCAGATTAGGCAAATACGTCCATCCCTTACTAGAAATTCAGCCACTATCCTTGCTAATTCTATAGTTCATTCAAAGCTCGACCACTGTAATTCATTATTACATGAGTTGCCTACTTCTTCTCTCAATCGTTTGCAGCATGTCCAAAATTCTCTTGCACGTGTTGTTTGTAAGCCCTCTCGACTTCAATTTCGCTCTCTTTCTCTTCTTCGCAGTCTTCACTGGCTCCCTGTTAATCAACGCATAAAATATAAAACAGCTCTATTAACTTTCAAAACTGTGCGATTTGGCAAGCCTTCTTACTTATCTGAAATTCTTCTTCCCTATCACCCCTCACGTACACTTGGCTCCACCGATGCCAATCTTCTCTCAGTTCCAAATATTCTCACGTTATTGGGCAGACGCTCATTTTCTTACGCAGCACCCACAATCTGGAACTCTTTACCTGCTAATCTTCGCTCTTGTGTTTCTCTTTCAACATTCTCTAGCAAGCTTAAAACTTACCTTTTCCCACCATAGACATAATCAATCTACCTTGACCATTTTTTGATCACCGGACTGGCTTTCGTTTAGGACTTACTTCTCCTCAGCACATTTCTTTCGCAGATTGGTCTGGGTGAATTGATTTGTAGTGATATGTGCTGTTGGGGACGTCCCTGACATCATCCCTGGAAGAGGAAACGGACGTTAAACCTTTATTATTATTATTATTATTATTATTATAATATATCCATCTCAAGTGTATTTATACTTCTTAATTAAATCAAATAAATGCTATCCTAAATTCCTAATCTTCCTAAGTTTGTTTGAAACAATTACTATCATTTATAAGTATATTTCATTTGCTTGATATAATAAATACACTTAATTTATAATACACAAAATTTAATACTGAAATTTCTAGTAACAAGCTAAGCGATAAAATTTCTCTAATACTACCTCAGTAGTGGCCTAAATAGGTACATTTTAACCTATCAGAAAATGCAAAGTTATGAGTAAATGCATTTACATGTGTCTAAACACAGATGGATGTATAGGATTGCACCACAACATGACAACAAGTAAATAGAGTGCTACTGTCGTCCACGACACCATCGAGCACTATTGAGACAACAAATCCAAGTAAGTGAGCAAAAGGACAGTCCAGAAGGTGAAAATTCCAAAATCCAGAAAATCAGTCCAAAGATTTAGAAAATCAAAGCAATGGAGGTTTACATGCTAAATAGACCAAATAAATCAAATATAGACACTAAATCGAAAGTTCTATAGTTATCATGAAGAAAATTTATGACAACAACAAAAAATTGGCTTTATTTCACTCATTGGTTAATAAATTTGAGTACAAAAACAGAACTACAATCATTAAAACGAAGTTCACTTATAAACTGCCAAATAGGACAACATACTTTTCTTGTTGTTGGTTGAGATATGGATCAACTATGAGTTGTTTAATGATGAAGTAAGCTGCTATAGGCACAATGGTTCCATACAATATAGCACTGGGCGATACTGACTGAGCAAGATCTATGGGCATTAGAAAAGTCTGCTGTCCTCTGTTTAATCTGTAATAAAATCAAATTTACACAAACATTAATGCTAATTATACTACCAATTATGTACATTGTCCAGTAATATCTACATGAGTTAAGTTTTTACTGAAAACTCTGATAGTGGCTGTCAAAATTCACAAGTTTTTTAGAGCTCGTCTTCATAATGAAAAAGGCATGTTGCTCTAAAGTCTACGGTAAAATGTGTTATTGAATGCAGCCATTGTATTGAAATCATCATTGTGAACCATCTACTACTAGTGTTATAAATGCAACAATTGTATAAATATAGAGAATTTTGCGGCACTGATATTATTAGTAATAATTATCATTTACTACACGATGTTCATATTCAAGAAAATATCCAACTTACAAATTTATAACTTTAAAAAGAGCTAAACTTCACAAATTTTAATATAAAAAAGTAAACCATGAAGAAAAATAACTGTATGTAAATAGTATATAGATAGGAGAATATTGTTTTCCTGTAGGTGGCATAAACAACTATATCATATTACTTGAGCTTCAGTTTAACTCCAGCTGGCATGCCGACGACTATGGAAGCTCCGATGTAGCTGAACTGAGTGATCTTTTTTTCACATCCATATTCCAGCATCATGCCAAATGTACCGGCTCTAAAAACACATTCCAGTTCAATTCGTATTCAAGATGACAGCTAGCACCTTCATTACTGCATGTTTAAACTGGAAGGCTTGAGTTCAGATGTATCTTACACCAGTCAACCTGTTTGTAAATGCTCAAGATTTTACTCTATAACGGATTTCACAAAGATTTTAACTCAAGAAGAATTAGCGTGCACGCCATGACTGAGCTCTACTGTTCCACAACGATTGTTTGAGCTGTAATTATAGTGAGAGAAATATAACATAGATAAATTCAAACGAAGGCATGAACTAGGTCAACAAATAGAACATGTACAGATAACTTATGCTCTCTCTCTCATTTTTTGGTGGCCAGCCAAGTGAGAGAAATTAAATTTCTACTAAAGGTCTGCAAACATCCTTGCCAAATAAGCCCTAGATTAAAATACATGCCTTTAAATATAAACAATTACACCTTAATGCAGCTTTTAGCTTTAGGAAATGCCTTACTATGTGACTTTTCAATGCCTTCACCATTCATAGCGCTATTCTAAAATCAAATCAAAGAGACTGTGTTAGTGAAATCGTTTCGTTTTTACCCATTTATGACTCAAGTGTAGATTTCACACCAATAATTATGTAAAGTAGGTCTAACAAAAGTCAGTATAGGATTGATTGACTAACCGAACAGATCCTTTTATTTTGAAATCATCTTCAATGAACTTATTAGTATAATGCAGAGCTACCAAACTGTGTGGAATGCCAAGCTGCAAAGAACCAAATATGAAAATAAGGTTATACGTCAGCTGATCAGGCAAAACTAAAAGTTCATTATAATTCAAATTAATGGTATATTAATGGTCCTCATTAATTACAAAAATTAATTAAAATGTTAATAAGTTTCAACACAAAATGTGCCTAATATCTATATATATATATATATATATATATATATATATATATATATATATATATATATATATATATATAGTAAAGAATTAGGATTAACTTGTTGATCTAAGGAGTGCTTTAATGGAGCGAGAAAGAATACTTTGAGTATGAATATGTATCTTGAACCTGCTACTTGGCAGTGCACTGAAGAAGAAGTAAAAGAATAATTTCTTAAGTGTTTTAATTTTCACTTAATAATTTCATTCTAAGCCAATAGAATAGTAAAGGTGTAATCATGAATGCACACAAAGTCTTATGTTTTCACTGGTACGAGGATGCAGGTTGCAATCTAATGAGAGAACTGACAGAAATATTTTAATACAAAAATAAGAGTCAAATATTATGGACCTGGAATAGAAGAGCGAGATGGTGCCGGTCTTTATCCCATACAAAGGCTGTGGTTACAGATGATTGAGCCCCACCATTAACGGTCAGTCTAGCCTGAACATTCCCTTCAAACTGATGTGCTACCACTGCAACATCACAAAAGCCATGGACAATCATTTTAAAAACCATACCAAATCCAAAACCATAAAGTCATAATAAACTGTTGACAAATAGTTAGATCCATGTCGTCAAATAATTAGATCCATGTTGCTAATCTTTATGACATAATTAAATTAATTAATTACATTATTCTGTATATATTGTGACCAACATGAAATTACCATTTGAAACAGTAATAATTTAACACTGTATGAAGCTTTCTGTGTAGTATCTGGGGAACTGAAGTAAAGACCAACAGCAAACCATATGTGTCTTAGGAGGCGACAGAGCAACAATTGAGGAAGACAAAGGGAAACCATCTCAAAAGCCACAGTTTTTCTAAACCCTTGGCTTCATTACAGAATGAAGAAGGCGCATAGTCTTTTGCAAGAGAATTAACTGTTGATCGATGGAGTGGTGTTTTTTTTTATTATAAGAGCAGAATGTGAATAGAAAGAGATATCTTAGACCACCTACTTGGTAGGACACCTAGAGAGAGAAAGAGAGGAATAAACATTTGTAACACATAGTGTACTAGTGTATCTGCTATATATTTCATCACTGACACAGTATATAAAAAAATACGAAGTGTCCGTACTTACAGCACTGATTTATATAAATATTTCCTATCAATAGGTATAACTTCCTGTTAATATTATTCATATGTATACATATATATCCAACTGTCATAGCTCATAGCTTCCTATCTTGCATATAATAAATCATCACAAACAATATAATCATACATATATCCCGTGGAATAAATACCAGTACGGAAGCAACGATAAACACTTAATCCCGCACAAGAGTATAATGCGTAGAGTACTTACTAGCACTGCAATTAGGTCGAATCATGCCATTTGGAAGAACATGTAATGAACCGGACATGGTTCCATATCTACAAACACACACATACATATATCAAACTAGGAAAGAATTTGTCAAAGAATTGATATCTCATATTCAAAATTTAACATAATATTGTAGCAGCACTCTGATAGGTATAATGGATGTTTTATGAACACAGATAAATGAGAAATGCACAATTAGGGAGGACAGAGAGTCCATGATCACAAGTAATGTGGTATATTGTACATAGCAAATCTCAATTTTCGGGATCAGTAATTATAATTTTTGGTCTTTAATTATATATTATACATTATGGTCTTTATTATATTATGGTCTATAATTGTATCATGGTCTCTATGATGCATTATGGTGATTAATTTATGATTAATCTGACAAATACACAGATATTTTGATATAAGGAATTCACAGAAACTATATTATTTATAATCAATATTAGACTCATTAACTTCTGGTCATATAAATTAAAAATGCACCAATGATATACAACAATGTACCAATGAGGAAAATAATACAGAAACCAATTGCGGCAATAAGACCGTCAAAACTGCGAACCAATAACCCTCATGGACAGACCAATGGGTTCTCATTAATTAGCAATATGTTACAATGTATGAATTTACAAATTAAATAAATATATCATCCAATCAGACACTAAATAAGTACAAGAACTTGCCCACGCTGCCATAATGTTCTGAATCCCCTCAGCGCTAGGCTGACTCCACTACCGGCACCAAACTCTATCTAACAGTCAAACAAATCAGCACATGGAATAGTAAACCAGCGAGCATGAATGCGCACAAAAAAATAAAAACAAAAACTGCCTAGTAAAGATACCAGGGTAACCACTCTCCATACTACAACAAATTCCCTGACTTTTCTGGGAATTTTTAAAATTTTATTTCATTTAAATGTTTTTTCTGTTTGCATTTGTCAGTGATTTGGTGTTGATGCTGAAATAAACACATCTCTCTCTCTCTCTCTTTTCCAGGGTGCCTCGACATTTCGTTACCATCACAGCATCGATTTCTATGTTGGACAACAATGTCAGAAATGATTTCTAAACAATATGCACTTCGCTATTTCATTTTACACTGATAGATCTACAGTGTATAAAATTAGGCAAGTATCAGCATATCCTTATATCATATGATACTGAATTTGATATTATTCTTCTAAGTGAAATCTGGTCAACAAATATATCTTTTTTTGACAATATATTCCTGCAATATAAATTTATTCCGATAACTCCTGCTAATCAGATGACTGGAGGTGTTGCCTGTTTAGTTAAAAACTCCTTAAAGTATGAAATTAAATCATCTTCAATTGATAGCAATATGTTCAATTCTTTAGCTGAGTTTATAGTTTTAGATTTATGGGTTAATGAAACCAAATATCGAATCTATTTATTCTATAGACATCCCAGTAAGATAGTTTCAGAATTTATTGAGATTTTCTCTAATTTTCTTTCAATATAGAAACCTATCAAAAGGAGTTTAATAAGCGGTGACTTTAATATTGATATAGGCAAATATGATTGTAATAATACTGTCAAACGATATGTTGATATATTGAGTGAATTTAACTTTACTCCTTTGTCTGTTGTGCCGACACATTGCGTGAATAGCGTACAAGGTTCAAATTCTAATTATAATAACAACATGAATGGTACTATTATTGATCATGTATTCTCGAACTTTGTTTCATTCAACAGTGATTGTACGCCTTTACTATGTAATACTATTTGTTTAACAGTTGTTACGAATATTACTGACCACTTCGCTAATATAATTGCTATTGTTCGTCCTCGCAAACGGGTAAACTTTGAAAATAGACCTATGATAAGAATAATTAGCAAATCCAACATTTTACAATTTAAAAGTAATTTAGCTACTTTAGACTGGTCTTTTACTAATACCAATGATGTAAATCACTCTACAAATGCTATGCCAAAAAAATTAGCTACTTCAATAGATACATATTTTCCCTTAACTAGATGTGCTAGGAACTGTCTTAAAGATAAATCATGGCTGACTAATGACCTGAAAAAGCCATCAAGCTCAAAAATAAGCTTTATCTGAAATTCAAAAAAACCCAAAATGATAATGATTGTCAAATCTATAAAGCATTTAAAAGTAAAATTGAAAGTATGATTTATAAGCATAAACAAATATATTTCAGAAAAATGTTTGATAGTAGATTAAACTCATAAAAAACATTTGGAAATCTCTCAATAACGTGTGTAGCTATAAACCCAGCAACAATAAAACTTCCATCTCAAAGTTAACAATAACGAATGGCACTATATGTGATATGAATAGCATTGCAGAAGAATTTAATCAATACTTCGCGTCAATCAGCAGAATACTAACATCCAATTTTAATGTTATCCACTCTGAATTTCAAAAATATCTAACCAATAATTACTCACACACTATGTTTCTTATTCCAACTGATTCTTCTGAGGTATTTCAAACTATTCAATTGCTTAGTACTACTAATTCGACTGGTCCAGACAACATAAGCAGTAGAGTACTAAAAATTTCAGCGAATGTTATTGCTGAACCTTTAAGTTACATCATCAACAAATCTTTTGAAATGGGAATATACCCTACTGCTTTTAAATACTCAAAGGTAATACCTATCTTTAAAAAAGGTAAACATCACAATATGGAAAACTATAGACCTATATCACTAATTAACACTATTAGCAAAATATTTGAAAAATTATTCCATAAACGTACTATGAACTCTTTAAATAAATACCATATTCTTTTTGACAACCAATTTGGTTTTAGACAAGGTCACTCCACAATAGATGCCTTATATAGTAGTATTAATATGATTCATACGGCAAAAGGTAATAAGAAAAAAAATATGGGAATATTCCTTGATCTATCAAAGGCTTTCGATACAGTGGATCACTCAATTTTACTGAACACGCTTCAATACTATGGAATAAGAGGGATTTCATATGAATGGTTTAGATCATATCTCAATGATAGACATCAATTCATCTCCATAAACGAAGCTAATGCATCTGTTTTACCCGTTTGTACTGGAGTACCCCAAGTATTAGTGGAGTATTAGTGGAGTATTCCCTACATTTATCAATAACATACAATATTCGTATAATAACGCTAAGTTAAAACTATTTGCTGATGATACAAATGTTTTTGTCTGTGAAGATAACATTGTAGAGCTATATAAGACTGGTAACATTGTATGTAATAATTTATTGAATTGGTTCAATTGTAATCGTTTAACTGTTAATATTACCAAATCGACTTTTATTTTATTTTATCCCTCTAATCTAGACAATGAAATTATTAAGACCAATGATCTTAAAATTAAGATAAATGACTGTGAACTTAATAGATCTATAGTGTAAAGTTCCTAGGTGTTTGGCTTGATGATAAATTATCATTTCACGAACATATAAATCAATTAGCTAAAAAAATTAATTCTTTGAATTCAATGCTATTAAATCGTAAAAAATTCTTATCCATTAATTGCCGCTTAATGTTATTTCACGCACTTATTTATTCACGTATCAGTTATGGTATTGAAATATATGGCAATACTAGTAGATCGATGTTGCATCCATTGCATGTTGCAATGAATAAGATGCTAAGAAATCTTCAAGAGCAAAATAAATTTTGCAACGTTAAAGAATTACACCAAAATTTTAATGTACTTCCTGTTAATTTATTATTTAAATTAGTAATTGGTAAACTAGTATACAAATATATTCAATCTGATAGCAATAGGCCTGTTTCCAATATTAATAAAGAATATTTTGTCAACAGAACTGCCAATCATGAGTATGAGACTAGACTGTCACAAACTAACTATTTGTATTTTCATTCCAATGTTAAAATTTTTAACTCGATTATTTTTTCTAGTGTTCAAATATGGAATAGTGTACCCGATTCCATAAAAACGGCTTAAAATGTATATAATCTTAGTATCCTATACAAATCCTTTTTATTCAAGAACTGGTAAACTATACTGATAGAAGCACTTTTTCCCATACCATCTCGGTGACTAGCTAGATAGAGCAATGCTTTCACTAGGGACCGATTGAATGGTATTGGGCTTGTTTTAATTAATTGAGTCATTGATTATGTTGTAATCTTGCACTTTTATTTATCTTTTTGTACACTTTGTATGTATGCGACTTTACACTGATATTGTTTTTGTCGAAATAAGCATGTCTCTCTCAGCATACAGGAGATTGTATTGTAACACCATTTTCTTTATGTTGCAAATACTTCGTATATATCTATAAAAGTGATGCCTATAACTTATTTAAATCATCAAATAAATAATTAAATAAATAGGCTAACCAATTAGATTACAGGGCGTACGCTACTTAAAGTCTTGTTTGAAGAGATGCAATCTTGCTGTCAATTGCTGCTGCTTTGGCATTCATTTCTGACTGTTTATGTTTCTTCTGCTGCTTATCTTACGGTTCCTATGCAAATTTGCCAACAATTGGCATCTTCGTGTTTGAACTTTTCATACTAAATATGTTAAGAATGCCAAAATTCTATTTTTCCTGACTTGTCCCATTTTCCCTAACTTTTCCCTGACCACTTTCAAATTCCCTGACTTTTCCCGGTTTTCCAGAAGAGTGGTCACCCTAAGATACATGTATAGCAACGCTAATATGTTATATTACATTAATTTTATATCGTTTAAGTGAACATTCAACTAATATCTTTGGAATCATATTTTTTCTAACTCACATTTCTTACAAATGAATTGGTTTTTTTGTGACATAAAAAACCGGCAAAGCATTTGACATCACCCATGGACGAGGTAACCTATACTAAAACATTGTTATTATTAATATAATTTAAAAATCAGAGATGTTCATATTACTTCATTTATAGTCAAACATAGAAAATTTAATAAAAAAAACATAATGTTACATTTTTTTAGAAATATTAACGACAACAAAATAAAAGCAAATAAATGTGTGAGCACAAAAGCATTTCCCCATCATAAAAGAATAAAATCTAAGTTGTAGATTTTTCCACCTGCTTACTAAACAGGCAAACCAAGAAGAGGGTCAGTGACCTGGACAGAGGAAGCATACGTATTTGAGTAGAAATGATAGAAATGTGCACGAAAAGTATTCAGTTCGTTACGCACAATGTCAGTTCGTTACGCACAATGGTTAAATTTCATATGCTACTTGAATTAATCTACATGTATGAGAACATCATGGCAGATACTTTGTGAACTTAAAACAGCTGTACCATGATCACGAAGGGAACTGGCAAATTAAACAAGATGGGCTAAAAGACTGAATGTCACACAGAAAAGCATACAGAGATATTTCTAAAGCGGTAAAGCTAATATTAATGTCAGCATCACCCCTCAAAAGCGATATCAGTGACAGTTGAGCTTAGACTTGAACCTGCATATACTGATCCATGGTCGGATATCTTACCGGGACACTAGCTCCAGCCAGCGGCAATGATGGTAAGATACACTAACGCCAATAGCGTAATATAGCATAGAACGCTGGATGATTTAAAGACCCACTCATATGTGGACATGAAGAGGAAGGCGGAGAATTGTGGAGACGTCATATGCCATGGACCTGCCAGTCAGCAGTGCACTAAGAGAGAGAGAGCATGGAAGATTGCTTTGTTTATTACATTCACATTACTGCACACCTACCTCAGCCCAGCCGGTGTGAGAGAGAAGTCTGCGTAGAGCCACGTTCACTGAACCCTCTCCGTTACCATTGTGTGATGAGAGGTTGCCAGATATGACCGCCGTGTCTGAAGCCGTTAGAGGGCACTCCAACGACTGTGAAATAGACATGCTGGAGATCTCTACGTTGGGAAGCAGCTGACTGAACATATGTTAACAAATCTTATGTTATAATAATAATAATCACATAATCATACGTTATAAATCGTATAAATTGCTACAATCTATATACACACATTTAATGTATATAGAGAATAAGTCCACTAGAATAAATTAATCACATTATGTTATATGATTAGGTGATTAATAAATTAATCACATAATCATACGTTAAAATCAAATAAATTGCTAAAATATATATACACACATTTTAATGTATAAAGAGAGTAAGTCCACAAGAATAAATTATATAATATATAATGAAAAGCTTAATATCACTAAATATCAGTAATAGTACAGAAATAAAATTAGTGTAAGAAATCATATAAAGGCTATACAGCTAAGCTAAACGTTAGTCTTAGTACAAGTGTACTGTCAGAGAAGGACAGGGTTACGCACCCATTCCTGTCTTATGAGGCAAAACTACCATCAACTAGGCTACAAGTTACTACAAGAAGTGATATTCACCCATGTATGCCAAAACTGTGTAAAAATGTAGAATTTAAATACTAAAAAAATAAGAAAACAGATACCTTCAGCCCAGTACGCTAAAAAATCTTCACTTAAAACACAATTTTTCTCTTACACAAGGTAAAGCTCTATAAGCATGCAAACATACCATTTAGATGTTTTAAACACCAATAAACCAGTATGAACAATGTGACAATTAATTACTACGTACTGGTCTGTAGGATCAGGATCATACTGTTCAAACATGTCTGTTGCATCCACACCAACACTGAGTGATCCCTGCACACAAAGCATATTTTGTGTACAACTTTGTTTTATATATATAGATATATATAAATATATATGTATCTATATATATAAAACAAAGTCGTGTTCGTATTGGCTCTTATAACTCAATAACGGCTGGACAGATTTTAATGATCTCGGACATTTTGGATTCGTCTCCAGCAGCCCCTGTACAATATCCAATAAAATATTTAACAAATAATGAGGCAATGGCCAAAAAAATGCAAAAATTAAAACACGCCAAAATTCTAACATGCTCCCATCTGTCGAGTGACTTACTTCTATACAGTTTATGATTTTAATACGATAAGTTGACATCAATTCGCTATCCTTCAACCAGAAGTGTTGATAGTTTAGTGGTATAGGTACTAGACTTTACATCATGAGGTTCGGGGTTCGATTCTGGCTCGGGTCACTTTTATTTTTTATAGTTTGATAAATTTTATAACTTTTTGGATTAAAAATTGCCTAATTTTTTTATATTTTAATAGGTCTATATCAAACAAAGTCTGGTTTGTTTTATATAGACTAAAAACTCTTTCCGTCAAACCCCCTACCACCGGCTGTGTGATAGATAGAAAGAAAGATAGATAGATAGATAGATTAGATAGATAGACAGACAGACAGATAGATAGATAGACAGACAGACAGATAGACAGACAGACAAATAGATAGACAGATAGATAGATAGATAGACAGATAGATAGACAGATAGATAAAGAGACAGACAGATAGATAGACAGAGATAGACAGACAGATAGAAAGATAGACAGACAGACAGATAGATAGACAGATAGATAGATTGATAGAGATAGATACATTGAAATAGATATATAGAGAGAGAGACATAGAGATAGATAGATAGAGATAGGTAGAGATAGATAGAGATAGATAGATAGAGATAGATAGAGATAGATAGATAGAGATAGATATTGTTGATAGGCGGTACGAAGTCTGCCGGGTCAGCTAGTATATATATATATATATATATATATATATACAGTGTATATATATATATATATATATATATATATATATATATTACACATACTATATATATTATATAATACACACACATACATACACTAGACATTTAGAAATGAACATATCTACATATTCTACTCTCAACATGCAAACTACTTGACAAATGTCTTTGAATGTTGTTCAATATGGAACTCTATTCCTGTTGAAATTTGCAATTGAAAGTCTTATGCTTCATTTAAATGATCTTATAAAAGTCTTCTTATAGAGTCATAACAGTGGCACCTGTCCGTTCTTGGAGGAATAGTTTGCCATTTTGCTGTTTGTTATCTAGATACCAGAGCTCTTATCTAGATACCAGAGCTCTTATCTAGATATCAGAGCTCTTATCTAGATATCAGAGCTCTTATCTAGATATCAGAGCTCTTATCTAGATATCAGAGCTCTTATCTAGATATCAGAGCACTTATCTAGATATAAGAGCTCTTTTCTAGATACCAGAGCTCTTATCTAGATACCAGAGCTATTATTTAGATAGCAAAGCTCTTATCTAGATAGTAAAGTGATTTACTACCTTTAGAGTGCCAAGCTCAACTCAGTGACAAGCCAGAAGCCAGTGGTGTGATATTTAACATAGTCCAATGCAGCCTCAGTTCAAGTCCTCAGCAACAAATTCATTTTACAAATCAGTTTGCAAGATTAAAGTAACATTACAAGTTGACTCGTAAACATATGGTGCCCTTCAACTTGTAGACATTTCTCAAAGTTTCTCATTATCATTATAACCATTACAAGTATTTTCCTGTATCTCACTTCATCCTTACTTACCTTAGGGTTGGTGCGTTGTTGTAATCGTTGCTCCTCTTTTATTCTCTGCAATCTCTCAAACTCTTCTCTAATTTCCTGAGGAGTCTTCGTTCTGGGCAGAATCTAAAGAATACAAAACAAATTAACTCAATCATTTCATCTAAGTAAAAGAATTGACAAGTCGTGCCAAGTCACATATAAACACACAAGTGCAATTACTCGTATTGTCTCTTTAAGTTACTAAAGTACATATTACATTAAATTAGAGACTGACAAGAGATACAAGAAACTGACATAACCAATCAGTTATTGTGAGATAATTTCCCACGTAATTATAAAGTTAACCAATGCAGAAATTTGCATTAATTAATAATTTTTTAACAAGTGATACTACACCTGTCTTTAACTCTAGTTTCTAAATGGAATTTAATTAGCAAAGACAGCTACATATACGTCATAATTTTATCATACCTCCCATCCCTCTGTTTCAAGTCCTTTTTGACCCGTCACATCGTAAATCGCTCTTCTATGCGGATCTACTAAAACTAAAACATGAAATGCAATAAAATGCATTTATATTTAATGCAATAAAATGCATCTATTAATACTTATTTAATACTTAAATAAGTATTAATAGTTTCCATTTAATAACAAATAGCTAATATTTACTCAATACGATCAACACTGATGAAAATACATCTATTAATTCTAATTACTCATAATTACATTCTCAAATAGAGATTGCTAAAGGGAGTTGGATCAATCCGGAAATTAAAATTTACAATCTATTTAAAGATTTTGTACTTCTACTGAAGTGCATTTTCCATTTGTCCCTACTACATGACAATTTTCAGTATCTTTACTAGCATGCTACAATAGATCTATGATCAATCTGATTCTTCCACAGAAGCTTTGCCTTCATCACAAATATTTTAGCATCATCATGGAAAAAATCAGCTCCTGAGGTTGCTTCCTTAAATTACATCTACAATTGACAATTGTAAAAACTTCCAAAATGTAATGATCTCTCTCTCTTTCTCTCCCTCTCTCAATGTTTTTCCCAGTGGAAGGTACAGAGTACATAATAATAATCCCGAGTCAGCTTTCAGACTCCATACAGAGCACTCCATAGTTCAACAAGTTAATTCCTTCACAAAAGGCTATGCCTTACCCATACCTTATCTTATGTCGCCTATAGCTTGGGAAAATAAAATAAGGCTTTTGAGGTGGTTTCCCGCTGTCTTTCTCAGTCTATGCTTTGTCGCCTCTAACAACATGTGCTAACGACGTGTTAATGACATGTGCTAACGGCTGGTCTATTTTTCAGTGTTCCGGAATTTAATTTGACAATGCAACTTCAAGAATTACTCAACCTATAATATATTCTTCAAATATTTAAAATACTAAAAATGTATAATTCAAATAAACCTTCGTGTGCTTTTTTGATTTTTGTGAATACACGTTCGGCTTTCTCCTTCATATCCTCAGTGGTGTGCTTATCAGGATGATATATTCTACTCATCTTCCTGAACGCATTGTTCACTTCATCCTTAGACGCCTGCATACATACACGACAGTAGTTTAATGATTAATTCATACACAATCAGCTGCTTTAAATGAAATAACCTTCCCAGCTATTCCTGCCAAGAAGATAGCCTTCAACGGCTGTGGAATCCTAACCATGCAAAGGTAGTATAATTAACTTCGCTTTTTAGCATAATTAACTGAAGGCAAGACTGAAATGGGTAACGAATTAAGATGTATCTTAACTAAATAACCTAAAAAACAATAATTAAATGTAGAAACTTAAATTTAATAGAACGACAAGAAGACTCTATAGAGCTTTAGTCTAATCTTACCCAATAACTTACTGACTTTAAGGCAACCCAAGATAAATCATCCAGTAAACAAAAGACATATAAGCTATATTGATTACAGATCAAGCCACATTCATGTTCAAACTGACCTTTACTAATTTCAAATATGCTAATAATTGTTTTGAGCATTTGGAAATGTCCTGCACTACTATTGCTTCATTTACTATACTATTGAATCCTGTTACGGAGGCAGATTTTTCTACAAAATATAAGTTACTCTCTAGAGTAACTTATATTTTAAGTTAGTTACTCTAGAGAGACCGAGCATTCCTTCACATAGCAAGCTGTCTAGGCGCTCCTTCCAGCATGCTGCCCCACAGCTCTGGAATTCTATTTCTTCCACTCTGTGCATCCCCTCATCTACTCCAGATTAGCTTTTCCTGCTTCACGAACAGTTTCATAGGCGGTTGAAAGCTTTTCTATTTGACTTTTCCTATCCATCAAATGTCCATGACCTGAGACCAACACAAACCTCCATTCTGCTAGAACCCTTCCTTGGACTGACTATACATATTTTGGATCGCACTGTTTATGGACCCCTCACTAAGCCAATCGGTTTTTATTAGTTCCACAGTACTCAATGTTGTCATGGATAACAAAAGCACTCTAATCGTATTATTGTTGTTGTAGAAAGAGGCGACACGCGTTTTCAGAAACTTATCTTATATTGCAACAACATACTGTCGTATAGAGAATTGTAGCTAAATTAGACGCACAACAATACTATAAAGCAATAAACGCACACAAACCTAAAGAAGCATTTTGCATAGGAGTCAACGATAGCTCCTAAGCTAATAATTATAACAATTTCAGTTTCAAAAACCAATAAGCAGGAGCATCAATTTAATTTCTCTTCATGAATTTTATTTTAAAAAATTAGATCTACTAGAGCACGGTACAGCAGCGCTTAGGAGTATTATAGGTGGTATTCTAGGAGACATACCGTGCGGCTAATGCCTAACCATGCGTAGTAATCGTCGCCATCAACAAGGTCAACAATCTCGTCGTCACTGGGCGCAGCCATTTTATTTCAGCAACTTGTAATAATGACGAAATTCCCACCACAGAGATGCAATTTCCCGAACGCGAAGATATTGTAATGAACACGCCTTGTTCACAATTATTATATTATGAAATATATATTATAGATAGAAAACAGATATTATACAGCAGTTATTAATATATTAGGAAATATATATTATAGATAGAAAGCTAATATTATAGAGCAGTTATTTATAAATAATACGTGACGTAGGGTTTTTCCAAAGATTTGTAATAGATGATATAAGCCGAAGTTGTAAGTAGATAGCTAGATTGTTACGCTGGGTATTTCCAAAGTGACGCAGCTGCGTCGTAAATTAGCTAAGCGAAGATGCGCTGTGATTCGAGAGAAGCGTTTGACATCGATCGACAGCGGTGTATACAAGGAGAAGCTAGATACAGTAGAAACAAGTTGGGGCCAGGGGCCTACTTGGTTCGTCTGAGTAGGTTCCCAGGAGGGTGGCTCCGATGGGTCTATACGGTGTACAACGTGTAGTTCTCATAAAGGATCGAGTCTCAATGATCCTTCCCCTTACTGACTCCCTACGGGATAGGTAAGGAGGCCCCTCAGGTTGGCTAGTGTCCCAAGCCGCGAAGGCTAATTAGAGGCAAGAGAGTTCGGTGTCACCCTGGGTAGGCCCAGGTAAGAGGCTGGTAGTCCACGGCAATACTCGGGTCGAGTTCGTCTCTGCGGGTATTTGCTAAGCGCCTGGGTCGAGTGTGTCTCTGCAGGCGGGAGGCTAACAACGGCATTGCCTGGGTCGAGTTCGTCTCTGCAGGTATTTGCTAAGCGTCTGGGTCGAGTTCGTCTCTGCAGGCGGGAGTAGGATTACCAATTACCAGGTGACTATCAACGAATTTCTCATCGACTACACGGAAGGCCTAATTATACTACCTTCAGCAAAGGCGAAAGTAGAAACTACGGAAAGACCAATACAGGAAAAGGAGATAGGGAAGAATAAGTCTAAAAAAGGAGGGTAAAGATTTTAATAGGGTAAAGAAGAATAAAGTTCGTTGCAGTTAAAACAACAAATCATATAATTAATTATCTACTACTACAAGTTTGAAGACTAGGAAGCAGAGCGAAAACTAAATCGTAGTCGCCTGAAAGATTGCAGACACTTCCACTCCCCGGTTCGAGTCACCATATCACTTCGCCCCGAGAACCACAAATATCACGGGATAGAATCTACCACGGGAGCATGGCAGAAACTCAACCGTCGTCGCCTAAATATGTAGAAGACGTGGAGTATGCTTCTACTCCCGACTCGGGCCAGCGCGGACGCTGTGCACCGGGTTCCGAGAACCCAATTACGAAGTAGGCAAGGGAGATTGGACCTTGGCCTACTCAGTCGGTAACGAACAAGAAAGGCCTATCGAGACGGATGATACGAGGAAAGAAGTATCATTTGAAGACGCAGCACCTCGGTTCCTCCTGACAAGCGGTAACCTTAGTAGAACGTTCGACGAAAAAGCTGCCGTCTCGAAGCACTGCCGGCCGGAGAGCGAGTACAGATGTAGACAACCGCTCGAGGACGAGCAGGCAGTAAGGCTGTTCACGACAATATTAATTAGAAATGGGAATCGAATCGAACCCGAACCGAACCCTAAAATCTAGAATTTTGACAGAACCGTACCGAACTCGAACCCAGACTCTGACCGAACCCGAACCGAACCCGAACCCTGACTTGGCCGAACCCGAACCGAACCCGAACCGAACCCGAACCCAGACTCAGGCCGAACCCTAACCGAACCCGAACCTAGACTTCGTCCAAACTGAACTGAACCAAACTCTCTTAATTCCTTTCTTCTTCACCAGCCTGACATTAAATAAAGATAGTAAGAACAATACAAATATGCATGTATATTAGTTTTTGCATTTACATCTCTTACAGTATCTAACAGCATATATTCAGATAAGGCTGGTTCTGACACAAATTTTAAAATGGTAGCGGTACAAAGGAATGGTAGCGGGAAGCGAGATGGGCCTACAGAAGATAATGGATGTTCTTGTTAAATTCAAATTATGATTTTTTCTAATTTTAGTGTGCTACCTTAATATTTTTGCAGCCAGATTTACAGCTAATTATATATGATATTCTATAAGTGTTAAGACTATCTGGAGTAATTAATCTTGCATCATAGCAATTTAATCATTTAATCACTATTTTCGTAACTTCATAATTGATCTGAGAGTTTCAAATTTGAAACCCTGAGGTAAATTATGAAGCGTATAACTTGTCAGTTGATAGCAAACGATGTATATTATGATCATTTTTCTATGTAAGTACATGTGTTTACCAAATCATCCTTATTTGACCTTTTATGCTACTAAATTGCACTTTGTCTCTGAAATATTGGATCAAATTTTAGCCAAGACATTTCCACTTAATTAGAAACGTAACTAATATATAGGCCGATAGTGACAAAAAATTTAAAAATTGATGAAGCATTCTATTTGCTTGTTATAATCAAGGAGAATATTTCAGATACAATAATAAAGCCAAATATCTATATTATGAACATTTGTTGGTCAACTTACAATATTTTAGGAAATTTCCAGGAATACATACCACTTCTCTCCTTTTTTCATTGTCATATTTTTACCCAGGTGAAAAAATGTGGCAGCTATTATGACTTAATGAATTTTTAAGCATATTTACCATAAACCATTTTAAACATGTTTGTCGTAACCATGATTATTATAAGTAAAGTTAAACAATTGCAACATTATCCAAACCATACCATTTCGAACTCAAATCGAACTCTTGCGAGTTGGAAAGCACGCCGAACCCGAACCGAACCCGAACCCTTGTTAGAACCGAACCCGAACCGAACGGAACTTTCATTTTCAACGAACCGAACCTAACCGAATTCTCAAATTGTCAACTGCTAACGGAACCCGAACCGAATCGAACTTTCATTTTCAACGAACCGAACCGAACTCGAACTCTGGAAATTCAGAAAATTCCCATCTCTAATATTAATTTTATTTTTTATTTTTTGAACGCTTCTCGTACTTAACTTTTTGCCAGTGGCGGATCCAGGGGGGGCCCAGGGGGCCCGGGCCCCCCTGTAAACATGTAAGTAATGGCAGTGGTTAAGGAGGGCCGGGGGAGGGTAAGACAGGGTATATATTCATTTTTCCTATGGCAATTTCGATGTGTAAACATGTTAGTAATGGCACTGTGGCAGTGGTTAGGGGGGTGGGGCCGAGAGAGGGTAAGACTGGGTATATATTCATTGTTTTTATGGCAATTACGATGTGTAAACATGTTAGTAATGGCAGTGATCAGGGGGGCCCGGGGGAGGGTAAGACAGGGAATGCAGTTCCAAAAGCTCGATTTTTTTGGGATATACTAGGATCCCTGTATAATGGACGGAGCCTGAAATATGTTGACCGTTTCACTAGCTCTCAATTTTCACTTGAACCAATGAATAACTAAATGGAAAAAAGGGTGCAAGTAAAAATGTGAACTCTGTCCCGTAGCAGTGGTGCAAACAGCCTTGGCTGGGAGGGGCTTAAGCCCCCCACCGCCAAAATTAGGCCACTTTTTCAATTCGTAGAAATCCGCAATTTCTTCAGAGGAGAAAAAATTAACCTACTGTTTCCAAAACAAATGTAGGATTTTAGGTTTTCCCCTGATTTTAGTACGGGTATGAGCGGTGGGGGTGGGGGTAAGGTACGGGGATAGACTCACACTGAGCCGAACGTAGTAGTGAACAAATTTTGAGCCCCACCCCCCCCACAAAAATTTGTCTGGTTGTGTCACAAGTCCCGAAGAAAGCGTAAGCTAAAAAATGTACTCTCCAAAAAAAATTCGGCCCCTCCCCTTAAAAAATTCCTGGATCCGCCCCTGCTTGTTGTTTACAAATTTACAACTGAAATACAAGGTCAAATAGAGTACCGCTGTCGGCAATGATAGCATCGAGCACTATTGAATCAAATCCATGCTGACGAGTAAATAAAAGAGTCCAAAATTGATATGATATCCAAAAAACCAGTCTAAATAAAAGCAGTACTGCATTCACTGATTTTTAATAAAGAGTTTTTTTGCTATATTATTGATTGAAGACGCATATATTTAAGAATTTTACAGAATTTTATGAATGATTACTGATATTTGGTTGACAACAAATTGACTGTAGGGTTAACAAATCATAACAAAATTGTCATTAAATAGCGTACATATTATAAATATGCGTTCGTATTTTCGTTTGTTTCTTTCATTTGCCTTTTGCAATCCCTAACCTTAGCAATAAGCTCAACTTTAATTTAAATCTTAAAACTAATTCAAGGATACATATAGTAGTATTTTAAGAAAATACCACGTAAAAGTTTTACCATTTTGAATTTTGAATTTGCAAAGGACTTTGTTTAATATATGACCTGGATTGCCCTGAAGTGAAAGTGTGGAAAATTTAATTTCTGGTGTAAATATTGTGTGTTTAAAATATTTAAAGTTTGTTAATGTTTTGATTAGGATAAATAATTGAAATAGGGCGAATATTAGAGTTTAAGGTAAGCACAGGATCGAAGATCAGTTGGCCGTCTTCCTTTTTGAATGCCCTCGTAGTTCAAGTGCCATGCGCCGGTAACGTTATTAAATGGGAACCTTGAAGTATATCATAGTTTCGATTCCGGACGGAGCTGATAAGATAGTAAATTCTCTGAGACTCTGATTGATAAATACATAATAAAATATGGACTATAAATGTTTTAACATGTTGTATTAAAGTTGATAGAGACCATCATGGATGATCATTTATATAATTATGATACGGCAGGATTTAGCGCACTTGTTTTAGTTGCGCGTCAGTAATCGAAGTTAAGCAAGTCGGCCTCGGTTAGTACGTGGTTGGGTGATCACCTTTGAAGACCGATTATTGCCAGCTTTGAATAACAAAATCCCAGGGTTTTGGAAGGTTATTCTTAAATCTGCTCCGGCTGAAATCGATGCGCCATTAAAAGGCATCAATTACTAATAACCTTGGAGAGGAAGAATAAAATGGGCCTTAAACAAGCATCTGTGCTTCCTGACCCAGTCTGCCGTTGTGTTATGTTATATTGATTAGTATTCCTTTGGAAATTGACCCTTGGACACTTCAACAAATTATTGCCATCAATAATTATATGGTCATCAGTGATACCTATAAAACATGAGATATATAAAAATTAATAACTACTTTGTACACACTTACTTAGTCAGCATTTCTTCATTTCAAGTTTTGTTGTGTGCTCTGCCTGCTTCCTTATCAATTTGGGTAAGTTTGGTTATGCCTTGTAAAATTAACTTAATTAAAAATAACTAATATAATTGTGATAATTTAGAAATCAAATTTTGTAAATTTGCTAATTAAAAAATATTGTCAAATTAGTGTTACTTTTTGTAGGTAACGTTTTTTGTAAACGGAGTTTAGTCGGATATACTTTAGTTGTTTAAATTATAAGCATTTAGAAACGTAATGGCTTCACGCAGGCTTCAGAGCCTTGGCCTAGACTCATATGTATTGGAAAAACTTCAGAAATGCAGAATAACAACTTGCAAGGTTAATATTGATTAAAATTTGACTATTGTTAGTATTATAGTTACAAAATTTTGTTTGTTAAATAGCTGAATGCTAGTTATTGAGCTTTACATTATGCTGTGTGTCATCTTGGATAAGAATGATTTTTTAATTGTTGGCTTTATCATTGGAATTTTATCGAGTGGATTCTGCAAGAAAATGTGTGTTTTGATTGATTAGTGATAGAGTGTTGTTTTTTATTGTAACTAAAAAATTAACATCTATTTAAGGAACACTGGAACAGATCGACACTGTTTAGCCACTCCTGATAGTCATTTATGTTTTCATATTTCTATATATTTGATTCGCACAATTGATTATTGACTTGTTATTTTTGCTTTTGATTGACTGCAGCACGTGTTAAGTAGATGTCCTGGTGATCTGATGGATGAAGTGAATCTGTTGCCACATGTCGTGCAGGAAATCATCGTGCGAGCGAGTACAGTGTGCGCACCGCTTCCTGTGTCTGTATGTTGATGAAATTATTGGCATATGTAGGTCTATGTCATATTCATCATCATCTTTCTAGACATATATGGGTCTATATCATCATCATCATCATCTTCCCTTGAATCCCAGTTTAACTAGGGTCGGGATACGAATAGACTATCTCAAATCCTCTCTATATGTAAGTTTACATATGAAAATGTATTCGTGTATATTGTATATATTTATATTTAACAAAACATTGAGTGTAGGCACTTAAACAAAGGTGCAGTGATTTATTCTCACTTTATTAAATTATTAGTAAAAGCTCTAAATCCCCACTGATGTAACTCAGTATGAATAAATTCATGGCTCTTATCTTGTATAAATATAACATTTTGTTTTTTGTGTAATATGATTTTCCAATTCAGTTACAACATGTGAAGACTGATTTAGGATATGCACAACACATTTGAATTTTGCGCACAATTTTATGCTCAATCATATGCAGAATGTTCTAAACTTTTTTATTTCATTTGATGTGAGGTCTTTTTTCACTTGCAGCTTTTTGTGTCTCCATTCCGCTGCCGATTTAGACATATCTTTTCTGTAATACAAGAAATACAGATTGTTTCTTCCCTTTGACTTTTAATTGCAACTCTAATGCTATTTAGTATCTACATCATCTATTCATCACTTTTGTTTGAAAATCACTTCAATGGGGAAGCAGTTTGTAGTGATACACCCACTGAAGCATTTGTAATTTTCTACTAGCATTCTAGGATGAGAAAGAAAACTTTAAACTGTCTTACAGTGTCTTTATTATCTATGTTATCTAAAACTTCTCTTATTTGAGGCGTTAGATTTTCTGTAACAGTGTGGCCTTTGACCTTCTAGGCTGCTTTTCTGTCACTGATCATGTTGTATGCTGTCAGTGCAATCATATATTTTTATGACATAATTGATATCATGTTGTGTACTCTCAGTGCAATCATATATTTTTATGACATAATTGATGTGAAGCAGTTAAAATATTATTTTGTTTTGTAAGGCTCTGTCGTTAAGCAGTGGAGATAACGATAATAAAACCGGGACTAGTTCAATGCTACCTACTTCATTGGAAAACCTTGATAAACTCCTGCATGGAGGGATAAGTGCTGGCTGCATTACAGAGGTGTGACTATGTTGTGTATTTTAATCAGTTGCTCCGGTGCTGCTTTGATTTGCTTTCGTCTTCTTTTCTGCTGATGCTTGACTCGATTTCTAAAGTTCACTCATCTCTGTTGTAGGCTGCTGAGACCAAAATAAAAGTTACATTTTACGAACGTTTATTCTAAATTGACAAAGCCGTTTGATTTACTGACTGCTTTGATTAATATCTGACTGATTATTTCATCTATCAAAATTAACTAACTGTTGCTAGCAGACTTGCTGAGTAAAAGCCTTGTCGAATGGCTTTTAAAGTGTTTTACCGACTAATTAACTGCCTTCTGTTTAATGCTATTTATTTAGTTACTGAACTGTTTATAATTGATTGATTGACAGATCACAGGTCCACCTGGGTGTGGTAAAACTCAGTTCAGTAAGATGCTTGCCGTTACTTGTGCGGCTAACAATTCATCGTCATCTGTTATCTACATAGATACAGAGGCTGCCTTCTCGCCTGATAGGTGAGATAATAGCAATAACAATATAAATGATGATAATATTAATAATAATATTAAAATCATAATAATTAAATAATAATAAGCATTAACATCATTTTTCTCATTCGCAGATGATGTCTTGGACACTTATGAATCACATCAATACAAATCGTTTCTTTCAAAGCAACTTGAAAATAGGCTCGTGTTAAAATAGACAATTTGATGTTCTCTAGATTATATATGAAATTGGTTAGTGTTAAGATTCTCTGAGCTACAACTATTATGAATCCTCAACTATTTTTTGTATTCTCAGATTTTACTTTATAATAATTGTGGTGCAAATAATTGAGAATAATGAGTTAATGGTGAACATTTTGAGGCATACTGATAACTAAAAGTAACTGATATCACAAGGAATGTAAAAGTTGAAATGACTGAGAAGAAATGACTGTTAGAAATTTGAAACGTCAATTTCGCTACAGTAAAAATTAAAACCGAAATCAAATTTTTTTCGAAGACGAATGAAGTGGAAAAATACTTTGAAAACCAATTTCTAATAACAGATGTACTCTTTAACGAAGTAGCTCAAATTCGTAAAAACAAATATCTTGATAATTTACTTTTGTGCTTTTATGTTCTAGGTAGTTAGTAATAACTTATGTAATGAAAAGTGTATCATTGAATAACAATCATTGCCAGTCCTTGTAGTTACTATTATTCATGCCAGTCATTGTATTTAATTTATTGCAGATTACTGGAGCTGGCAGTGTGTCGCTATCCTGAATTACATTCTAACGAGGAGTCTCTTGAAGAACTTGCAAGAAGAATACTTGTTTTTACAGAGCTCACCTGTGGTCTACTTATGAAGAGGTAGATAGTGAGCATCTTATATTTTGATTTATTTATTTTTTATATTATTCTTGATAAACACAATAGCGTCAATTGAAAAGCATAGCAACCATAACATCAAATTAGCGAACATAGCTACTATGACATCAATTAGCAAATGCAGTATTCATAGCGTTAATAATTATCAGTAGACCTATAGCAACCATAATACATGAAAAGTTAAATATTTATATATAATATATTTTTGTGTTTAGTTGGAAGGATCTGTGTGCCAATGCCCGTATGCTTAGTATTGTCGGAGGTAATACCCATGCAGTGGTAATACCCATGCTCATGTGCACAGTTAATTAAATATCGTTCTTCAATCAACAATTCTGAAAATCTTTCACTTCATTAAGAAATTTGCGTTTTGGAAAAACGTACAATTTTTACATATATCAGAGCTCAGGATGGATATTAAAATAAAGTGAATTAAACATATACCCATTCTTACTGAATCATTGTGTTATTTTGATTTGATGTAAGCTGGTTTGCAGTAAAATTTTGCAATGTATTCTTGAGAGAAAAATTTAGCATTGAGATTTTTTGCAAAAAGTCATTAATGACAAATTATTTTATTAAGTACTCTAAAAAATGTTTAATGGGTCTCAATACTAAACATTTAAATTTTATAAAGTGATTTTGTCCAATAATTAATTCGTCAGAGTGATAATAGATTTCGTTTTTAATGCATGATATATACTAATATTTAAAATTGTGTTCAGACTATATACAATGTACATATTTATATTGTTTTAATCTCATGTACTTCGTTGATACTACTTTCATCCGTATAGGTTGGAGAATCTAGAATCTGATATCATATCTCACAATGTAAAACTCATAGTCGTGGATTCAATTGCATCGCCGGTGAGAAAAGAGTTTGATCCAAGTGTCAGAAGAAACATGGCTGCTCGCAGTGCCTGGCTGATGAACGTAGCCTCTCTACTCAAATACATAGCTTCTACGTTCTCCATACCTGTAAGTCAACATTACTCTTAAGTTGCTAAAAACTATTTAAGTGTTGGGTTTAAACAAAGTTAAGAATAGACTAAGCAATCAGTCAAGATAATCAAGTTCAATAAGAAGTTCAATAAGAAGATCAGTTAAGATAATCAGATTATAATTATCAGTGCTGGTACTGACATGGATGATGCCAATGGAAAGAAGCTTCAGGGCCACTTTTTTCTATCTCTTGGCTACGTATTATATTCATGCACTAATGAGTATTCGATTATAACTAGATGTCTTAGACTTCCTATGTGAAAATGTAATACGATGAAATTGAAAATATAACATGAATAAAAATGTCTTATTGTTGTCTCTCCTGTTGATTTTGATTGCCAGTAGTATGGAATACGAAATAGCTCTGTCAGTTTTACTTTTATTGTTCTCTGAATAATAAAGTGTATACATATGTTCTTAATTGTAAGAAATATGAGAGTAAATTTTAGTTTATTGTATCCTATATCTATTTTATGTGTTCACCTTTTTGCACTTATATTTTCGATGTTCAGATATTGATAACGAATCAGATCACAACTCGTCATGCAATGGACTCTGTGCAGCGTACATGTGATGATGGTGATATTAGTATTGATGATGTTCCAATGGAGGATACTAGTGGAGTAATCGGTGGTTAGAATGAAAGTTTTCCTTTGTGTCACAATTGTGAGTGCATATAGGCCAGAATTGTTTCATACGACTGATGTAAAGCCTGGTATAAATAAAATGTAAGCTTGGCTCTTCTGCTTGATACGAAACTTAGTTTGAATTATTATTATTAGCTTAGTGTAAATTAAGAGGCGAAACGCGTGTACGTAAGAGCAGACTAAAGGCAGGAGCTGAGAATGGCAAGAGGGGACCCACCTCATCATGAAATATTTTCTCCCAGGATTAAATGGTAACTAATCCATTTAACTGAGGAAGGCAACGGGAAACCACCTCAGAAGCCATACTTTTTTCAAGCTATAGGCTACTTCAGGTATGGATAAGGCATAGCCTTTGTGAAGGAATTAACTTGTTGATCTAAGGAAGGCTCTTATGGAGCGAGAAAACAGACTTTGAGTATGAATATGTACCTTGAAGCTGCCACTTGGCAATGCACTGAAGAAGTGTAAATTATTTGATATTCCCGGGTACGTATAAAAATATAATATCAGAATTCAGCAGGCCTGTGTAGTGGACTACTGGAAAAAGTTCTATAATCTATACGCTAAGTGTTTAATCAGTGCACAATCTGTAGTCATAAATATGGTTTTTATACGTATTGTGCTGAAAATTGGGGTTTAAACTGATTTTAAAGCCCAATTTTAAAGCTTAAAGTTTTGGTTTTTCAGTTTATCTTTACGTTATAGTCAGTGAGCATGTTTTATACCAAGAATAACTGTCAAATAGTCCGTCCATACACTAATTAATATTTAATGTTTAAAAGAGTATATCATGCAAGCGCATCTCTATCCTTTACATCAGTTACATACGGTAATGTTGATTACTATTATTGGCAATCTAAATGATTAAAGGATTTTACTCTTTGCTGCAAAAGGCTATACGTCACTTGATAATGTTTTATATTGTTCCATTGCATACAAATTTATTTACATTTTATAAAATGTCATTTTAAACCAAAAATTATATGCGTAATAATCACGGAACTTATAAACATCATCATCTTTTCTTGAATCCCAGTTTAACTATTGTGCTTATAAGCAATGAAATAATACTATAGATTGTAAATAACCGCGTAATGATCACGTCAAACTTAACAGTGGATTGCATTGTCAGTTAATTGTGATTTACTTGGTTTTCTGAGAAGACTTTTTACTATAGAGTAAGACATCTACTGCTTATCGTGCGCAATATAAGAGTGTCATCACTGGAAACCCAAAGCACACTATTCGGGATGCCCTTCTGGAAAACTTAAACAATCAGGGGATTTGAAATTGGTCAGGGAAAAGTTGAAAAGTGGAAGCAGAATTTAGACATTTAACTTTTTCAGTGTAAAAAGTATAAATCTTTTAAGACGCATACAATTGGAAAATTAAATAGGCCATTTTGGTAATGAACAAAACAAATCAGAAATTAATGGCAACACTTCAAAAACTTAACAAAATATGTATTAACATTAAAAAGTAATGTGTAGAATATTTAAGAGTCAGTTCTGGCATTGGCGTCTCATATGTAGACATAAGTGGATTAGTATTCGTTTAGACTTCTTGGGAGAGGAAAGACTTGTTTGAATTGGAAACATAATTTAAATTAATTTTTCACTAATACTATATAGCGACTGTTATGGTAGTTGATAATTTTTGTGCTGTTATTTTCAAAGAAACAAGTGTGGGTAATTCCTGTATATCAGCAGCTCTGGGTAATTCCTGGAGTCACTGTGTTAACACTCGACTGATTCTGCAGTATATGGAAGAGGATGGGGCTAAGAGACAGGTACTAATTACTGTTTATCAACTAAATGCTTTCTGTCTAAAAGCAGTGCTACTATTGGAATTGAGCCTGCTTTGCAAAGAATTTTGTCTATAGGTTTAATTTGTTTTTGAAATCCTGTAAGGCAATTTTTAGGTATATATTATTTTCACATTAACTGATGATGACCAAATAAATTGCTCAAGATTACTATTAACTTACTGCTTGTATTTTAAAAATATGTGTCTTGTTGTTTTTACCCGTGTTGTGTCCGGATTGCTGAATAATTATAATAGACCAATCGTTATCTGGGCTACTGAAGAACATACCAAGCGTAGACTGCGTAGAAAGCGACAAGGCACTAAGATCCAAACCAACAAAGATGATAATAATGATATAATGTTGTTTTTGATTCTGTTGCAGCTTCTTATCGCTAAATCTCCTGTTGCCCCATTCACAGGATTTGTATATACTATACAGGACTGTGGAATTGTACTTGAAGGTGATACTCCCCCTTCTCTGCTCGTTCTCTCTCTCTCTCTCGTCTCTCCCTGTCTCGTCTCTCTCTTTCTCAGTCTCTCTCTCACTCTCTCACTATCTCTCTCTCTCTCTCTCTCTCTCTCTCTCTCTCTCTATCTCTCTCTCTCAGTACTGCCATCTGGCTGATTTTATATACACATTGAATGACTCCTGGATTCTTTCTCGTCTACGACTGTCGTATCAATCCTGTCATTGACGCTACAGAGCGAATCAGTTGTACATTTATAATATTCAACGAACGTTCGCAGCACTAGCACTTAAAAACAAATTAATAGTTACATTAAGTGTAAATTAAATACAATTGTTTCCGTGATTATGCAAATACAAATGTGCTTTTATCATCATCATCTTCCCTTTAATCTCAGTTTAACTAGAGTAGGGATACGAATGTACCTTCGCCACTCCTCCTTCTCCACAAATGCTTTTAAAAATATCTTAAATATTATGAATAGTTCAATGATATGCCTTATAATAAGATAGGTTGGCTCAGTCGAGATTGAGATGGTATGGGCATATTGTGAGAAAGGCAGATGAGGATGTAGTAAAGGGAGTTTGGAGGGAAGAGCTGGTTGTTAAGCTAAAGAGAGGTATTGTAGAGACCACAATTGACGTGTTGTTCGGTAATAAAGAAGGACATGAAAAATAGGGGATTGACTGATGATATGGTGTGGGACAGAGAGGACTGAAGAAAGTCTATTCGTATCCCGACCCTGGTTAAACTGAGATTTAAGGGAAGATGACGATGATGATGATATGCCTTTTAAGCTCCTAAATTTCTTGATTTATTCTGCATTATGGTACTGTACCTTTGCTATTCACGCACTATTTATTATGGTATGTTATTCTTATACTGCATAATTGTCTTGTAGCTGAAGAGTTTTCTTTATACTCATACATCTGGTTGTTGCTTTTTAAAGTCTTTCAGCAATTTCTTTCTCTAAAAAGTGTAATAATTTTCTTTATATTTGAGTCTGTTCATTTATATATCTTGGGCTTTCAATTTTTTGTATTTTTTCACTGTCTGTCTTTTTATCTGTTTCTCTTCCACTCTCTCACATTTTCTTTCTCTCTCTCTCTCTCTCTCTCTCTCTCTCTCTCTCTCTCTCTCTGACTCCTACTCTTTTTCTGCAGGTGAATCTCCCCTTGTGCTCAATATAAAACATGCCATGTAACGCTTGCTGTATTTTATTGTATATATTTCGTAGAAGACAGTATCAACTATTATTCAGGAACAGATCCCAGTCATCAGAGAATTACCACACGTTCAGCTGCACAGCTACAGAACAGCTGCTAGTGAACAGCTGCTAGTAAACAGATGCTACAGAACAGCTGCAACTGAACAGCTGCTACTGAACAGCTGCTACTGAACAGCTGCTACAGTAAAGTTGCTACAGAACAGCTGCTACTGAACAGCTGCTACTGAACAGCTGCTACTGAACAGCTGCTACTGAACAGCTGCTACAGGACAGCTGCTACAAAGCAGATGGTACAGAACAGCTACAACAAAACAGCTGCTACTGGGCTGCTGCTACTGAACAGCTGCTACAGAACAGATGCTACATAACAGTTGCAACAGAACAGCTACAGCAGTTCTGTAGCTGATGTCAGCTGCTGATGTATTATAATACTGTAATACCTCCCAAATAGACCCATTTGTTGGTAAATTCAATAGAATTGATTAAAGTTTTTTTCAAACGGATCGATTTCAAATGAACAGCGCTTCCAATTATGTGTTTTCATTTTAAAATAATAATTGGCTTTAGCAATTGTATAACTGTGATAACTTGTGCTGTTTTAGAATTCATTGACTATTATATTTAGAAAAGAAAATTTGTTTATAAAATAGAAAACATATTGTGTGCCTAATTTTTGTTTGTAGTTTGTTATCGTCATTTGCCTGAAATATTTTCTCTAGTGTTTTACTCTGATTGCTAAACCAAGTTAAGTTAGTAATAATCATAAAGTAAAGCTAAAGCTAAAAGCTAAGGTCAGTTTCCTCACTCGAAAGCGATGTCAGTGACGGGCGAGTCCAGGATTTTAACCCCGCACATACCGATCCGCGGTCGAGTATCTTGCCGACTTCGCCACTGGCTCCAGCCAAAGCATAATATAATATTCGTTTATCTGTGTTCAATCTGACAACCGCAGAAAGTTACAGTACAGAAATTCCAACAGAAATAGCAAGTGAACTGAGGAAGCATTTTGTCAGTCCCGGCCTTGCACAGGCTGCTCTACTGTAAGACTCGTCTGATGAGTTTATAGCTGATAATTATAGTGTATCACTAATACACTATACGCTACTGTGGCTCGAATTGAATGTGAACATCTTAAGATGCTTGCCGTGTGCTTAAATTCATTTGCTATTAAAATAAAATAAAAATGTAAACAAAGTTTATTGTCTGCTTCCTAACCACAAGTGGAAAGTCAGGTTACAACTACCAATATTTTTTATCATGTTACAAGTCGTAATATGGAGTGACAGACTTACAGTCAAATAAATATTAATGTAAAATTATAACAACAATTAGAGTGATTGTCGTCATGGACAACAGAGCGTCATTGTCGTCGTGCAGAGCATTCAGTTGTTAACAGTTAGCCAATATAAGCATGTCTGTCTGGTTTATACGAAAATTAATTACCCTTGTTGTATCCGGGTTGCTGAAGAATAGACCAACAGTGGACTGCAGGTGTGGTAAAAGGCGACAACGCGCTAAGATTCAAACCAACGTCAGAAAGGGCATTCAGTTGATGAGCGCCTATAGGCTCCAAAATTTTCTAATCCCGACCCTAGTTAAACTGAGCTTCAAATGAAGATGATGATAATGATGATGTCTGATTTACAAGAAATTAAGGTTCAATTTACAGGTCACTCGCAAGCGACTAAAAGGCGAGATAAATATAATATATTATAGTTTGTTAATTAGCGTTATAAAAGGATACTGTGAGTTCTACCGTATCGGCTATTACTAATTGTTCTAAACAAGAAGATCAAAACGTACTTGTAAAAAGTGATACATAGTGGTAAATCTGCATACGAATGCGTTTCTATGGTGTGATATTAAACGAATGCTATACGGCATGTATTGTTATTGTACATATTATAGGGAATATTTATCCCAGGTCTAGTTAAAATTCTCACGTCGATAGTCTGCCCACATAGATTTGAGGCTTCGTTCAAGCGTGACAATTAAACGCCTACACCGTTTAAGCGCGGATGTGCTGCAAATCTGAGAAAAACTTTACATTCCGCTATATAAACTCGTTCTCCCTGCAGAGGTTCTGCTTATTCTTTCTTCTTTCCCATACTGTGCTGCTCTCCTTGTTGCTGTAATGACTATAATTAATATCTATAGCTATATACTTAAGCTAAGCTAATCATATGTAGAAATTGGAAAATCTTTAAAAATTAGGTTCGGAGATCTGAGCAAAAGTAATTTAGCGATGAACATACCATATAGACCTACACATACAGTCGTTGCGAAGTGAATATTTATTGAACTGTGTAAGAAGTTTAAATCAAGTTAAGTTTGCAGCAACTGCAAGAATTAGAAGAGGAAGCTAATTTTAGCGTCAGTTTCAGTATCACAAGTGTAGACCTACTGTAAGCGAGAGTTCAGCGGATAAGTTGTTCTAATGATGTGAATGTGTTGTAGCGTAAAAGTTTCATTTATATAGAGCATAACTTTACAGTTGATTCCATACCAAGACAAGGAGAATGTGAAGAACATGAACTGACGTGATTTTATTTAAGTAGGCCTATTATTTAATCACAAAGGAGTTAGCCATGTTTCAATGTGAAAGTAATAGAAATCTGTTGAATACAAGATTACGATCGTGTTTGAGATATAGGCATGTAATTGGCTAAAAAATGAAGTAGGCCTAAGCTTTTACTGACGCAGTAGCTGTAATACTGTATCGGTATAATCTGGAGCCTTCAGAGGAATTACTGTCCTGGAAGCAATAATTAATCTGTATCTTCATAAACCTACCCATGGCAGATTTAGTGATGAGAGAAAGAGAGAAACTATCCCAGTGTACTTTATATATGTATTTTGACGTATAAACTAAAACATAAGTATTTTTACCGAAATAAAATGTCTTCATCTTTATTTTGGATCTATAAGAAGTAGATCGATAGCATCGTTTAATGCGTACTGTATGTTGACGTTAATGTGCATAGATAAATACGAATAGGCTACTATAACCAGCGAGTCAATATAGATACAACTTGGGGATATTAGCAACTGCTTTACTTTAAGGCGAACTTTATGGAAATGGTAAAAATTCAAAGGTTGAAAAGTCCGATTGTCTTACTGGGTAATGTTACATTCGATATCTTGGTAACTTTGTTAACTTCTCATCGACAAAATTGGGCAGGTTTGTTCTACATTGCATCATTTCTTTGTGGATTAGCGCTTTTAAAATTAACTTATTATTATTTTGAAAGATAGTTCGTAAATGTGTTGAACAATAGATGTAGGCCTATTTATAGGCGTGCCATTATTATTGAGTCTTAAAAGGTGCGACAAGTTAGCGAAGAGCCCCTCCTACAACTTCATGTAGGTTTATCTTAGAGTTTCTTAAGTATCAAAATCTTATATCTGGAACAAAAACATTCTTCTAACAGTTACAGTAACAATTATAATTATAATTAAGTCACAGTTATGGACCGAACACACGGCCTATGCTGCGCTCCAACGGCAAGTTGCGAAATTGAAGTCCGCACCAGCTACGCTAGTCAAATGGTATATCAGTTTGGATTTTGGAGATCCGGCTTTCTGAGAGTCATTCTAAACGATTTCTAGATAAATGTTAAAAACAAATGTAGTAAAACGTGTTTGAGGTCTTTCTCTGAATTGAATCAGAGATGTGATAGAGAACTAGACAGGTTAGTTCTGTAGTGTTACAAGATTAATTAGAATTTTTAAAAGAAAAGCGTAGAACCTGATATGCCACACTTGCCCAGAGGAACATGCACAGCGTGGGAATTCTGGTCGCATGTGATGTGAATAGACCTTGAGTTTTATTAACAGACGTGATGATATAAAGAGATTACGCTGCTGTCAATAAGAGAGCAATAATGTAAGCTTATATAATGAGGATTACATGTTGGCTAGTGTGAAGTGATAAAACACCTGCTTCTTTATAGTACGCGTAGATTCTTTGTCTGTTCTGCTGTGGTGTAGGTTTGTAGGCTTAGTGGATCTGAAGCTTTTATTTAAAGACAGGCTGTTGATCCTGGATGTAAAGCATAAGGAGGGATGTGCATGGTTGATTAACCCAGGTAGCATTGAAATGATAGCGTTGCTATTACGATCATTATTAATCACTGAAGACTCTGTCATATGCATGCTAGACGTGCCGTAAATTATGACGTAATAAGAAGCTGATGAAGGCATAGGGGATACTTTCTCCTAAAGCAGCACTCTAAAGGAAAATATTACTTTATATATAAAGCAATTATTATTATATATACATGTATATATATATATATAATAATTATATATGTATATATATATATATACACATGTACATATACAAGGACTACGCAGATTATGTGCTATATACACTACATACTTGCATAATTAATGTATGTACTCATACCTAAAGTTTGCATACTTTTGCATACGTTTGAATAGTTTTAAGTTTAGCATACCAAAAGTTTGACTCCTTCAGCACAGCTAAAATTGGATTTCTATGGTAGAATTCCATTCATTCCCTTAGATAATTAATTTAATTTTTGTATGTATAGCCTAATGTCATAAATATTTTCAATCTTGTGTATTTCCATCTTTTTGTTTGACTGAATATCTATTATGAAATTTAAAATGTCTGACTTGTATGTACTTGCTAGCTTATTACTATTTCTGTAGCTATAGAAAGTATGATGAGGCTTCGCCGTGATATACTGTTGTTAAACTGAACGATAAAGATTAGAAAAATTGTCGCATGTTCTTCATGCAAAAATAAAAGTAGCTTATGCAATTGTAGCTTTTAAGTGTGAGTTTGACCGGTCAACCATGAGCCTTGATAGGGTTATCCAAAGTAGCCATCATCAGTGGACTGCTGTTGCAGGTATTTAGTTTTATGCTAAGACGTATTAGCATATTAAGCTTGTTAACTAAAATAAAACTCAATATATTAATTTAAGTTATGTTGTTATTTAGCTTGACTGTTATTAGTAGGCCCTATCACTCTAAAGCACGAGAACGTGGTAAGTTAAAATGAAGAATAGAAAATTATCTCTGCAGTTGTTCATAATTCAATGCATTCAGCATTTAATTGTAATGTAGAATTTACTATAAATTGAAATTGTATGTTTTAAATATAAGACACCGATTGCATACAGAAGGCATCATTCATAGACATTTGTAAAATGTCCCGCCTATTTTAATCAAGACTTCAGAAGCAGAAATATAAAAATTACTCCATACGTTCATTGCTGAGCTTTTGTGCTTTCATGGACAACATAATTATATGCCAACTTCATCATTTAAGCTTTACTATCATTAAGCAGTGAAATTTGTATTTCATAAATAGAGCTTAAATTCTTGAAAAGTACTTTTCAGGAACAATGTGGTTTCATATCTTACCCGAATGTAGAAATGAGAGAAAAATCAAAATCAAAAGATTGCAGAATATTGCGCTGCTTTTCAACAGTAATGTGAAAGATTAGGATATGCTTTGTAAGCCATAGTATTTTGTAATCCATAGTACTTTGTAAGCCATAGTATTTTGTAAGCCAAAGTATTTTGTAAGCCTCAGTATTTTGTAAGCCACAGTAGTAATTGTAAGCTGACAAAATTTCCATTTCATTCTTATGAGAATAGGTGCATATCAATAGCAGAGGAAGTCAATGGGATAGGCTACTTATCTGTGAATCCTAAAAGTCTAACATGGATTTATTATATTTGGACTGTGAACGTTTAAGAATGAGTGACAGTAAAACCAATAAATTAACTTCTCCTCTATTAAAATAATTTAGTGTCCTAAAGAAACTAGTGTGCTAAAATATGTCGTAGAAGTAAAAGTGTAAAGGAAAAGAATTAGAGGAGCTAAACTAGAGGAAAATAGGCGATTTAGTAACTTACATTTAGTTCTACTGTACAATTGCCCCCAAGAGGAAAACAGAATTGTCAAAATATGTGAAAACATTATGTCCTGGTTCTGCTAGAGAGAGAGAGAGAGAGAGAGAGAGAGAGAGAGAGAGAGAGAGAGAGAGAGAGAGAGAGAGACTATCCTGTGGCTATAAGGCCTCTATTTTATCATAGTAGCAAAGCTTCTAGCCTATATGTTTACTTTGTAATTTCACAGTTCTGCTACTTAGCCTATTAGTCATCGAGACAGCAGCTCAAGATAGAGGTAAGTGTTAAGTATGTAAAATGTTGCGTGTAGTTACAGTAGCCTACACAAGTTCTGCATATTTTTTAAAATCTCAAGTAGCGTGCAGAACATAGCAACAGCATGCAGCTGCTGCATGCAACAACAGAGTGTAACAACAGCGTGCAGCAGTACAACAGAATTAGCAGCAGCAGCATGTAGTAACAGCAGTAGCAGCAGGTAGTAGCAGCAGTAGCAGCATGTAGTAACAGCAGTAGCAGCATGTAGTAGCAGCAGTAGAAGCAGTAGCCGCTTTTGGTAGCAGCATGTAGCAACAGCATGTAGTAGCAGAAGCAACAGCATTTAGTATCAGCAGCAGCAGAGGCAGTGCTGTCAGTTCTGCTGCTTCATACTCGTTGAGATTTATATTTTAAGTTTGAATCGATAATTTTTATTGAAATTATTATTACAACAGCCTTATAAAGAGGCAATTTACATGTACAGTGTAGCCTAAGTAATCAAGTATTTAATATAATATAAGTGTGAGTAGGCCTAAGTATACGAATTATTAAGGCGCAATTTAAGCAATTATTGTTTGGACAATTTTTAATTACTTATTTGCTATTGAAATTAATTGTATTTCACTATCTGTGTATTTATCTTGGACAAGCTTGATATTCATGAATAATATTTACCCTAACATTCAACTTGTTAGTTCAGATAAATTTCATTCAGTCATTTAATGAATCAATACATCCATGATAATTTTTATCGTCGGTCTAATAATTAATGAGACAAACTTTCTTACCTTAGATATGTTCAAGGCAATAGGGTGAGAAAGAGAAAGCCAAATTCTATGCAAGAGAGAGAGAGAGAGAGAGAGAGAGAGAGAGGGAGGAATTCAAATTGTTGAATTTCACTAATTTGCAGTTCTTTTTCTCTACGGTTGTTCGTATACAGAATGTCAATCGATATGGTAACGTCTGTGGCTACAGAGCTCAGGGCGTCCCAGATATCAACCTCTGATGAGAAATAGTTCATGAATTCTCACTGCTTTGATTGATTAATTAATTGATTGATTGACTTTTAACAACTAATTTTCGTGTTTCTACCTCAAGTGTGCACCTCAAAGTTGGATCTAGCCTTTGCCGTGGACTCATCCGGCAGTATAGATGAGAACAATCAGGTGCTGCATCCCAACTGGAATACGATTCTCGCATTTGTGTCCAACGTAGTGGACAGGTTTACAGTAGGCGAGGATCAAACGCGGGTAGCCTTCCTCAAGTTCAGCAACGACGCGATCGTAGAATTCCTCCTTAACAGGTCTGTGGTGGCAGATTAGCTATGCTATGATACTTGGCTTACCTATTAAATACAATGGGCTACAAGAAGGTAAATTTAACGCTCGTTTCTGTACTATTTGATACTACCCGAGATGCTAATTATGATCAGTCGGCTGAAGCCAGGGGCGTAGTCAGTAAGATACTCGACCGCGGATCAGTATGTGCGGGGTTCAAACCCTGGGCTCGCCCGTCACTGACATCGCTTTCTAGTGAGGTAACTGACGTTAACCTTAGCTTTAGCTTTTACTTTTACTTGATCCAGTCGGATATGCTAATTATGGTCAGCCCGTTGTCTTGTATTTATGAACGTTTGCTTCCATCTTCGCATCACAATCGATAAAACTGCATTTCCTTTAACTTGTTCTTGTTGTAGTTCTTGGTTCTAATGGATATTTTATTACTTTTATATAATTTAAAATATTAGGTAAGTAGTTAGATTTACTATTTTTAGACGCCTAACACAATGCGTTGATGAAAAAATAAATTTTTCTCAGCTTTCTAAACACATTAGAATTAGAAAGCTTGCTGTTTGAAATAAATGCTAATAGGCGCATTAATTTCCAAACATCTAAACCAACTTCAATTTCATATAATGTAAATTCAACTGCAATGTCAAGTTTATTATTAAAATTTAAAATTAGTGTACATCAAGATAAATAGAAGATATTTACACTTAACTTTATATTCACTATAGATTCTTCGTTTTTGCTATAATTTAAGTTTTACTTTTTTGTAGTTTTATGAAATTGTTAAATTTCTATATTAGTTTAATTTTAATTAAATTTAATTTTTGAACCTTACGATTTCACATCAATCCCATATCATCTTTCAAAATGTAGAAGTCTTGATGTTATATTACCAGTTGTTGTTGGCGGGATAGGTTGTTGGAGAGGTCACTAATGTCACCGTCCGGTGAGAAACCGGGCTGTAAATTCTCGTTGATTGCTTAATTGATTGATCAAATGAAATAGTCGACATTTGGGCTTACACTCTTGATTGTGGCTCAGGTATTACAACAAGACAGACATATTAAATGTGCTGCCGTCTATCGGTTATGTTGGCGGAACTACAAATACACAGGAGGCATTGCGTTTCTTGCGCACGACGGTTTTCACTGCTGCTAATGGAGATAGACCCGACGTGCCGAATGTGGCCTTCGTCATGACTGACGGTAACTCCACCGTTAACGCTAGTCTGACAGCTCCTGAGGTAATGAACATGCGCTTGATAATTGTTTTAACAAGAAAATAAATGAGTACATTGAATGAATTTGAAAAGAAATTCTGAATGAACTATTGTTGATTTGTAATATTAGAATTGATTGATTGAATGATTAATTTATTTCGTCAATGAACAAATTGTTTAATTAATCGAACATTTTGTGTAAGAGCAACCAGTCAATAAATAGGCCTACAGTATACAAGTATCTAGCGACGTATAATAGTCTGTTAGATTGATGTAGAAGTACTATAATAAGCTGTTAGTAGTTGGTGTGCAGATATATACTTTAATTCGACACCTTATTTGTACATATACCTTAAGTTTTACGCAAACCACTAATGTAGAAGTACGATATATCAATTTTAAACATACCGCACGTTGATATTTATCACTATATCATTGATATTTTGTTTTTGCAGTTTTTTTATATGGTTAATGAGATATATTGACATTTTTATATGTATATGTACAAAACTTAATTTGATATATCTTTAATTGTCTAATAATTGTTATGATGTTGTATTTGTGTCCCCGTATTGTGTCCGGAATTTTTGAAGAATAACTAACCGCTGACTGCACGTGTCATAGAAGGCAACTAAAGCACTAAGATCCAGACCAACGTCAGAAATGGCATTCGGTTGGTAAGTGCATAGGCTCCAGAAATTGCTGCAAAATATTATAAAACCAGTAGAAGAGAGTACAAGGTATTGAGTGATGATATGGTGTTGGAGAGAGAGGAGTGGAGAAGGTCTATTCATGTCCCGACCCTAGTTAAACTGGGATTAAAGGGAAGATGATGATGATGAATGTCATTGTGACAACGTGTATTCAAGAAGTAATGAAATTAATGGGTTTTTGATTGCTCGTAGGCAGCAATGACTAATGAGTTTAATGCGCTTTGATGCTCACAGGCAGCAATGACCAATGAGTTTAATGCGCTTTGATGCTCACAGGCAGCAATGACTAATGAGTTTAATGTGTTTTGGTTGCTCGCAGGCAGCAATGACTAATGAGTTTTATGTGTTTTGATTGATCGCAGGCAGCAATGACTAATGAGTTTAATGTGCTTTGATTGCTCGCAGGCAGCAATGACTAATGAGTTTTATGTGTTTTGGTTGCTCGCAGGCAGCAATGACTAAGGCAGCTGGAGTAAGAATTATTGTTATTGGTATTACTAATCAAACGAACCCGGTAGAGCTGAGGCAGATAGCGAGCACGGCTCTTGACATCTATTATGTCGACACGTTCACTGATCTCAACAGCCTGACTGAAGGTCTAGTGGGCAACAGCTGTCCTGATTGTAAGTCTTTAATAAATCAATAATAACAATAGTGATAATGATAATAATAATAATAATAATAATAATATGCATAGGTAGACTTATTGCAGAGCAAACAGGCGATAAGCGAGAGACATCTTTTCTTTGGCAAAGGCTTTCCATGACTTTGCAAAGATTTAATGCAGTCTGCTTCAATAATTCTTTTAAGCCGATTGATGACCTTGAGTAGCCGGGCGGCGATTCAGCACTTATCGCTTGAATCGTTTTTATCAAACCCCAGATTCTTTACACCGGGGTAAAAATTATAATAAAAAAAAAATAATAATAATAATTTCACTCCAGCGTTTTAATGCTGTATGCGTTCGGGGCACATTGGCGAGTGCGGCCTCCCAGAGCGTAGAGGAACTATTTTAAATATTTTACATCTTTCTTTTAATTAAATAAAGTCTTTCTTTTATATCTTTCTTTTATCTTATATTTTAGCCCAGGGCCTTATACAGCCCAGGGCAATAAAATAATAATAATAATAATAATAATAATAATAATAACAGTACTAATACTACTACTAATAATATTAATAATAACTACAATAATAAAAAATAAATAAATAATAATAATAATGATTATAGTAATAATAATAATAAGGGTTTAACGTCCGTAATACAACAACAACAATAATAGTTATGGAGCTACTGTCATCATTGACAACAATGAGCACTATGAAAATAAAGCCATTTCGACAATATTCTGAGAGCCTTTCTAAAGATAAGGAATCCAGGAAATGTGCGTTGAATAATTATAGTTGATCAGTTAATCATTAATTCGATCCGTCAATGAATCTAAAGATTAAATCACTCAATCAAAAGGTAACTCTATCAATGCCTCCAGATTTCCCTATTAGCCGAGTTAAATTTGTCAAGAGTGGAGAATTTATTATTCGTGTTGCGCTTATTTTATGACCTTGTAAACCTTAAATAAATTCCCTATTCTTCGTAAAATGGATCATCTGCTGCTCTTTACCAGCAAATATTAAATAAGATAATTAAGAAGGCTTATATTAATTGTTTTTCTCGGAAAAAGTACAGTATGACTTTTATTTTTTCAGCTGTTGCCACGGGGTCTCCAGGGGCCACAGGGGCCACAGGGATGCAGGGCCTTCCAGGTTCCCCGGGTCCTCCTGGGCCGCCAGGGGCCTCTTTGCCAGGAAACACGGGGGCCATAGGACTCCCCGGACCTTCAGGTTATGCGTTGTCTAAACTTTGCCTTTGTTAATTGCTTTAAATAATTACATGTACTTATGATATTAATTTGTTAAACACGATAAAGGAATTGGCGTGGCTTAAAGAGCGTTACAGATTTTTTAATTATATACATTAAGCAATATTTAATATAATAATATGCTCATCTACGACATGGGAATCTGCCAGAGTTTTCCAATGGAATTGGAATTGATGTCCTCCACCGTCATGTAATATTGCTAGTAATTCGACCATTAAACCGGTATTTGAAAAACTAGTCGCAATCTTCCGAAGAGGAGCAGCATTTTGTCTACTTTGCGCTAATTCCTTAATAGAAATGATAGAATATTTGTAGCCACTGTGATCGATAGGTTCTGAAAGGACTTTGCGCCTGCAGTAAGTGACCAGATTCTTATATTAATCGTATTAAGTTAGGATCCATTTATGGCTCCAATCCGACGAAGGATCAAAAATAAGAGTAAATGTCAGAGATTTTCTTCTCAGGTTCTAAACCGTCACCTTCTTATCCAGCAGGTGTGTTACCAACTTGACTATTTAACTGGAGTAGGTTTGGTTTACGTTAGATGTTAATGTTGATGTTACGGCCTCTCTGATGACCGTAGTGAGCACATTTGATTTTCTGTTTGATGCTACATAGGTTGAGTCACACTTTGAACTGTTGATTTATCTGCTTTCTCAATTATTTGTAGATGTTTGAAAACCTTTAAATAAACATTTGTAATACTATTATTAATGTTAATGTTAACTTTTGTTAATAATATTCTCGCAGGTCCAGCAGGTTCTCCGGGTAGGGATGGAGTCCCAGGTTCTCCCGGGAATCCTGGACCGGTAGGACCAGCAGGACCAACAGGAATCCCCGGATCTCCTGGAGCCGTGGGTCCAAGTGGTCCTACAGGACCTGCCGGACCAACAGGTAGCAATTGTCTAAATTGGACCCTTAATTTCAATAATAAAGGTTTAAAGGTTTAACTTCCGCCTACAAGGTTGATGTCAGGAGCGTCAATTAATAAATAATGTAACTAAACATTTTTATTATAACAAAATAATAAACTTGATAATAAAGAGTAAACTTTCAGGCATTAGGACTGAAAATGCGATTTAAAAAGCAAGTTTTACGTATAATGAAATATAAGCAGTATTTTCTTAGCGAAAGAATTACTGCAAGAAGCCTCAATAATTAGTTATAATTAAAATTAATAATATTAAAAGTAATTAGTAATAAATAGTATCAGGCATAATCTGCGTGAAATGGTGGATTAAAAGTTTTTAAAGCTAGACAAAGTTCAAGCACATATTCGTATTATAGGTGATTCCGCCTCGTTTTCTTGTTGCTTGGATCAGTTTCCGAGTCCTTTGGAACTATTTTGATCAATGTAGAAATTTATTCTTTGCTATATTAAGCTTTTGGAGAAGTAGATTATTAGGTGTTAGTTTGGAAAATTGGAGTTTTTGATTTGGATTATAACTTTCTTTTTATAGTTGCTAATTTTTCCTTTTAAATCTGAATTGCTGATAATTCTCTGAAAGTAACGATGCAAATTTCAGTTGGATTCAGCTTTTAATTAATCATCTATTCATAATCTCTAAATTAATTATCTATTCATAATCTCTTAATGAATTATCTATTCATAATTTCTTAATTAATTAATTATATATTCATACTCTCATGACTCTTAATAACTTATTTATCTATTCATAATCTCCTTATTAATTATCTATGCATAACCCTTAATTAATTAATGATCTATGCAAAATATGTTAATTAATTAATTATCACTTCATAAGCTCTTAAATAACTAATTTTCTAATCATAATCTCTTAATTAATTACTTAGCTATTCATAACTATTACGGATGACGCTCGTCGACTCTCCAAAAGTTGCAGTTTCTATGTACATCGGAATTTTTTCATATTTTCAGTTTATACATTTACAAGTACATTCTGTTAGTGAATAATAATAATAATCTCTCTCTCTTTTAGTGCACTGCCTACTGGCAGGTCCATGGTAAATAGGGCCTCCACTCTTCTCTATCTTCCGCCTTCCTCTTCATTTCAACATATGAGTGGGTCTTTAAATCATCTAACATACCTAATTTCGGCCTGCCCCTGCCTCTTTTTCCTTCCATTCTACCTAAATAATGATATATCAATAATAATAATAATAATAATAATAATATTAACATTAATATTAATAATAATAATAACCTCCGACAATTTCCATAGCGGTGTCATGGCCGGTGTCCGGTCTTCGAGACCACTTTACAGGCATTCTGGGCGCCGTCATTGCTTAATGAACCGGACATTTTATATTGATTTTATTGTTTAACAGGTCCAGCTGGTAACCCAGGATCACAAGGTAGCCCGGGGTCTGTTGGTCCTCAGGGACCTCCCGGATACACGGGCCAGCCTGGGAGTCCGGGTCCAAGTGGTTCACCAGGTTCGTATAGGTTCTCTCAGAAATAACTATAATGATTCTAATAGACTGATAGTAATTTTATGGCTTATTGCATAGAGAACGGGTTCAACGTTAGAAATAACAAGCTTTATTGCCTCTCTGATATATTTGATAACAACCTTTCTTGCATTTCTGATATACTTGTGTAAGGTCGTAGTATTTGATGCATTTATAGTATGCTGAACATATGTATTTTAGTTAAGTGTTCAGTACGCAAATACGTATTGTATTAATTCATTGGGCTAGGCCTGCAATATTTTATAGAGTATGGGTAAGCTGTTGTTATTGGTTGTTAAAGAAATATATTATGATGATTCAGATATTTTACAGAGAAGTAGGAATGGTAGTAGGCGTGGCTTCAAATAGATTCGAAAATAACAGATTGAGAGATTATCTAGATAAGTCTAGAGAGAGAGAGAGAGAAAGTGAGAGAGAGAGAGAGAGCAAGAGAGAGAGAGAGTGATAGAGAGAGAGAGGGAGCGAAAAAAGAGATAGCACGTTTTAAACAGGATAGAAATAAGATTTGAAAACATTGAACATTTCATGGGAAGAAGCTGGGAGGATTGCTGATGATAGAAACGATTGAAGGAATGTTGCCAACCTATGTAACTGTTCAGAACGCAAGGAACTGATGATGATGAGAAAAGATAGAGCTTTTTAGTCCTGAGAGTTATGATAAGAATTAAATAATAATTCGATTCATACAAATGATAATATCATAATTCTTATCATATATCTTATCAAGCTCTAATCATAACCCTTATCATAACCCTTATCATATCTCTTATCACAACTCTTATCAAAACTCTTATCATAACTCATATCACAACTCTTATCATAACCCTTATCACAACGTTTGTGTCACAGGTATGCCAGGGAGCCCGGGCAGTATCGGAGCCACGGGTGCTTCAGGCAGTCCGGGCTACACGGGGTCTCCGGGCCCCTCAGGTCCCACGGGCCCTACAGGACCAGCAGGGCAACAGGGTCAACAGGGTCTCCCAGGAATACCGGGTTAGTCTAAAAACTCTGTATTTAATTCAGCATCAAATTGTCAATGTACCAAGTCATGAATTTAGTTTGTGTCCCGATCATTTAAGTATTTACATATAATATCACTACATTTATAGTACTCATTCTTTCTAGACCGCATAACTCTCACGAGTGCATCCTGTTTGTCTATCAGGACTTTATTCAAGGAGCTACGAATTATTTTTCCCATTTCCAACCATTTTACAACTTCGTAACCTTCAAAGCGTCAATGCAGAATCCAATCTTTGACAGAAATCCATGGCTCGAATGGATACGTTTTAGCGGCGTCAGCTGTTGAGTTTTAATCAAAGGTACTGATACCCCTTTGAGGAATAAAACTGGCATTTAAATTGGTCTAGCCTTCATCTGTGAGACCAGAGATGCAATATTAATTATACCATATATTTATTAGCCTTTTATCCTTATCGAATTTTCAAATTATAAATTTATTTAACACTATATTTTGCGCTCTCACTTTGTTATCGTCTATTATGACTAAACCTATCTATATTAAAATATTTTGTTTTTGTAGGCAGTCCCGGAGGTCAAGGACCCACAGGTCCTGCAGGACCCACTGGACCAGTAGGACCGGTGGGTCCCATTGGTCAAACAGGATTTACTGGACCATCAGGTCCTCAAGGTCCACCAGGTAAAACGACGTAAATAGATATTAATAATATTAAGATACACTTTTAATAATTATTAATTAATTAATTACTAATAACTATAATAATTAACTATTAATGAAATATAAACCAGCTAGTAATAATAATTAAAAATCTAATAGTAATTTGATAATTTTAATAATTATTGCAATAATATTTACAATTAATATTAATTGTTACAAGAAATATTAATTTTTCAAAAATAAATATTCAGATATTAGAATGTGTAGAATTTTAATGTGTGCTCTGTTACGATTAGCTGTAAGAGATTAATGGTCGTGTTCTGAACCAGGCATGATATCATTTGCTAGAAAACCTGCATAAAAGAGAAAAGAAATGCAAGCTTTGTTGGATATTGTAATTCTATTAATTAATCTCTTTATATTAATTTTCTACTTTTAATGAACTAAAGACGGAATATGTAAGCGCTTCTATGGCCTTTATCTTCCGTTCACACAAACGTTTCCATATTTCGCTTTCTATTTGCTTTACCTGCGTTTTTAATGTTTGATGTGATGAATAAATTAATAAGAAAGCTCATCCAATATCACTACTTTCAGAGTTATGAGCTATATTGTTGTTGTTTTACTTTTGGCGAGCAAGTTTGTCTTTCAAAAATTCAGAAATTCATGTGCCATTTATTTTTTCAAATGATAATCATTAAATTTTAAATTTTAAATGACTGTAGGTCCTATGGGCTTCACAGGAAGTCCTGGTAGTATGGGATTTACCGGAGCGCAAGGTCCTCCTGGATCAACCGGTCAACAAGGATCTCCGGGACCTAGCGGCCCCACTGGTTTGTATAGTCAAATATTAGTCCCTTATTCTAGCTTCATATTATTTTAATCTTAATTGATATTCTTGTTTTCTTTACTCTAAGCTATTAATCTACGGTGTAGCAATTAGTACTACGAGATACCTTTTAATAAAGGTTCATAGTAAAGCCTTTATTCACATTGGCCTTTGCTTTCCTATGAGCAGTTCCATAGGCAGTTGAAGACCTATCTTTTCCATCTCTTTTTTCCATCGAGTGTCCATGAGCAGCGGCCTGCGCTTAAACGTACTTTTCTTTAATTCCCTTTACTTTGGACTGATTTTCTGAATTTGCACCGTTTTTGGACCTTCTTTTTTTTGCTCGCTGGCTTGATTTTGTCTCAATAGTGCTCGATGTTGTCATTGATGACTGTAGCACTCTAATTGTTGCTATTATTATTATTTCTGCCAATTTATTGGTCAGAATCTTAGTTATAAGAATTAGGTGAAAAGCTCTCGTTTCTCATTATGTCGCATAATTAAACATTATGTAAATTAGTACATTATCCATTATACCAATTCAAAAATGTCCGAGATCTGGAAATAAAACTAATAGATTTTTGGACTGCTCGATATCCTTAATTTTCATTATGTGATATTTTGTTAAAATATACACAGGTTCTGTCATTAGCTTTTTTATCTATAGTTATGCAAAGCTTCAAACTTAGCATAACTTTTAACTTTTACTATCTCCTAAATATGTTACATTCCATTATAATATAAGTTTCGGATTCAGTGCGGAGATATAAAAACGTTTATTGTTTTTTTTAAATCCTAATTTAAGCTGCAAACAAAAATAATCCTCATTTAGTGTTTCTATTTACTCTTCATTTTTTCTATCAAAAATGATTAATATAAATCTTTAAATTAGGTCCAGCCGGAAATCCCGGAGCTCCGGGTTCCAATGGAAGTCCAGGCTCATCAGGAAGTCCAGGCAGCACTGGATCCACGGGTCCTAGGGGGGATGTAGGACAAACAGGATTCACTGGTTAGTATAATAATATAATATAATATAAATAATAAATAATATATAGTATAAATAATGTAATATAATAGTATAATAGGTATAGCATATTACGTTTAAAGTTTAAATACCATACAATGACGAAAATGTATGCATGTATGTTAATGCATTTAATATACTTTTATCTCATTCTTCAGTGCACTGCCAAGTGGCAGGTTCAAGGTACATATTCATACTCAAAGTCTGCTTTCCTGCTCCATAAGAGCACTCCCTAGATCAACAAGTTAATCCCTTCACAAAGTCTGTGCCTTATCCATACCTTATGTAGCCTATAGCTTGGGAAAGTATGGCTACAAGATCCTGGGGGCAAATATATCATGATGAGGCTGGTCCCCTCTTGCCATCCTCAACTCCAGCTGAGGATACTTTTATAATAAATTAATAATAAGAAATATTGAGAAATAATTATAATTAATTCATTAACTGTTATTATATAAGAAATATAATAATGAATACTAATAATTTATATCATAAAATAATATATACACGTCTAATAAATGTAATACTCGTATTTTTGTTCTTGAAAAATATTTTCAATTTCCCATTCTTAAAACGTTATTATTTTGTTAATTAAAAATTCATACTTCATTACTGGACTTATTCATGCGCTAAATATTACGAGTAGCCTATAGTAATAGAATTGCTTAAGCTTTCTAAAATTACAATCAATTTTGTTTCTGTATTTTTTTTCTAAATTTTAAGTATTGGATCGAACTATGTACAACATGATTATTTATATTTTTAAGGTCCACGGGGACCTGAAGGTCCGATGGGTCCTGTGGGTTCCGCAGGTCCGCCCGGAAGTCCTGGAAGTGTAGGAGCGACTGGCATGTCGGGTTCTCCAGGTCCTCAAGGTATGAACTTGTAATTAAAATATCATTGGTAAGTTACTTGGTTATTAGTAGTTATATTTTTCGTAACGTTTATTTAAAGTAATTAAAAGCAGAAAGAGAGAGTATAAGTTTATGTATGTATAGTCATATAACTCATATTAATCATATTGTTATTTTCATTGTTATGTTGCTGGCTATTTCATTGTTGATTATTTCATTGCTGACTATTTGATGTTTATTTCGTTGCTGACTATTTTATTGCTGACAATTTCATTGTGGACTTATTTAATTCCTTGCATATTTGACTGTAGACTATCTTAATCTACTCATTATAGTAGTGCTGCAGTTAAACTGGTGTTAAATTACTTAAGACTATTTTTGTGCAAACTATTCAACGGCATTGAAACAACATTGCTATGTAAGATAATTATTTATTAATAACTATTGGAATGTTTCAGGACCTCAGGGTCAACAGGGGCGCATAGGGGACACGGGGGTGAGCGGGGCCCGGGGCTCGCCCGGGGACACGGGGCAGTCAGGGGCAGTGGGGCCCCCAGGCAGGGTGGGGGATACTGGTAAGTGGCCATGCGTCTGCTATAGAAATTGAAATATATATTTACATGTAGAATGCCAAATAGGTACCAGTGTTGTGTCCGATTTTCTATGTAGTTTCCGTATTGTGTCCGCGGTTGTGGTGTAGTTTACCCGTGTTGTGTCCGGGTTGCTGAAAAATAGAAGAACCGTGAACTGAAGTTTTCGTAAAAGGCAACTAAGATCCGAGCCAACGTCAGAAAGGGCATTCGGTTGGTGAAAGTTTAGGCTCCAGCTACATATTTGTCTAAATTCCGACCAGAGTTAAACTGATTCAAGGGATTAGAAATCCAAATGGAAAAGTGTTTGAGCGTTGGGAAACGTCATCTTGAATGAGTTGATCGGACCGGTAAATAGTTAATTTACTAAATTGTCAACCGGTTTAAACTAAGCTATTAATGATTATAAATATCGTCGTGAACGATATCTAGGAATAATGTATTTCTAACCTTAATATTTACACTGTAAATAAAAATATGCATGTAAAACTTTAAAAACTAAAGCATTAACTCTTATATACATAGTCATGAAATAGGCAGAAGAGATGGATAGGACACATTCTAAGGGGGGAAGGTCTATTAAAAGAGGTCATTGAAGGTAGAATGGAAGGGAAAAGAGGCAGGGGCAGGCCGAGATTAAGTATGTTAGATGATTTAAAGACCCACTGATATGTGGAAATGAAGAGGAAGGCGGAAGACTGAGAAGAGTGGAGGCGTTATGTACCATGGACCTGCCAGTAGGCAGTGCAATAAGAGAGAGACATAGTCATGTACAATCATATACTGCATTAACTAAGCTAGCTCTAATAGTCCAGTATTGCTTTAGTATATTCTTAGTGCTAACGGACTTTAACATAATTTCATTTTTCTTTATTTCCTAATTAAAATCAATTTTAATTATAATAAATAAATTTAATATATTGCGTGTTAAATTTTACATTATCTAACTCTTTCAATAAGTGTAATAATTATTTGCTTAAACATCTAATTCCCTAATTTTTCAATTTTGTTTTAATTAAAGCACTTTATTCTGCTATATTTGTTTATGAACTTCTTTTTTCTCTCTTTTCATACAGGCTCTAATGGAGCTACCGGAAGTCCAGGTACTCCAGGTATCAACGGTAGTCCGGGATCACAAGGTGCAACTGGTGCTTCTGGAGCAAGCGGGCAATCAGGATTGCCAGGTTTATAAATTTTATCCACAAGTGTTTATTTAAAGTTCCGTTTCTCATTCGAAGGAATCGCTAGATGTGCTTTCCTGGCAGTATATTCCAGGCGGTATATTCCAGGCAAAAAGGATTATGGGTTAACATAATCCTGGATATTATGAGTAAGCAGTATTGTTTTCTCATGGAATGACGCCCTTGCCCAGTAAACGTTAGTCGAAGCTGAGGAAGGCATAGGAGACCCACCTCATTATAAGCAGAATCTCCCAAGAATAATGTTATATCAAAAGGAATGTTATAATGGAGGCATTATATACCATGGACCTGTCAGTAAGCAGTGCACTAAGACAGATAGCTCTATTTTTATATATAGTCTTAAAGTTTATATGAGAATGTTGTGGAGCCAACTTGACGCTGGCTCCAAATTTGGTACCCGATAAGTATCAAACGTAGCGAGCTCTAATTGTGGGACTTACAGCAAAAATTAGCACTAATTGAGCTCTAATTTTTATTATAGGTTTCAAATTCGAATGTAAAAGTTGCTGAGCCAGCGTCAAGTTGACTCTGCAAAACTTTTGTTCGCAGTAGGTAGTAGGCCTACGTACCAAACGGAGTGAGCTCTAATTGTGGGACTTGCAGCAAAAAATAGCACAAATTTAGTTCTAATTTTTGGAATATTAATTAGATTTATTTGAAGAAGTTGCGGAGCCAACTTGAAGGAGCTGAAACATTGTTCCTAGCTAGCGCATGATTTCAATCTAATTCAATGAAGTTCTCTCAATCATATACAAACACAGCGTGGAATTGTAGAGCCCATAATTGCAAGACCATGCTTCGGGGAACTAAAGAAAACTTGAAGCGGTTCATTATATTTTTAGCAGCCATATGACTGGAATGGATTATTAAATCTCTATTAAGCTATATTTATGGAAATGAGTAAAAATTCAATTATTTTCAATTTGAATGTTTTTACAGTATCATCGAACATTTAAGAACAGTTCCACAAAAGAGGAGCTCTGTTGTAGAATCACTTTCAGGAAGTCTTTATTATCTTAAACAGGATCACCAGGATTCACTGGATCACCAGGATTTACTGGACCACCTGGATCTCCTGGAGCAACAGGTCAACAAGGGCCCAGGGGCTCTGCGGGGGACACGGGATTTACCGGACCAAGGGGTCCTGAGGGACCTGAGGGACCCATAGGTGAGTCTACCTGCGCTTTAGGTGCTTTTGGCTTCAATTAATTAATAAATAATTTTATTAGAATACAATTGACATTATTTGATTAAAGCGATTCGCAACTATCTATTTATGGTGTTTTTGAAATCCAATCTTTCTCTCTCTCTCTGTCTCTCTCTCTCTCTCTCTGTCTCTCTCTCTCTCTCTCTATCTATCTATCTATCTCTGTGTATTTATCTCTCTCTCTCTCTCTCTCTGTCTTTCTCTCTTTCTCTCTCTCTCTCTCTCTGTCTTTCTCTCTCTATCTTTCTCTTTCTCTGCCTGTCGTTCTGTCTGCTACTTTAGTCACATAGTTTATCTTCTCTTTATCGCTCAGTGATTTGATAAAAGCATGCATGTCTATAACTTCTAAAATTTGTCATACAATTTTTATTTCGCCTCCATTCTTAGATTTGCAATTTTTGCGTTGACAAAAAAATTAAGCACTGCTAATCAGAAATTCATTTGGGCTGAAAATACACGCGCCAGTATACTGCCAACGAGTAAAAGAATTGATATGTCAAATTTAAATATAAATTTAAGGACTATTATTGCTACTACTTTCTATATAATAAAACAAAGGGAAAGGATGTAGCGTAACGGTTATAGCATTCGCCTCAGAAGCAAGTGGCCTGGGTTCAAGGCCCGTGTCAGTCAACAACTAATGTATTTCCCTAAGAACCTCTGAAATTTAATCACGTATCGGAGCTTTCTGCCAACTGGGACCAACAACAGCAAAGATATGATTAATAATGAAAGAATTAAAAGTAACGTGCCATGTACCTTTTAAGCAGTCTCGATGATCGTTCTTCAGGAATGACACTGCAATAGAAATGGTCGTATAATTATAAATGTTAGTCATTATAAATGTACTGCACACATTAATTTATTAAATCTACCAAATATTAAATTAATATTATGATTTTATCTGTAATCTTTCTAGTGTTAGTGTAGTATATAAATTTTCAGTTAGGTTCTTAATTTTTTAATTAGTTTTACAAAGTTGGCAAAATTCAACTTATGCAGATATGAAGATGATACTGAGAGTGAACTGCGAAAATATTCTTCCTGAACTTATTCTAAACGTTTGGGAAGAATTTTCCAAAGTGTCTAAGCGATGGAGGGTTCATCTATGAGCATTATGGTAAATGCTTAATAGAAAGTTTCGCCTGCCATTTGACAGTGGACTAGGCGCTACTATTGTTTTGCATAGGTTATACCGGACCCATTGGACCCCAAGGTATAACAGGAAAAACTGACTCAGAAGCCTTATTTTCCGAAGCTATATTCTGCATAAAGAGATACATATATATATATATATATATATATATATATATATATATATATATATATATATATACATATAAAACAGGAAAAACTGACTCAGAAGCCTTATTTTTCCGAAGCTATATTTTGCATAAAGTATTAGTAAGGAAAAGCTTTTTGTGAAGGGATTAATCTGTTGCTCTATGGAGTACTTTGTATGGAGCGTGAATGCAGACTATAAACTGCCACTTGGCAGAACGATAGAAAGAGAGAGAGAGAGAGAGAGAGAGTGAGTGAGTGAGTGAGTGAGTTTGTGAGTGAGTGAGTGAGTGAGTGGAAGGATAATTGATAAATATTTTACGCTAACGCTTTTCATAGGACGTTTAATAATCTAATGGTTGTATCAATGTTTTGAACCAGGCAACCCTGGTGGACCTGGTGCCACCGGATACACGGGATCTATGGGATTTACGGGATACACGGGACAGCAGGGTCCACGCGGTGGACTGGGTTACACAGGATTTACAGGTTTGTTAGTGCTTCAGTAATATTTACCTAGTTCTTTCTTTAGCAAATTGCTTTAGGAAATACTTTAAAACTTGCGTTCAATATATCCTCAGCAGTGGGCAAACGTTAAAGTTGCTCAAGTGTAATGATAAAATAAAATAAATAATTTAATTGATGAGTAATTTGAATGTCTTAATAGCGTAGGGGTAACGTCATGAAGTTTTAAATGGCAGAACCTGAGGTGAAGTGAACTCTCGTTGGTTCGAATCCCAGCCGCGCTGATCTGAGAATAAAATCTCGGACATTGACTGGACTACTTATACGGAAAATGGTCTAAATTGCCTAACGGTTTTAACATGTGGTATTAAAAGTGATAGGATCAACATAGTTTATCATTTCACTATAATGCGAGTTTTATTTCTACTTTTTCAAATAATCAATAAATCCAAATGCAAAGACCCGTGAAGAGTTTAGTCAAGTATTCATATTACTGATCCTCTGTACTCTCAGACATTTTTCTCGCATATATAACAGATCGCAAATAACACAGCAGTTGTATGTCCATCTCTTTGTTTAGATGTGATCTTTATTTATCAGATCCTAGAGATCCAGTTGTATGTCCATATCTTTGTTTAGATATGATCTTTATTTATCTGGTCCTATGGGTTCAGTTGTATGTCCATCTCTTTGTCTAGATGTGATCTTTATTCATCAGGTCCTAGGGGTCCAGTTATATGTCCATCTCTTTGTCTAGATGTGATCTTTATTCATCAGGTCCTAGGAGTCCAATTATATGTCCATCTCTTTGTCTAGATGTGATCTTTATTTATCAGGTCCTAGGGGTCCAGTTGGTGACACGGGATCTAGCGGTCCGCAAGGCTCTCCGGGAGTTCCCGGTGCTGCAGGGAGTCCTGGAGGTCCTGGAGCAACCGGATTAACAGGATTCACCGGTAAGATTTCTTAAATATCTCAACATTTACTAACAATTTTACTCATGATATGAACTAAAGATTTCTCGTAATTAAGAAATTTATATTGTAAATATAGTTGCTCACAATTTTTCGGATTTAAACTGACAGATTTTACAGCTAAACTTTTCTACGTTGATCTCTAATATTATTACATTTGTTAAAATTTAATAGCGTTAAAGGTAGTTACGATTTCTACATGTAATGTTACTAAAATAGTAAAATAGAATTAAGTGATTAAAGACTGTGATTAATTTTGCCATTATTATTATTACGTGTTGTTATTTTATTATTATATTGTTGTTATTATTATTACGCGTTGCAGGATCGACTGGACCTTCAGGCCCCTCAGGAAGTACGGGATGGACGGGTAGCCCAGGAGCAACAGGGTCTTCAGGGGCCTCTGGTCCACCGGGTCCCGTGGGTCCTGTAGGATATACAGGGGCTCCAGGTTGGACGGGAAGTCCCGGACCTCAGGGATTCACTGGGGCCACGGGTAATCCTGGTCAACAAGGAGGAACAGGAGCCACTGGAGGGACCGGTATGTATGATGTGTACCTGGTGTTGAATCATCGTATGAAGAGAATGTTAAAATGATAGCTTACTAAATTGAAAGATGTAATTTAATATGTAAGGTCTATGAGCTTTTGAAATCAATCGTGTGTGTTCAAATGTTATTAACAATCTGCGGATATTGTAACATTTATTTTTTAAAATATTTATTAACACTAGCGAACATATACATTTTTACCATATTTAAATTTAAATTTGTGCGTCATATTAGCTATATACTATACGTCTGCTACGTCAGTAGAGAAGTTACTTAGAACAAGAGATATGCGACGTTTGTTTGCTCAGGTTGTTTTGAAGCCAATAAATGAACACTGATTGCATTATGAGACTCCCAGACTTGAGAATTTCATGAACACTTACAATAATTATGGTTAACTTATGAATAACTTCGTGGTCAAATACCGTCGAATAAAGTTCACTTATCTGTTCCTTGCAAATGTGCGACTAAGACAGCGGGTTTTAGCTATTTATAGTTCTACTGTACATATTTTCATTATTTATAGTTCTGTGGTACATATTTTGCACTATTTATAGTTCTGCTGTACAGGTGTTCTCTATTTATAGTTTTGCTGTAAATGTTTTCACTATTTATAGTTCTGCTGTACATATTTTCACTATTTGTAGTTCTGCTGTACATGTTTTCATTATTTGTAGTTCTGCTGAAACATTTTCACTAGTACTGGTACTACCATACAATGCTAATATTTGAATGGTCTGTATTTACTTGGTTAAACGTTTAAATCATACTTATTTTTTATTCTCAGGACAACCTGGAAACACTGGATCTAGCGGAACGATGGGATTCACGGGATGGACGGGTATCCAGGGAGCCACGGGACAGCCGGGCAGCACGGGTCAGTCAGGATCACCGGGACCTCGGGGTGAGAGCGGCTGGACAGGGTCAACTGGGCAAACTGGACCCGTGGGACCAACAGGACCTCAGGGCATACAGGGTGAAAGAGGGCCAATGGGTAGCCACCGATTTTATCAAATATATTATCTCTCTTAGTGCACTGCCTACTGGCAGGTCCATGGTATATAACGCCTCCACTCTTCTCTGTCTTCCGCCTTCCTGTTTATTTCCACATATGAGTGGGTCTAAATCATCAAACATACCTAATCTCGGCCTGCCTCTGCCTCTTTTTCCTGCCATTCTACCTTCTATGACCTCTCTTAATAGACCTTCCCCCCTTAGAATGTGGATCCAACTTTTCTTTCGATATATTGTATATTATATTAAATATTTAGTATTAAATGTAAAGCATTTGTATAGTCTAGTTTAGGAGACACGAAATCAATGATTAATTGAGCTAATTGTTAAGCTCTTGGTTAATTTGAATAGATTATTATAATACATTTATATATACAGTATATTTGCGTAACTGTATATAAACAACTCAATTCGATTTTTGGCTATTTATAATATTTCACTTATTTATAACTCCATGAGATCCGGGCTTCTTCTATCTGAAGCATGTTTTAAATACAGTTTAGTAATTGATTAACTTGCTGCTATAAAATACGCAAATATTAGAGTTTAGTGGAGGAACATCATAGAGAAATCTTTGGCTGGAACCAGACCCAGGATGATCACATGACATAATATGACATAAAATATGCTCTACTCTATAAAATATATTTTATTAAACATATATTTCATTATATAAAACAGGAGCGACGGGCCCAACAGGCAGAACCGGGGCCACAGGGTCGCGAGGATTCTGGGGATTCACGGGACTTCCTGGAGCTACCGGGGCTCCGGGACCAGTGGGCGCCACAGGACCATCAGGAGCTACCGGACCAGTGGGCAACACTGGTGGGTGCTAAATAAAAACCTGGTAAAGCTAAGGTTAACGTCAGTTTTCTCACTCGAAAGCGATGTCAGTGACGGGCGACCCCAGGATTTGAACCCCGCACATACTGATCCGCGGTCCAGTATCTTAACGACTTTACCACTGGCTGATTTTAGGTCTCTTGCCAGTTAATTACTAATATCGTTCATTGATACAGTACAATACGTCAAATTTGTTGCCATTTAAATACAAATTTCTTGTGCGACGTTACGCTCCCTGAAGTTTAATAAGAAACCATACCCCAATCAGTCGTCAAAATTGTAAGATAACAAAAAATATGATGAAAATATTTTCAATAAAAATATTGAATAAAGCATCCTGTCACCATAAATTATTCAAAGACTGCTGGTTAAATTTGTGCGCAGGAAATAATATGTAAAATAAGTAATATGAAGTAATATAAAAACCTATTTAATAATAATAATAATAAAGGTTTAACGTCCGTTTCCGCATCCAGGGATGGTGAAACGGATGTCTGTAAATGATGCATAGGTCTATACCTATTCATTTAGCACAATTACTCTATTATCTCGCCAGTTTGATTTAAATTGTTGCTCCTGTACGTCAGGATTGAGCGGGAACACAGGAAATACCGGAAGTACTGGATGGACGGGTCCTGCTGGTGTCACAGGAGCTACTGGTCAGGTGGGCGGAACTGGATCTACCGGTCCCATTGGAAACACCGGATTACAGGGTTACTTCTATTATATTTCTGTTATTGTGCTTAGTAATGTCATTAAAGTGTTGTCATGATCAAACTATATGCGATGTTACTGTGTACATCATTCATCTGTAGATTATTCGATTGGTGTGTCATTCTATTCTAAGATTTTCGTTTTTGAGATGTTATTCGTTGAAATTGAAATGAATTGTGTAATTTATTTGTTAGAATTGAATGCCATCTCTCTGATTCTTGTTGTTGCTGCAATAATGTAGATGTTGGATATCATACCAAAAACAATCCTAATTAAAATAACATGTGTATACAGCCACTATATCCATAGTCTCTCTGATAGAAACGCTATAGAATTCTGGAGCATTCAATAGTATAGTTAGAATTTGACTTAAAAGTACGCAAATTAAATTTTAAGTACTTTAATTTAAGTACTTAAAGTACTTAAATTACTTAAATTCAACTTTAAACAATGCAAGTTTTGATAGAAAAGACTTCAGATAATTTGTGTCAAATCTAGCAATCAAGATACTCCATTATCTACTACAATATCCTATACTAAATTATTGAACTATTCTGACAGGGGTCCAGGGTCCCACAGGCCCCGTGGGTTTCACGGGCAGCACGGGGCCTCAAGGAAACACGGGGCAGCAAGGAATGACCGGATCAACGGGACAGATAGGACCCTCGGGTTTGTGAATTTTTATAAAAGTTGTTATAGCAATTTTAAATACGTATAATGTATCAACGACTAATGCTGCTTTACATTAAATGTAGCTGTTGATATTATATGCACGATTTTAAAATAAATTTAGAAGTACAATTAAGAATAGAAATCTATAAACTTCAAGAATTTCTCTTACGTAATATTATTGCGCAGTCTTAATTAGGGAATATTACTACAGATTGACTGTTTTAATGACAGAAATAAAATTATGATGTTGATGATGATGATAACTACTAAAATATAAAAGGACTTTACATTAAGCTCTTGTTTCAACAACACACCAGTTAGTAAACTGGGAGATATTTGTCTGGTATTCTTACCCATCCTAAGGTAATCAGGCAATTCAATGGTCAGTGGCGTGGCCAGTATTTAATCTTGAGGAGGCTCCATTTGGTGGGCCTCCATGTCTTCCTCAGCTTCGACTAACATTTACTGGGCAGGGGCGTCATTCCCTGAGAAAATTTTCCTGTCTACCCAGGTATTCCTTACATCCTGTTTATTATGACATAACTAGTTAATTACTAAATTTTAGTCATTATTAATGTGCTTGTGTATCAGGCAGCACCGGATCCACAGGATGGACAGGTTCCCCAGGATTCACAGGAATCACGGGTGGAACTGGAGCGACTGGATTAAGAGGAGATACTGGACCTACCGGAAATACTGGAAACACTGGATTCACAGGTTATTTGAAATTCCTCAGCCACTGCAGTAGTGAAATAGAGGCCCCTATTTGTATATGAAGTAATCCTTATTTTCATCAGTTACAAATCTAAACTGTTAAATCAAAATCTAATGAATATTAATAAAATGTATTATCTAGTTATGGTTTTGTTTCATAGTTGTGTGCTTCGTTTATTGGATATAAAATATTCTACGATACAGAAGTAAAATACGGCATTGATCTTGCATCTAAAAAGTGAATTTAACGTTTGTGACGTCTTTCGAAGAGTTATCTGGGACCGTAGATTCTTTGATTCAAACTTACTGATTCAAGCTGTAATCCAGATCACAGCTTTATTCGGCGTTTGGCCTAATAGAATTCTTTGTCATAACAAGTATTTTAGAGTACTTGTAGATAACAAGTACATTAAGTGACTAGAGCTACACACTGCTGTAGTTTCCTCATCGCATATTGATCATAGATCTGCATAAAGTTGAACTACAGAATTTATAATAATTATGATTGTTTGATTGGGTGAGTGTTTAATTTATGAAATTTTATATTTTATGTTCAGGGGCTACGGGTAGGGACGGCCCCCAGGGCGCGATGGGGTGGACAGGACAGACGGGACAGCGTGGTGAGACTGGTCAGCCAGGGGTTCAGGGTTCAACTGGGGCTTCAGGTAAATGTTTACTCTAAATCCTGCACTGACGTTACGTGTAAGTATTCTGACTCTATTTATTTCGCAGATCGAAACTAATGTAACCTGTTGCTGATTTTTATTTTACCCGCGAAACTAACTTTAGGCCTACTGAGCTTTCAGTAGGCCTGAAGTTAGGCCATTTAGGTCATTTCTTAAAATTCTTTCAGTTCTGCTTCACAGTTTTAAATTTTGGATTGTGTTCGCTATTGAAGGAATATCATCAAAAATTAAAATGTTGAGCCCATGTTTTCTTCAAGACAGAGCGTTCGACGTCCAAGCTGCTCGTGATTAAACACACACATTGCTGCTAACAACTCAATAATGTGGAGCTTAGTTTTCAATTTCGGCTCTTATTCTGGCTCTTTCAGAAATACCATTTCACACCATTTTTTACATCATTCATACATCATGGATTAAAAGCTACAGAACAATGATACGCGAAGCGATGACGATATCATGGAGTTCTGTACTCTCTGAATGATTAGACTGGAATCGAACGCTGTCCCTTGGCCCCAGTGATTGGCACATTACTAACTTAACCAAGGCCTAGTTCGCTCTATACATCCTAGATACAATCTACTTTAGCTTCCCCAAGCTATTGCGAATGTCTTATGAAGGTCAGTCACTATGTAAAGAATCGTAAATTATGTATTTAAAAAGGTCGTATAAATATGAGCAAATGTCATGTTGTTATGATATTGCCGCAAATGCGAAGTAGCAAATGTTAGCTTTGAAATCTAATAAAATTATGGGGAGTAAAATAATTTAACCATAAAACTCTGACAACTGAGAATGATAAGAGCTTGTTTAAGGCTGCACTTGTCATCTGAGTCATCCGTGAATTCAATTGTTATTCATGCTTCCACTCAAAGATTGATTCCTACTTAATCATAATGGTTAACTCAACTCATTCGAGCTTATTTAACGTCCTGTAAATCACCAGAAGACCGTACATCACCAGTGACGGAGGCTTAAGATAAATTGCTCAAGATAATCTTTGCTATATCGCTGGAACAATCCTCATCCTCGTTTCCTCATCCCTTCATGAGGAAACGGATTTTAAATTATTATTATTATTATTATTATTATTATTATTAACAGGCATCAGGTGGTGGACTTTTATGAGCCTACCTACCGATATAATATCTATAAGATTGCTATTGATTCAGTAGTAGTGTCGATTGGTATTTTGTTATATCATCAGGTTCTACCGGATTGACGGGATTCACCGGACAGACCGGATCTACTGGACCCCAGGGTCCTCAAGGCAACCCCGGACCTGTGGGCGGTCAGGGGTTCACAGGATACACAGGAAGCACCGGAAACCCTGGAGCTACAGGATCCATAGGAAATACGGGTGCGCAGTAAAATTAAAGATATAAGGCTGAGTTTAGCGTCTGTTTCTGTATCTCAAGTGTACTATCAGAGACTGTCTAGATGGGTGTAAAACCCATGCTGATTGCTCATCAAGTAATATACTGCCTAAACATGGATTCATATTCCTGTGTAATCACATGGATTCACATTCCTATGTAATCACATGTATTCACATTCCTATGTAATCACATGTATTCACATTCCTCTTTTGTTAATATCTTAAGAAGCAATATTATCCAAATTCTTTCTCTAAATCAAGGCAATTATTTCATTAATAAAATTTCTCACATATTTACATTTATTAGCTTTATGGTTTTGTATTAATAAATTACAGGACCAACTGGACCTCAAGGTAATCCAGGGCCGATGGGAAACACGGGTAACACAGGGCCTGTAGGACCTCAGGGTCCGCAAGGATTTACTGGCTCTACGGGACCTCAGGGTCCCACGGGCCCGACAGGACCATCGGGACAGCAAGGGAACCAGGGCAACACGGGCTGGACAGGGGCGATTGGAGGCACCGGATTTACTGGAACTTCCGGTCCACCAGGATCAACTGGCCCCCCAGGTATGCGGCTTAAATTTAAAGAAGTAGTTTACGATATTTATATGCTACTAGGAAATTTAATGACAAATTATGTTATTTTATCAATAAAATACAAATTAATATAGAATAGAAATAGAATATAAGAATAGAGTTAAAGAATATATAAAATATTATTTATAGAATATATTTTAATAGAATATGGCTGCGATATGTGAATAAAATGGATGTTGTTTATGATTAGACCAGATGTATTATCATCCTAAGCTTTCTTATCGTGGCTGCTCTACTTTGACTGTGAACTCCTAGTAAGTTTATATATTAATTGAAAGTAAATTGAAAATTAGAGGATTAATCTGCTCAATTTTAGCGTATTTTATATATCCTGTTTACTAAATAATAACAGATATGAATAGTTTTCGTTGTAAAGCGATGTAGTATAAATCTTTTAATTTTTTATATTTTTTATATTGTTGTTGAACACATCTGTTTTCTACTTATGCGTCCGCTGAGGCAGAACTAGAACGTAGGCGAGGAAGACTAAGATTACACTGAGCGTCAGAGAAATATGCAACTATGCATCCTAACATACCAGAGCCTCAGTAGTAATTACGAGTATAATTTACTCTGAAGCTGAAGGGAAAGTTAGATGATTAATGACAACAATTAGAGTGCTACAGTCATCTATGGCAACATCGAGCACTGTTGAGTCAAAATCAAGCCGGCGAGCCAAAACAAGTTCCAAAATGATTGTCAGGTATATCATATCTTGAGAAATATAAAAGTCTTATTCTTATTAATTGTGTTATCATTAAACTATAGTTTAAGTTTGTTAAATGTTATTTATATCGCTAAATTTTAAAATATTATTATATTGCACTTATTGAGCTTTGACATCATTTGAATAATTGTTAAATTGACTTCAATACACAGGTCCCGTTGGGCCGATGGGTTTCACCGGAGAACGTGGACTTCAAGGATTCGTGGGATCTACAGGAGGAACCGGAAGTCCTGGTGCCACAGGAAGTCCAGGGTCTAACGGTAATCCTGGAGTCAATGGATTCACCGGCTTCACAGGAGCGACAGGTTGAGTTTGTTAATATCTACATTTGTATTGCTATGCTTAGAAAAAAATAGTTACCTGTGATCAAAGTGATTCTAAAAATGTGGAATTGTCGTTTATTGGTTAAGTTACAGTCCACTTTCTGGATTTCCAAGATAATTAGTCCGAAATAGTTTCCATATATTTAATCATTACTAAGTACATATACTTCACTATTTTATTGTAAGATCTTTAATTTCAGATCGCGACTTGCAGATTTACATATATTTTTGTTTAAAACTGTATTTAAATCTAGATTAAAGATTATTAAAGATATAAGTAAATCTCTCATGTTAGAAAAAGATTATTTAATCATTGTCCAACATTAAAGAGCTGTTCATCTAAAGGCTTAAGCTAAATTGTTGAATTATTTGTCTAATAATAATTTCAGGAAATACTGGTGCCACTGGAGCCTCGGGTAGCACTGGCCCATCAGGCAGTACCGGGGCCTCGGGACCCCAGGGAGCCACGGGGCTAACAGGATTCACCGGGGCAACTGGTATGCTTGTTTATGTATTGTTTATATTCGTAATCTAAATTGAAAGAGGTTTTAAAATAATCAACCGACATTTTTAAAATCTAACGCAGATGTTTAATTGAAGGATTTGCTTTGATTGTTTCTGCATTAATTATTGACAATTAATTATTGTTTATTTTTATTCCCGTTAATTATTGCTTATAGTTGTAATCTAAATTGAAAGAGGTTTTAAATTAACCAACGGACATTTTGAAAATTCTAACGCAGATGTTTAATTTAATTGAAACATTAATTTTGATTGTTTCTGCATTAATTATTGAAAAACTTCACGTTTCATTAAGTTTCAAAATTTAATCTCTACCAACGGAGGGCGATTGATCTATTTATTTGATGTCTCTAAGTTGGAAAAAAAGGTACACGAATCTCTGTGTTAAACAATATAACAATAAACAATATATCAAATCTATATTAACAATAAACAATATAAGGAAAATAACTTACAAAAATGTCCCTCATGCATTAATTCTATTTAGTATCTAAATATGTTTTGTTCGTTTGGTTATACATCGCATACTGTTCGTGCTATACAAAGTAGCTTATTTTCTCTTGTAGTTTCGTAGATTCTCTTCTCTGTGTGATTGACATCCCTGACATCATCCTTGTATGAGGAAACGAACGTTAAACCTTTATTATTATTATTATTATTATTATTATTATTATTATTATTATGGACTTCTGGGCACGCCCGTCACTGATATTGCTTTCGAGTGATGAAACTGACGTTAACATTGACTTTATAGCTTTTACTTTACAGATTTATTAGTAAATCATTGCCTTTTACTATAATTGAATGGATTAAAGCAAGAGCGGATTTAGTCTGCTCAAACATAGACGAATGCATGACTGACAAACTTGTACACATAGATAGGTTACACACGACGTTATGGCACAACGTCTCCAAATCGATACCCATATAGTCTGAAAAACTGGTGTTTCACAGAATGTTAGCAAACATTGTACTCTATGAACCATTAGCTGTTATAAACAGTGGCGGGTAGTTTTATAGTATGTAGAGTTTTTATTTAGGATCGACTGGAGAGAGAGGTGCCACGGGATTGGCGGGACCTCAGGGGGTGGCAGGACCCCTGGGTTACACCGGATACACTGGAAATACAGGACCTGTAGGTGAGTACTCATAGTTCTGTCTGTCTGTCTGTCTGTCTGTCTGTCTGTCTGTCTGTATGTCTGTCTGTCTGTCTCTCTCTATCACTCTCTCTCTGCTTCTCTCTCTGTCTCTCTCTCACTGTGTCTCTCTCACACATACTTAGAGAAAACACATTTAAAGAAACGATAGGTAATACCGTGCATATCTATATCAACGTTACATGTGTTGAATATGTCAAATAACTGACGTATAGGAGTAAATTTTACAGTTATTCTGTCCAGTATCTAGCGAGTGAGAGAGAGCGAGATAGAGAGAGAGAGAGAGAGAGAGAGAGATAGATAGATAGATAGAGAGAGAGAGAGAGAGAGAGAGAGAGAGAGAGAGAGAGAAAGAAAGAGATTAAATCAGTGACAGTGAGATAATGCATTAGATATAATTATACATAATAATACGAAAAGATGGCATGAGGGCTAATTTAATTTATAAAGAGCTTAAAAATTGTCACAATTTTACCAATTTATTAAGGATATTCAAATTGAAATAAGCATTCAATATTTGAATACATTTAATATGCAATTCTTCTTCTTCTGTAAGTGCCATGTCTGTTCCAAGCCTGGGCGGTCATGGTCATACTTGTATTCCTCCATATGTCTCTGTTCATTGTTGCTCTGATCATCTCTGTTTCAGTTAACTACATCGCTTTGCTAAGACTCTTAATAAACGTCATCCACTGTCGACCCTTGCATCTTTTGCCATCTATTATTTCTGTTACTACGGTATTTTCAACTATTTTGTTCAAAAGGCCTCGACAAATTGAGATTCTTTGTAAAGTATCTTCATATTTAACGTGATCTTTATAAGATATACGTAGCATTATTCTTTAGAACCACATCTCTGTTGCCTCAAGTTTCGATTCCATTACAGAAGAGATTGTCCAAACTTCACTTCCATTTAACAATATTGGTTGAATATAGCATTAAAGAAGTCTTTTTTGGCATCAATTGATAATTTAGGCTTCTGAAAATCTTTGACATTCTATTATATGCCTCCTTAACCATAGCTGTTCTTTTGTTTATTTCCTTGTCACATTTCCAATTTAGATGGATAAATGAACCTAAATATATGACTGATATATGCAATATATTTCTAATGAACGAATGATTAACTACACGTTTACAAATCCATTAAATTTATTACTTAGGCCCCACAGGACCAACTGGCTTCACGGGATCACCAGGATTCACCGGAAACACGGGGCCTCAAGGCAGTCCCGGCGTGGCGGGATTCACCGGAGCTACTGGAGCCTCAGGAATGACCGGATCCACGGGGCCTCAAGGTCCGCAAGGCTTCACGGGATGGACTGGCAATCCTGGGCCGGTAGGAAGTCCCGGTCAAGCAGGACTCACTGGATTCACTGGCGGGACTGGTTTACCTGGAAATACGGGATTCACTGGAGCTACAGGACCACGCGGAGATCCGGGTACGGATTCTTTAAATATTAAATTTTATTAAACTTTTGAAACTTTACTATAAAATCTTATTTAAGATATGATGTAAAATACAATCTAAATGTTTAATTTTTTTAATTAATCTAAGGTGTTTGAGTTTGAGTTTTGAGTTAAAGTGTTTGATGTTTTTATCATTAGATTATTAACAGATCTTGAATAATTGATATTTAATTTTGTCAAATACAACTTTTCTCTACGACTGTCGTTTGGTCCTATGCTATTCTGAATTGATGCTCTTGGTGTATCGACATTTAATCATCTCTATGAATTTAGTTACGCAATGTAAAATAGTTGTGTCCGGGTCGTTTGAAGAATTTGACCAACCGGTGACTGCATGTGTCGTAGAAGGCGACTAACGCACTAAGATCCATACCAACGTCAGAAAGGGCATTCGGTTGGTGAGCGCCTAGGCTCCAGTAATTGCCACAAAACTTAAACGAATGGATATAAAGTCTATTCGTATCCCGACCCTGGTTAAACTGGGATTTAAGGGAAGATGATGACGATGAATGTAAAATAATTATAATTAGGCGTGTGGTTTGAAGATTAGTCATTTAGCAGGGAAGTAGTTCTGACTTATATGAACTAGACGCATAAAATAGGACAACAGTAAAGCGACTTATGTTTTATTTATGACATCTCTCAGTATTTCTCTCAAATCGTTCTGGATGAATTCCGACTGTTTATCTCCTCCGTATGCGTAAACTATGACAATAGCCCGTATTTTATGGGCTACTAATCGTTAGTTATAAATAGACTGATTACTGATAATTATCAATGATATTGAAAGTTTTTAAATTTTAGTTTGACTCATTTTCTACTGGTTGTTGATCAACAGCGGAGTAGATTGTACTGGAACATATTTTTGTCATGATAAATTTTGAACATTTCTTGTAACATTTTAACATTAATATAATATATAAATCATCTATATAAATCATATATATGTCATCTCTTCTTATATGAAAAGTTGAGTAATAACTTGAAATGTTTACTAAACCCCTCTATTGAACCTGCTACTTCCACAACAAATGAAATTTTGACTAATTTACGAATTCTTTATCTAGTGTAAATTTTTGAAGTTATTCGAAATTGCCTTTATACTAGAAATTTAACTTTACAAACTTTAAAATTTTGTATGGAACTTATAAAAATAAAGTGCTTAACATTTCATATTCGTTTAAACTATTATCACGCAAAAAGTCAAAGTTTCGTTATGTACTTATTCAAGTACAGAAATAATCGTAAGTTCCTGTCAGTAGTAACGGTGTGCTGTGTACTGTCTGTAGCCAGTGGCGAAGTCGGTAAGATACTCGACCGCGGATCAGTGTGTGCGGGGTTCATATCCTGAGCTCGCCAGTCACTAACATCGCTTTCGAGTGAGGAAACTGACGTTAACCTTAGGTCAACCAGCTTTGTGTGAAATTATTAAATATTAAGTTTCGTTGTGAAGTTTTGTTCTTTAAAGATTTGTTATGATAATTATGTTTTAATTGGGTGTATGATCAGGAGTGGCAGGTAGTAACGGGGCTGTGGGTGCCACGGGCCCCGCAGGCCTCAGAGGTGAAACTGGCTTCACGGGCATGACTGGACCAATCGGGGCTACTGGATTGATAGGTGTGTTCTTACAGCCAACGAATTTAGATTTATTTATGAAATTTATTAACTTTTTATTTTAATTTTTAATTTTAATATTATTATATAATAGTTTTAACAATTAATAATAATTAAAATTTATACTTTTGGACATTCGTATTTTAATATACTTATTTGGGCAATAAGATATTCTTTTTAGATTTAAATTTGCTCTACCTAGCATGCCTGCGACACCTAATTATGTTTATTCAGTAATTTCAATTTTGTCGATGTTATTTTTCTTTGGCAATATATTACCGCATCTCAAAGAGAAACTTTTTCGATTAACACTTGAGCGTTTAGCTCTTACAGGAGATTTATTATAAGAGATTTAAGAGATGTAACAGAGTTAGGTAATAAAACTACCAGTCCTCTTCAAATAATACTTATTTATATTTAAATTTCCTAAATCTGTTATTTCGGAAATATTTACAATCTCCTAAATCTATTATCATCGCAATTTTTTTCTTTGGTTGTGTTTCACTAGTTTTTGAGACTAATGTGCTAATGTCCTAATGATATAATGCTAATTATTACTTACTATTATTATTATTAATTATTATTATTACAAATATATATTAATGTAACAGGTTTCACGGGGGTTCAGGGCCCTCAGGGGTTTACAGGTTCCTCAGGACCTCAGGGTGCCCAGGGCTTCACTGGGTCAACAGGGATGACGGGAGCACAGGGGCATACAGGAGCCACAGGCGAGAGGGGTAAGATTTAATTTGAATCTGGAAATATATTGCTTACATTAAAACCAATTCTAGTTTCGTAGACGGAATTTGGATAATTTATAAGTCAGTAATCTGACAAATAGTAGATCTAGTTAACTTATTTGCATATGCAAATAAACGTTGATCATTTGCCTCGTCATAAATGTCGTATCATCTGTTATTATTATTAACGTATTTTACTAATCAGCTAACATATTTGTTCAATCAACTGGCAAATTTTACTAGTCCGCTGACATAATTGACTAACAACTGATTGATTGGACTAAACAACTGACAGAATTGATCTAATAACTGATTGATTGGACTAAACAACTGACAGAATTGATCTATAAACTGATTGATTGGACTAAAAACTGACAGAATTGATCCATTAACTGATTGATTGGACTAAACAACTGACATAATTGATCTATCAACTGATTGATTGGATTAAACGACTGACAGAATTGATCTATCAACTGATTGATTGAACTAATCAACTGACAGAATTGATCTATAAACTGATTGATTGGACTAAAAAACTGACAGAATTGATCCATTAACTGATTGATTGGACTAAACAACTGACATAATTGATCTATCAACTGATTGATTGGACTAAACAACTGACAGAATTGATCTATCAACTGATTGATTGAACTAATCAACTGACAGAATTGATCTATAAACTGATTGATTGGACTAAAAAACTGACAGAATTGATCCATTAACTGATTGATTGGACTAAACAACTGACATAATTGATCTATCAACTGATTGATTGGACTAAACAACTGACAGAATTGATCTATCAACTGATTGATTGGACTAACAAACTGACAGAATTGATCCATTAACTGATTGATTGGACTAAAAAACGGACAGAATTGATCTATCAACTGATTGATTGAACCAATAAAATGCCCAATATATCAACTGTTCCGCAGGCATACAGGGACTGGTCGGGATGACGGGATGGACAGGGGGCAGTGGACCCCCGGGTCCCCAAGGCAGCACGGGCTGGACTGGCGCTGTGGGACAGACAGGGGCCACAGGTGCTGTAGGCTTTACCGGCTCTACGGGCCCGGCAGGCCCCGTGGGTCCTCGAGGAGACCAGGGCGGGGTGGGAGCCACAGGGGCCACGGGGCAGATAGGGTTTACTGGACTGATGGGCTGGACGGGTGCAACGGGGGGACTAGGATTTACAGGTTTACATTAAATAATTACATTAAATAAATTTACATTAAAGCTGGTAAAGCTACGGTTAACGTCAGATTCCTCACTCGAAAGCGACGTCAATGACGGGCGAGCCCAGGATCTGAACCCCACATCATCTGATACGCGGTCGAGTATCTTGCCGATTTCGTGACTGGCTCCAGCCGAGGACTAGACTTTACGTCAGTTTATTTAAACTACCCTTATCTAATTAATTTACAACGAATTTCATCTACAGACTCTCTTTGGAAGTGTAACTTAGAATGTAATTTTAATTTTACTGGAGCTTAAAGAGATGGGCCAATAGGTTAATGGCCCTAAATATATGGGCTATTCGACAGGAGAAGTTAACAGAAATCCACGTCCAAGGAATAAAATGATTTTCTTTTTATAAATATCAAATATGGAGGACTTTCTACTGAAATTTATGAGTCCGTGAAGGTAGTGAAGTAACTAAATATAGGATTGAACCTTTAATGTGAAAATTGCAAGGACACATACAGCTTCATTTACGAATCGCAACAGCTACATCTGGTTTCTAAGGTTTGGCTGTATCAGCAGAATGCACATTTTTCAAATCAATACGTAACAATGACGACAATTTACTTACCACTCTTTAACATCTACTGAATCATCACTTGTACCACACTTGAAGAAACACTTGCCGTTAAATGCTCAGCGGAAGCAAATTGTCGGGATTTGTTTTAAAGTCTAATAGGCCTATAGGCCTGACTTTCAAAAATAAAGTAATTTTAAATTTAATTTTAAAAACTTTAACTTTCCCTAACACTAACCCCTTCTCCTTACCCTAACCCTAACCATATTCCCAAGAAAGTAATCAAATGGAGTAAACTTTAACAAAAAAATTAAGTCGGGCCGGAATCGTACCCAGAACCCATGATCTAAAGCCTAGCATCTACACCACTAGACCACCGACGCTTCTGATTTCACTTAGTTACGATGTCAACATATCGTACTGCAAAAGCGTTATCGTCTGTAACTTTAATCAAAACAAATCCCGACTAGCTGACCTTCCGCAGGACATTTAGCTGCAAATGTAGAAATGTTGCGGGAGAGGTTATTCACTTCCTACTAAACGTAAAAGTTTAAGGGATTAAAACTTTATAATTTGGAGAGTATTAAATATGATGCTTGAAATAACTAACTATTGCCCTACTCTACCAAATTTCCCATCCATGATATATTATATTACTCAACTGTTTCATGTTTAATTTTATCATGCTAATGTTAAATACATATTATTGGTTCTTCTCAACGCTTTCTCTTGGTGATTCAATTACTTTCAATGTTCAATGACATGTACATCTGTCTTCATGTTAACATAACTACTGGTATATAAAACAAGGACCTGTTAAGATGCTTATGAAGGTACTTGGACTTTAATATCTTACGTAATTAATTATACATTTGTGTCGTTTTTCCTTATCTGTTGTATTGTTGCATGTAACTGTTATGCCATTTGTTACATTGTAACACTCTGCGATTGTCAGATTATGCTAAAATAAAGAAAAACATAATTATTATTACATAAGCTAAGTACTGTTACGGGATTCGAACCAATCACTAATGAAAACTAGGGCGGACTCTTTACCAGTACAACGCTGCTCCCTCATGATGATTACATCTCTGAAAACATTGTAAGTAACATTTAAATGCTTTAATCTTATTTACTGATATTTACATTTTATTTTATATAGGCAACACGGGGTTGATAGGCCCCACAGGCAGGACGGGGGCTACAGGGGTGACGGGGCCACCTGGTGCTCAGGGGTTCACTGGAGACACCGGGGCTCCAGGGGCGTCAGGTTAATTACTGCTATCAATCAATCAATCAAATAAAGCTGGTATAAGCTAATGTTAACGTCAGTTTCCTCACTTGAAAGCGATGTCAGTGACGGGTTTTGAACTCTGCACATGCTGATCCGCCGTCGAATATCTTACCAACATCGCCAATGGCTCAAGCCAGAAAATAAATTGCAAATAACTATAGAATACAGTAATTTTCGTATATTAAAATTAATTTGTATTTCGCGATCAGCCGTTTATTAAAAGGTAACCTTTTGTCTTAATTTATAAAACTGTAGAAATTTTTTGAAATGAAGGAAGAAACAAGCTTTTTTAAGATTGGCAGTTGATTGATTGATATAATTTATACCTTGAATATGATTCTAGTAGAATTAATAAATTTAATGATTGTAGAACTATACAGGATGCCCAGTAACCATGTCCCAGGGGGTCGCAGCAAGAACCCCTACAAATCATAATAACTCATTATTTACCACTGAAAAGTTTATTCTAATTTGAGTTTAGTGATACCGATCAGAAGTTTTTAATTTAAACGAGGAGGGTATGAATAAGGCAAACTGTAACCCTTTCTTTACCGCTGGTACATTGAAGTCCTCCTCCTATTAGTTCAGTTCAGTTCGGTTAGATTTTCGGTTCGACAGTTTCGACGGTTTCGGTTCGACAGTTCAGCTCGATTTTCCAGCGTTACGAGAACTAAAGACAAGTTTTCTTAGAAGTTTCAACTAACTAGTGGCTATCAAATTTAAATTTATGGCTATTTAATATTAATAAGATATTAATATTAATAAGATATTAATATTAATAAGATATTAATATTAAAAAGATATTAATATTAATAAGATAGCGCTGAATAATAAATTCAGCGCTATCTTATTGTCTGACTGCGATATTGGTTTCAATAATTTCAGGGGCCACTGGACCCCCAGGAGGTACAGGTCTCTTAGGCCCCACGGGCTGGTCAGGGCCTCCCGGACCTACTGGTGGAACTGGGGTTCAGGGCAGACCTGGCATAACTGGGGCCTCAGGTTCGGTGCTCTACTTTCTCTCTCTCTCTCTCTTTTTCTCTCTCTCTCACTCTCTCTCTCTCTCTCTCTCTCTCTCTCTCTCTCTCTCTCTCTCTCTCTCTCTCTCTGTAGAGTTGTGCTAAGTGACAGATGTAAGGTACATGTTCCTACTCATCAGCAATGATGCTCCGCACAGTGTTCTACATCGATTAGCCAGTTATTTCACAAAAGATTATAATCTTTTATACATTATTATTCACACTTTATTGTAATCTATAGATTGGAAAAATATAGCTTCTGAAGTAGTGTCCCTTTTGCCGTCTCCAGTTCTCTCTTGCTCGCCTCTTACGACACGTGCAGCTTGCACCTGTAGTTTATTTAAGTTACTTCAAAGATTGACACTATTTATTTGCGCACCATTTTACTACGATCAGCTTGTTCACATGATTGATTATAATATTTATTATGGAAAATAGATTTTTATGCACTTAAATGTTTGTCTTGGACTGCCGCCATGCAGATGTGTAGATAGATGTCCTCTTGTCCTCAGTAATTGACTACCAAGCCAGCATCATTTTGCATATCTCTTGATTGTCGAAAATTTCTATCTCTTGGGGCGTTTAACTCGTATAGCAAATAATTATGACTAAAATGTTATAGATTTTCTCCTTGTATTCTGTTACTTTATTCAATAGGTGCTACGGGACACACAGGAAACACTGGACCCTATGGATTTACCGGAATGACGGGACTTCCTGGAGCCACAGGAGCTACGGGTTCTATGGGAGCAACTGGACTAGGTAGAGTATAAGCTATGGAACTTATGCACTCTTAAGCATATTAATGTGTTGTTACTGTGTTAATTAGTGTTAATTACTATGTTATTTACTATTTACTGTGTTGTTAATGTGTTGCTTACTGTGTAAACAGGAGAGTTTTCTCAGAGAATGACGCTCCTTTCCAGTAAAAGTTAGTCGAAGCTGAGAAAGGCACAGGGACCTACCTCGTCAAAAAGCATAATGCCCAAGAAAGAGTAGTATAAAAAGATTCACTCATATGTGGACATGAAAAAGAAAGCGGATGACAGAGAAGAGGTGAGATGCTATATACCATGGACATTGGACCTGCAAGTAGGCAGTGCACCAAGACAGAGAGAGAGTGTGTGCTACTGTGCTACTAGTACGCCTCATTGATCTCATTGATCCGGAAAGCACAAATGTGAATTCTTCTTGGCCTCTTAATTTATCTAATTATATATTTCATCATTTTCTTAATCATCAATAATTAATCAACATAAACATACTAAAAGTGTAAGATCGACTTATGTTGATGGCACACGACTATGATCCTCAGTTAAATTATAAAACTACTTTTTGAGCTTTATTTAAAATTACTTTTTGAGCTCTCTTTAAAACAATTTTTTGAGCTTTCACATTAGTAGCAGAATAAACGAATGCTATATGTGCACTATTAATAGAATAGTTTTACAAAATTACAATAGGAATTTAGAGTTGTTAATATCAGGAAAATGTTCTATCAACTCAGCCTTTCAATCGATGTAAATGTGCACGACTGCGACAGGTGAATTGTAGACAGCGCTCTATGCGCATTAACCATCGTGCTCTATGGAAAATTAGAGCATTTTAAATATTCAAAGTCATGTCTACTTTTTAATAGCATATAAGAATAAGAAGCAATGAACATTTTCAATCCACCATAGTTCTCTGTGGAAGCCTGATTTCATTTCTTAGAGATACAACATCAATTTGTTGTGTCAGTGTCTGATTACAAGAAACCGTACAAAACATTCACAGAGAAATTATCCGTATATTTCGTTAGGATTTTTCATACAGATAATTACTGTATATGACTTGCGATAATTATTTATTTTATTTTATTGCAGGAGATACGGGTGCTACAGGAAGAATGGGACCTCCGGGGCCCCCTGGTGGAAGTGGTTAGATATTTAGATTTCAATAAAAGTCCATTTATTAAGAGTATACTTTTAAACTGAAAATTTAACAATATCTTTAATCTTTCTAAATTAAATGTTAATATTCTGTCCCGTGGAAGCGGAAGTCTGTATTTCTGCATTTGAAACCCTTAGGAAGTTAATATGAGTTTTTTAGCATTATTCTGTAATTTAAATTGTAGTTTCATATACTTTGATAGCGCCTCTAATGCTTACAAAAAATGCTTAGTATTAGTATAATTTCTTTAAAATTTTAACATCAATTAGAAATTTTCAAGAGGAGAAGTCATTCTCCTTTTGAAAATTTCTAATTGATGTTAATATGTTAAAGAAATTATACTAATACTAATATGGTATATCATTTTGGCTTTAGTTAAATTTCTAAATATCTCGGATTCTGCAATGTATAAGTAACACTTTTTTTAATAAAGATTATTAAATATTTTGATGAAAGACAATCAGTACTTAAATGTTTCATTTAAATGTTTTCAACTTTAACGATTCTTCCAATTATTGTGCACAGAGTTCTTAGTCGCCATATCAGTTTTATAGAAAGCCGTGAGTGGTGATTTACATGTAGATAGCTGATATACATCCTTATAATAATTATTCAGTAAATTATCCTGCTTAATGAACCGAAAATTCTAGTAAGTGATTTAAGTATCCATTTTCATGCTATTGCAAATTCTTTTATGGCTTAGTTTTTTATTCAAATTCTTATGCACATTTTTGCACTTAGGCCTACTGGCTTATTGCACTTATCATTTAGATTTTGATAGTGTTTATTTCGCCTTTTCCTTCTTTGTCACATGTTCATTGATGTTATTACTCTGTGAAATTTGGTTAAAATAAAATATATTTCTTTCTCTCTCAATTCAACCAAAATATAAAAATCTTTTAAGTCTTCGGCATTTAACACACTCATGAAAAAACATCTACGGTAGTGGTTCAATGAGCTGTTTTGTATTAACAGCAATATTTTCTCTATTCTGTAGTGTATAGGCTATCAAGAGATAAAAAATTTGTCGTTTCAGTCACTCCAGAAGTGAACGAATGTATAAACGATAATGGCGGATGTCAACAAGTGTGTCAGGACACTCCTGATAGCTACTACTGTATGTGTAATCCTGGCTATCAGCCAAATACAGTGCTAGATACCTGTCCAGGTAATACGTTTTATATTTATTTTAACCTTATTAAGACCGGGTTTTTGGGTCATTTTAATCTGCTAATAATTCCTAGATCAGTATTACTGAGCTCATTAGTTTGATCAAAGTTGTCTTGATTTGACTTTTTAGCGCTAAGTAACACTGGTAGTATTAGCGTAACTATACAATCAATCTACCAGACGCCTACATGTACAGTACAACTCTCGTGATAAGATCGCTACAACGGCCGGAATCTGGCCGCTACAGCGCCGTTGTAGCCCCGCTACAACGGCGCTGTAGTCCCGCTGCAGCGGCCGCATAGCTCCGTTATCGCGGCCAGATTCTCGCGCGAAAGGCGCGAGAATCACGAGTGACTCCCGGCTTGATATTTTAAGGCTGAGCTTAAAAGTTAACTTCGACAGTTACTGAAAGATATCTCCATGGGTCATCTTATCGCTTTACAGTGCCTCCTGTGGCGCAATGTAGTCGTTTGAAAGTTTGCTGCGAGAACTAATTGTAATCCTTCGTAAACAAAGATGAACGAGATTTACGAGACTGAATACGCTCTAAGTGACATGTAAATTTGATATTGAAGTTAAACATTTACATCGTCTTCAGTACAATGCCAAGTGGCAGGTTCAAGGTACTTATTCATACTTAAAATCTGCTTTCTCGCTCCAAAACAGCACTCCTTAGATCTTCTGAGGTGGTTTCCCATTGCCTTCCTCAGTTAGATGGATTAATTATCATTTAATCCTGGGGAGAAATATTTTGTGGTGAGGTGGGCCCCTCTTTCCATCCTCAGCTCCTTTTTAGTCGTCTCTTACGTACACGCTGCAGATTGTTAGCGGCTGCCCTATTCTGCAGTGGTCTAACCACACCCGACCACAACACGGGGGGTATAAAATATTGCACATATATTGTGTAATATTTTATACAATATACTTTATTTATACTGTACTATCTAATAGTTGACTAACCGTAAACTGCACGTGTCATAAGAGGCGACAGAGCAAGAACTGAGGAGAGAGAGATATGTGTTTATTTCAGCATCAACACCAAATCACTGACAACCATAAATAAATATAAACATTCAAATGAAATAAAATTTTAAAAATTCCCAGAAACACAGTATGTCAAACAGTCTATAAACACCTGAACAACGGCCGTCAGGGAAGATGATACACATCTTATCTAGCTGACCACCATCTATAACTCATTAATGACATATATAATGCAAAATCAACTGAAGTAAAAATGTATCTCAGAATTAACGAACAAACTAAAAGAAAGGAAAATAAATTACAAATTAATCTGATTAGAAAGCAGTCAGCTAAGTCACAATTCTATCTGAACATTTACACAAAAAACGAAAATATAGACATTTACAATCCATCAAGCAATACACATTTGTAACTTTTGGTGAATTCAGCTAGAGACCTCGAAATGCGGATATCAGGAGGTACTTGGTTCCAAGAATTCACATACTTATAGGCAAAGATTAAAAAGAATTCTGAGGTTGTTCTAGCACACACATAATTGGTCTCGGAGAGCCTGGTATTATATACAAACGAAATCTGATTGTCAATCAAAATACATCTCATGGATTCTGACATAGTCAGATCGGGAAAATTAATACATTTAAAAGCAAGGTAAAGAAAAGGAAATGAAAATAAAGAGAAATCATCTCAGAAGCCTCACTATTCCCAAGCTATAGGCTACGTTAAGGTGTGGATAAGATATAGGATTGGGTAATGTTGTACACTCATTGGTCGATGGAGTGCTCTTTATGTAGAGTAAAATGCAGCATATGAGTAGGAATATGTACCTTAAACATGGTCCATTTTGCACAAAACTCGAGAGAAACAGATTTTATCTATTATTACTGATGCAGTATTTTATTAACCGCTGTGCTTTACAACTTTATTAAAGAACACATGTATGATTAGATAAGTTAATAACAGTATATTTCCTTGGAGTAGAATATAGGACTAAAGGTTTACCATTAAACTAATAGAGTCATGACTTATTTAACTGCAGAATTTACTTCACAGAAAGCGAGAAAGAGAGTACGATTATATAGTATATACAGGCGGGGATTCAAGGCCAAGGGGGTCCGGGCCCCTTTTGACAGACGGAAGAAATATATAACTACATTTTCATTATGTTCATGGCTATTTGTAGGCCTACATAAAAAAGAGCTGTGGTTCCAGTGGTGGGGGGTAGTAGGGTAATCTTAGTTTCACTACGACACTGCAAATTCAAACTGAGAATCTGCTTTCACGCTCCATAAATAACAATAAAAAATCATCAATATTATTCCTTCACAAAGGCTATGCTTTATCGATAGCATGGTTTTCACTGTCCCGGACACAACACGGGGATCATTAGACACGTTTAAGTATGGCCTTCCTTCTGAACTTATTATATTAGAAAACTCAATTATTTACAATGAGAAGTCTCTTCTTGTTGTGTTGTTGTAAAATGAAAGAAAGTGAGCGCTAACGATATTTTAATTGAGACGTCACGTGAAGTACTCTCCAAATACGACACCGGCTCAATATCTAGAATATAACAGATAAACATGTACATGCTTACAGTTCCTTTGTATGACGAATTAAACGCCAAACATTCATTGAATACATTATCTTCTAGTGCTTTATTGAAATTTTGTGAAATAAGACATATTTTCTTTCATTTTTCTTTCAGTATGACTATTTCGAAGTTCAAAATCATATTTAATGGTCAATCAGCCATAAATATTGAAATAACTAAAATGTTTAGTTGAATTATAGGCCTATCTTCTCTAGTTCTCTATACATGTAGAATGGAGAACTAAATTTACAATTGATTATGCTCCATTGATGTATGTTCATTTGATCATGATTGATATATGCTACATTGATGTAAGATACTCGACCGCGGATAAGTATGTGCGGGGTTCAAATCCTGGGGTCGCCTTTCACTGACATCGCTTTCGACTGAGAAAACTAACGTCAACATTAGCTTTTTTACATTAAGTGCACATAAAGCTGGTAGAGCTACTGTTAACTTCAATTAACGTTAATTTAAAATTTTGAAACTTAAAATTTAATTTAGAATACGCAGTGGTTAAGATTTACTGAGATGTACGCGGTGAACAAGGTCTTGGAATAAGAAGACTACTGGAAGGACTTATAGGATTAAGATTTTCTGGTAGGATATGTTGACATCATCTATTCAACTGCTTTCAACCGAAAGCCTCGGTGGTTTAGTGGTGTAGATGCTAGGCTTTAGTTCATGGGTTTCGGGGTTCGATTGTGGCTCGAGTCACTTTAATTTTTTCAGTTTCTTAGGATTATGTTTAGGACTAGGGTAAAGGGTAGGGTGTAGGGTTAGGGATAGTTAAAAAAGTTAAATAAAAATTACATTTAATTTGTTTTTTAAAGTCTATTCAACAATGATAATTAAGCTCCTCCCACTAGCCCTCTTATTCGAATCTTAGACCTTGTCACCGTGTACATCATAACCACTGCGTTTAAAATTGTAACATTTTGTTACAAATAATTTAAAATGTTAATGGCTATAGAAGCATATGCATGTGTGTAGAACACTCTTTTAGTTCAAAAACTCCAGGCATTAGCCAAAATTTACATTTCCCATGTTAATTGGAATTGCATCAAGTAACGTATAAAACATTTCTATCAATGTACATGCATATGATATTTGTTTCTTTAAAGAATTCTGAGTAGTTTTGTTCAGAATTAATTAGAGTTACTTCTTTCTATTAAATTTACGCAATGTAGGCCTACTTCGACAACTTCTAGGTCTATATTGGAAACAACTTTTTCTTATTTTAGATCTTTTGAGGTATTGATTTATTGAAAGGCTTATGCTACATTAGTATAACGTCCGCCTTAGGATTGAGAGGTTCTGGTTCAAATACAAGTTTGCTTAAAATTGACCATTTTCTTAGGTGTTTCTTCTCTGCACACATGTAGACCTACATTCAAGTATAGGCCTATATATATATATATATATATATATATATATATATATATATATATATATATATATATATATATATATATGCATCTATACTTTAAATATATATATTTGTGCAATGCCCACTGGCAGGTCCATGGTATATATCGCCTCCACTCCTCTCTATCTTCTGGTTTCCTCTTCATGACTACATACATGTACGAGTGGAAATCTCTCAATCATCTAACATTCAATTCTATATACCACTGTTCTTGTTGTTGTTCTTGGGGGATTCTGCTTCTGACGAGATGGGCCCCCTAAGCCTTGCTCACCTTCGACTAACATTTACAGAGCATGTACGTAATTCACTGAGAAAACAATCCTGTTTACCTAATGTATATATATATAATAAATATTATATATATATTATATTATATATATATATATATATATGTAAATCAGAAAATTAAAGTAGCATATATATGTATATATATACAATACATGTATATGTATAGGCATTGTATATATAAATAATATAGATTTGTATGCATATATGGGGCCGATATATATACATTTATATATGTATGTATGTATATATATATATATTATATATTGTATGTGTATGTATTATATATGTACTATATATATACATACAGTATATATATATATACATATATATATATATATACAGTATATATATATATATATATACAGTATATATATATATATATATATATATATATATATACAGAAATATATATATACATATATATATATATATACTGTGTATATATATATATATGTATTTGTCGATTAGTCAAGGTTTGTCAGCATGTGGTAGATAACTCAACAGTTTATAGACCTACTGGGGCCAAAGTGATAAATCATTAGAGACTTGATGGTATTAAGGTGTGACTTTTGTTATCTAGCCACGCCCACGGTGAGCGCGAATCACCCGTGATTCACTCGTGAATCTGGCCGTTGTCGCGCTATCGTCAGGCGCGATTCCGGCCGCTGTAGCGCCCAGATTCTCGCGAGATTCGCGCCGGAGTACGGCATGACTAACGAGAGACTCAACCGTGTCAAGCTCTTATCACGAGAGTTGTACTGTAGTAACCGACCTTGTTCACTGTTTTTGTTATATTTTGTATCTTAAAATCTGGGTTTGAACTATTTCATTATATTTTTCTAACAGTTTTATTATTTTTAATATTACTGTTGCTATTATTTTTTTTATATATTTTTTATTATTATCATTATTATTAATATTTTATTGTCCTTTATATATTAGTTTATGCTCTATTGCAAGCGTAGAAATATACAATAAAAGAAATACAATGCTGGTGTGTATTTTCTGCGATGCTAATTATTCTACGATGTTGTTGGCAGGTTTGAATGAAGTGAGCGCTCTTAGTGCCTACGAGTCAGAGTACAGCTCAGCAGGTGTCTATAGAAGAAAGAGATCGGAGATGAGGGCGAGATCTGACGTGGCTCATTCCAGATCAAAACGTCAATTGATACATAGTGAGCATATGCTTTAACAGTTTCTCTATTAACCAATATTTCTCTCTAATAATTCTTAGCATACGAATATGTCTAACCCCAATAGCGATTTTGTTGTTTGCATCATTTTAAAGTGCTTAATATACATATATATCGCAGGAGCGCAATGAAATAGGAATATCGTAGAGTGAGCAATCGTTTCTTTAATACTTCGTTGTTTAAGGGGCAATCTGAAAATTGCTTCTAGAATCACTGGTAGTTTCTGGTTTCTACTTTGCCGTCTACATTTTGAATAATTTTTTCTTTGATTAAAATACTTTTACTTAGAGGTCTACTCTTTTATTTTTACTTTTTTACCTTTTAGATTAAATTTTGCTATTTGAACGAAACTTAAAATTTGTCAACGAATTTATAATAAATAATTAATAGCAATTATAATGACTGTTTAAATAATTAATTAATAAATAATAGCATTCGTATGAAAACTAAAATTGCTGTGTTCAACTCTGCAGCTGTAAACAAGTTGAACTATTTCTGTCGCTACTATGCGGAGGTACCAGGTGTCATCTGCTTCTGTAGGTTTGATAACGGCACAGTGCAGCCTGTCAACGGTTCGGCTTGTCAAGGTTTATACTGTACCTCATTTCTTGCTTTATACATGTATTTTCAGTGCACAATATATTGATATTGGTCTTGTATTGTTAACTTAATTACTGAACTTTTTTTCACAGCTCATTGAGCCATCTTAACTCTTGCTAATCGGATAACTGGCAGTGGCTTAGCTACCGAGTGATAAATGTTCTAGGAATGTAGTTTTATTTATTAGCGTATGCGTAAATCTAGGCAACTGCGTCACTCGTAATGTATTCTAGTAATTGTATATAAAATCTAGTTCTAAATAGGCCGAAGCATATTTTGTCGTTTTAAATAAATATTTCGCTTTGAGGGCTGACAGTCGCTGACTAATTTCTTATTCTCTAATATGTCATTTTTTATTGCCTAACTTTTATGCTGCAAGCTATGTTTAGAGGATCCTATCTCTCTCTAGTTCTCTGCCAATTGGCAGGTCCATGATAAATATTTCTACTCATTATGCTGCCTTCTCGCTCCATAGAGAGCCCTCCATTGATTAGCGATTTTATCCCTTCACAAAAGACTATGCCTTATCCACAACTTAATATAGCTACTAGCTAAAGAAAAATATGGCTTCTGAGTTGGTTTCTCGTTGCTTTCTTCAGTTCTTAAGAAGTCGCTTCTTACGACACGCGCAGTTTACGCTTGATCTGTTCTTCAGTGTCCCAGCCGCAACACGGGAAAGAGTACCTTGTAAGACTAATCTATTAAAACCATGTTGGTTTTTTAATGATTTTGATTCTTGGGGAGTTTCATGATTATGTTGTCAATTGGCTTTAAAGTAATTAATCTCTAGATGGGACATTAATGTAACTTTTTACTCATTACAGCATAGTATGTATACTCTGTCTGCTCTTGCTCTTCGGTTAATCAGCTGTGCATTAGTCATTTAGAGCGTGTATGTTATACTAAATATAGACGTGTAGGCCCTAAATAAAATAAAAACAGTCGGCCGAGATTCACAGCTAATTTAAAGAATCTCGGCCATACTCATTTCAACTGCAGCTCATAACACAGTCAACAGTTACGTGATGTCTAAACAATGGTTGAACGAGTGAGACAGACGCTCAGAAGAAGATTTGAGTCATTTGACTAATATAAGCGGCAAGTCTTAATCTAACTCGTTCGTAAAATCGATATTTTTGCAACGAAAATCTGATTGCTGTCTTGTGAAAGAGTATGTGCTGTTACTAGTGCTTTATTTTCTGCAATAGATATAAACGAGTGTTTGACGTACAACGGTGGATGTGAACAGAACTGTGTGAACTCTAACGGTAGTTTTGTCTGTCAGTGCTACTCCGGCTTCTATCTGTCAGCTAATGGGCGAGACTGCGAGGGTTAGTGTTAACTTATCTGTTTGTCGGCTAATTAGATTAATCGTAGTTTTCGTTACCATCAGTTCCTTGCGTTCTGAATAGAACACAGAGAGCGCCAACATTCCTCCTTTGGCTTCTATCATCAGCAACCCTCACAGCCACTTCCCATGAAATGTCCAATGTTCTCAGATCTTTGTTGATCGTACTGAGTCAAGGTATTTCTGGGTCTTCCTCTATTCCTTTTTCCTTGATTTCGCTTTCAGTTAATTGTAGTTTTTGCATATCTATGTTCAAGTATTCGATATAGATGATCCAATAAACTCAACCTTCTTTCAATAACTATTTGTTCTAGTTTTCTTTGCCCAGATCTTTCGAGTACTGTTTCGTTTTTGATGTGATCCAAAAATTGAATATTTATGATTCTTCTAAGACATCTGTGTTAAAAACAGTTTAGTTTATGCATAATTTAGTGTTAAATGATTTCAATAATTTATCATGTCAAGGCAATTAAAGCAAATTGATGTCCAAAATAAATCTGATCTTAAAAGTAAGCAAATTCGTTTAATTATTTCTCTTATAATCTTGTATTATTACTGTTACAGACCAACAAAATGACTTATTGTTACAATAAAGCCTTATTTCTGTATTTTTCGCGTTGAAATGTCTTATACCGTAAGTCTTGTGATTGTGAGAGTTAGTGTTAGCTGCTCCAATGCATGTAGATCTTTACATACTTTGTCCTTTTATCAGCTATTTCTTATTGATGTTAAATGATATTAACACTGTGTTCACAATTAAAGCATTCGGCATAGGTTATATATCGCAATAAAACAGATGTCATGAATCAAACAAAGAATTCATTAATTATATTCATATTACCGTATACTTGTCATTAAATATGGCATTAAATAGGACAAATGATAAGATTACCCGAAAACACACTAATAAGGAAGCTCTTAAACACAGTTTAACAAGTAATAAACTAAGGAAAGGTACGGGAAATAAGCATACTTTAATAAGACAATATAATAAAGATTTAATTTTAATAGATACTAAATTTAATCTTGCGGGTGGTGATGTATATGATCTCGCCATGGATCGTGATTGGTGGAGGAGGAAGGTTGTAAGAGACTACTCTATTGTCCACAAAGAGACGCCATAGAGTTGATATATAAATATGGCATTATTGCATTCTGGCATACAAGTGAGCAAAAATTGTCACAGAAACACGTTAGACTATATGAAAAAAGTAATTACTTAAAGATGTCTCATTGAAATAAGTATGAAGGAATATCTCATGTATGATGGATTTAATTAAAACGATGAAGACTAATTTAAGGTGAGAAATACAATTGTGAATTATCTTTTCTAATGAGTCTAATTATTGAGCTTTCCTTCGTGGTGTCTAAACACTCTTGTGGTCGCGTAGTGTTTCTACACGAAATTACAATATGTGTATGTTTATTATAAGTATAACGTATACAAAATAAATAGGAGTGCTGCTAGGTGATTTAAGGTTCTACTCATATGTAGACATTTATTAGATATACATGTAAATTTCAATGTTATTTTTGCTTTGCAGATTATTGTACTCTCTCTGTATAGTAGTCTCGAAGACCGATTTCGGCCATGACATTGCTTTATAAATTTTCGTGGTTAATAATTATACTAAAGAATAATTTCTCTTACAATAATTTCTCTGTCTCTTCTCAGTGCACTGCCAAGTGGCAGGTTCAAGGTACATATTTATACTCAAAGTCTGCTTTCTCGCTCCGTACGAGCACTCCTTAGATCAACAAGTTAATCCCTTCACAAATTCTATGCCTTATACATACCTTATGTAGCCTATAGCTTGGGAAATATGGCTGCTGAGGTGGTTTCTCGTTGCCTTCCTCAGTTAGTTGGATTAATTACCATTTAATCCTGGGGGAAAAAAATTACATGATGAGGTGGGTCCCCTCTTGCCATCCTCAGCTCCTGCCTTTAGTCGCCTCTAACGTACACGCGGCAGATTTTTTGCGGTTGCCCTATTCTGCAGTGGTCCAACCATGTCCGAGCACAACACGGGGAATCAGAATTAAGCTTCATAAATCTATTTATTACAACTAAACTGTTTGATTAGATTAATTATATATATATAAATATCGCTTAGAAGTTTCTGATATAACATTCTGATACGAAAAGGAAATCTAAATAAGAATATTATGTTTCGGTTGGAAATTGAAATTGAAATAACTATATTATATTCTGATAAGAAAATGAAATCTAAATAATTATAATATGTTCTGGTAAAATGAAATCTAAATAAGCGTATATAATATGTATTATATTGAATACTATTGTAGATACCATAGAATGTTCGACGGCTCATGTCTGCCCAACGGCTTCAACGTGTATTAACACATATGGGTCTTATTACTGCATTAGCGACAACTCCATAGAAAGTAAGCTGTAGATTTTATACGATATAGACTTTGTTGAAATTGTGTATTAGTCTTTATAAAAATGATATGATACAGAAATAAATACTATGAAAGCCATTCAGATACAATTATAATAATATATACAGTTCAATAGTATATTTCAATGCTGGATGAATTCTAGCCTATGTGAATCATGGCCATTATACATGTACGTGAGATTAATATTAAATTTTGTCAGTTAAACTGCAGCCAATTCACCGATTCTCATGAAATTAGTTAATTTGACATTTCAACATCTATTCCTAAGTATGGAATCATTCTTAATTATTTTACCTAATTTAAAAGCTATTGATCTGTAGGATAAAACTACCGTTACGGCAAAATTTCCCTCTATGATTTTATCTGACTTCATTTTTCAATGATGAGCGCTTGAGATGACACTTGGTGTCCTTGAATAACACAAGTTTATGATACCTTAGAATAAAGTACTATTAACACTAGAAGCACCGCGATTTCAAACTACCTAATAGTACCAAAAAGCAGTCAAATTGACTGCTGTCATTATTATGTGCAAAAGAATAGGTTTTACTTTCTTTCTTCGTAATATTATGCACTATTGTTTATTCTCTTATTATTTGTAAAATTATCCAGTTGCATTTCGAGTTTTTATGTTTTGCAAAATTGAAAAATTAAATGTCAAAACTCTTAAATCACAAAAAAACATGTTTCTGTTGTACGTAACCATAATCATGTGACTGTTTCTTCACAGTTAAACAGAAAAATACAAGTAGAGTTTACGTAATATGTTGTTTAGTTTATCTTTTAAGTAATGTCACCATCGTCATTCAACTAATCATCATCCTCTTCATCGTCGGCGTTACAACTGACTCATGCAGTTTGACGTTCAACGCGTGAAGTGCAGCTTCCACAAACCATTTTCTTGCAGTGAAAGCAACTTTCGCGTGCTTTGTTATTGCTGCACTTGCCAACCTGGCAATTACGTCGTTTGTTTTGATTGGTAGAGATGGCTTTATCTCCCTGCTGAGCATGCCCCGTGGATCTCCGACTCGCCACTTATGGATTTCTCAGTTCATCTGAAAGTTGAAGTAGGAAATATCTCCTTCTAATAGTCTTGCAGGTCACTTCTTTGTGTAGTATCTTGCGTTTATCCCGGCAAGATCAAGTATATTGTAAAATACTTGTGTTGACCAAAGTCGCGATCCGGCCTTTACCGTGTATTTGCGTGCCATTTGATCTACCACAACAACACCGAATTTAGTTGAGTTGTATAATGCGACCGTTTCAGGTATTTTTTGGTATTAGTCTCTATTGATAGCGACTGATGCATTGAGCTGAGCAGCACCACATTCTTGGCTGGCTTACTCTTTTAAATTGTAAGTGTACAATTCTCATGTTTCAGAATAAAAGTACTATGCAGTTCTTTTGTTTTGCCAAGAACAGCCGAAGGTGGAAGTTCACTTCTGACTTTGTTCACCTTGCCAACGATGCTGGTGACCTTCAGTGCAAGTTCTTTTGCCAGGTTGAGCGACAAGCCACTAGAAGCATATGAGCCACGCGCATATTGCATCGAATTCATCACACGACTTGTCATGATTCATCACCAAGCTGGTGTCGGGTCTCGGTTTCAATTGCATGCACTGTATGACGAAGCATTGTTTCATCTACTAAAAGTTTGAATGCGCTTTCCATCTGGTCTTTGTGATATGGCGCTTAGCATGGGGGATTGGACCAGCATTCTCCTTTACAATGTTATTGTTAATATGTACATGAATCTATACAACACCGAACAATACCGTAGCGTGCAGTATTTTGGCTCATCGGATTTTGGGTTTGTGGGTCGCCTCCAGCCCTCCCACCACGACCTTTCCCACCACGACCTCTCCCACGGCTAACGATTCTACCATGACCTATCCCATCGTGAGCTAATCCACCATGAAATGTATTCGTTTCTAATCCAGAACCCGTTTGATATGTCGCCGCTCTATTCAGAGCTGTGGATTCCTCCACGTCAGAGCTCACTCTAGGACTGTCTTCCGCATCATCTGATGCGATAGAGCTACTGTTGGTCCAGTCCATATCACGAACAATATTGTCTTCTATTTCGCCTTTAGCGTCCGTATAACCGGATTCATCATCAGCCAGCTGGTTCAGCAGAGATAAGGCTTGACAACCAGATAAACTTTTGGCCTATTCATTGCAGTTGATTGTAATACTGTACATACATTATGATAACAAATACGCACATATTTATTGACAACAACTAAGTAAGACGTATACCAAAATTTCAGCTGATCCATGCACTGCTGCCACTATATATCATTTGGACTGATTTTCTAGATTTTGAAATTTGTACCGTTTTTGGGCCTTCTTTTTGTTCGCCGGCTTGATTTTGTCTCAATAGTGCTCGATGTTGTCATTGATGACTGTAGCACTCTAATTGTTGTTATTATTGTTATTATTACTAAAAAGTAGACTTAAACGATTTATATGTGGGTATCATTTCCTGCAGCAGTCATTTTGACTGCCTTGGTACTATTAGGTGGTAAGTGCTATATCTAAAAAAAACTATCAACCCTTTCTACCCCAAATTTCGTGAGTAGTAGTGCAAGCAATAGTTTATAGATTTCTTAAAATATCAGACACCCCACTCTTGTAGGTGAAAAATGGCGATCGTTTTGATTTCAAAAACAGTCAAATTGACTGCTTCGGTGCTTCTAGTGTTAAGTTACTAGAGAGCACTGAGAACTAGCGAGTCTCGATTAACTGAATTTAAAAATATCCATTTATTGAACATAAAATTTTATAGCAACATAACACGTAGGTTAATTAAATAGCCTACAGTAAAATGCGGATAAAATGCCATTTTTTTATTTGTTTATTAAAATTGACCAGTAGGTTGATTCACTTAGAATGAATATATCTATTTGTCAGTAGTAGTTTTGCCTTTAAAATATCAATTAATTATATTTAATTTTAATTCATATCAATCAATCCTTAATTGATTATTTAATACTTCATATTATTCAGATGTTAATACTTAAATCCTGTTTTTATTTAGATCCCTCTTCCAATTCAGTACAGAGCAGTTTAATCGGTAACGAAACAAGCGCAACCTACGTGGGATGGCAACCTTCATCAGCTGCGGCTTTCTACGGAATGATAGCCCTATCAATATTATGCGCTGCGAACATTCTAGCATTTGTCTATCTTCTGAATAGGTATAGACAATTGTCAATGAATAGAATGACTGTGGGTAGTATTATTGGTGGAGTGAGCCAGACAGGACCCTCACAGTCTGGTGCTGGCTCCCTAAAGGACTCGTCTAGTGACAGAAGTTCCTCCATACTTACTGATATGTCGTCAACCAGTAGTCAAAGAGCTCTGTATAATCGTGACTTTCTCGCTCCAGGTGATAGAAACTATCAAAAGCCTATGTGAATTTCGAGCTACTATAATTTATGTTCCGGTAAATATTTAAGCGATTTCAACTCATTTGGAAACATGCTATAGGTACAGCATGGTAGCGCAGATATGAGAATTCAAGTCCAAGGACAGAACAACGACACGGTGAACTTGATCGTTGAGTAAAGAACTGTATTAAAATTATTTATTTAGTTTATAGGCGTAAGCGTTTAGATTTTTATCCTTCTTTTCCATCCAGTGTCCACGAGTTGCGACCTGCACGCAAACCTCCTTTTCTTTAATTCCTTTATCTTTGGACTGGTTTTTAGATATTGGAATTTGCACCGCTTTGGACCTTCTCTTTACTCACCGACTTGGATTTGTGTCAATAGTGTCCGATGTTGTCGTGGACGACGGTACTAATTGTTAATATTATTTTTATAATTTAAATACACTCCATAGTGAATGCTCGTAGGTTGTTTGACTGATCTGCCTATAATTAATCATTATAAGAGTGCCTTCGTGTGTAAAGGTTTACATTAGTAAACTGCTTTATCGACCTGCATACGAAATTTCAAACAAAATTCCGCAACACGCATTGCGATTTACTTCAGACATGTCAACAGTGTCATTTAGCCATATTGTAGGAAGTTTTTAATGGAATTTCTATCATATTTATTTGTAGCTGTACATTGCGTCATCCCATTCGCGATTTTTATACGCCGTATATATAGGCCGATACACGAACGTTTTTTGAATTTACGTGTAGAATTATGACTGTTATATCTAAATAACAAATAGTAGCAAGAGGATTGTGTGCATTGTTCATCTGATGTCACAGTGTTTAATGTCATCAAAGACGTCGGTAGCACTTCAATAGTCTTAGTTGTTGTTGTTGTTATTGTTATCCATTCAACGAATTGTTCCTTACTTGCATGTAGCTTGATTATTAATTTATGCGAATTAAATCTGTTCTCTAAAACATGGCTGTCACCTCGAGAGTGTCTATTTATTTAGTTTAGAGCTCGACGTTGTCATGATACGTAGAAGAGACAGACTGTATTTATATAACAAATAGTATGAAACATTTGACAAGTCCCGTTGTTTACTCCATTATGTTACAATTAGATATAGATCTAATTTATGTCTTGATCATTTGGTTTGTAATGTTTGGAAATGGCGATCTCATTGTAAAATAGTAAAATTTACTTGCATATAAATTAAAGTTATCTATGGATAAAAGATAAAAAGATAAACGATAAAGTGCTCCTACACGAGACAACTAACTGACAGCTGGAGTCATTTATCGCATTTCTACAAAGTAATTTCACTTGGTTTTCTTTTGACCTCCTAGGGCAAAACCAGAAAAAAACTAGAAAAAACTAGATGGCTACAGCCATCTAGTTTTTCAAGCATCTCAGAGACTGCTGTCAAGTAATCCCATCTATGAGAAATATTTCTAATAAAGAACACTGGTGTCGTGTCGTGTCGTCTAATGGTATCGTGGCGCATCTAACGAGTCTTTACACAAGCGATTCTATGTAGGAATCATTTCCTAATTCCAACTATTTCGCATGCGCCATGACCGGTGTGACAGGGTTGCAAATTTTGATCCGCTTCGATCCGACCATGAACCGCTTGTGTCTATACTTCTTTACAAGTCCGGTATCTGCACAGTAGTGAACCATCAACTCTGACATCGCGCAACGTGCTGAAGCTCTTAGTAAAGAATACTAAATAAATATAATAGGCCTACTTCATTTAAAATAATAAAATTAAAATTAAAATTATAATAATAAATATAAAATAAGTGTAATTAAAAATCATAAAATTATAATTAAAAATAAATATATAATAAAAAAAAGCTATTAGATTTGAAATTGGCATAAGCTCCTTAATTTCATCTCTAAAATTATGGAATTCTCTGCCACCATATCTTGGGTCTTGTAAGCGTATTAATACTTTACTGGTTGAGGTTAAACTCAGCTCTTTTCTCCACAGTTCTACATGTAAATTCTGACCTTCTTGTCCGTATCATGAAGTTGCTCTGTTTCAATCTCGCTTTCTCTTCGGCATTTGTGTACTCAGTATTTATCGTATGATGCTTTTGACGTCTTTTGGTTCAGAGTCTGTTTGGACATCATTTACACTGCCTTACTGTGAGGAACAGGACGCTAAATCCTCAATGATTGATTAAGTGATTAATTGATTGATAGGCTATATGCTAGGTGACTTCATAAAAAATGATTCTAAAACTTGCAGGATAAATCTTGCACAAGTAAAATTTAATGGAAAATTTCTCTCAACTTTTTACATACCGATATAACAAGCGTATTATTATAAAGGATCGTTGTCGCCCTTCGTTCTAGTGTATACACCATCTAATACAGATTTATCCATCCAATCAAGCTGATGATTAAATGAAACAGACCCTATAGAAGCAATTAGACCGCATTATGTCTTGAGCAAACATAGAAATTATCAACCCATCAAGACAATTTCCAGAGTATGCTAAAATTAAATCAAACTTTTATATGCATATTTGATAAAACTAAAGCTAATACTAACGTCAGTTTCCTCACTTGAAAACTATTTCAGTGATGGGCTAGCCCAGGATTTGAACCCCGCACATACTGATCAGCGGTCGAATATCTTACCGATTGATAGGACATAAGCAGGGCTCTAGTTGCGACAGTACAGTGTGAAAGCCACTACTGCTTAGAGACATCCACACTAATCCTAAAGCATCGCATTGGCAGAACATCTGAGAGAGAGAGAGAGAGAGAGAGAGAGAGAGAGAGAGAAGAGAGAGAGAGAGAGAGAGAGAGGAGTGAGAGAAGAGAGAGAAAGGGGAGAGAGAAGAGAGAGAGAGAAATTGATCGACTATTTATAAGCTGATATGACGCTTTTAGTTGCTTACTAATAATATTGCGTGTGTATGTAAGCACGTCTCTTGGGCATTCTAATGAAATACAATTAAATTTCTTTGATATGCACATGTTCAACTGCAACAACATCAATACAATTTCGTAATATTTTCGATAAGCTAGTATAACATTCTATTCGAAAACCGATGAATAGTGTATTCAGGTTCTGATTAAGAAAAGATCATGTACACCCTAGGCCTACAAATTACGATAATTTAGTTCAGCTTTAAATTTATTAGCCAATGTAGTGTTTGACAAGCCAGCCAGCGCTGTTCTTATATGAAAATTTTCATTGGTATCTATTCTCGATTAGGGGATTGATGTAAAATACAATTTGAAAAAATTAGCTAAAAACTTCATCTTACCCTGAAAAACTTTTAAATATTCAGAAATATTTAAAAATTACGTGTTTTTTTACTTTTTGAAAGACAACTGTCAATCGTAGTGCAAACCACGTTTCTCAAGGAAAGTCTTCATTTAAAGTTGGTAAAGCTAAGGTTAACGTCAGTCTCCTCGCTCAAAAGCGATGTCAGTGAGGGGAGAGCCCAGGATTTGAACCCCGCACGTACTGATCCATATATTTAGAATTACATTAGTAATTAAATACACTTTCGTGAACGACTACAATCCTGAATCCCAGGGTTTGTCATGAACTTCTTTTTCGAACCATAAATCTGAAGTTAAATCTACTGATTTCTCCAGAGTGGGAGTAGATTTTCACTTTTAAACTTTTTTGAAGAATAGACATTCAATGCTGACATGCTGGAAGTAAACTGAAGCCCTGGAAGCTCTATTGTCTGCTACTTGAAATGGTATAATTAGTCTGTTCAGCTTAAAGGTTGAAGTTCAGTCAGAGATTTAGGAGAGGACTGGCATTAAGTAGGCCTTTATTATGACTATAAGATAAATTATATTATTAGAAAATAATATAATTTGTCGCAGCAGATTGGAACTGCTATAGAATAGAGACAGAAATCTACATTTAGAGGAGTTACAAGAATTTCAAAAATAATAATTTGGCAAATTTAGATAAAATCTGCCAGATATTAAATTTAAATATTTGAGAAGTTGGTTTCGCTCATTCAATCGAGGTATCTACGGAAGCTGTTGCAAGTTTATAAGGTAAGAGAAAAACTATTAAATTATTAAAAATGAATAAATTATTAGTTTAAACAATTTTAAATATATGTTCACCAGTAAGAAATTCGAAGTAATGGGGTACAATTGACAATATATCGGCGTCTAACAATCCATTGGTGTCCTATAAACCAAACTCCCTAATTTCCTCGATACAAACTGGTGATTTGGCTGACAGATAAGGCTCTCAAAGTTTCGGACGGTTGGATTGTTTGAGTCTTTATTGCCCTTATCTCCACAAGGTATACGAGTCCAATAGATATTTTTTACATTTCAAGGCAGAATATGGATGTTCAGTATCAAAAGCCAAATCAAAAGTTTAAAGGCAATTTCAACTAAAACTTGAGGCTTCAGGATAGGATTTGAAAGTCTCCATACAGTCTCTTTTAGTGGCGCTATCGATACTGAGTTACTATGGCCGAGCTTTTATCCTTTTAAGAGTGACAGTAAAATTTCGCCATTGCATTCATTGTTGCTAGCAAATATCGCGTTATAACTTTCACATTAAAAGCTTAATAGAGTCGATGTGTATTGGTAATTGTCTAGTTGGTTGGTAACTCTGGTTTGAGATGGTGAAATAAGTAAATAATAATTCGTAAATCTAAATAATAGCAATTCGTAAATCTGAGGTCAGAAACTTCGGTTTGCCTGTAAATTATTACAGTAGCCTAATTATTACATGAGTTGACGAATAGAAAATAGCTTCTCTAAGTGTGGCACTGTCACGTAACATAACATAACAACAATTAGAGTATTATTGTCGTTCATGACAACATAGACCACTATTGAGTTAAATCCAAGGCAGTGAACAAAAGAAAGGTCCAAAACAGTGTAGTGTCTAAATTTCAAAATCCATAAAAGCAGTCAGAAGAAGATAATTGAAGATTAAATTTCATTCGTCCAGAACTTCTAAAAAGCCTATAAAATATTAAAGATAAATATTAATATAAACATACAGTTTCAATCATTACAAATTTGCTGTAACTTTAATTCTGGAAAATCTGATGTCTTTAGGTCTACATTTAACGAATTTCAATTTTGTTTAAATTCTGTTTCCTGATTTTCTTACAATTTAATGAACTCAGCAGGGTCATCACCTCTTCATAATAGTCAAACTTAACCGTTAATTGAGTAGGCCTATAGCTTTTAGAAACGCAAGAACATGTTGCTCATTTTAGTATTTAAATTTAAATTTTTATCTATGAATTATTATGTCCAGGCAGTAATTTCCATGTACAGGTTTCTCTCAGACTTGTGTGGCAAGTCGCAGTATGTCCCTGGTGGATTGTTTAAAGCGTAAGGCGAGTAAGATAAAGGAACACGGTGGTAAGCGACAGAGAGTAAGTATGGATGAAAATGACTCCAGTGTTGTTGTTGGAGGACAACCGATGGACAAGGACTATGCCGCTAAGAAGTCCTTCCGGACGAGTACTCGAGCTCAAAGGACTTCCGGGTTATCCCGCAGTAGAGTCGCGGATCAGAAGCAACTTACTCCTTATCATAAGAGATCTAGAAAATCGTCTGCGCAACTTAATGCCCAGGTAAATAAATATCCTTGTGAAAAGCAGAAAACTGACGTTAAACTTTGCTTTAGGTTTAGCTTTAATTAAACAACGTTTTAGTTTAATTTTACTTTTCTGTTTTACAAATGCTCTTAATTAATTCATCTGGTTAGGTTTGAAAAGTTTTGAATCATCACAGAAGAATCCGTCTTGGTTTCCGGATGTGAATATGAGCTTTACAGCTAATTGAGCTAAATAATCAAATTTTTTAATGTGTAGTACACCCTCGTATGTATTCGTAATCCATCTTCCTTTTGCACCTTTTTGTAATGTATGAAAAGTATTATTAGGGTGGTAAGCATTTATCAGAGTGGTAAGCATTTATCAGAGTGGTAAGCATTTATCAGAGTGGTAAGCATTTATCAGAGTGGTAAGCATTTATCAATACGGTAAGCATTTTCGGCTAATGTATAATTTATGGACTCATTAATGAGTTAAAAAATCATATCAAGTAAAAACCTATTTTGATATCGATTCTGCAAAATTATACGTCAAAAATAAAAACAAACATCGAAATAGTTTTATTTTAATAAAAAGTAAGCAAATTTAATAGACGAATTGAATTATCATCCTTGGGAACATCTTTCTCCTCTGTTGTCAAGTAATTCTTTAGACGTTTGGGTTATAATTTAAAGTAAATTGATTAACTAATATTATATTTTGCTTAAATTAATTTAATTTATGGAGTTAGAATAAAGAATTAATTTCAATAATACTTCAATTCAGTGAACCTCTGATGAATCGTTCAGGCAACTCTAATAATTTATTTAGTTGATCAATTCAAAATTCAACAACATACTGTGGTATAACTATGTTATCATTAATTAAAGTATAAATTATTACTTTTTGATAAGTTTACTACTTATTACGTGTTTGTAATGATTCTTCAATTAAGTGATTGATTTAATGTTGTCTTAATTAATATTCTTATAAAGATGGAGCAATCCATAGCAACCGAAGTCGAAATGAAAACTTCTGATAAAAAATCATCCGTACTTCCAGAAGAATCCATGATTTTGCATGACGTCACCAATCCAATATATGATGTCAAAGGCTGCAACAACAACGCCGGTCATCAATTCGGCGATCTAATCTCATATGGTAATCAATCAACTTTCTCTATCTATTGAATTTCGTGAAGAAAAATCCTAATGAATCAAATACCGCGTCCAGTCTCTATGCTAACTTCTATCTTAACACTTTTAACATAGATCTAAATGGAACTCGAGATTAACTAACTAAATTACGGAGTTGAGTAATCCAATCTTTGCGACGGCAGCTTGAGTGTGTCGAGTCGTCTTGAAGAGAAGACTTGTGTTTCTGAACCTTGACGTTAAACACTACACCCTACCTACATAACTTTATCAGATCTTAGATCAACTTGTATTATGGTATGGAAAAATACATTTTTGAAGCTGTATATAGCAGGGACATGAATTCTTCTGACTAGAACACGAATTAAAGTCATGAAATTAATTAATGCTCTTCCGACGAAAGCCTAACTACCGTAAAATATTATTTATCCTTCAATTTTGATATAAATAATTCATATTTTTTGCATAAAAATAATGTGATAGCCCCTTTTAATACAAAACCCTAACTATTATAATTCCATGTTGGCCCCAGTATCTACCGAATAAATCAAACTAATCAGGCGTTTGTCGTAAGAAATAAATGAGCTGAGGAAAGATGTGGAAAACCGGCACAGAAGTCGTATAAAGTCGCTAAAGTCTACATTAATTTTGATAAGGAATCGGCTGTCTTGTCATATTTATCAGCGCAAGATAATATGAGTTTATTATTGATCTCTAATTTTGTTTTTAATTTATTTTAGAGTTTGACAGGAAACTAAATCTGATCGATCAGTCGACATTAAATTCAGAAAAGCCAAACTCTAGAGATTTTTCTAGACGGAAAATCTCTGCAGCTAGTGCAGCAGCTATCATAGCAAGCAGCTTCACAGCTTGGCCAATTAACAAGGCTGGCAAAGCTATAACTTCAAACGTGGCAAATGCTTCGAGCTTTAAATTATCTGGAGCTGTTCAAGAGAAAACTGTCATTACCTCTGACACCACCGTAACAACTGCTGATTCCGATGTTGTTGCTAACTACGTTGCTGCTACAACAGAGTCTAACGCTAATGCTAATAAATTCAGTTCTTTTCTCCCTACTGTTAATAAAAATATTCCAGCTGTCAGAGCAACAAAAGCAACCGTAGCCGACCCAGCAAAAGTTGTCATGCCCAACAAATCTTCTAGAAAATCCACTGCCGCTACAGGAATAACCAATGGTCGAGCAGCTGGCTCTAAATATTCAACAGCTGGTAAGTCGACGGCTGTGACAAATTATGATAAAACAACAGAATTCAAAATAACAAGGAAAATTAGTTCTACAGCTACAGCTGCAACAGCTGCAACAGCTGCAACAGCTGCAACAGCTGCAACAGCTGCAACAGCTGCAAAAATTAAAGAAGCTGCTGGTCAAAACGCAAAAAGAGTTACAACAGCAGCAACAAAGGCAGCAGTAAGAGCAAACGAAAGAGGTGCAGAAGCAAGAATCACTGTAAAAGAGACATCTGGTGTAGTGGCTACAAAGCAGCAAGCGTCAATTCCCAGCAGACATCTGAAGCAGAGACGTGATGATGAAAACGACGTGTTCCTGGGTTACGAGGAAGAGATATTAAAGTACTGTCTGGTATGTGTAGAGCTGTAGCTAATTCCGTGATAATTAATTAACGATTAATTCTAATACGTTTAATTCTCAAAGTATTCTCTGAAAGTCAACTACTTTTAAAACTATAATTATTGTGCATTAAATAGCGTAATTTGTTTTGTGGAACCTGTAGGCCTATCTAACGAGAAATTTGAACGTCATCCTTTTTTTCTTTGCCTCAATATTCTCATCTACAACGCTGTTTTTCTGTAACCAGCTTGCAGATTTGATTGATCATTATCATGCAGAATTGCATCATTACTTCTTGGAATTTTAAGTATATCCATTGTATCTGGCATTAGAAATCTCTTTTGATGTTGATTCAATTTTTTTATAAACTGTCTACTTTTTAATCTTTCAAGTTAATTAAAGGATGTTGATTGAGTACGCTAAGTAAAAGCAAAGAAATACAAATGCAATGCAGAGCAAGGAAAATTAAAGCACACATTTCTTCTTGAAAAAGTGAAAAGAAAAAAAGTCACTTTACCTGACTGACAATACAAATAAAAGTTTATACTGCGCAGAGTTTTGAGAGAGAGTTTCGAGTCCCGGAGAACTTTATGAAGAAGCAGAACAAGATCACGACTGACAACAGAGAACTACTGCTAGACTGGCTCGTGCAAGTGCAGGTGAGTGGCATATTGTTGTAGTTGTTGTTAGTGTTGTTGGTGTAGATGTTGTTGATGTTGATGGTAGTGATGGTGAAGGGGGTGGTGGTAGTGATGGTGGTAGTGATGGTGGTACTGATGATGGTAGTGGTGGTGGTAGTGGTGATCGTTGTATGGTAGTGGTGGTGGTAAAAAAGCTAATGTTAACGTCTGCTTCCTCACTCGAAAGCAATGTCAGTGACGTGCGAGCCAGGATTTAAACTTGGCGCACTAGAAGACACTGAGGAAAAAGTTGTTCAGTGGACAGGTTAAGATGCCATAAATAAGGTTTGCCAGGTAAGTGTACTAACCTACTAGGAGACTATAAGGTTAATCTTGCATCAACTTTGTATAATGGCGCAATGTTTAGGGTTGCGAGTAAAAACAACATTAGAAAAACAAGGGCTAATAAAGATATCGCTGGAGCCAATGTCGATGTCGGTAAGATACTCGACCGCGGATCAGTTAAGTGCGGAGCTCAAATCCTGGGCTCGCCCGTCACTGACATCGCTTCCGAGTGAGGAAACAGACGTTAACATTAGCTTCACCAGTTTTAAGAGTAACGAAGACTGAAACACTCGGTAAGAAATTGATTATAGAATAGACATCAAAAAGACCAAAGCCATGCCATTACCTAACTGTGTTTAAACTTTTAATTACTAGGATCTTATATTAGTCACATTCGAGACTTCTGTCGAGAAAGGTGCTTTGTAACTATAACATTTGAATGATTTGTTGATTAATTGATGGAATGATTGATTGTTTATTTATTTCATTTATTGATTGTTTGATTGATAGATAAATATATGGATTGATTTTTTGTTTATTTAGTTGATTGATTGCTTGATTGATTGATCGAAAAATCAATCGATCGATTGATTGTTTGACCGAGTTATTTAGAATTGATTGATTGATGTCGTTATTAATCCACTCAGGTTCACGAAAAGCTCTCAGACTCAACCTTTCACCTGACAGTTCAGCTCTTGGACGTGTTTATATCTAAGAAGGACGGGGTTGCTATTGGTCGACTACAATTGGTGGGCGTGTCCTGTCTTCTCGTGGCAAGCAAATACGAGGACAGATATCCTCCTGCCATCCAAAAGCTCGTTTACCTCACAGACTACTCCTACAAGGAAAAGGAATTGTTGGACATGGAAATGCAGGTGCTAAACTGCGTTAACTTTCTCATTCCATCAGTGACGGCCTTGACCTATGTGACGTCACTACTTAAATCCATCTCCCATATCTTAACAGCAGCCGAGTATGATACGGTACGTATTGAATTTCATTCCTTATGTAGTCGTTAGCAGAAAAGTAACCGACGTTAAATTGTTAAATAGGTGAATTCATAAGTTTATTAATTGATATCCCAATTGTATATTTGCTGTTGCTTAGTAATTCAGTGGTATGGTTGCATGGTATGGTTGTATGCTGTGGTTGTGTATATTTGTCGCAAGTTAGCCAAACCTGTAGTGGATACAATTGTTTAATTATGATTATTTTATTATATAACCTCGTAATAGGTTACATAAGAGGAAATATTTGCTTTAAACGAATATTGAAAATGGCACGATTGATTAGAGCTGGCTCTCTTCTTGCTATGCTATTAAATTAACTCATTTATTGTATATGTGTCTAGCATTCTATTTCCAATGGTTTGACTCGAGTCGTATATACTGTGCGTAGGGTCCATAGTTGATAATAGCACCACAACAATAAATTGATGTTGGATTTCATTTTTGCTGCTTAGTGCTTAAGCATATATAACTATATGCATGTATACTGCGATGTTAATAGCCTGTCATCATGCGCTAACCCAAAATTCAGTTAATGAACAATCATAAGCATAAATATTGGACCATTTAGTAAAGCTTGCATATCAATAAAAACATCAGTGTGATGGAAATTACTGTAAATATAGAAATTATTAAAGAAAGTTTTTAATTGTTATTGCTGTACGCATTATGGTGACTTTGCTATTACTTTACAGGTTAGAATGTTGACCTACTACCTTTTAGATTTAAGCACCATGTCAGAATACTTCTCTTCAGTTTTGCCATCAGTTAAATCTACGGCAGCAGTTGCCCTAGCGCTAACTTTATTAGCCAATCAGAGGAGCGCGCAGTCGTCATCAGCAAGTATATCCACCAATCCCAGAGTGACACGTAGTCGGAGCACTGATGTGCTGTGTCGAGGCCTGGGCATGCTCTCTTTATCAAAGATGGCGGTTGGAGTTGGGCCAGGGGCGAGAATCGTGGTTAGTTCTGTCAGTCAAAGGGATGTGAACGAATGCATGAAGGAACTCCTCGGAAAACTTAGGAGCACAAGTTCATCTGATAGAAAGGTTTGATTGCCACTGTAGTACTCTCTCTCTCTCTAGTACGCTCTCTCTCTATCTCTCTATATTTCTCTTCTCTCTCTCTCTCTTTCTCTCTCTTTCTCTCTTTCTATGGTTATGTCAAGTGGCAGGTACAAGGTAGGCCCTACATATTAGAAATCACAGTCTGCTTTCACGCTGAATAAGGAACACTCCATAAATCAATAACTTAATCTCTTCTATGCCTTACCCATACCTTTAACACAGAAAAAATGCTTCTGACTCAGTTCCTAGATAGTTTTCAATTTTAAATGCATAACCGCATTGTAATTATCTTTGAACTGATTTTTGGATTTTGGAATTTGTACCGTTTAGGACCTTAATTTTGCTCACTGGCTTGGATTTATCTCAATAGTGGTCGATGTTGTTATGGACGACAGTAGCACACTACTTGTTGTTACTATTGTAAATTTTAGCAATGTAGCCATTCTGCAGGATCTCTTTATTTACTTAAAAATAGTTTACTCGAGTTGCTTTTACGCCATAATATAATTAATAATTAGTTGTTTTCGTACCTGCTTTATCCAAAGATAAGATTTTATGCGATAATGAGTTGCTTACCTGTTCGTAAGCTTATAATACTTCACTGTGTTCTTCACCTGTTAGACACAGCTTCTCTCAACAGCTTATAATGCTTCACTGTGTTTTTCACCTGTTAGATACAGCTTCTCTCTACAGCTCATAATGCTTCACTGCATTCTTCACCTGTTAGATTAAGCCTCTCTCACCTCACAATGCTTGTAGTACTTTCTGCGTTCCTCATCTTTAGACACAGCTTCTCTCAAAAGCTTATTTTGCTAATGATATGTTCTGCGTCCTTTTTCATTCAGGGAGTTTACACCAAGTTCTCTAGCCCGACGTACTACCGCATCAGCTCAGATGAATGCATTGCAGCAGCATCAACGCTAGTAGACTTGGAGCAAGTTACTATATAACTCATTTCACTTCTGGAGCGACTCAAGCATCTGATATCTGGCAGGTTTTGTCAAGTACGTCATTGGCAATCATTGCAGACGTTCAGTGTGTAACTTACCGCTAGTAACTTGCCGCTAATAAATGTTAAATTTATTTTCCTGACTCCGCGTTACTATGTTTCATACCATCAACAACGTTCAGTTGGTCATACCTTGAGTGAATGGTGTTAGAATTACTAGTAATAGCAGAATCTGACTTTTTAAACGTACAATTGCATGACTTAATTGCTGCGAATGTAACGATGGGACAACTCGTATATTGTTTCTGCCAATTTGATTAATGTTTTCATCTATGTTCTTTAATGGACAGTGTCAGATAAAAGTTCATCGAATTTTAGGCATTAACTAGGCCCTACAATATTTTATATAAAGGTTTACAAGTAAATTGATTTAGCCTAATCAAATTTAGAGGTTGCTAAATAAAATACTGTTATTCCGTGTATATATATATATATATATATATATATATATATATATATATATATATATATATATATATATATATATATATATACAGTTGTATATGTATATTCAGGAGGTCTTTAATGCCTAAGTCGCAGTTCTTGTAAGCTTCATGTGCTATTGTCATCTCGCTGTAGTATTTATGTAAACAGAGCAGCTGGAGTCACATTCGCCAGTAGTTCTATGTTTTTAAATGCTGCTATTTTAGTTGGTGTTGGGCAAACGGCTTCTTGAAAGATTGTCCGAAGTAAATATTTAAGTTTTGATTTGCTATTATATTTGTTCATATATTTAATATTGTGTTTTCTCAAAATTCTATGTACGTCGTATTATGTCTTGTAAATAGTTAATAATTTATGAAGTTTAATATTTATTATTTAATATTATTGAATTACTTATTTAATTATTAATCAAACATTTAATTTATTAATTAATAAGTATAGTTTGTGTGTAATGATTATTTGTATGTTTTTGAAAATATATAAGGCTTATTGTTGAAAGTTGATCAACATCCTGTCGTATAATTTAATGCGATAATTAAAAAGTAAGTTATAATCTCGTCTCATCGGTTGGATGGCCAAACTAACAACCCACGCGTTGATAACACACCTGCTCTTTACGTAGGAAAACGCAGGTCGAAACTCAGCCGTTATCGACTCTAAATACTTAAAATACTGTAGGCCTACTTATGCATGCACTACTGTGATAAAGTTGTGTATTTATTTATTTATCGTGATCTGTACTTGATAGGTATTATACCATTTAGTATTTTCTCTTTAAATTTAAATCTCTAGCCTTATGATAGCCGTAGCTTAACTTATAATTGAAGGACGCATTGGGCTAGAAAGGTAATAAAAATGTAATAACACTAATTCTATTGTACAGTTGTACTCTGGAATTGTATTGCCACGGCAACACACTACATTGCTTTGCATAGAAATACATCAAGGCTGACAACGGCAGCCAAACCGAAAACCTTTTTCGCTTTTCGCCAATGTCTCTCAGTTCCTGCTGCTTACAATTATAGTTAGATGATAATTGTATGTTGAGGCTACTGGTAAAACGGGCACTATGGGCTCGAGATGATGTATATGATAATTTCTACAGAATACTAAGTTGTGTGCGATTTATGACACTGCATCTTCTGTGGCAATGAATCAGAAAATCTGAAGACTTTCGCTTATGATCATTAAGCTTACTTTAAATTTATAATTTGCATATTTCATCCTTACAACATAAGATAGTGTTAATATCTCTGTTATCGTATTGTAAGTGTTCGAGAGACTGCGGTACCTTCATTTTCTAAATCATTAGCAGAATTACTTTATCAGTACAGTCAGTATCATTTCCGTAATAGATGTCGCGAAGCTTATGAGATTTTCAGATTGCCAAAGTTTATATTCATCTAATTCTTTTTATAACTTATATAATTGAAAATGTAGTTTTCATTCAGGTATTTATTTTAATTTTATCTTCGCATTATGTTGGTTTAATATGTTTAGTTAATAATGACTACTTGTTTAGTAATATTAATATTATATTAATATCTTATTTATAGTTTTACTTTATTACCTCAGTAATTGTGTGATTTTTGTTATTTAATTATTTTATTTAGCCTAAATATTGAGCGTGATATTGGACTATATTCGATAACGAATAATAATGTAGACTATGCGATCAATCAAATTAGTTGTCGAAACTATTAATCGATTCGTGCAAATGTGAACGTAATTTTATTATATATGAACTATTCTTTAATATGAAATGTGCTACGGTATAATGTCGATGATGGGAAATTTTATAGTGTAAATATTGCTTGTAATGTTATATTGCTAATGAAGTTGCTTACTACTTTTCGATAATTGTATTAAGGTTGAATGCTGGTAGCAATATTTGTGCAGGTATTTTAGTTTGAAATATTACCAGTGTTCTAAAACTGTGAGCTTTAAAATATTACATGAACAGCAAGAATTATATTTGAATTTTCATACAGCAAGAATTAAGCATTGCTTGAGCAATTGTAGATAGGGATTTGAATCACAGAATAATTACATCGAATTTGATAATTGGACGTTTAAAAGCTTTTGGCTTTACAGTCACACTGGATGCATCATATTCGTATATGTAAATTTGAAAGATCTATCTAGACTAAACAGAGACGGTTTCGAAAGATTCTGCTACTAAATTTTACTATAAGACCAGAGGGCTTAAATTTCAATGCATTGCATGTTTTAAAATGTTCTAGTAAAACATATTCTATTGTTATTAGAAATATAATTAATTAGATTACTTTCCCGTTCTTAATTTTAACTAAGTCGTTATCTTGTTAGCCTGAAGGTTTTGGTAATATTACGTCACAATTTGATTTAAAACTATTAGCCTTCCTCTCATGAAGAGTGCTAGACCTTCATGAGGGTTAGCAAATGGTCTTTTGCTGTACTTGAAGAAAAATGAAATATTTCTTGAGTTTTTATGTTATCACAAAAATGCAAACATAAAAATAAAATAAATTTTAAAAACCAACAAATATCGTATTATAATTTAGTATGGCCTGCTCACTTGTTCTTATATTAAACCAAAAGTTGATTTTATTCATTTTAGTTTGCATAATTTATGCATTTTAGAAACAGTTCACTATTTCGTCAAGGTTAAGGTTGTGTTTAAGAGTTTATAATCGAGTTTTCTTTGACTGAAGCAAAAGCAGTTTTATTATTTTGTGGACAGGTGTGCGTACTCTTCATCTTGAACGCCTAAAGCAGATGTGAATGAAATTCTTTGTTTATTTTAATAAAGTTCTGCGCTGAAATTACTTCTGTAATTTGTGTGTAAATAATGTACAGTGTATATGCAACTTTTGTAATAATGTCATGTCGGCGTATTGATTATTATATGCATTATTAAATGAGTTTCTTGGTGGTGAAGTGTGTTTAATTAGAGTTTATTTTACATGTTTATATCAAAGCATTGGGCCCTCTCAAGGAGGTTGTGCATGAAGATAAAAACCGCATTTATTGGCCTAATATTAAGATGCATAATCATATCTTCGAAGTTTAAATTAACATTAATTAATACTTTTTTAATTTTTTCATTCCAAAGTCGACATTATAATCAATTAAATCACTACAAAGAAATTACAACTTAATTATTAATATTTTAAAGATTTCTTTTCAGCTACATATATGACAGACCCATATGTTTTATGCACGTCCTTCTTTCCATAATTATTAGTAGGCCTAATCGTAGCATATAGGACCCTGGGTTTTTCTTCAAACCTGTCAGCAATCCCTCTCCCAAGGTGGTCGCTCATCCAATTACTAACCGGGCCCGACATTTCTTAACTTCGTTTATTGACGAGCAAACTAAATCAAGTGCATATGCGCTAAGCCCTACTTCCTTTCCATTGATTCTTTGCCATTTTTTATCACCTACACGTATAGGCCTACTTCATACACATTTCTATATTTAGTATTTATTGCCCGATGCGGGAAGAAATAATCCTCTAAGATAATAATGTTACACAAAGTGTAACAAATTTCGTGTCTGTTTTCTTCCGTGAACAAAGCCAAACAGCTTTTACAGCGGTCATATGAAAAATCGTAGATCTTCGAGTATGAAAGCTGTTTAATATAATCTATTCATCGTAAACTGTCAATCTTATGACAACCTAAATCAGAACATCACAAACAGCTTCGTATAGCTGCTGGTCAAGCTACTAGTTCAACAATTGCTATTAAACTAGCCTACTGCATGGGCTCTCACTAAACATTTGCTTATAAATGCAATGGAAAACTATATTAGAAGCCATATTTTCCCAGTTTAGGCTGCGACAAAGATTAAATAGCGTCACTTCGCATTAGTGAAAAATAGCCTAAGACTTACATATCAATCAAAAGCATCTAATTCAGCATTGCTGCATTATAGTTTAACATATTACAACATCAATATGTAAATCAATGCAGCATAGGAACGAAAATGATTTTGTAGGCTACATACACTTCGTACATACATTTCGTACACACACTTCGTCTCTGCTTATATATTATCACGCAAACTTACACAATGTTACAACACATCACATCAATGCTACATCACATCAATGTTACATCAAGTTAAATAACATTTGATTAATTTAGGGAGTTTGCGTCAGATGGTATACGATTGGTTAGTAGATATATCTGATGAAGGCGTGAACATGGTGCCTTCCTGTAGGATGTGGAGAGCGTGAGTGCCGCGTGTGAACAACCACGGATCTGCGTGCCGGGATCCTACGTTTCTATTGGCTAGTCGGTGTTCTAAAAGACGACAAGTTCCTTTACAATCCTAAAACAAATTCTTAATGCGATATTGTTTTAACTTTCATAATAGTTGTACTTTTGTCTTCTGGATAAAATTCTATCAGTAATATATATAATATCAAGTTATTATCACATTTAGTAGTAAAACTGAATATGTCAACATGAGATAAGTTTCACGTTTAGTTGGGATTTATATGAGGTCACTAAGGCTTCATTGCTGCTAGAGGCCAAAGTTTGCTTAAAGCAAATTTAAAGAGATTTTATTTTGTTTACTTCTCTAAAAGTTTTAAAGAATTCATTGCATTTTTTAGATTTAGTACTTAGTTTTAAGTTATCCTACTATCCTAGTCTCATTGCACTACTAGAATGTAGGAATGGGAGTTGTCATGTTTGCACATAGTTATTTTGACCTCTGCCGAGGCAATGTTTATATCTGCAGGCCTACGATCCGGTGTTCACATGTAGAATACGTGATATATGCATACGTTTTACAATAATCGAGAGACAATCTATATTTCTGTGTCTATACTTAAGATTGAAATCACTTGTTAATGGTCTTATGCTGCTATTTCATATTTGTTATAAATGTGCGTGACAAAACTAGTATTGTAATTATTCTATGCGTAATAATGAAATTATGATGCCAGCTTATATGGTACTGAAGGTCTACGTTCATGCAGAGGGATAGTCTATGTAGAGCATTTGAAAAGAATGATAAAAGTCAATTTTAACTGTTTTGACAAATTTTAAATAATGTATGAATTTAAAACCAAACTGAAATCAAATGTGCTGTCTGTTAATGGAAAATATAACCTTACAATAGTACTTAACGAGTCTCTTATAATTCACACTAGTTCATCCTGCTGACTAGTTCATCCTGCTGTGTGCCATGTCTAATCTAATGGACTTTGTCTACAAAGGCTTCACCTGAAGCTTGAAGGCTAAACTAGCCATAGCCTTAAGGCAGATAAAAAATTAATCCTAGCCATAAACTTTAAATTAAGAATATTATTAATAAATTAAAAATAGTATTTATTGCTATATGACTCTCAGTGTTTAATACTGTTTATGCACATATAGAAGATATCGATGACTATGTGCTAGCATTGGTTCTACTCATTAGTATTTTAGTCTTTCATGGCAGCATAACTTCTACAAATGGGTGCAAATAAATATTGTGCAAATATTAATTGTGCACTTGTGAGATTTAATATGAAGACAATCATACAGAGTTGAATGTGAAAACAAATCACCTCAAAGAAATTATTAATAAATAATTAGAAGTATTTTTAAAACTATGTCATCAAGATTCTACAAGAAAGCCTAAAAAATGATTTTAAAGCTGTTTAAGAGAACTGATCTTTTCAACTCTTTAAATGTAGACAATCTTATAACATTTTTGTATGTTAAACAGATTATATAATTTATTATGTAAGTTTTTCCTTGTGTGAACATTGATACAGGTATTTCTTTATTTGTAATATATTTGTATGTATATTAAACTCCATAAATTATTCAGGGCTGAAGCAGAGTTATAGTGTCCTTTGGAAGTATTTCTTTAGTGAATGTTTTTAGTGATTCTGTTTCTATTAAGCATGCCTAAAAGTACAAGATAAAATGCTGGTAAAGATAAGGTTAATGTCAGTTTCCTCACTTTCGAAAGCGTTGTCAGTGACGGGCGAGCCCAGGATTTGAACCCACACATACTGATCCGCGGTCGAGTGTCTTACCGACTTCGCCACTGGCTCAGCCAGTAAGGATAAGGTATAAGATCATGGACAGATAATTTAAATTACGAATATTTACCTTTACGACTATACTTCTGTCTCTGTACAACTAAAATTTATTTTAAAGATGGAAGTTTCAAAATTTCCAGAGTTAGGTTTGGTTCTGATTTGGTTATATTCCCATCTCTAGTTTATTGATTATTTTGCTATCTGCTTGCAGGCATACTCCTATCACAGAATATATAAAACTACAGAATAGTGAAAATTGAACAGGCAGTATGACTAATTTCATATCACCTCCAAAGATAGATAATCTGCTTCAACTTGATCCATACCTGAACAACTATCGTAGAGAAATTGAACGGCGGTAAGACTGTAATGATTAATAGATATTTTATAAAATTTCATATCAGCATGTTACTGTAGTGCTGTAGCCTGTTGGTGCCAAAAATTGTGAAAAATTTGTATCTAAAGGCATCTTTTACTCATAGAATAAGTATAAATTTTAATGGTAAATAGTTACTTGTTTGAATTGCTGTAAGAAATACGTAAAGTGTCGTGTTTTCAGAAATGTTTTATAGCATATAATAAAGAGCTGAACTGATGATGAAAATTAGCAGTTCGTTCGAAAGCTACATTTATCGATTAGGATTGCTAGATTTACTCTGCAGTCTGCGTCACTGTTCTGTTTCAGCAAAGAAATGCTAATCGAAGCACTTTTAGGTACGGCTTGAGTTACTGGTAAAATCTCACTGTGTAAATATGCTGCATCCAATGTTTTCTTGGAGTAGTCATGTTACGCTCAAGATGAAGAAAACTCATCAGTTGAGGAATAATAGTCACATCTGTCATCCTGAAACTTTAGCTTATATATCATTATTAAGTTTATCTTCAGATGGCGAAGCCCTAATAAATGACATTGTATTTCTAGACGAATTATTTATTTCACTTAGGTACACTGAGTTTGGTAAGCTACTACATGCCATAGACACAAATGAGGCAGGTGGTTTGGAAGCATTCACAACGTCCTACGGCTCATATGGAATACATGCAAGGAAGGATGGCACTATAGTGTGCAGGGAATGGTGTCCCGGGGCCAAGGACCTCTATCTCTGGGGTGACTTCAGTATGTCTCTTTATATGCTAACATTATATCTGTGTACAAGTTTTACCTACTCAGGTTAGTTTAAAAGCCTGTAAAGCTAATGTTAACATCAGTTTCCTCACTCAAAACCGATGTCAGAGATGGGCGAGCCTAGGATTTGGACCCTTCATACACTGATCCGTGATAGAATATCTTACCGATATCGCCACTGGCTCCGGTCAGTTTATTTAATAGCAGTCATGTGTATAACTGTGATACTAAATGAACATGTGACTAATTTTTGTGAATATATGTTATATGAAATAATGTTTGTAAAATGTTAATATCGTTTCTTTAAATATCGTTTGTGTAATTTATTACTTTCAACGGATGTTATGTTTTCCATTTTTGCGTGCTGCTCAACACAAATGAGCTGACCCTTATCATCGTTTATAAAAGAAGAGATTGAGTTGTTTTCCTGGAATATCATAGTATCTTGCTATCTAAATTATATATTTAGAAATATATTAACAAAACTCATTCACATATCCATATGCGTTTACCTACTATGAATTTATATTTTATTTATTGATAAATATTATTCTAAATATTGTAATATGTAATATTCTATATGTTTTTATCTTGCGCCTGTTCAGTGTTTTTGTTGTTGTTTTAACTAAGATGGATGGAAGAGAGAAGAATTCAAGTTCAGATCTATTGGTTACGGCAAGTGGGAGTTAGATATTCCTCCAATGCCAGAGGCTACTTGTCGTATTCCTCACAACAGTATTATCAAGGTTTCTGATGTTTTTTTCACAACGTTATAAGGTAATAAAAAAATTTGTTATAATATTGATACTCCTTATCTTGTTTGTACTAATTTACTATAAGTTTGTGTTGTATTCGACTGCTTAAAGATTTCCATTTACAGTTTCTGCAAGATGTTTTTAGTGAGGCTGTATTGCTGTAGCTCTAGTGTTGAGAGTAGCTGTGAGTATAAAGCCAAGAAAACTCTATTTTCTGAACTCAAACTTTAGTTTACTAATCTGTAGCAGATCTTCTTAGCCAAATCTTTATCATTTCTTTGCCATCAGAAACTAATTACATTTACTAAATCCATTGCTAATCTCTAATCTTATGCTTAATCAAAAATATAAGTTAAGAAATAATCATCATTATTATCAACTTCCATTGAATCTAAATTAAATTTTGACCCGCTTGCCTTGGATCTTGCACTTGCACTGTTTTAATCTCACTTTCTCTTGTGGTCTCTGTTTATTCAGTCGTCATCGTGTTGTGCTTTGGTGCCTGTTTGTGTAGAGTCTGCAAGAGACGTCCCTGACATTGCCTTATGGCGAGGAACTGGACGTTAAATTCTTATTGATTGATAGAATCCCAGTTTAGCTAGGGGCAGGATATAAGTTATTAATGATATACTAATTATAATTATTTAATATTGTATTAGTTTTCGGATAAAGTGTATATAATTGCTTCATCCACAGCTGGTGGTGGTGGACAAGAACGGTTCACATCTTGATAGGATCTCGCCGTGGGCTCAGTACATCACCAGGGCTGAGAAAGCTGTCGTCTATGAGCAGAGGTTCTGGAACCCTCCGCAGGTCAGGCTATCTTTATTACAAAGCCCCGATCAATCGGTGGACTTAGAAATTTTGCATAAAAAGAGTAATCAAGTTCATTGTTTCGTATTGGATTATAGCTGTATTTAATATTTTACCTTAACTAATTAATATTTAGGAGCCTGAATTGTAATTAATGTACATTCGTGAGCCTTAATATATCTTTCACTTTTAAATTTTTGAAATTAATAAGCCATAGCACAAAATTGTTATTCAAAGAAATAGGAATATTTCTCATGATTTTACTAATTATACTGATTAATTATATATTCTTATGTTGTGTGTAAATATGAATTGATGGCTTCTCATTCTTCTAATTAACTGATTGATTGATAAAGTAGGCTTACAGATTCAAGCACTCTCACCCAGCCAGACCCGACAGACTGCGTATCTATGAGTCACATGTGGGCATTGCCTCACCGGAGGGCAAAGTAGCCACTTACAAGAACTTCACAGACAACGTTTTACCCCGCATCGAGAAACTCGGTTTGCTCATTTGCATCTTTTCGTTCATTTAAACAGCGCAAACTTTCTCATGTGGCTTCATTTTCTTTAAATTTGTAAGAAATGGATTACTTTATTTTCTCCTTGTTTAAATTATTCTCTTAAATTGTAAATTTGAATAAAATGTCGCAATTATACATGGCTAGTGCTATAATGTCGAGTGCTCTGTTAATAAAAATAGCCTACGAGTGTTTATGCCACAGGTTTCCTTGTTTTGATTTTTCTGCATCTATAAATGTTGCTTTCATAAAAGGAGACATTATGACTTTTCGAGTTTTTTTCCATTTGCTTCTTGAATACATCTAGAGTTATCTGCTCAGAATATCCTGAGTTTCAGGTCAGTTTTAACTATTTAGCTGTATTTTATATCCTGAACTGTATATGTTGTGATGATTACAAGGGCAATATTTGTATCAAACTGAGGGTAATTTTGGTAAAAAGAAAGATTTATTCTTGAATTTTTATAAAATATCATTTTCACTATTTAAGCAAACATAGCGTGCAAACAGGAATTTGTTACAAGATGTACGATTTGCAGATGACCAAGGAATGGTAGCGGGCAGCGAGATTGGGTTGCAGAAGATAATGGATAGGCTGAACGATACGGCTTTGAGATATGGCATGAAGATTAATATAAAAAAGACCAAGGTTATGAGAGTGTCCAATAATAAAGGTGAAGTTAATATCACAATAAATGGTACGAAATTGGAACAGGTAAGGAGTTTCAAATATTTGGGTCATACTATAACTGATGATGGGAAATGTGAGACAGAAATATGCAGTAGGATTGCACAAGCAAAAGCGGCCTTTGGTAGTAGAAAAGAACTATTAACAAAAAGTCTAAAGAAAGACACAAAGATAAAGATAGTGAAAACTTTGGTTTGGACCACGCTATTGTATGGATGTGAAAATGGACCTTAAGGAAGGAAGATATTAGGAAACTGGAGGCATTGGAAATGTGGATTTGGAGAAGAATGGAGAGGATTAGCTGGACTCAAAAGGTTACAAATGAGGAAGTCCTAGAGAGAGTTGGCACAGATAGACAGTTGATAAATGTATTAAGAAATAGGAAGAAGAGATGGATAGGACACATTCTAAGGGGGGAAGGTCTATTAAAAGAGGTCATAGAAGGTAGAATGGAAGGAAAAAGAGGCAGGGGCAGGCCGAGATTAGGTATGTTAGATGATTTAAAGACCCACTCATATGTGGAAATGAAGAGGAAGGCGGAAGACAGAGAAGAGTGGAGGCGTTATGTACCATGGACCTGCCAGTAGGCAGTGCACTAAGAGAGAGCGTGCAATCATAGAAACGTTTGTAACTTCATGATATTTGCTTGAACAATCGATGTTGTGATTACTGTTGTACGATTAGGTTACAATGCTATTCAGCTTATGGCAATCATGGAACATGCTTACTATGCTTCATTTGGATATCAGGTCACCAGCTTCTATGCAGCCTCTAGGTGTGAACAGTTCCATACTGTTTATATTGTTTATATTATACTGTTAATATTGTTAATATATATGTATACTGTTAATATTGCTACTAATACTGGTATAATAATACTAATACTGATATAATATTGCTACTAATACTGATATAATATTGCTACTAATACTGATATAATAATACTAATACTGATATAATATTGCTACTAATACTGATATAATAATACTAATACTGATATAATATTGCTACTAATACTGATATAACAATACTAATACTGATATAATATTGCTACTAATACTGATATAATATTGCTACTAATACTGATATAATTGTGACTGCGGCCAACCTAAAACCATGAAACATATCGTTGAGGAGTGCCCTCTAACCGGTGGACTGTCTACGCTAAGTTGCCTTACAAATGAAGCAACTATCTGTATTAATGCATTTGGTAAATAAATATTGATAAACACAGTTTTCTCTATTTATTATTTATTATTATTTTGTTCCATGCTAATAAAGAATTTAATGTCTTGCATTCCTTTTCTGCCTCAGCTTCTGTCTAAATTGGGTATAGGTCACTGACTAAAAACGCTAGAGTTTCTATTTTATTTTAAAACACTGCTTCTTTTCTTAAGTTCATTTTCAAAGCAATTAAGATAGTGTTTTTGTAAACTTTTATTTCAGAGTTTAACTAATTTAAAGTTTTTAAAGAAATTGCTAATTAAAAACATAAAAAATGAACCACGTATGATGCATTTTATTAAACACTCCCCTACGACACTATGCTTGTGCTTACATACTCACCGATACTTGTAGTTTCTTACTTTAAATATGAGTTTAAATATGTTATATTTGTAATAATTCCCGGATTAATCCTATCCTTGTCCTAAATATTACTTGCTAAATATTACTTTTTGACTACTGCTTATGATACTGACATTTCTATTATTCCCATTGTTTCCTTGATTTTACTCTTGTATTGCTGCATACTAATGGTCTTATCCACTACTGAGATACACTACAGGTGGCGTAGACTACAGATTAGACACAATTTGGTATTCTGTAAGCTTGAATCGCAGTTTAAAGTGATGCGTATCTGCATCTATCTCTTCTCGGAGGTTTACGTCACAGATTTGATAAACCACCGATTATGAAGTAATATTCTAGTTTTGTTTACAAAGTAAGCTGAACAATTGGCTGCTCAGCCTGAAGGACAGCGCTGTCATTGTCTAAGCACTTTAGTTTTGGCAGGTGACATTGTAGGTAATAATCATACAACATTTATTAATTAAACATTTAAATTTTATTTGTGGAAGGAGTTAACTGATTTCGTTTAACTGTGCAATTGCTTAATTAAATGATTGACAGTCGCTACGGAACACCTGATGAATTAAAGGAACTGATAGACTCCGCCCATGCTAGAGGTATTGTCGTGCTTTTGGACGTTGTACATAGCCACGCCTCTAAGAACACTGCCGATGGCTTGAACCAATTTGATGGAACCAATGGTTGCTTCTTTCACGATAATGCAAGAGGAACACATGAACTCTGGGATAGTCGACTCTTTAACTATACCGAGTGAGTGAATTTTTTATTTTATTTTATTTTAGGAATTTGTCTATATTTCTTATTTTTTAGGTTCTATTAAATGCAATTGCAACACTATACAAAGTTAAAATCTGTCTAAATAGTGTAGTATTTACCTTAAAAGAGCCCTTGTCTGTGCTGTTTCATGTACATTTGTAGCAGCAACTTTTGGTTTATTTCTATTGAAATGATTGTTTCTATAGCAGTATTATGTATGGTGTCCGGTCTTCAAGACTGCTTCCTTTCCATGATTAATCATATCTTAGCTCTTCATAGCGATAATTGGCAGTAAGCTCCGATGCACGATTAGCCTTCATGGGGCCTTGGGGATATTCTTTAGTTGTTGACAGCCACGAGTTTTGAATCCAGGCCACTTGCTTCCGAGCCGAACATTCTCAGTTATTAGTTCTTATACTTGATAAGTTAATAAGTCAATAAGTTTGTATAACAACTCTTTTATAATAATATGATTGTGTTTGCTGAGCTGTTAATGACTTTTCGTTGCTAACCGTCCTCACACTGAGCTGCTCCCATACTGAGCTGCTCTCATAATGAGTTGCTCTCATACAGTGTTGATGAACTGCTCTATTAATGAGCTGTTCTCGTAATGACTGCTATCTTAATGGGTTGCTATAGTAATGAGCTGCTCTCATAATGATAGACGCTGGTCTCTAAAGGAGCTGCTCCCGTAATGATCTACTTTCTTAATGAACTGCTCTCATAGTGAACTGCTCTCATATTGAACAGCTCTTATAATGAAGTGTTCTTATACTGAACTGCTCTCATAATGAAGTGCTATCATAATGGAGTGTTCTTATACTGAATTGCTCTCATAATGAAGTGCTATCATAATAGAGTGTTCTTATACTGAACTGCTCTCATAATGAAGTGCTATCATAATGAAGTGTTCTTATACTGAACTGCTCTCATAATGAAGTGCTATCATAATGAAGTGTTCTTATACTGAACTGCTCTCATAATGAAGTGCTATCATAATGGAGTGTTCTTATACTGAACTGCTCTCATAATGAAGTGCTATCATAATGGAGTGTTCTTATACTGAACTGCTCTCATAATGAAGTGCTATCATAATGGAGTGTTCTTATACTGAACTGCTCTCATAATGAAGTGCTATCATAGTGAAGTGTTCTTATACTGAACTGCTCTTATAGTGAAGTGCTATCATAATGGAGTGTTCTTATACTGAACTGCTCTTATAGTGAAGTGCTATCATAATGGAGTGTTCTTATACTGAACTGCTCTTGTAGTGAAGTGCTATCATATATACTTTCTTTTAGTTTTACTGCATATATTTTATATATTCAGGGTACTTCATATGCGATTGCCAAATTTTTTAAGAAGTATCTTTAAGCTCTTTAATGACTAATTTTGGTAATTAGCCAAATCATTTCTAATTTGACAGTGCTGAGTTTGTTGAACTAATAGTATGGTAAGCATGTATCTGCTTATGACTGAGTGAATATGCATGTATATGTTTATGTGATTTTTATAATAGTGGCTCCAATGCTGCTTATATGTATATAAGTGCACATGTAATTTGAATGTATTAATATGTGTCAATATGATTTTTGTAATGGCGGTTTCATATACGTAATACGTATGTAAATTTGCACATAGTAGGCCCTATGCATGTATGGTTGTATGAATGTATAGATGGGAAGTGCTGAGATTTCTTCTGTCTAATTTGCGCTGGTGGATAGATGAATACCAGTTCGATGGGTTTAGATTTGACGGAGCCACATCTATGTTGTACCACAGTCATGGACTAGGTAGGCTTTTATAATTGTATTGAAATTATGCGCTTAGGGCTATCGTCTATTTTCACTTTTGAGGACGAAGTCGGCATGTTAAACTTTGTTCATTGATTTACTATTAACTTAATTGAATTTGCATAGGAATTAGAGCAACAACTGTCTGTTTTCAGTATGGTAATCGTCGTTGGAGTCTGCTTGTATGTGGTGTGCATCAGTAGTATAACGATATGTTATCCTACTGCAGATTAGTAGATGCTGGGTTCAAATAAGGTTCATGCTCTGTCACTGATATGCATCAACAACTTTATTTATAAATATATGCTGTTGATGTATTCGCTACTGCTGTTGATGTATTCGCCAATACTGTTGATGTATTCGCCACTGCTGTTGATGTATTTGCCACTGCTGTTGATGTATTCGTCACTGCTCTTGATGTATTCGCCTCAGCTGCTGTTGATGTATTCGCCTCTGCTGCTGTCTACTAGTAATATTGCACATCTGCCCGAAAGGGCTTGTTAATACAATGGTTGCACTGCTGTTGGTTGTAGGTGAAGGTTTCTCTGGGCATTACGATGAATACTTTGGCTTGAACACGGACACTGATTCTCTCATCTATTTCATGGTGGCCAATCACATGCTTCATAAGTTCTATCCATCATTCGTTATCACCATCGCCGAGGTATAATTTTACTTGATAAAAAATTGTTTTGGTAAAGAAATCAGTTTATAGATTCTTTCGATTCAGAAATGTCTTAATAATTATAATTTGTTAATTAATTATTAATTTCATTAATTCCATATCGTTTGCTGATTTTCTGGATATATATATATATATATATATATATGCACCATTTATTGGAACTTTTCATTTTCATGCAAGTTGGCCTGACTATGATTTCATAGTGATCCATGTTAGACAATTCAACAGTAGCAATGTAATTCAATTGTAATTTCTTTTGTTTTTTGGTGTTGAAATAAATATGTGTTTTTTGCTCGAAAATTTCTAATAATTTCTATTAATGGGTTATGATCCATGTTCAACAATATTTCTAATCGACGAGCTGTGAAGTGTTTATAGGAGGTCTCTGGTATGTCTGCTCTATGTAGACCTGTGATGTGTTTATAGGAGGTCTCTGGTATGTCTGCTCTATGTAGACCTGTGATGTGTTTATAGGAGGTCTCTGGTATGTCTTCTCTATGTAGACCTGTGATGTGTTTATAGGAGGTCTCTGGTATGTCTGCTCTATGTAGACCTGTGATGTGTTTATAGGAGGTCTCTGGTATATCTGCTCTATGTAGACCTGTGATGTGTTTATAGGAGGTCTCTGGTATGTCTGCTCTATGTAGACCTGTGATGTGTTTATAGGAGGTCTCTGGTATGTCTTCTCTATGTAGACCTGTGATGTGTTTATAGGAGGTCTCTGGTATGTCTGCTCTATGTAGACCTGTGATGTGTCTATAGGAGGTCTCTGGTATGTCTGCTCTATGTAGACCTGTGATGTGTTTATAGGAGGTCTCTGGTATGCCTGCACTATGCAGACCTGTTGAAGAGGGTGGAACGGGATTTGACTATAGACTTGCTATGGCCATACCTGATAAATGGATTAAGGTAGTGCCTTCTCTTCTAGACTGTAACTTGTTACAGCTATTTTCCTAGCTACAAGCGGCTACAAGTGATGAGAGTTTTAGTTAACTTTGTTCTGTGTTGAAGCAGAACGGTGCTGATTGAATCAATCAATCTATAAGATTTTAACGTCCGGTTCCTCGCCATAAGGCAATGTCAGGGACGTCTCTTGCAAACTCTTCACAAACAGGCGCCAAAGCACTACACGATGACGACCGATTACACAGAGACCACAAGAGAAAGCGAAATCAAAACAGAAAGTATATATAGACTCTATGACATGCTGCTGCAGGTGCCATATAATACAATATAAGACAATAATACAATACATATACAATACGATAGAAATTTAACGTTCTGTTCTTTACTTAAAGGCGAAGTCAGGGAGTTAATTAACCTCTGTGTCACAGCTTCTACTATATGCATGTAACGTAAGGGTTTGAGTAGTTTTGTGATGAGAATTCTATTCCTTGCATATTAGGTTTAACACAGGAAAGATAAGGCCATCTTTTTACTTCTATTTACGTTTTGTTATCTTCGAAAGAAACAAAACAGTGTTGCTACAAGTGAAAGGAAAGGAATTTATTTGGCACCCTGTGTGTTTCGTGCATTTAGCTGTTGAAGGAAGAAGTCAGAGATTTATCTTTCAGTGTTTTGTACATTTAGCTGTTGTAGGAATAAGTCAGGGATTGATCATTCTGTGTTTTGTGCATTTAGCTGTTGAAGGAAGAAGTCAGGGATTGATCTTTCTGTGTGTTGTTGTATATTTAGCTGTTGAAGGAAAGCAGCGACGACTCGTGGAACCTCGGCAACATCGTCCACACTCTGACGAACAGACGCCACGGTGAGAAGCACGTCGCTTACTGCGAGAGTCACGACCAGGCTCTGGTGGGCGACAAGACGCTCGCATTCTGGCTGATGGACAAGGAGATGTACACCCACATGTCCTGCCTGTCCGGCCCCTCCCTCATCATCGACAGGGGCATGGCTCTACACAAGATGATCAGGCTTATCACACACGCCCTGGGAGGAGAGGCCTATCTCAACTTTATCGGTTAGCTTGAGATGTTTAATAATAATAATAATAATAACAACAATTAGAGTGATCAATGACAACATCGAGCACTATTGAGACTTAATCAAGCCTTCGAGTTTATTTGATCATTAACAAATTTCACTGCAGAGCTGAACCTGCCGCATGTCGGTATGTTTCCCGACTGCAGATCAGTAGGTGCTGGATTCAAATTCTGTGATTTCTCTGTGATTGGTATGATTTCCAGACGAGAAACTGACTTAAGAACATCAAACTCTTGTAATTTTGTAGCGTTCTATCTGACATAGTCATGTTGTAAGTTATATAATTATAATCTTTGCAAATAACAGGCTCTAGATTTCATTCCACTTTATAATGTAGCCCATGTAGCGAGATAGGTAACGAGTTTGATCATTCAGAGTGGTCTAAATTTCATTTTTGATTTGATAGTAGTCTTTTCTCATTGTGTTTTATATTTTATATTTTAGGTAACGAGTTTGGCCACCCCGAGTGGTTGGATTTTCCCCGGATAGGAAATAACGAGAGTTACCACTATGCCAGACGACAGTTTAATCTGGTGGACGATGAACTGCTCAAATACAGATTCCTCGCTAACTTCGACAGCGATATGAACGCGCTGGAAATGAAGTATGGCTGGCTTGCTGCTCCACAGGTGGAATCTCATTAGAATATTTTCTCTTATGTAATCTTGAATTATATTTGACTTCTGCAATTCTTGTAGTTTTATAATGAACTAACAATTTCATTTGCTATTTCTCTCTGATTTATAGGTATACTCGTAGCAGCTAAAGCTGAAGTTATACCGTAATCGTATCATCGATGAAATACTGTATGATTGTGCATTTTTAGGTGAATGTAGCTATTTGCTATGACTGTGCCTGTTGTATGCGTATGTATCTTGTATGATTGTTGTAAGCGTATGTATCTTGTATGCTTGTTGTAGGCTTATGTATCATGTATGATTGTTATATACCTACATTACATTATGTATCTTGTATGATTGTTGTATGCGTATATATCTTGTATGATTGTTGTAGCCCTATGTATCTTGTATGCTTGTTGTAGACGTATGTATCTTGTACGATTGTTGTATACCTATGTATCTTGTATTATTGTTGTACGCCTGTGTATCTTGTATGACTATTGTAGGCCTATGTATCTTGTATGATTGTTGTACGCCTATGTTTATTGTTCGATTGGTATAGGCCTATGTATCTGGTATGATTGTTGTAGGCCTATGTATCTTGTATGCCTGTTGTAGACTTATGTATCTTGTACGATTGTTGTACACCTATCTATCTTGTATTATTGTTGTACGCTTGTGTATCTTGTATGACTATTGTAGGCTTGTGTATCTTGTATGATTGTTTTATACGTACATTACATATGTATCTTGTATGATTGTTGTATGCGTATGTATAATGTATGACTATTGTAGGCCTATGTATCTGGTATGCTTGTTGTAGGCCTATGTATCTGGTACGCTTGTTGTAGGCCTATGTATCTGGTATGCTTGTTGTAGGCCTATGTATCTTGTATGATTGTTGTAGGCCTATGTATTTTGTATGATTGTTGTAGGCCTGTGTATCTTGTATGATTGTTGTAGACCTATGTTTGATTGTTGTAGGCCTATGTATGATTGTTGTAGGCTTATGTGAGCAGAAAGAACGAGGGGGACAAGGTTGTGGTGTTTGAGAGAGCTGGAGTGTTGTTTGCTTTCAACTTCCATCCCACCCAGAGTTTCACTGACTACAAAATCGGTGTCGATGCGGGTGGAAAGTATCCTTGAAATAGCTAACATTGTATGATGTACAATGTGTTAGTCTATTATGTCGTATGATGTAGTTATTAATATCATTAAATAATAATTGACATCCGTGACTTACCCATAAGTAGCACCCATTATATTGAAATGATCAACTGGGTTGATATCTATCAATTTTAATACCACATCTTTAAACCATATAGGCAATTTATTCAATTTTCCGTGTAATCTGTGAATGTCCGAGATTTTACTCTCAGATCAGCGCAGCCGGGAATCGAACCCGCGAGAGATCAATTCACCTAAGGATTGGGCATTTAAAATTCTTGACGTTACCTAACGCCTCCAATCACTACGCTATTGAAACGTTTCTATGCTACCAAGCAAGACATTATATTTTGTTTAAGTAACACGGTAGATAAGTACAGTTTCACTAGATTCTTTGATTTGAGCAAGTTAGTGTCCTGTCGTAGCTATGCGTGGTTGATTTTAAAGCTAAAATTTAATGATAATATCACCAAAAATCTCATTTTCATTTCACAGGACGTTTTGTTAAACATAAAGTTAAGCTGCCTATAAATGAAGTAATAGGAACGTAGAGAAAATTCAATATTTATTCAAATATACTTGTTTGGATAAGAAATAGAACGGAAAGCTGAATAGGACATATTATAGGTGGGGGGGGGGGGGGCAGTTTGCTGACGGATGTAATAGAAAGAAAGATACAAGAAAAAAGGATCTAGAGACGGGCAAAGGCTTGGGATGTTGGGTCATGTGATAATAAATTCATATTTAGTGATGAATTAGAAGGATGTGGATTGAATTGGGTGAAAGCTTTATATGCTATGGATCTGCCATTTGGTAGTGTTCTAAAAGAAGAAGACACGTTTAGAGACAATTTATTGCAATCTAACCCCAACTCTTAGACTAAGGACATAAATATTAAATACCAATGAAGCGGCTTTTAATTTTGGCATATTGGCCTTGATTGCGTAGTAATGAGGTCATTTAGTGCATGATGCATAATTTGAACAGTTTGCGTTGAATATTGTTGCACTGACCTTAACGAGATGAACTGCTAGGTATAAGATAGTGCTTGACTCTGACGCTGAGAGATATGGTGGACACAAGAGGTTGGATCACTCCGTAGAGTTCCTTAGCTTTCCTGAGCCGTGGGACAATCGTGCTAATCATATCTATGTAAGTCTCTGTATTCTCACAGTGCTTTGATTGAAGAGGCTGATGGTCGAGTTGTTAGAACGCTTGCTTGATATTCAAGAGATTTTAAATCCTACCAGATCGTCTCTGACTGTATACCAGTGTATGGAAACAGACGTTAAACTTTATAACTTTCTATAGACGCGTAGAGCATTAGGTTCCGCGTGTTGTGTCCGGGTCACTGAAGAATAGACCAGCCGTTAACTGCCCGAGTCCTAAGAGTCGACAAAACAAACGCTGAGGAAGGCAACGGAAAATCATCAAAGAAGCCATTTTTTCTCCCAAGCTAAAGGTTGCATAGCTTTTTGTCAAGGATTAACTTGTTGATGTATGGAGTGCTCAATATGGAACGTGAAAGCAGACTCTGGGCATGAATATGTATTTTGGACCGGCCACTTGACAGAGCACTAGAGGGAGAGAGAGTGAGAGCGCGTTAGGTTTTCTGCCATAATAATAGGCTACGATGATTAGGTAATTATTGTGAAACCTCTACATTCTTTGTGTTTAAAATACTCTGAGCCTTAACTATGAGGCAGCTTGTAGGAGGCTTCGAACTATGTAGCACGACCCCTACCAGTTTAATTGAGACGAACACTAGTACAGATTACGTAGACTTTTAAAGATTTCATGTACACTTGTAGAGATTTCATGTACACTAGTAGAGATTTCATGTTCACTTGTAGAGATTTCATGTACACTAGTAGAGATTTCATGTACACTTGTAGAGATTTCATGTACACTTGTAGAGATTTCATGTACACTTGTAGAGATTTCATGTACACTTGTAGAGATTTCATGTACACTTGTAGAGATTTCATGTACACTTTTAGAGATTAAATGTACATTGTACACTGGTAGAGATTTCATGTACACTTGTAGAGATTACATGTACACTTGTAGAGATTTCATGTACACTTGTATAGATTTCATGTACACTTGTAGAGATTTCATGTACACTTGTAGAGATTTCATGTACACTTGTAGAGATTTCATGTACACTTGTAGAGATTTCATGTACACTTGTAGAGATTTCATGTACACTTGTAGAGATTTCATGTACACTTGTAGAGATTTCATGTACACTTGTAGATTTCATGTACACTTGTAAAGTTTGTATGTACACTTATAGAGATTGCATGTACACTTGAAGATTTCAAGGCCGCCTTCATGAATGCATTGCTGTTTATTGTAGGACTATCTGCTGTTTATTGTAGGTCTATCTGCTGTTTATTATAGGTCTATCTACTGTTTATTGTAGGTCTATCTGCTGTTTATTGTAGGTCTATCTACTGTTTATTGTAGGGCTATCTGCTGTTTATTGTAGGTCTATCTACTGTTTATTGTAGGCCTCTCTGCTGTATATTGTAGGCCTATCTGCTGTATATTGTAGGCCTATCTGCTGTTTATTGTAGGCCTATCTGCTGTTTATTGTACGCCTATCTGTTGTTTATTGTAGGTCTATCTACCCAGTCGTGTGGCGGTGGTGTGGGCTAAAGTCGACTAGTAGCTGTTCTGCATAGGATCTGCTTGAAATCTTCCTGTTTTGTTACCTAGTAGTAGATATATACTTAGTTGTTAATTTGTTTTGTTGATAATGAATTAGTAAAATACAATGCAAGTTGTAAATTCGTTAATTATCACCATTCGATGGCAATTGTTCATTGTTAACTAGCAATGTAAAACTGTTAACCTGTTGTTAATCCAATTATAATTATGTTAGCTGCTTGTTGAATTAAATAGAATAACTATAACTGTTAAATATAATAGATGCTAACTGTATTACATCGAGGCAACTTTATACTGCAGTAGAACAACAAGACTGTTAATAATCATGTAAGTTGTTAGGTGTATAACTGTATTTCTGTTAACGTAGTTTGGCAATGGCACAAAAAGTGTGCTTGAGAGAAGGATGCTATTAAAGGTGTTTTGTTAACTGTATGACTACTGTAACTGCTCTCTATCGTAGTAAATTAGTACTATTATTAAATCTTATCCTATACTTTATCTAGTATCTGATTAGGAGAGTTAGTGCAATTAAGCTTATCCTACAGTTTATCTGATTAGTAAGGTTAATACTACGATACATATCGTTCAATTTTTCTGAAATTTATCGACTTCTGAAGCGCAGCAATTACATAGGTCTACTTTTAAAAATGTAGGCCTAATAACAAATTCTTATCATATGTTGCGCAGTGCAACACTATGCTTATCTAGTCATGGTTTCGTTTAGTTGTACTGCAGCTCTGAATTATAGTAATTGAAATATACGAATGTCGGAACACTTATACCAAAATCAAAATGATGCAATGAAGACCTTAGTGTTCCATCCAGTTTTTCTAATTTCCTGCGTTACTAACGCAATTATAAATAAATAAAACCTGTATTGTCTTGACAATGAGAAAGCAACTTATGAATGCTGTTAAATTATTATTAGTGTCGTAGACACAGCTCGCTCGTCACTGACATCGCTTTCGAGAGATGAAACTGACGTTAACATCGGCTTTACAACTTTTCAGGCAATACTTAATAGTGTATAAACTAATTGGATACGATTCATTTTTGTCAGATTAAAGAAGTTAAATATTTATCCTGGTGATTTTGCTGCATTTAGACTTAAAGCGGATGCTTAGTCCGGAATTGTTAGTATTGATCGATGATGAAGTAGAAATTTTAAATTGAGATTCCTGTAAATATTAAAAATAATAATTTAAAAAAAATATTATTATGTTCCTAAATAATGCGTTTAATAAATATTATACTATAATAACAAATATTTAAATATTATTATGTTTTATTTATTCTTATACTTAACTTATACTATATATTATATCTAAATATATAAAAGAAAGTCGTGTTCGTAATGGATCTTATAACTTAAGAATGGCTGGACAGATTTTAATGATCTCGGACATTTTGGATTCGTCTCCAGCAGCCCCTGCATAATATCCAATAAAATATTTAAAAAATAATGAGGTAATGGCCAAAAAATTGCAAAAATTAAAACACGCCAAATTATAACATGCTCCCATCTATCGAGTGACTTACATCTATATAGGTTACGATTTTAAAACGGTACGTTGACATCATCAATTCACTGTACTTCAACCGGAAGTGTTGATACTTTAGTGGTATAGGTACTAGACTTTAGATCATGAGGTCCGGGGTTCGATTCTGGATCGGGTCACTTTTATTTTTTAAAGTTTGATAAATTTTAGATAGATAGAGATAGGTAGATTGAAATAGATAGATAGAGATAGATAGATAGAGATAGATACATAGAGATAGATAGAGATCGATGGAGATTGAGATAGATAGAGATAGATATTGTTGATAGGCGGTACGAAGTCCGCCGGGTCAGCTAGTACTCTATACACTGTATGTGCTTTTTGGACAAACCAGCTTGTAACATTATACGTTTGTCAAGATGTATTTTTAATAAACAACAACTGTTAATTTATGCAGGATTTGTGGTCTCAAGAAAATTATTTATTCCAGAAGATACATGTATTTACGGAACTAATCATGATATCAAGTAAATTTTTGTTTATATCTACATGTATTTATACTGAGTGTGTGGCAATATGCAAATTCTATATATTGACTGAATTTGTATGATGTATTTTGATGATGCTAGTACTTTTTATTCATTTATTATATCTCTTGCCACTGTAGAATTTAGATCACTTGTACAAACAAGAGACAACACAAATTTACGAAGTTAAACTGTCATTGATTTTATTTGATCTTTGAAGCATTAAACAGGCATACATGTAGATTATAATATGTAGCTTGAATGATGTAACTATTTCATTTAAAGCAAATCTTATTTTGTGTAAGCAGTATACATTTATATAATAATTCTAGCATTAATTAATTATCATTTAATATTATCTGAGTAATGTCAAGAAAATTGAGTCGATATTATTTGTACAACAGTTAAAGCAATTAGCACTGTATTATATTAGATATTCTGGTTGTGTTCATGCAATTAAAACAGGATTCATCCTACTGTTGTTGTTGTTAACCAGATAATGGCTTAGTACTGATACATTTTGTGGAGTTTCACGGCCTGTAACTAACGATCTAACTTATAAATTGGATCTAAGTTTTAACAGAGATCTAACTTGTAAATACGATCTAACTTATAAATTAGATCTAAGTTTTAACAGAGATCTAACTTATAAATTAGATCTAAGTTTTAACAGAGATCTAACTTATAAATATGATCTAAGTTTTTAACATAACTTAAAATAGGGATGAAACGTATCATACTCTGGGAATGATTTTTACCTCAATCATTGTTTTCCTCGGCACCATGGAGCATAGATTCAAACAATCCATAAAAGCGCCTCCACTTGAACATTTTCCCGTATTTTAACAACAAATAAACTAAAACTATTTGAATAACAAAATTCACTAATATCAAATTTTATGCAGTAATTTTAAAATTAAACGTTTCATAATGATCACTGTAATACATCGTTCACTCCAAAGGCGCTCTTAGCTGAACCATTCGATTACAGATTAAATTACAGAACCACTGATTACAGAACCATTCAATTACAGATTCAATTACAGATTCAATTACAGAACAATTCAATTACTGCTGTATTGGCAAGACTCTGTAAGACAAGCAAGATGAGTACAGCTTTTCAATAATCAAGGTAGACACAAATCAATTACTGATACTGATTTCTTCCATACTACACATTTAAGCTGATATTTACAAATCATAGTATGTCAACAATAGACTAATACTTTCCGCATAGAAATTCATATAGCACGATAGCATTAAAAACCACACATTATAAGCTGTATTGTGAGATTGATGATCAATACAGGAATTGATTAGTAGTATTCTTTCTAACATCTATGCAAATACAAAGGCTATAAAAATCTACGAAAATCATATTTAGAAACCGTTTCCTCATAATTCTTCGAAAGACAGCTTAATTACAATATAACTATCCGAGTGAATTTCTGTTAGTGCTAAAAAATATCTGTGCACATACAAGTAGCACATAAAAAATATCTGTGCACATACAAGTAGCACAAAGTCAATTACTCATTTATTTATAGTCGTTGTTACAATAAACTGCAGTATTTATATATAAACTCAACAAAATCAATAAATTGCAGTATATATCACATACTAATTGATATACATGTATACTAATACTAGTAAATGATCAGTATATCGGCATTAGTAGCCTAAATACTAATGTCGATATACTAATTTAAGTTTTACAAAAGTTTTTGAAGTAGTCTATCAATTAATTGCAGTACATATCGTTGGATATGGCCTACTATTGTCAGTATACAATTTATAGAGACAGATTTAAATACTTATCATAATAACGATAGTATATATAAATATCAATACATTAGAAGTACTAATCGATGTATATACTAATGTCGACATACTAGCATAGTCATAGTACATAAAGTATCAATAAATTAGAAAATCTTTACTAATGCCAGTATAAAAAATTTAAGTACACATCATAGTATTTACAAATAAACAAACAAAATAGTTCATTGTCAAGCCGCTACAATGAGAGAAGACGGTTTAGAGACCTACATGATTATAGAGCGCTGAATATCAAAATATATTAATTGACATCCCGCTTTTACCCACTGGTTACTTATTGATTTAAGAAAAATACAAAAACTATGAACATGAAGTTAATCATTCGCGAGTGCATAGTGGATTGGTAGTACGTAAAACAACACAAAGTATAAATATCTACAACAGTATTTAGCAGCATATATGCAAATTTAAAGGGTATACAATGACGCATTGCGTTAATCACAATCCAAAAGATTCACAGAGACAGCTACATAATCAGAATATGAATAGACTACGGCTTTAAGACAACCGGATTATATTATATACAGCATTACAAAATTTAAATAGATCGATAATATATTCCAAATAATTTAACAAATCGCCTGTTTTTACGAATAAAAAGCTACATGGATCAGCTTTACAACACGTTTCTTTTATAAAACTTCCATTGCATAAAATTGCACGCAAATATACAGAGCCATAGGAAAAGAGAGAGAATATGTAGAAGAATCATTGTCCTACAATGAAAAGTAAAGTTTGAGGGAGGTAACTCATATAGTTGCTACTTCCGGATTCCCAATTTAAAATCCCAGAAATAATTAAAAAATAGTTCAAGCCTTAATCAAGAGAAGAAAAGTATCTAACAAAGATCTAACAAGTTGAATGATGAAATACTTAACAATGTCTACATTCACTGCAAGTTATAAAACAACAAATATATAAATTATTTCTCTCACAGAATTCAAAATCAGAACAGTATACAATCAGAACTATTCTGAGTATCGTTGTCAAGGGGATAAGTTAAGTAATACATCCTTAATTACGGATATATAACTATTTCTCAAAAACGTTGCAAACAAATTTGGGTTAATCTTGGGACTTTATTTGTCGTGATGAAGGACTAAATACGTATCAGTGACCATGCAATTCTATTAATGTCTATAACTGGTCGTAATAATTCAAAAAAATTATCAAGACTTTTTAAATGTATGTTTAAAGTCAAGGTCAGAAGCTTGAAGGGCTTCTCTTCAAGACGTCAGGCATACTGGAGTAACCTGAGAGGTAAATGTCTGAGATTATACAGTCTGATCAGCTCTATCGGGAATTGATCCCAGGACTTCAGGAACAACCGTTTAAAACTTCATGCCGTTACCTAACGCGCTTACACACTGAGCCAGAGAAACCTTCTATACCAAGAACATTGATCAACGTTATCTTCATATGCGAAAACAACAAAATTATATTTTTAATTAAAGGAAGTATCAATGATAACGGTTAACTAAATTATGATTTTTACTAAAGTAGAAATGTCAATGAAAATAGTTTAACCATTGCATTTCACGTACGATGGTCAATAACAAGTGGACAAAAGATAGCAGGATAAGATAAAGGCACTAGAACTGCAGTTCAACTGTGTTCAAAGACAAGTATAAACAAATAAGTATATGCACAAGTTAGTAAATAAATCAAAAAGAATTAAAACACACATAACAATATCAACTTCATAAACAATGGACACAATATTAATGCATAATATTTTTCAATCATATATCAACACTGTAAGTTTTGTACTTAATTTAAGCACGAAATATTTACCATATACAAGTACAGTAGTTTAAAATAACAGATCCACGGCAAATATTTACGAGCGTTACCAAATGTAACTATTATTTCCAACTTTAGAAGCTAAGTCAGTAGCGCCGAAAAAGATCGTTGTGGTATATTTTACAGTAAATATTTGTACAAAACTTTAATGTACTACATTTTTCAGACTTTCACGAAGATCTTACAACGAAATTATGGAAAATCTCTCTACTCTCCAGTTAGGCCCTATAGACCAACCCTTCACGTTAGCAAGTGCCGTTATCCACCGCAAACTAGAGTAATATCAACATTCCTTCAAACCTCGTCAGTGAGTAACTTGAACAAGTGGTCGTTCAACCAGATTGTTAGAATAATGCATTTAAAGTAAATAATTCAGAGAACAGTGTTTACTGGCATCGTTATTAAAGTGCAGGGTAAGAAAATTGCTAAGTATTTTAAAATAGAGTCGAATAATAACATAACTAACAACAATTAGATTGCTACTATTATCAATGCCAATATCGAGCACTATTAAGACACATCCAAGTGGTGAGCAAAAAGAAGGTCTATAACGGTGGACCTTCGATATATACACGAGCAAGTGAGGAACTGAAAGCATTGGTAGTAGCAGATCACAACATACATGAATCTGTAAGGCATTCATCAGCCGTAAACAAGGAATAAAAGCACCGGCTAAACAGATCATAACGTTGATCTTAAAAACTGAGCAAGAAATAATCTCATGAATGCAAATCAGACGTCGTGGAGAAATCTATTAATTGTCTAGAGCAAACAGTGAGCACAAAATCTTAAAGTTGCTATAAAGAAATCATGATTCACACCATTCATCATATACAAAAATGTGTGCAGAATAAATATTTCAAGGCCCAATGTATAAAACTCTGACACCGTAATTTATTAAAACATATATTTTATACATTATAAAATTACATATAATAATATAATAATATACATTATTGTATAGTATAGTAATTGATAGTTTGTTAATATACAATTACAAACAGCGTTTTGTTTATTATTTAATAGAGTATATCATGCTAAGGCATCTCTATACTTTACAACAGTTACGGTAAAACAAGCGATATACAATAAAATGCACACAGTAAAAATCACTACAATATCAAATAACTATCATATGTAACATAATTATCATATGTATCATATGTTAGCTATTAGCTGTGTGTAGTAAAAGTGGCATATACTGAATTGAAGTGATAACTACAACATGATGAGACTTCGCACAGGCCGTGTCGTGACAATTCTACACGTAGACATTCTTCTGAAACGTTTTCTTAATTCGATCTCCTACAAAATAAAAATACATTAAGCTTATCATATTGTCACAGCAAAGCTTAGAACAAACTTCAACAAGTTTCAATGCAGTTTGTTAAAATCAATTTGCGGTTTCAGACGCTTAGAACAGCTAATTATTTTTAATCACATGTGGTTTACAAAGTCATAGTTTAAGTAAACATAGAGAGATAATTCACCGTTTGTTTTAATCCTTTGCGAGACGTGAATAGATCTTTACGACAGAAATCAGCAAGGGTTAAAAACCTCAGAGAATGCAACAGATGCGGTTGACAAATCTCAGCGAGGGTCAACCAATTACATTATTACAGCTGAGCGATTAATAAAAGCATATAAATATTGACCATAAAGGTAGGTCTTGATTTGAAGATAGTCAATTGTAAGGTTATCAATGATTTTATGGTAAATAGTGCTTCAATTGAAATGTTTGTAATTCAGAATAGAGCTGACTTACTATTATTTAGAGTATTGCCACACAGAGCTCTGGCTCTTTATAGTAGTCACTTTCATATAGCTTGTTTATTTAGCTAACTACTGATTTATTTATTATTTTAAAATTTTTGTATAATTACACATATGGCATACCGCATGTGCCACATAGTTTTCTTTCTTGGTTTTTGTTTTTGTAGTTTTTGTTATTTCCTCCATTCCTCTCCATGGTTATTAGTAATTGTTGCCGTTTGTTGGCGCATCAATTGCAGCCGGCGCGGAATTAAAAATAACCTTCTAACACCCTCGAAATTTTTTCTTTTAAAGCTGTCAACAATCGGTCTTCCAAGGTGGTCGCCCACAAAGTACTAACCGGCGCCATGGAGCTTAACTTCATTCAACTGACGCGTAGCTTAATCAAGTGCGCTAAATTCCACCCTTATGTTATGAATGTATGATATTAATGTCTTTTTATTGGTAAATTTTTTATCTATGATAAATAAATAAATAAAGAGTTTAGAAATAGATAATAAAACATCTCACTCCTACTGAGAAAATATTGGAATAAACATTTTTCATGTATTACACGAAGTGCTACTCGAAATTTTTTATCGATAGAAAATCGAAAAGATATTCTACCAGCAGCAGTAATCGAACAGCATTATGATATAAAGCATAGAAAAAGAAACAAGATGGATAAAGTTGTACAAACCTGAATCTCGAAAAAAACCGACGATTTTTTTGCCAACGGCTTTGACGTTACCGCTGAAACTGGCGTCAACTTCTCTCATCTCCTGCCTGTAATCCATAATCCTTTCCTCAAATAATCCTATCACATCAACACACCTCAATAAATCAATCTACCGTCCGTATTTATAAAGTAACATTTTGTGCAAAATGATAGCTTATATTATATCAATTTATGATTAATTTCTTATTCAAGTCAAAATCGAGATAGAGTGCTAAGGTCAAATTAGTGCGAGCAATGAACGAAATACAAGTGTCATTAGATTTATAATAGCGTTGAAAATCATTTACACGAAAGCATTGTAAACGAAAATATACTTTATACACTCACTCATCATTTTGTGTATTCAGTCGTCATTGAGTGGTACTTAGACGTCTGTTGCTGCAGAGTCTGCTTTAGACGTCACCGACATTGACTTAAGGGGAGGAACCGGATGTTAAATTCATGTAGATTGTTTGAAATAAATTTGAGAAGTGCCTGATGGAGCGAGGAAAGCTGATAACTGATAAATTTAACAATATCAAAAATGACTTGTTACACGTTTACATTGAATAATTTATCAAGTTGAAAATGAATCTCAAGAGCTTCTCAAGAGATTGATATTTTTTACGAATAACAAAACGATCTGAACTAGACGACAGACAATTTAGTTTAAACTAGTATATGTTCAATGATACTGAGGAAATTCGCAAAATATGACCATAAATACATAAAATAAAAAGATTTTTTCTAGAGCATTTAAGATCAATGCGATTAACAGAATAAGCAGAACAAGACCACAGATAAATAAATTCTAGTTAATATAAGTTCCTTGCTATGAAAAGTACAACCCGAATATGAGCACAGACAAATATGTAATACTTAAATTCAATATAACGGAACACAATGATATGAATAATTTACCTGCAGTACTCGACTCTTTTAGTTTATCAGTGATAAAGACTTCAAACATCTGAGTCTGAGTGAACCATTCCAAGAACATACGAATACCACGAGTGGACACAGCCTTTACGAACAGTTCTCTCTACATACAAACAGTTCTCTCTATATATAGGAACATACAAACAGTTCTCTCTACATACAAGAACATACGAACAGTTCTCTCTACATGCAAGAACATACAAACAGTTCTCTCTACATACAAGAACATAAGAACAGTTATCTCTACATATAGGAACAACTCTCTATACATACATATGAACATATACACAACTGTCTCTGCACTACATACAACTCTCTCTCTCTCTCTCTCTTTCTCTCCATACAAATATATCAACAACTCTCTTTAAACAAATGTACAAACATATCACAAACATTGCACATACTTCAATACAAGTACATATACAAAAAAAGCAATTCTATCTCTATACATGTATAGACATAAGAACACATTCACTAACTCTCTATCTCTCCTCTCTCTCTCTCAGTAGCCATAAATATATCAAACGATACAAATCAGACTAATTAAATAGTATACACTTTTCTCTTTTCTCTCTAGTTTCTCTCTGATCTTTTTTCAAGTGGCAGGCCCAAAGTAAATATTCCTACTCACGATCTGCTTACAAGCTTCATATAGAGTACTGCAACGATCAAAAAGCTAATCCCTTCACAAAAGGCAATGCCTTCTCCACACTGTTATTTAGCCTATAGCCTTGCAAAATAAAGTTTCTGAGGTTAGGTTTTTTCTGAGATTCCAAAGCAACACAGGAAATAAAATTATATATCTCACAATTTACACTCGAATTTACAAACTGCTGTGGCGTTACAACAGAGTTTTAATAAACATACAAAGTGTGTTGTCAATGTAAATATGTAATTAAATACAAATCGTAGAAAGTACATTTACATAAATAGATACAGTGATTCTACAATCTACACAGTAATGGTCGTGATACTTTAACCAATGCTTATGGCAAATTAATTTTAGGAATCACAATCCACAAGTTATTTGTTTTTAAAATCAATTTAAACACACTACGCTAACAATGCTACCGCTTCCAACCTGAAAAACTCGTTCATTGTTCTGCTGACAACAGATGTACTCAGTGTAGTGGCCGCAAGTCTCGACAAACAGTCGCAGAAAAGCTTCCGTCACCGTCGAGTCGCTGATTGATCGACCTCTTCGTGATTCACCAACACCACAGGTCAGAATCGAATCATCGGCTTTAAATCAGTGATAAAAAAGCTTAAGCTAAAAATAAAGCTAACGTTAACGTCAGTTTCCTCATTCGATAGCGATATCAGTGAAGTGCGAGCTCAAGATTTGAACACCGCTTGTACTGATCAGCGGTCAAGTATCTTACCGAAATCGCCACTGGCTCCAGCCATTAACTGACATTGATTGACTGTGCTTAGATAATCGGCGTCAACTTACGCTATATAAAATAAAGAGAATACACTGATTGTCAGTTAAATATCTAAGAAAATAACGAACTAGAAGATAAGTACTGAATACAATAATATTTCTGCACTTCTAAAGATGAATGAAGGTTATAAGGGTGATTCTATAAACGTGGTTCCTAATTTTTTCTCTTCTTTCCGTTAATAATATAATAGACAAATATGAGGCAATGATGGAGGAAGCCATGGAAGACTTGGAAGAAGGAATAAAAGTAGGAGGGAATTTGTAACAAGTTGATTTGCAGATGACCAAGGAATGGTAGCGGGCAGCGAGATTGGATTGCAGAAGATAATGGATAGGCTTTATGATACGGCCCTAAGATATGGCATGAAGATTAATATAAAAAAGACCAAGGTTATGAGAGTGTCCAATAATAAAGGTGAAGTGAATATCACAATAAATGGTACGAAATTGGAACAGGTAAGGAGTTTCAAATATTTGGGTCATACTATAACCGATGACGGGAAGTGTGAGACGGAAATATGAGGTAGGATTGCACAAGCAAAAGCGGCCTTTGGTAGTAGAAAAGAACTATTAACAAAAAGTCTAAAGAAAGACACAAAGATAAAGATAGTGAAAACTTTGATTTGGACCACGCTATTGTAAGGATGTGAGACATGGACCTTAAGGAAGGAAGATATTAGGAAACTGGAGGCGTTGGAAATGTGGATTTGGAGAAGAATGGAGAGGATTATTCGCTGGACTCAAAAGGTTACAAACGAGGAAGTTCTGGAGAGAGTTGGCACAGATAAACAGTTGATAAATGTATTAAAAAATAGGAAGAAGAGTTGGATAGGAAACATTCTAAGGGGGGAAGGTCTATTAAAAGAGGTCATAGAAGGTAGAATGGAAGGAAAGAGGCAGGGGCAGGCCGAGATTAGGTATGTTAGATGATTTAAAGACCCACTCATATGTGAAAATGAAGAGGAAGGCGGAAGACAGAGAAGAGTGGAGGCGTTATAAACCATGGACCTGCCAGTAGGCAGTGCACTAAGAGAGAGAGAGACGAATATTTGTCTGAACAACACGTTAATTTTTACGAATTTATAAATACCAGAAAACTCATGTATAAATATTCCATAATGAAAGTACTGTACCGTCTGGTGGACAAGTTTGCAGAAAGCTTACATGATAGACAAGAGGCCACAGGTTCGTAACCCTTCAGACCGTCACTCGCGGTACATTTGTAGGACGTTAAACTTTGCTTTATTTTTTTTTGAGGAATTTATGAGTTTGTAGTTGTGTGATCGACACAGTAATGATTAATTTACTATTGTTAATTATCCCCGTGTTGTGTCCGGATTATTTGAAGAATTGACCAACCGGTGACTGCACGTGTCGTAGAAGGCGACTAAAGCACTAATATCCATATCAACGTCTGAAAGGACATTCGGTTGGTTAGCGCCTAGGCTCCAGAAATTGCTACAAAACTTTAAACAATGGAAATGTCTTAAATAGGGGATTGACTGATGATATGATTTAGGACAGAGAGGATTTGAGACAGTCTATTCGTATCCCGATCCTAGTTGAACAGTTAAACTGGGATTAAATTAAGGGAAGATGATGTTGAATGTAGTTGTGTGATTGACAGTGCACAGACTGTATAATACAAACCTGGCTCCTCAAGAGCAACCTGAAGAGCTTTCATGATCTTCCGAGGTATAATACTCTTCTCATCTCCAACGTTCTTAAACAGTGTACCGTTGTCCAAATTGACTATCAACACCTGAAGCAACAGTTAAAGCACATGTTCTTGAGAATTAGCAGCGCTGATTGTAATCCACATATCAATCGACATATCAATAAAAAAAACCTTCTATTGCACTGACGGAGAAGATTGGCAACGTTAACGCGTACCGTCTGAGCGGATGTGACGCTCATTATTTTGTATATTACATTATCTGAGAGTGCCAACTCTATAGGAAACTAATCTACTTCTCATCCTTTCCTTTAGCGAACTTTATTCGTTCAATTCTTATTCGCAATTTGAGATTGTAATTATACAAATACATAAAATTTTTAGGACAGTGTGACTGATGTCGATGAACTAAATATTAGCGTGAAGTGCGGCAATGACAGGTTGATGCCATTTTTATTATCTCGAGTTTCTCTGCAACGTGACAACCTTCGATGATAGAGCCTAATTGAGCTGTAAACTTCATTTATTATTATAAATGTTTTATTTCAATTCATTTTATATTATAAAATTATAATTAGTATTATTGCTATTAATCAAAATAATACTAATAGTATTAATTACAATTATTAATGTTTTCTTATTACATATAAATTAAAAGAAGCATATTAAAGACATGAATATATAAAGCATAGCACCTGCGTGAAGTCATATTGACTGCACCAACAGGCAGGGTCGTTGTTACTCAATACAGAATAATCATAAATACCTCCACTAGATCTTTATGATTGAGCAGTGGTACCATCGATATGTGAACGCCGAGGATGTATGGCGTGGGAGCCTCGACGAGATCTATGAGAGTAGATGGTAACACTGTCACAAACGTATGCTGCCATTCAAATGGGTAGAGCAGTGCAACGATAGTGAACACACTGGTTGTCAGAGTACTGTACAACAACAGTACAACGATAATGAACACACTGGTTGTCAGGGTGCTGCACAACAACAGTGCAACGATAGTGAACACACTGGTTGTCAGGGTGCTGTACAACAACAGTGCAACGATAGTGAACACACTGGTTGTCAGGGTGCTGCACAACAACAGTGCAACGATAGTGAACACACTGGTTGTCAGGGTGCTGTACAACAACAGTGCAACGATAGTGAACACACTGGTTGTCAGAGTACTACACAACAACAGTGCAACGATAGTGAACAAACTGGTTGTCAGGGTGCTGTAAAACAACAGTGCAACGATAGTGAACACACTGGTTGTCAGAGTACTACACAACAACAGTGCAACGATAGTGAACACACTGGTTTTCAGAGTACTGCAAAACAACAACAGTGCAACGATAGTGAACACACTGATTGTCAGAGTACTGTGCAACAACAGTGCAACAACAGTGAACACACTGGTTGTCAGAGTACTGCACAACAACAGTACAACGATAGAGAACACACTGGTTGTCAGGGTGCTGTACAACAACAGTGCAAAGATAGTGAACACACTGGTTGTCAGAGTACTACACAACAACAGTGCAACAATAGTGAACACACTGGTTGTCAGGGTGCTGTACAACAACAGTGCAACGATAGTGAACACACTAGTTGTCAGAGTTATGCACAACAACAGTGCAACGATAGTAAACACACTGGTTGTCTAAGTACTGCACTACAAGGTCATTCAGCGGTTTAAATGCCCAACAGCATAACCACAATTGTTGTGATAAATGCAACAGTTCCCTGATGCTGACATTACTCAGTCATAACAATGAGCATAAGAATTAACATAAGAATGAGCTTTAACTTCTCCATTCTACAGAAACATATATCAGTTTTATACTAGTATCAACAACAACAACAGCAACAAAATTAGAGCACTATCGACATAAACAAAGACATCGAGCACTATTGAACCAAATCCAAGCTGACGAGCAAAGAAGGTCCAAAAACGGGGCAAAACCGAAAATCCATAAAACAGTCTACAGATAGACAAGTAAAGAAAAGGTGGTTTATGTGATGGTCCTAAATCATGTATGCTCTTTAGAAGAGACACGAAGAAATAGAGCGAAGACGCAGTAGATGGCATATAGTATAGATGTAATAATACTTACTTTAGATGTTTAGAAAACATGATGACTTTACGCTCAAGCAGTACCGCAGCATAAACCTGCAGCAAAACGTCCACGTCTAACTGCGACAACAACAGGTTGAATGCAACCTGCAACAAAACACAAAAAATTGTTTTTGCTTTGATGCAAATCTTCAACACAACACAAAAAGCAACCTGGTAGTTTTGTTGCAATCGGACCAAATACCTATCGCAGTGTTGACAGCAAAAATGTAGATTAGTAGTAGCTCATTCACTATTTAACTATCAAAAAAATCAATGCATAACAACTGGTATATTGGTAAATATTTTTAATCCACATTCTCAATTTCCAGAAAAACAAAGTGCCAATCAATCTATCGAGTTAATCTCCTCAAAGGCACAGAATTTAACATTATATTAAATGATTTATGTAAATAAAATCATTCAACTAGAGCCATCAAATGAGAACAAATTATAAAGGTTTAAAACAACCAGTAAGAACTTACATTGTTTAGTCTCGACTCCGCTGGTCTCTGCAGGGTTACTAACTTCTTCCTAATATCTGGTCCCTAAAAATACCATGCAGTCATAAAAACACTAGCGAGTGCTGATTCAGTAAAACTTAATAACTTAAAACTTAATTATAATTCGAATCACAATTTTCAAGCTTCCGCACTGCATTAAATATTATTCAAAAGTGTTGATTAATTCATCCAGTTGTTCTCCTCAAAGAGGCCTTTCTCATCTCTATTTCATAATATTCGGCTCGTAAACAGAAGATTCGTCGTTTATTCCCCTGTTTTCAATTAGCGCTAATATGAGAATATTAGAATATTAATAAATTAGCCTTATAAAATTAGTTATTTAATGAGTGATTTAAGAGCAGACCGGTTCTTAGACTGATAAGCGCTTATGTTGTGCTCAGAGGGTTTCTGAATTCCTGCTGCCCAACACCTAATCACCGTTAGCTTTGCTAACTTCACAGATTAACTACAATTATCTAAGGTTTTGCTTTCGCTTTTGGTTAAAATGAGATTAGAGGGAAAATGATGATGATGATCTAAGATTTTGCTAAAGGTTAACTTCATGGCTTCAAAGGACAGTAGTGACGGACGTGTGAGCACAGTATTTGAACCTTAACCGACGCTGTCACGGCTCGGTCACTAGGATAACTTAGCATCACTTAGGATCAGACGATGAAACGTACAAGCTGATCAAAATTTCTTTGTTAAAGAGGAAATACTGAAAACCGAAAAAGTAGCAACTAGACAAGGGATCTCTGTAGCACATGCAGTATGACATCAGGGTAATTGTATGAACAAAAAAGTAAACATTTTAACAGCGTAATGCTAAATAACTTTAACCATATATATATATATCATATAAGAGGATTGTGAAATTTTATAAGAAATTAGTAAAATCGCAATCGGTATGCCAGACATTAAAAGGGCAGTGAGAGAATTTAAATTAGCATAAATGAAATGCTTTTACAATCAATATTTATCACTTAATTAGAAACTGCTTATTATCTACTTAAAAACTACGATCATATAATTGTTACAATATAAGCAACAATATCTATTTAAATACAGCAAAGGTTGAAATCAATTCTTAGCATTAGAAATAGATCTGTCAACCGGACAATGGCGAGTAAGGAGCTAACCACAGTGCGTATGTAGACGTAGTTGTTAGGAGCAGGGAATGGACGCGCCCAGGCGACCTGCAGCAGCTCCTGAGCGGTCTCCAGGGACTGGCCCCTGCACACCTGCACTGCCTTCAGTAGCTGCTCATACAGCATCAGCTCCCCCACAGGACTCACGATACACACTGCTTCCGGGAGTCTCGCGCCCACACCAGGCGGCTACGAATCATCATCATCATCATCGTCATCGTCATAATCATCATCTTCCCTTACATCTCAATTTAACCAGGGTCGGGATACGAATAGACTTTCTTCTATCCATTCGTTTAAAGTTTTGTGGCAATTACTGGAGCCTAGGAGCTCACCAACCGAATGCCCTTTCTGACGTTAGTATGCCAGGCGGCTACGAATAAAAGTTAAAAATAAAAGGTAAGGCTAACGTCAGTTTCCTCACTCGAAAGCTATGTCAGTGACGGGCGAGCCCAGGATTTTAACCCCGCACATACTGATCTGCGGTCGAGTGTCTTACCGACTTCGCCAATAGCTCCAGCCAGAATGCATCAATGATTAAATGTAAGCCAGGATTGAATCAACCAAACATGAAAGAACTCGTACGAAGTCTTCACGTCTCTTTCATAGTACGAGTTAGAACACGGTTCTTATTTTTACAAAGCTCTAGGCTGAGCTGGCAGCATAAAGGTTAGGTTATCAGGCAGCGGATTGATAGATTCAGGGCAAAAATCCTGAGCTCGCACTATAACTTTCATGTTTTAGATACAGAAAACTGTTGCGCTGCTAGGATTTAGACGTTTAGAGTCTGGCAATTTTCAGTCAATACCTGACTACTACTATGATATTCTTAATGCTATACATTTCCATTGCGAGTGAGAATATTGAGACAGAGAGAGCGAGACAGATAGATTATTTATATATCTACTTATTATTTATAGAGTACATCAAAAAGGGTTACACAATCCTATACAGTTTATATAAGTATATAATCAGTTACAAGAATCGATAACAAGTTAACCATCGCGATCAATATAAAGAATATAAGAAAATTAAAAATATTACAATAAAATACAAATAGTATAATTAAATTATTATCATCTTCTTATTTTGAATCCTTATAATAGCTTAATTAGGGTCGTGATTGAAATATTTTGTTGCAATTTCTGGAGCCTATGCGCTCACCAACTGAGTGCCATTTCAGTCGTGGTTTGGATCTTAGTGGTTTGTCGCCTTTTACCACACGTATAGTTCAAAGCTAGTCTATTCTTCGGCAACCCGGACACAACACGGATAAAATAGCATAACGAAATATACTAAAATTTAACTATATAATAAAAGGTATATATATAATTGAGAATGACATACCAAGTATCTCCAGCACCAGCCAAACTTCCTCTCAGCCTCGGCGTTAGTCAGCACAAACGAGAAGAGATCACTTTAGCAGCAGAATAAAAACAAGATATATACAGGCTTACTGAATGTTTATAAGGGACTGCAAGTGTCGTAAAGGCTACAAAGCAGTAAGATCCAAACCCAACGTCAGAAAGAGCATTCGATCGGTGAGCGCCTTGGCTCCAGAAATTGCTATAAAAGTTTCAAATCCCGACCCTAGTTAAACTTGGTTAGAAGGGAAGATGATGATGATTGAACATTCGTACGTTTCCTAGTTGGTAGTACACCTGTGATAGGTGAATATAGATAAGCGAATAAAGATAAGTGAATAGAGCTAGGTGAATAAAGATAAGTGAATAAAGATAGGTGAATAAAGATGAGTAAATAAAGACAAGTGAATAGAGATAATTGAATAAATATAAGTGAATAAAGATAAGTGAATAAATAATCGCCATCAATACCAGAGGGTGAAGGTCGCAAATAACAATTCCAACAACATTACTTATTACTCTTAACTAGATATTACGGCTTACTAAACATTTATAAAATTAAAGAAAAAACTGTAATTACAAAAAAATTACATTAAAAGCTTCAGTGTAGCCAATAAAATTAGTCAATTTTGACACTAATAGCATTAAAAAGTAAACACGCATTTTAGTGAAATGATCAACTATGTTGATATCTATCAGTTTTTAATACCACATGTTTAAACCGTTAGACACTTTAATCCATTTTCCGTATAACCAGTCCAGTGAATGTCCGACATTTTACTCTCAGATTAGCGAGGCTGGGAATTTTTTTTTTCTTTTTTTATTCTGGGATTTATTGGGAATCACTAAGAGTAAAATAGTTGCGCTAACCCACTATAGGAAGAGACAGGTTGCCACATGTCTGCGTCAGGGAAACAAAGATTTGATGCAAATCTGTCCGAATCTGATACCTGTTTAATATTTATACAAAATCAACTTTTTTTCTATCAGTAATCTTGTTCCATATTCAAAACAATATCAATTTTCAATATCATTTATCAATTCAATTATCAATTCAATATCAAATATCAATTCAAAACAATATTCAAAACGATATCAATAACAATATCTTTCTCAATCAAACAACTAGCGCGATAATCATGAAAATATCAATATTCTTCTCCCCGAATCAGATACCTGTATAATATTTGTAAAATAAATATTTGTAGCACATATATAATATTTGTATAACTATCACTCAGGTGTGCGAACAGTGGCGACATAGTAGATGGATTACTATGACTCTTACACGATAACGTAACCTGTAAGAACTACGTAAACTAATGGAGATAAGTGTTAGAGATATAAAATGTTTTTTAAAATTTATTTTGAGTTTTCACTTGCGAGTGTCTGGCCATTTTCTAATTTGAAAATATTCAATTGTATGGCTACTAACGGTTTTACTGTAATTGGTAATGTAATAGATCTTTTTTGTATTTCAGACTCAAGTAGACTCTGCCATAGCTACTAATTATGGTATTACCGAACAGAGCTATGGCTCTTTTAAGGTAGCCTCTTATGTATTGTTATTTGTTTATCTAACTACATGCACGTTCCTATTCGTCTTCACTCTACAGGCTAACAGGGTAAGCTATTGTAAGAGAACAGCTTGCTACACTATAGACAGAACTTAAGAGCTAAAGCAGTTTAAGGGCAATACCCTAAAGGACATCAGCGACGGACGAGCCAGGGATTCAAACTCTGCATCTACCGATCCACATTAGGAAATCTAAGCGATCACACTACTGCCTCAACGAAGAAACCAACCTGTTGAGGAAAACAGAATTTGACGAATGGCTTATAGGAATGACGCGCCTCGGAAGAGTTAGGGTCTATAGGTTCCAGTCCCACTATGAGAGCATACTGGAACAGCCTCATGTCCGGCATCTGCTTTGTCCTCTCATATTTAGCCGCAATCTCAAACTGCAGTAAATCAATAATACAGATCATAAATGTTAGCAATTCAGATTACATTTGCTCGAAACCAAACCAATGAATCTGTCATTAAACGTATATCGCCATTAGATATAGTTGTTCAGCTATGTACAGCTAATCCAAAACATTATACAAATCAGCAAATATATTAAATTAATTATTAATATACAGCTAATCAATTTATTAATGTACAAAATTACAGACTTTTATTAATATAGAGCAATGCTATTTACTAATTAATATACAAACTCCATAATTTAATATTCTACATTGGCCACATACGTTTTTGCTTTGCAAGCTAGATGACTACCTGGACAATCAAAGGATACCTGCTAGCACAAAATAAGGCCTGACGTAGTCAAACAATAACCTTGAACCAATCGCCGTTATATGACAAGACTAATTCAAACACACAAGGAATAAGTGAGATGGTGAAATAGACTAAAAATGTAAAATCATACCGTTTTTTGTTTAACTTGTGTAACATGTTTCAACCTTTTCCTGTGTTCCTCCAGATCCAGCTCGCTTTCCTTATCTAATAAAAATGATTGCAATAAATTGATACAACAAAAAAACAACAAAAAATTAACATAGAAAAAAGAACATCAATTAATTAACGAAGTTAAAAATTTAAACATGCATTATAATGAAATGATCATATGTGACGATACGTTTTTAATATCACATGCTTAACCATTAGGCAGTTTAGTTAATTATCCATGCCATCAGTCCTGGTAATGATCGAGAATTCCATAACCTCATCTCACGAACTAACACTGAGCGATTTAAAAGTTTTACCAGGTAGTAACAGAATAAAAAGAACAATTAATTAAGATAATCAAAAGACAACAATCACAATTAATAAAAATATAAGAAACAGCAAGTAATTAATATAACCGTAAAAATAAAGACAATTTAATTAATTTACATAATAAAGAAAGACAATTTAATTACTTAATATAAATCTTAACAAACTTAACCGGTAATTATAAAAGACAAAACAATATTTATCAGTACAACAAAATGACAACAATCAATTAACATACTATATATAGCAAAAAATTCAACGAAATAGAGATAGGCAGCGAATTCACTGTTGTCAGATAGATTCTATAGACCATATTTCAATGCAGTAATGTTCAGGCCATCCACAATTTTCTGTAAACCCACTTCGCTACTAGCAATCATAACTTGATCATCGGCAAATCTTATATCTTTCATAAGTTTATCTTTAATTTTGATTACTTCCTCGATGTTATCCATTGTAGCTATCATCATTGCCTCTTCGTAAATGTTAAAAAGAATTGGTGACACGCAACAGCCTTGTCATACTTCAAGTCACATTCCTCCTGGTTTCGATAACTCCTGCTGACCTTTGATGATTGCCATTTGGTTCATGTAAAGATTCACAATTAATCTTTCCAGTCCACTCCAATTGCTCTCAAAATTTCTAACATCTTCACCCAATTAGTCCTATCAAAAACTTTCTCAAAATCTACTAAACATATAAAAATTTCATTTCCTCGCATTACCACTACAGCTTCGCTTGTACACCATCATTTTACAAATCTAAATTGTGATTTAATTTGTATAAATTCTGCCTTTGATTGAATGTGTTCACAATCGTAAAAACCTAAGATTTTATAAGACCAATGAAGTAGCTTTAAATTACTACAGGTTAAATTATAAACCTACTGCATAAAATCATCGGAATCATCAGAGTTAAATTATAAACCTACTGCATTAAATCAATGCAGTCAACAGAAATAAACGGAAGCTTCTCTCAAAACAGATTCCCCTTCTGCAGATGAAACCGGTATTAAACTTGGCTGTCAACTGTCTATATATATATATATATATATATATATATATATATATATAGACCTTTAATAAAAGGTGTTTACTTTGAAAAATCACCTTATGTATTAATTCATTCGTTGGAGCGGCGCCACTGTGCATCATAAAATTGATTGTTTTGCGGAAGGCAACTGCAATGTAATATATCCTTAAAATGTAAAATATCCTCTCTAGATATTCTATCTAGACATATATTAACTGTAAATTAAGACATATGTTTATCATCATTTGACAAGAAATTGAAATATAATTTTTTGTAATTATTTAAAATGCCACTATGTTAATAAGTGAAGAAATGCATAATAAATATATGTGAATATATAGAATATTGCCAGCCGGAAATAGAAGCACACACCCCTCCCCACACTCCCATTAGGCTTTGTTTATTATGTGAACAGAATTACAGCTACATATTATAAAAGGTCTATAAAGTTAAACAGAATGGGAAAACAAAATTATTCAATAAGTTTGAAATATTCTTTAACTTATTCGTTAAATATTCTTTACAAATAAAGATCATAGAAATAAACGAGCCTTCATCTGATTGGCTGGCCGGCCTGGGAGGATCATGGCCTCTCAACACAGAGTAGGCGTGGCTTATCTTAGATTTTACCTGCATATCAACAAGTATAAATAGAAATAATTTAATAAAATCTTTTATTCGAAAATTAGCCAAGTTGTATTTTTACTATAGATTTTACACCATTTAGCGTCATGAAAGAAATGTAGTAATTCAAACGTAGCATAGGCGTCCTTATGTTTGCTACTATCCCTAGTATTACCTAACAGAGCTTAGGCTCCTTGTTGTCACTATTTTCATATTGTATACTTTATTTGATTACTGCGTGCGTCGTTTTTATTGTGCTAGAACAAAACAACTAACAGTTTAGTAAATATTAACAAAAATAACACCAATAATCGTTTCTAGGATAATATCAGACAGCAGTTCAAAGGCTCAACTTCAATTCAGTCTGCTTTCCAACATAAATACAATTTGTCACTTCTAATGATAAAACCTGCATGTATTTTGCTTGTTAGTAGCGTTAACTTATAGAGCAACGCAATACAAACAACTAGCACACATTCACAATAGTTAAGACCTGGTGGCGCTTTCGAGGTTAATAAAGAATGATTACACATCCTAAAACTTTATTAGATAGACTATGACTATAGATTTTATAGCATCGCTGTACATCCTTCTCTTTTAATGAGACTTTATCAGCGTCTACAGTAATTAATACTCATTACGATACAAGTGTATACATTTGTCTAAGCGCAAACGTAACATTATGGAATTGCGGCTTATCAATCGCAAAACTAGTTACTTGATCATATTATTTATTAACACAAGGTCACTGGTTACTATATTAACTTAGAATTCACTTAAACTTACCACATCGTATACTTTGAAAGTATTTCATATTAAACAAACTTAATCAATTATTTAATCAATTCCATTACAATCAGGGTAAGGTTTTTGCCTTGACGAAGTCAAAGTCGAAACGTAAGAAGAAACGTAAGAAGTGGCGAAGTCGGTAAGATATTCGACTGCGGATCAGTAAGTGCGGGGTTCAAATAAGCGTTCAAGTAAGCGCCCGTCGCTTACATCGCTTTCGAGTTAGGAAACTGACGTTAACCTTAGCTTTAAGCTTTTTTACCTTGACGAAAAGAAACTGGCAAAAACCGGTAAAAGTTGGTAAAAACTGTCTAAAACATAGAGACTGAAATTGAAATTGTTATGCTTGTGTTGTACAGTCTACAACCTACTCATAAGTTAGATCTACTGCTGGAAGTGTTAGCAAACAATTTAGTTTTATCACTCACCATAAAATTTAAGAAAAACTTATTCTATAAGACTTGTTCCTCAATATATGAAATTTCAGGTAACTTTAGAACTAGGTAACTAGGTAACTTTGGTAACTAGCTTCATACCCCAATATTGCTGCTAATTATAGATCAAATTAGAAGTTTAACAGAATTGTAATTTAGAGTTCTACGATTTCTATCTGTCTTTTAATTACTGTCTTTGAAAGATCTTTCAAAGACATTAATTAATGTAATTAATCTATGTTTCCTAATAGTAGAGCTGCGTTGGTTTTAATCACTGTCAATTAGAAAGGCAACGATTACTAATAACCATGGAAAGGAATGGAGGAAATAACAAAAACTACAAAAACAGAAACTTAAGAAAGGAAACATTGTAAACACATGTATGTCATGTGTGTAACTATGCGGAATCAGAAAAAGAACACCAGTCTCCAGTCTAAAAATTAACACAAGACTTTACGTCAATCCACAACAAAAGCTTATAGGCAACAGCACGCGTGGCTATTATCTATAAACATTTCAACAAGAAAATTATACAGTTGTCAGTTTATAAATCAAAGTAATACGTTTATGACTCTGCTACAATAAAACATCAAGCAGGAAGTAACAGGGTTACTATATACATACCAAATTCTGTTCACTGTGATTGCTGGCTGAGCAGTTTTTAGTTTTCTGATTAGACAATTGTAGGCCGGTCCAATTTGTACTTGCAGCTTCAGACGAGTTATTGTTACCCGTCTGCTCAAAATGACAAACCATTATTAGCATTAAAAACGGTTTCTATTGCGTATGTCGCAATCCTTCAAATATCATGGCTGTTGAAATGATGGCCAAGATTCTCTTTAATTTAATTCGGCCGACTATTAGGTATAATTCTGCGAATAATAGTCATGTCATATTTTGGCTCAGCATGTAATGAGTTTTGCATGTAGAACCTTTGCTCTACAAACCTGGGGGATTTTTCATTCAAAGCTGTCGACACTTGGTCTACAGCTTGGGGAAAATATGGCTTCTGAGAAGGCTTGTCGTTGCCTTCCTCAGTTTTTGCTTTAGCAAAAGGAAATACATACATACATGTATATTGTATTAGATATTATGCCCCCCCGCGTTAAAGAAAAGTTTTCATAACTTTCGTACCTTAATATGTATGTGTTATATGTGTAGCATGCAAATTTCCGAGATGATTCCAAGTCCAATTCTACGCATTTATACCAAATTTCATGACAATAAGTGCTCTGCAAGGCGAATTTATACCTTTTTTGCGCCACAACCCTACTTTTTGGTGCGAATGCTGTGTAGACCCACATATTGCTAATTATATTGTGTACTGGAGAGTGTCACGGATCTAACGTTTTCAACTAAACTAGCAAATTACTGCTGGAATCTCAGCATGCTTGGTATAGTCCACGTTGGAAAATTGGAGACCTCGCAATAACCAACAAATCCGGTCCACACTAGTGGCTATTTAATCAGTTGTTATATAACTTAGTAACTTAGTGCTGGGATTCACGTCCACTGATGACGTTCAATATGGAGCATCTTGACTATAACCATGGAGAAAGCCTCTGGAGAAAGCCTCCATGTTCTCATAATTTTAAATTTTTAGATTATCATATTTATGGAGAAATGAGAAGTTACAGTAGTTTGAACCCGAAACCGCAAGACGTCAATCAATTAAACGAAGTGTTACAGGTTATTTTTAATGAGCTACACACACCAAACATCTAGAAATAAATAAGGCAATAGAAAAATTTCTTAAAGTTACTACAGTCAATCAATGTGACTGATGATAGACACTTAGAACAGTTACTTTGGTAGTATTTGCTTATAAAAGGGCCAAACTTTAGGCCCAACAAAATATAGAAGTTTTAAATGTGCATAATTAAAAATTATCGTAATGAAAAGAAGGTTAAAGGGTACAAGAGGGCGAGACTCGACTTGCACGTTATGTAGGGCTTGTAGGCCCATTTCAATGCAATTTGGTACATATGAAGAACTGACGTCGCAGACACAGCCTTATGGCGAGGAACCGGACGTTAAATTCATATTGATTGATTGATTGATTGAACTGAACCAGAAGTGATCGTTGAAATTTACACGTCAAACATTATGACAAATATTCTTTAGAAAATCTGAAAGCCATTTTTATGATGACTTTCAAATTTTATATATATATATATATACTGTATATATAATATACCATCACACATAATTCGCTTAATAAAAGCACTGTATGAAAATCAAGAGGCTACAGTAAGGACTTCTTGCGGAGACACAGATTGGTTTGGAATCAATAGAGGTGTGCGTCAAGGCTGTATTTTGTCGCCGTCTTTATTTAATATGTACGCAGAAGCAGTATTGCGGAAGGTAGGCCTAGATATGTTTGAATAAACTGTAGATGTGAAAATTGGTGGAAGAAACATCAACAACCTGAGGTATGCGGATGACACCACTCTCCTCGCAGACAGCAGGGAAGGTCTGGAACAATTCATATTAAAGGTTAAAGAAGAAAGCGAAAAAGCTGGTTTGTTCCTCAACATTAAGAAAACCTAGATCATGAAAACTGATATTGCTGAAACCTATATCAGAATTGACAATGAAGATATTGAGACGGTCAACGATTTCGTCTTTCTTGGTTCTAAAATTGTCCGTGACGAAGAATCAAGACCAGAGATAAAACGGCGGATAGGGGCAATGGGGCGCACTGTGATGACTGGCATGATGAATATTGGGAAGAGTAAAGACATAAGCGTCGTTACCAAATGCAGGATAGTTAATGCGATAGTCTTCCCAATTGCCACCTATGGATGCGAAAGTTAGACGCTAAAAAAGGCGGATAGAAGGAGAATCGACGCTTTCGAGCTTTGGTGTTGGAGACGCGTGTTACGAGTCCCGTGGACGGCTAAAGTTAACGATAGAGATGTGCTAGATCGCATAAAACCAAGTATTTCTCTTGAAAGGAAGATCACAAAGCAAAGGTTGTCATACTTTTGACATGTCATGTGAGCGAGTTCAATTGAGAAATCAATTATGCTAGGACATGTCACTGGCAAAAGGAGGAAAGGTCGTCAAAGAACGCGTTGGCTTGATACTGTAGAATTTGACCTCAACACCAGCATAGCGGAGGGAAGCGGTAAGAAATCGTGATACATGGAGACAGATAGTTCATAAAGTGTCCAAGAGTCGGCTTCGACTGAATGGATAACTCATCATCATCACTGTATATATATATATATATATATATATATATATATATATATATATATATATATATATTATATATATATATATACATGTAATGCATATACATGTATATAAATATATACATGCATTTATGGGCATATCTCGGAGTATGTTATGTGAGCAGAGTATAAAACAGTACATATACAATCAATATACAGATAAATGATTAACAGGTCTACAAATTTACATAGTATGCAGACAAGCCTCAATTGAGAGAGTATATTTAGGGGCTACTATATTAGGTTTAGAGAATATTTCCAATAACAAGGACACAGTAATTACATGAGAAAACTGAATAGTATCCTGTTGCATTATATCAAGCGCTCTTAGGCCTACCTTGGGCCATTCCACTGAACTATTAATTAACACTAACTCTGCAGACTACAAATCCTACAAACCCTGTAAGTTCTGTTAAACAAAAAATCCTTATTTTTAATTCTACTTACTATGACGAACTTTGAGCTGCAATATGATTCAGTGCCATGAAAAAGGCCAGAGTCAGGTCGAAAAATGTTTTCACATTCATGAGCTCAGCATTAAATACTGAAATAGATTACAGTCTCTCTCTCTCTTTCTCTCTCTCTCTCAATCTCTCTATCTCTTAGTACACTACACTGCCTATTGGCACGCATGGCATATAACTCTTCCCAATATTTCTATCCACTGCTTTTCTATTCATATCAACATATTAATTATTTATGAAATCATCCAGCAGGTCTTCCTCTAACCATAGCAACATTTCCAATGCTCTCAGTTTCCTGATGTCCTAATCTCTAATTTCTTAATGAGTTAACATCTGTGTTTCACAGCCGTACAGGAGTGTGGTCAACACTACTTAAAGTCCTTATAATCTTTATCTTCGTGAATTTCTTCAATAATTCTATTGGTAATTCTTTCCTCTTACTGACGACATCCTTTGCTTGAGCAATTCTACATTTTATTTCTGATCCACCTATTGCACCTTCTGTTATACTGTGTCCCAAAATAAATCATAGACTCTTTACCTGTTCTAACTTCCATCTATTTCAATATAGACTCCTCCATTTCCTGACACTCTCAACACTCTGGTTTTAAGATTATAATAAAAACTTAAACAGCTTTATTCTTGAGCATTCCTCTCTATATTGACCAGTGCTTAACCTGTCAGTCAGACCCCGCCCACAGAACTTGAAATTTTAAACATCTATTTGATAACTTTTTTATAGAAAAAAGATTAGCTAAGCTGTTTCAGTTTAACATACACAATGGTCAATTTGATCTATTCAATCAGATGAATATAATGAATTAGATGTATCTGATCAGTGATCAATATGATCAATATGATCAATGAGATCAATATGATCAATGAGATCAATATGATTGTGATAAATGCAATCTTTGTGATCACTGTGATCAATGTAAGTTATGTGATTCACATGATCAATCTGATCTATCCTTATTAATCTGATCGAAATGATCAATAGATCAATATAATCCATCTGATCAATATGATCAATATGATCAATATGATCAATATGATCAATATGATCAATAAGATGTTGGATCTGGTGAATGTTCAGAGAATTGTCAGGTCAGTTAAATACTTACTTTGAGTTCTAATAAATTAATGATATAAATAACTAGATCTCAACAATAATAACACAATAAAGTAAAATAAAGAAGTTACTAATATTATTATCATTTCAAATACCATTATTAAATCATATAATTATAGTAATAGTATTAAGAATAAAAATAATCAATAATATTGGAATTTAATAAAAATCATAATATCAAAAATTTTATTAATAATAATCATAACAATTACAATATTTATTACAAAGTGATACATCTCTGACATTATCCTTGGAAGAGGATACGGATATTACACCTTTAATATTAATATTATTATTAACAGTGACAATATCAATTCCAATAAAGTTCATTTTGATCTGTGGAAGACAATGATAAGCATACATGTACATGTATATGATGTGGACCTGAAGGACAAACTAAGCGAGCAAAAGGCAGTAAGGTAAAGTCACACAAAAGATTAATGATATCTAAATATCAGAAGTTGTAACAGGAAGAACCTACACTTTACACGAATTACTAATATTTGTGAAAATATCCGAATATGGAGCAGGATTTCATCAACTTATATAGAATGTCAGAAGATTGAGGTTGACATGAAAACTACTTTGGCAATAGAAAATAGTGCACATTTTTAGATATATATATATATATATATATATATATATATATATATATATTTATATTTATTTAAATATTTAAATATATATATATATATATATATATATATATATATATATATATATATATAACTAAAGTGTCATAATGTTAATAAATATTCGCAACAATTTCCAACTTTTGGACAACAAAATTATCTTCAATCAAATGAACGCTACTTACAGTATCTTCTACTGAAGGAATCGCATAACCATCCATATCAAACGTGACAGTTCGTTTATTCCTTGGGGTGGCAACTACCTTTGCCACTCTTTCCGTCTCTACCTTAGACAAGCTGTTTGGATCGTGATATATATGTTCCTGGCCATCACAACTCAGATCATTAGATCTTGAAGATGAATCAGTCTGCCTATCTAACAAGTCTTCACTCAGATGCCTATTAAGATGTGCTTTTCGGCCAAATATAAAATCATCATTCCGGCGAACCGTAGCATACATATACGATGGGTTGTTCAATTTCTTCCTACCCATAACGGATGCAGTGTCATGCGCCTTTGGATGAGCCCTAATGAATTTCTTCTCCCAGGCATCTTGTTTATATTCACCATCATAACTTAGAGGTTTAAGAGGTTTAGGCTTGACGGAATGTTCTACGTTACAATCCGGCTTTGACTCAAATTGCTTCGTTAGTTCCATTATCCTGCTCTGAACGAGCGGTACCGAGGCTGCTGATTGATGAGAAACATTGGGCTTTGACTGAATAACGGGATATCCTACACGTTTTGATTGATTTTTATTTGAAGAATTTTCCATCAAGCTGACTCTAGAATGAGCCTCTGATAAAACAGAGTAATCACTCAATTTCCCATTAAAGCTGCCAAGATCTTTATTTGCAGGATTGTCTTCTACATTTGTAAGCACTCTCGGAGGTTTCGGAGGAGGTGAAACTATCACATTTGGAGAGACAGCTGACAAATTTTTAACACTGTCCGATTGTATTACTGATTTACAGCGAGGACTAGGAGCTGGTCGCTGTTCCAATGAAACATCATCTATTGCAGACCTATTCATTTGACTCGCAGCTTTTACTACACATTCGGTAATTGCAGAATCATTGGCTGTTGACGATGGCACATTAACAGTCTGCCCACGAGGTAAAGCACCTCCATCAAGGCTTGGTTTTGGACGTAGCGGAGGTTTACTGAAGGATGGTTTGTTCCTTGTTAAACTATTTGTCTTAACATTGGGATTCAAACAATTTGTAGCTTCTACTAATTCAAATGATTTTACTGCATTATGGTCAAAAACATTTTTGTCTGCAGGGCTACTCTTAACTGCTACTAAGGGTAAGACTCCGCTGTTACAATTTTTGGACGAACCATTTAATTTTTCGTCAGATTGATTGGAAATATTGTCTTCTATCACAGTAACACAAACTTTTGAACCACTATTACCCGATCCGATAATTCTAGAACCAGTCTTAGAAAAAGCAGAATCACCTTTACAAGCAGGCGTACTTTGAAATAGTGACAGCCTATTGGCAACAATAGGAGATAACACAGAATCAGCTTTACCAGTAGGCGTACCCTGAAATTGTGACAGCCTATTGGCAACAATAGGAGACAAAGCGTTTGGCAGTTTACCAGGCAAATTATTAAACAAACTATTAGCTTCTAAAAGAGGATTAGCAAGACTTCCAGCTACATGTGATTCTTGTGACAAAGGTGATGCTGACTCAAATAAGGGCCCCCAAACTGGTGGTTTTGATGGTGAGTGCTTTACAATGGGCCAATTTTGCTGTTCAACACTAGCAACAGGCGATGTGGGTGTTTCTTCCTCTTCCGTTGATTCAAATTCTTTCATTCTGCGTTTCACTAAATCTTTATCTGACTGCTTAAAACTTGGCACGTTTCCATTCTTGTCAGTAGAATCTCGCTGACTTAGAAATAAAGAATGGCTCATTATCCTTCTCTCATAAATAGTCTGCAAATGTTAGACTATACAGACTTTAGAAGCGACGGAGTCTTGTTAATGTTGCAGCTTTCTTCATTATATTTAGTAAACTGATTATTTACCCAGATTTTATTGAGTTCAACATCCATCTTAATTCAAGACATTTCAATTTAGAATAAGAAATATACACTAAAAATATCAAATATGTTAAGTACTGTCATTAGTGAAACAAATAAATCTAACTCTAACATTTTCAAATCTTCAGAGTAAAATCATAATTGTACAGATGTAAGCAGTCTATAGATCTAATTAGTTGAACTTTTAGGTTCTTTGACAATTTCACGTTATTTAAATAAGAGATCCTAAAAATGAACTTGGCACCTTAGATTCTAACACCAAATGCGTCAATCAAGGAATAAACTCCAAGACACAGACATAACCGATTAATTGGTGATGAAAATATTTCAGAATTTTAATACTGAAATGAGTATAAGTTCTTAAAAGATATATAACAATATATTTTATCATTAAATTAGAGCTACAGCTGCTTGTCCCGAGACTATCAAATTAGCCTATCTGGACCAATTAGACAACAATTTTCATAAGTCATAAACATCTCCGTCAAAGACGGAGTTGTTTATGATGATGTTTATGTTTCTTCATCTTCTTTCATCTTCTTCGTTAAATTCTTATTGATTGATTGTTTGATTGATCTCCTAGCCCTATTCCTAACCCTAATCTTTCTCCAAAACCCTAACCCTAACATTACCACAAGAACAAGCCTTTTTATAAATGTATTCAAGCAGAAAAAATATCAAAAATGTAAAGTTACCATGGAAACATGCTCGTATTAAATGGCTTCCATCTCTAGCAAGGCCTGAGTACAGACAGGAGCGATAACAAGAAGGGGAAGTATTTAAACAGTCATCGTAAGTTGTATTTAAAGAAACACTATGATCCAGAGTTGTAACCCAACTTTCACACAAGAAGGGTGGAGACTGGCAACGAAAATTTGACGATGGCTGGTAAATGAGTTCATGAACAATGCCCTTTGGGGGACAGCTGGGGCAGACTTGTTATGGAGTGGGCAATTGCACCCACATGCCTCTATCCCATGAAAAACATACTCGCTATAGATGTAGATGAGATTCAAATGTGCTATAAATTATATAAAATATTTTCACATTATGAATATTAGGCTGTTTCTAATTATGTACAAGAATTTTCACAATAATTATCACACAAACTTGTATTGGCAGAAATAGTAAATGAAAAATACATTATAAAAATATATTTTCTTCAAAATTTTATCAAATATCTATTACAGAAATTTCTAGTTACAAAACACCGTAATGTTACTAATAGGGTCACCAATCTCCAGACGACATCAAATTCCCTGACTTTTCCAGTGTACCTCAAGTTCTGTTATTGCCATCGCACTATCGACTTATATCCCGATGTTAGAGATGATTTTCAAACATTTACACACACTGCATCTAATTTCAACAACAACAAACTTCTGAAGGATTGTAAGTGTTGCCATTAATTTCTGATTACTTTTTGTTCATTACAAACAGTATTTATTATTAAGCACTTTCAACATCTTTTTCCTCTACAATTTTGTTAAGGTGATGGACACATTACTACTACTAAACGTGTGATACAAGTCTACATGACTTTCAGAACCAGTTATTACAAATTTATTAGAAGTTAAATCTATATTATAACTTTCATGTTATAATGTAGTTACGTAAGTTATCTTTTTGGTTTCTTTGTCATGAACAATGATAGTAAAGTAAACACGCATTACAGTGAAATGATCAACTATTTTGATATCTATCACTTTTATTACCACATGTTTAAAAAGTTAGACCATTATCTGCGTTATCATTATCCAGTCCTGAGAATGTCAGAGATTTTAAGTAAAGTAAAGTAAACCCGCACTATAGTGAAATGATCAACTATGTTGATATCTATCACTTTTTAATATCACATGTTTAAACCGTTAGGCATTTTATTCCATTTTCCGTGTAACCAGTCCCGTGAATGTCCGAGATTTTACTCTCAGATCAGCGCGGCTGGGATTCGAACCCACAAGGATTCAATTCACCTCAGGATCTGTCATTTAAAATTTCATGACGTTACCCCCTACGCTATTGAAACATTCTCAGACGTTGATATCTATCACTTTTACTCTCAGATCAGCGCGGCTGGTATAGTAATGTTAATATATGTATTACTTCTCTATTATTGTATATTTTAAATAGATTTCTTATGGATTGTTTGTGTCTAAAAATAAACACATGTTGAAGTTGATGACCAATTGATCAGTTCGGTAATTGAAAACATATTTTGTTGTATGGTAACACTGGTTTGTTTAGGTTGACATCTGATACATAAATTTACATATAAATGTAATGGGTCTATATTATAACTTCGTTATAATGCATGCATACCGTTATAATGGGTGAAAGAGTTAAACTATAAGTGTTAAGTTATTCTTTAATTAATATACGTATAGTAGGTTGTAAAGTAAATAACATTTCTAAAGAAAACTTGTATTAGAAATTTTATTAGGAACTAGTACATTTCAATATTATTCTATGCAGTGTTTACTTTTTCTAGTCCACTGTTTACATTTGGTGTCCACGATGTTCTATTTATAGCTATTACCGAAAAGATCTATTAAAAGTAATATAAGCCTAATTAATTATATTATTTAAAATAAAAAGTTTATTTACAAGTTTTTATGTTTGTTTACTCATAACACTGCGTTGCCAACCACTTTCGGAAAAATTGAGTCTTAATAGGTCAATAACAACTCAAAAAACAATAATAATAACAACAATTAGAGTGCTACAGGCATCAATGACAACATCGAGCACTATTGAGACAAAATCAAGCCGGCGAGCAAAAAAGAAGATCCGAAAACGGTGCAAATTCCAAAATCCAGAAATTCAGTCCAAAGTTCTTTAAAAAGCTCTTTAGTCAACCATCATTAATAATAATAACACACATTATAGTGAAATGATCAACTACGTTGATATCCATAACTTTTAATACCACATGTTAAAACCGATAGGCAATTTTGTCCATTTTCCGTGTAGCCAGTAAAACTTCATGACGTTATCTACACCTCTAACCATTGCTCTATTGAGACATTGACAACAACAGATGACAGTTATAGTGTACCGTGACTACCGTCTTCCATATACTTGATTCAACATTGTATTTGGCAATATTCTATGCGAATACTTCTAAGTAGCTCACATGTTACACCTATTTTAGTCTTTACACTGGCTAAAGGTTTAAAAGCGTATCATGTCTAAAACAGCTTCGTTAACCTATATAAGTCCATCACCCCCACTGGACTAGCTTGTATGTCTCACTTGATTAAAGTGATGCAGCCTGCTGGTACTCGGTCTTTTAGTTTTGTGAGACCTATAGCCTAGCCTACCTTCACACTCTAAGCTCGTACTTTCCAGCATACTGCTGATCTAGAATTCTCTTCCACCCAATCTTCGGAAGCCTTCTTTTGAATCACATCGACATTTGTACTGAAATAAAACCCCTACGCTATTGAATGTCACAGTAGCGTAGGGGTAACGTCATGAAGTTTTAAATGACAGATCCTGAGGTGAATTGAATCCTCGTGGGTTTGAATCCCAGCCGCGCTGATCTGGGAGTAAAATCTCGGACATTCACTGTACTGGCTACACGCACAATGGAAAGAAATTGCCTTACGGATTTAACATGCGATATCAAAAGTGATAGATATCAACGTAGTTGATCATTTCACTATAATGTGTATTATTATTATTTGCTTTCTTATGAACAATTCCGTAGGGAGTTGAAAACCCACCTTTTCCATCTTTCTTCTCCATCCAGTGTCCATGACTTATGACCAGAGCCTAAACTCCTTTTCGTTAATCCCATTATGTTTGGCTGATTTTCTGGATTTTGGGCTTTGCACCGTTTTTGGACCTTCTTTTTGATCGCCGGCTTGAATTTGTAGTTATGCACATGAACAAGAAAGAAAACCAATGTCGGTTATGCAATGTCGGTAAAGATAGGAGCAATTTCTTAGCGACGAGCTGCGTTCGAGCTGCGTTCGCTAAGTCTTGTTGATATCAACTGTATTAGGGCCTACATTCAAGAACGTGAAATACAGTTGGCCGAGTGGTCTAATGCGTTGACAGGACACTATGAGCAAACACTCGCGGGTACAAATCCTGTCCGCGTATGGTTAATAGTTTATGTTTTCTATAATTAAAATTACATGTAATTAATATATTATTATTATATTTTATTATATAAACATTATATATTTATAAAGGCCTTATATTAATATAATTAATAAATAATTTAAAGGATAGTTAAAAGTTAATTTTAAAATTAATAAAATAAATAATAACAAATAATTTTAAACTATTAATATTAGTTGAATGTAAATGTGTAACAATAGCTATAATAATAATAATAATAATAATAATAATAATAATAATAATTATAATCTTCGTAGGCCAACTGATAGGTTCATATTAATAAAATCTTGTGACACGTGCTGATAATAGTTGTCTAGTCTTCAGTTTCCCGGACACAACACTATTATATTAATGAACCAATCAGGGTAGAACACTAAAATGTAAAATAAGCTTTGAACTCTGTGCTTTAATTATATGTCATTTTAATTATATGTAAAATAAGCTATATATAAACAATAGATAAATATGATTTAACAGGATAGCTATATAAATAATGATAAATAAATCTATATAATCATACGCTGGCAGGAATTGAACCCGTGAGTGTTTGCCCATAGTGTCCTGGCAACGCGTTATACCACTCGGCCAACTGGCTTTCACGTTCTAAAATGTAATACAGTTAATATCAACAAGACTTAGCGAACGCAGCTCGTCGCTCCTATCTTTACCGACATTGCTTAACCGACATTGGTTTTCTTTCTTGTTCATATGCAAAACTATTGAATTTGTCTCAATTTTGCCCAAAAAGAAGAAGTGTATCTGTCTAAGAAGTTCGATTTTGGTTTATTTTCATTTCTTCTGTGTTATGAATAATGGCGACGCCGGATTTAATCGAGAGTACTAAAGAAATGTTGATCGATGGGGACGAACAGGGGTCCCACGTCGCTAAGACCGGGGCGGACACCCCTGCAGGCCCTCAGATTAATGGGGACGCCGCGGTCGTTAATTCTCCAGTCAATGACGTATCGGAAGAAGCGAAAAAATCTGCGGAGGAGATCAAAGAGAAGGCAAACACGTTCTTCAAAAGTATGAACTCAACTACTTTTAGGCAACTAATAAATGTTGACAAAGTATTTGCACAATATATTGAAATTTTGATTGTTTAGCTTCTTTCTTTTAAGATTAGAATTTTATATGATTTTGTAAATAGTTAAAATATATATGTAATGTTCTAGAAATATTTGTGATATTAGATTTAGCACTCTATACACTAGTATACAGTATCTGTAGTTTGGCTGCTGCTGCTACCATTTATCTGGAAAAATGTAAATATTTTAGATAGAAGTATGCTAATCTCATTCTCTTTTCTCTCTCTCTCTCACACACACGCACACACACACACACATTTTAAACTTTATCTTGAATTTTACTCTTTTACTTACATTTTTAAACTTTGTTTTTTAAATTTAACATCCTTCAAATAAATGATAAAGATTTACCGTTAGTAGATCCTGGAAAAAGTTCCTAGACTTCTCCTTTGTGTCTGACTCTTAAGTGTATATGCTACTGATCAACTCAAAAAAAATTGACCTCACTGCAGAAGTTTTGCTTTCTTTCTTTAAAATTTGGTAGGATTTGAACTATCTGGACAAAATTTTTCTGATATTTTGATAATTCGATAATTCTGAGCAATACAACTTGCTCAGTCACGTACATAATGAAATCAGGAGCATAACAGAGTGAGATGAATATTGATCATATGTGATAAATATTGCAGAAATCTTGTATACAAATGAATTTAACGAAACCTAACATTTGAACGTGCTTACTGTATTATGGAAACTGAGATATTAAAAAAATTGCATAAAAACTTTGTTTGATGAAAATAAGTGAAAATCAAATATATATTTAGCGATTTACGACCATTTCAACTACTATATCGATAGGTGACCTATGTATTAGCCCGGACTATGATGACTATTGATGAGAATAGACTCGTTGATAACTGCACATACTCAAGTGGTCTGAGTAAGTAATGAACAGGTGATGACGAGATGTTGGGAATTCTCCCAAAAAGTAAATTACAACATTAATAATGCATCATATAGCTAATACTATATATTGCATAAAGTCAAGCATTTGAAAAAAATCAACCATTTAGGCTTACTGATTTCAGGGTTACTACATGTATGTAGTGTTAGTAGTAAAGAAATGTAAATAGTAATTTACACTTGTAGAAGTTTAGACTTAAATCATGTATATATGATTATGATTGGGCTGTTACCATGATCTGCTAGGTATTCAACTGCTATTGTGCATTCGCTGGATTCAAAACTAGTGCTCACTTTGTCACTGATCAATGTACTTTTGAGACAGGAGACTGATATTAAATATATCTTTAATTGTTTGTTTATGTTTTGCAGAGCAAGAATATGACGAAGCAATCAAACTTTACACAGATGCCATTAACCTCAACCCTCACGTTGCCACTTATTTCTGCAATCGCAGTTTTGCTTACCTGAAAACAGAGTGCTTTGGTTATGCACTTGATGATGCTAATAAAGCTCTATCTTTGGATAGGACATTTATTAAGGTATTGTTCTCAGATATATTTGTGAAAGTCCTAATATTTAGCTAATTTTGATGCATGGAATGTAATTTATTATGTCTCAATAGGGTTCTATCACATGTCAGGTTCAATGTACAATCATCTTGCACTCAACTTTCACGCTTCAAGGAGAACACGCCATGGATCAACAAGTTATCCTTTTGCAAATGTCTATGCCATAGTTACTCATTAAAGTAATTTATAACTTGATTTATAACTTGGAGAAGTATAGTTCTTTGGCAGTTTTGCCTTCCTCAGTTCTTGATCAGTCGCTCCTAACAAAACGTGCTATTTTGTGTTATTCTTCTGTGACCTGGACATGAGAAAATCTGTTATGTGTGTACTTTATTTTACAAATTAGATGAATGACTTCTAATGTATTAGTATGAAATTATTTGCCTACGTGTTTATTATAAACTATTGGTGGTTTTTTTATTAGTTTTTATTGAGGGTATATTTTATACAATGTAGATATAGTTTAAATAGAGCAGTAAATAGCGTTGTACTTTGCTGCATGTATGTATTTAAGATTTTCTAGTCTTCTAATTTTCTTATATTATGTATTTGTTGACTATTCAGATAGTTGAACTCTATTGATTATTTGTTCTTTTGCTTTGTAATCTCTCCTGATTATTCTCTTAAAAATTTCTATATTAAGATATTTAATACCTTCTGACTGGTAATTTTCTTGTAATGTTTTGTTTTTGAATGTGCTTGATGTTTCAAATTTTTTGTTTTGTAGGCTTATTATCGAAGAGCCTCAGCTAATATGGCTTTAGGAAAGTTTAAACTAGCACTTGCTGACTTTGAAACGGTTTGCACTTTCTATTTCCCTCGATTTTATGTAAGAATTATTTTAATATATTCACTGATGTTAGGTTTGAAGAAATATGAAAAATTTAAACTAAAGTTTTTTTAATTTGTGGAAATTTGTTATATAAATTATATAAGAAAAGTAGCATGAATTCAAGCAGTATCGTTATAGTAATTTTTGTCAGATTTTTATTGTAGCATATATTTCAACATAAGTCTAGTTATGAAAATGTCTTAAATTGGCAAGATAGATTAGATAGACAAGTTGGCTGTACATAAGACTTGTGTACACAATGGTAGGTTGATAAATGTTGAGCACAATGATAGAATATGTTGTAGCATTCTCACTAATAGTGAATCATAGCACTGCAACCATTAGTGATGATAAGTGCATTGTAATATGTGTTGCTTGTCTAAATAAGGATTTAATCATACATGGCATTATATATACAAGTGTAGGATAATATTGAAAAAAGCGCACTATCGTCTTGGTACGTATAAATAATACACCGATGTTGTCTACGAATTTTTCTTTTCGCTAGGTATATAACTCTCTGTATCTTTTGAGACTGTCACTCTTGTGACCTGAAAGCGCTTGCAAGAGTTTGTTATTCATCTAAACTCTTAATTTTTAGGCTTCATGTATTTGATATTAATTTTATATAGTAATTTGATTATAGTAATTTTTGTCAGATTTTTATTGTAAAATATATTTCAACATAAGTCTAGTTATGAAAATGTCTTAAATTGGCTTGATGGACAAGTTGGCTGAACATAAGACTTGTGTACACGATGGTAGGTTGATAAATGTTGAGCACAATGATAGAATATGTTGTCTTATTATGCCTTAATCAATTTCTGCTATCAAAATATCAATAAAATTAAGTTGTTAGTTGTACTGTTAACAGAATGGTTTATTTAGCAAATGAAATACTGACAATATTCAATTCGTTTGTCAAGTAGAGTAAAAGTTACAGCCTCCTACTGCTAAATAAACAGTAATAAAGAATTTTAGCGAGTATTTGCATGCAATGTCATCTTGCAGGTATCCAAGACTCGCCCCAATGATAAAGAGGCCAAAGACAAGTTCACTGAGTGCAATAAGATAGTGAAAAGGATTGCCTTTGAGAAAGCTATATCAGTCGACGAGGTCAAGAAATCTGTATCTGATTCAATCAACGTTGAAACTATAAGTATGAGCTTGTTTCTAAATTGATTTTGATACATTTAAAAATTATGATGTAGAAATTATATGAATAGTTGTATTTCTGAATTGTTTTGTGTACCTGCTTTAAATTATTGATATTTGTTCACTTTTGCTTCATTGTGTGTACATGGAAGTTATTAAATCTCTAGGCTTTAAGCCTATGTTTATGTATGCTAATTGATGTGAAGGCGTCCCTGTGTTGTGTCCGGGTTGTTTGAAGAATTGACCAACCGGTGACTGCATTGGTCGTAAAAGGCGACTAAAGCACTAAGATCCAACGTCAAAAATGGCATTCGGTTGGTGAGCGCCTAGGCTCCAGAAATTGCTACAAAAATTTAATCAAATGGAAAAGTCTCAAATAGGGGATTAGCTGGTGGTGTGGTGTAGGACAGAGAGGATTTGAGGCAGTCTATATTTATGTACGCCGATTGATTTGAAGGCGTGGAGGGAGACTATGATGGTCCACGACTGAACGATGCCGGTGAGATTACGCCTGAGTTCACTCAGCAGTTAATGTCTTGCTACAAAGATCAGAAAAAGCTTCACAGAAGATACGCCTATCAGGTTCGTTGAACGGCATAGATTAATTCTTCTCTAAATTCGCTAATTATATAATCATTAATGCTCTTACAAGGGATTTCTGGAGTGCCTAGGCTCCAGAAATTGTTAATATATTTTAAACGAATGATAAAGTCTCAAATAGGGGATTGGCTGCTAGTGTGGTGTAGGACAGAGAGGACTTGAGACATTCTAATTGTATCCCGACTCTGGTTAAACTGGGATTCAAGGGAGGATGATGATGCTGTTAAAAAGGATATTTCTCTATTTAAATTTTTAAACAATGAAATAACAAATGAAATCGGCTTGGAATTTCAGAGCCCTTACTATTGCTGCAGATATTTGTACTAGAAGTAGCTCACTTTAGCATTGAATTGAAGTTACTGATAGTTTTAACTATTTAACTAGTAATTTAGTATCTTGCCACTTTACCTATGCTACTAATAACTACATGATTACGCTTGTGTTGATTGATTTCAGATATTATTAAAAGCCAAGCAATTCTTTGCCACACAACCGTCACTTGTTGATATCACGGTTGATCAGGTACGTTATTATAATATCTACTTAAAGTACGTTATTATAATATCTATTATAATATCTACTTAGGTACGTTATTATAATATCTATGTAGATTGTTTGTACTGACTGGTGGCCAAATTATATATGAAACAGCCACCACAAAAATAGTTTGGGAACATAAAATATAATCAGATACTAAACTACAGATATAATTATTTTATTATTTGCTCATCTTAGCTATATCTTTTGGTCAAAACCCTCTTGACCTTTGTATAGATTTGATTTATTGCTACAGCCTGTCTAGTTATTGCTAATATGAATAGTACTTATTTCTTATTTACAAGGAGCGGTGTAGAATTTTTTTTAAGTTACGCTGTTCTTGTGTTCTTGTGAGTTGAAGGCTGAATTCAGGACTCAACCAGAACATAGAGATTTTGATAAAACTATCGGCGATAGTTGACTAGTTTGTTGTGGATTTGTGCAGTGTATTAAATTATTACTGTGGAAGGCAACCTCAGAAGCCATACTTTTCCCAAGCTATAGGCTACATAAGGTATGGATAAGGCATAGACTTTTTGATGGGATTAACTTGTTGATCTAAGGAGTGCTCTTATGGAGCGAGAAAGCAGACTTTAAGTATGAATATGAACCTGCCTACTGGCAGTGCACTGAAGAAGATTAAATTATATTATGTGGATTCTAAAACCTATGATTTAATGAATAGTTATACTACATGATGTTTCTATCATTGTCAGGGAAAGAAATTTACAGTATGTGGAGATATACACGGGCAGTTCTATGACCTGATGAATGTGTTTGAACTGAATGGTGTTCCTTCACCAACTAATCCATATGTATCCTTTTATCTTCTCTTTATAATGTTGAATTTTTGCACATTCTAGTGGGTTATTCCTCTGAATATTTTGAATCAAATTCCTATTAGTCTATATAATAACGTACAACTATTAATTGGCTGGAGATGGTAACAGTGTCGATAAGATATCTGACCACGGATCAGTATGTGTGGATTCTAATCCTGAGCTCGCCCATAACTGATGCTGCTTTCGAGAATTGAAACTGGCCTTAACAGCGCCTCTAGCTTTTTTACTTGTTTAATTAAACTTTAAACACATGAATGAATATGCATTGTCTTTGAGAGACTCATTTCAGTTAACCAATGATTTCATTATCTCTTACCAGCGCCAGGGCATACGTACTATTGCATATCATGCACTTATGATAACCTCGAAGTAAATTTGTGCCATATATACCAGATGTGCGATTTTCTAAAGCAAAACCTATGTAGGAATAAATTTGTGAGAGATGGCAAGAAGGATAGACTATAACTCTGTAAAGCATTTGGGTCATTTGTTGTTTGCACATTGCCATTGGAAAACAAACTGTAGTTGTGTCATATAGATTCATACAATAATTAATGTTTGTCCTGAAATGGTTGCTTAACTCATTGTTTTCTCACCGGACAGTTGTTTAATGGAGACTTTGTGGACAGGGGGTCATTCTCCGTCGAGTGTATCTTCACTCTCCTTAGCTTCAAACTGCTCTATCCAACAAGCTTCTACATGTCCAGAGGTAACCATCATTAAACACTTGAAAATTAATTATTTATCTGCCATTCATCTCTTAATATCTAATCTACACTTTATGTTTATGCTTAGTCGATATTTAAATTCTGAAATAACATAACTTCTATTTGACTATCTTTTGGAATACAAAATAGTCAAGTATATGAAATTTTCAAAATTATTAATATAATTGCTTATATTTTAGTATTAATTTGTTCTTCTTGAATTTACGAACCTTCATATCTTATCTAGTTTGTTACTTAAATATATGGCAGAGTTCCTTCTAGAAAAACCCATGCTATTTGTGGGCACAGTTTAAAACTTTGTTCTGCTAAATAGATCTGACCAATGAATACTGTTTTCTCTCTCCATTCTTTTTTGCACTGTACTGCGATTATCGATAAGAATTTGTGTAGTAGCGCCAATGGAAGATTTGCAAGCTGAAAACTGTTTCACTGTATCTATCACTCTACCTACACTGTGTCAAGTTCTTTGAATGTATGCACTACCCAAACAGTGCCTCAATCTACCGAACGACTGCACTTAATCATGAAATGAAATTCTGCTTTGTACTTCGTCTGTCTAGAACCTCTGTAGCCGTACATCACGTTATTTATTCACTAGTGGTTGTTTTGTTTTATAGGCAATCACGAGAGTGAGACCATGAATCAGATGTATGGCTTTGCTGGAGAAGTTAAATCTAAGTATCCTTTATTTTTGTATATGTCTGTACTCTATTACTAAATACTCATGTTATATTTTATAATATATTAATGTTATATTTTTTTAATATACTTATTTATTCAGTAAAATTCATTTTTGTAATATATGACAATTGATTTATCAGCGGTTGATCTGACTATGGTGTCTTCTATATTTATCGTTCTATGCGTGTCTTTGTGTATTGGTACAGTTTTAATATTTATACTTTTTTAAACAGTTTAAACCGTCTGTGTCAGGTTGGATTCCCCCACTCTATTTAATTTTAACTGCTGATCATTCTGCTGTACAAGTAGTAGTAGCTAATATTTTCCTTATTTGCTATTATATTATTAGCAAATAAGTACTATATTAATGTTCTATATGTTGTAGTAATTCTTGGTACAAGTAGTACAGTGTAGGTACAATGATAACATATGTCTGTGTATCTCAACTTTGAATTCATAAACATAGTATAACCGTGATTCAGTGTCCTTTGTACTGTCTTATTTTGTGTTATAGTAAACTCTTGTTTGTTGTTCAACTAGTGATCAGTAAAGACTGCTTATTTATCAAATTTTCATGATGTCTTAGTTTAGTCTGTGACTTGTGATGCACTCTGACCTTGTGGTTCCTGCTGAAATAGGAAATTTCTAGGCTGAAAAAAGTGTTGTTGAAATGTGAAATTTCGCAAAAGTGAGAACAAATATTAAAAAGTCAAATAATTGCATTTTGTTCTATTTTTGTTGTTCTTAAATCAGTTGTGATTCTTAACTTTAATCCTCTATCAGATACAACACACAGATGTGCGAGCTCTTCACCGAAGTCTACAATCTCCTGCCTCTCTGTCACTGTATCAACAACAAGATACTAGTATGTATCAACGTATCGTGGTATATCGTCAGAGTTGATTGAGTTTACTTGGTTGGCTATTCTAAGCACTATCAATGCATTATCATTGGACATAGACATAGATGATTAGATTCAGTATTGATCTTGTGATTATGAACTCTTCGCTCATGCATGAGCTATATTCCGGCACCAAATGTTGGTTATATTCTGTCACCATGAGTTATAATCCGTGACCAAAGTAGTTCAGTTCACTCGTGCCCAATCATCATCAAGAATTACTACATAGTAGTCATTACCTCGTTTCTCATTTCAACCGATTGACTCCTGACTTATTTAATGTTTGGTATTGCTGTTGCAAGTGCTTACCAAAAATGAATTAATATTCTCCATTCAGAGCAACTGTGCTGATGAACCATATATAGTATTATATACTTACTTGTCATTTCACTCTGAAGATGAAGTGTCACTGAATGATTGGAATTTAATTTCTGATTGGTCGATTGAAGGTTATGCATGGAGGCTTGTTCTCAGAAGACAACGTAACGCTGGATGATTTGAGAAAGATCGAGAGAAACAAACAGCCACCTGAGTCAGGTAGTATTTATTGATTGTTTAAATGATTGATTAGTAAAATGATTGATTCATTCATATACTGCTTGAACAGTTGATTGATTCAATAATATAATTGGTTGGTGATCTTTAGTTCTGTATTCTTTCACACTTCCCATCATCCGTGGTTATGTGGCTCGGATTGTTGAAGCTTGTGGCCAGTTCTAATCCTGTATTATGTAATATCTACATCCCGGTAGCTTCTGGACACTCCTTTTCTTTTCCTTTTTCTTTTCTATAATGATCTTCATGCCATACTTCAGTGCCATGTCATTCAGACAATCCAAACCCTTTGCAAAGCTACTTCACTACTAGCAAGCATATCTTGATCATCGACAAACCTCACAACTTTCAGCAATTTACCTCTAATACAGATTCCTTTCATCGCCTCTATCATTACCGCTTCGACATAGAGGTTGAACAGTAGTGGTGAAATAAATCATGCAATAGTTTTATAATTAATTAGAGACTAAGAGAGAGTAATTTCTTGCCTAACTGATTGATTGATTGATTGACTGATTGATTGATTTCAGGGCTGATGTGTGAGCTGCTGTGGTCTGACCCTCAGCCTCAGTGCGGCCGATCACCCAGTAAACGTGGGGTGGGAATCCAGTTTGGTCCGGATGTGACGAAGAGATTCCTGCAGAAGAACAACCTGGACTACGTCATACGCAGTCACGAGGTTAAGAATGACGGCTACGAGGTGGCTCACGATGGAAAGTGCATCACCGTCTTCTCTGCTCCCAACTACTGGTATGTCGCGTCTTGCGCTTTGTTCGCCACCTTGTGTGTTTGTCGCTGTTTGGTTGTAACATTGTGTATGTGATATGCCTCATAGCATGTCTTAATAGTAACGTCATGAAGTGTTATATGACAGATCCTGGGGTGAATTGAGCTCTTGCGGGTTCGAATCCCAGCCGCGTTGATCTAAGAGTAAAATCTTGGACATTCACTGGACTGGTTTTACTACGGAAAGTGGTCTAAACTGCCCAACAATTTAATAAGTGTGATATTAAAAGTGATAGATATCAACATAGTTGATCATTTCACAATAATGATTGTTTAATTTACTCGTAATTTGCAGGGAGTGTTGCATCTGTTTTTTTGTACATCACATAATAATGTGTCTGTTGTGTATTGTGATATATGTAAAATATGTGATACATCTTGAAATGTGTTTGGTACTTAGTATATGTTTTTGGTTCTTCACCTTGTATGATTTGTACATTACAAATGTTGATTGTGTGTTGATGAGTTATTTTGCATACTTTGTATGTCAGAATTAAAGACACCTTTCATTGTTCATGTTTAATTTCATCTATAAATTATTTATTCATAGAGGCACCATTATTTATAAACTAGTTTATGTAAACAAATTATTTCTATTCATATTATACTACTCTTGCATGTAAATTCTGAATAGATTATAATTATATAATTTATGACCAAATATGTGTGTGTGTGTGAAATAATGTGTAATTGCATATACGTCTAAATACTTACATTTGCTTTTGCATGCGTATCAACACAAAAGTTATTAATGAAACTTATGTTTTTATGTTTTACATGTAACAAAGGAGCCTCTGTTATTGTACTATATATTGTGTGGATAGCGATACAATGGGTAACAATGTAGCCTCTGTTATTGTGCTATATATTGTCTGGGTAGTGATACAAAGGGTAACAAGGGAGCCTCTGTTATTGTGCTATATAGTGTGTGAATAGCGATACAATGGGTAACAAGGTAGCCTCAGTTATTGTGCTATATATTGTGTGGATAGCGATACAATGGGTAACAAGGGAGCCTATATAACTCTGGTTGGTGGAGATCTCAGGCCTACATTCAAGTCGTATGATGCCGTTGTAAGTACCACTAATATAATATAATGCAAGTTTTTCTATTATGTTCATCCGCAGTTATAACAGCTAATCAATTTTAATGCAATGTTTAAACAATTTGGCAAACAGTCCAGTTGTTTTTTGTGCAGCATTAATATGCATCAGGTATAGACTGGGGAATACACTGTCATTGGCTGTGTCAGAATTTAAATTAGTTCCCTATCACATGAAACAAAGTTTCAATTGTTCTTACTGCCGCGATACTTTCGTAGATAGTCCTGCTGGGTTTTGGTCCTGTCTGCTAATCTAATGATCCACGTGTGCAATACTGATGCGCAGTGCTTTCAAAATTCTCGGCGTGTGTCAAGCTGCAATTTTCATAAAATTTTATAAAGTTGATCTTTTGATTTAGACATATAATTTGCTAGATATTTGCGTGCACAGTCAATGCACTACAATGTACAGGTAATCAATATTATAAATAATTATAATCAATACTGAAAATGTTTAATGTTTTTGCTATATTTTTAGCCACATCCAAACGTCAAGCCGATGGCCTATGCAAATTCGCTCCTCTCAATGTTCGCCTAAGCTGAGTATTCCACAACAATCAGCCCGAAGTGTGCAGTCGGCTAGTACAATGCTTTCTGGATGACATGCACTGTAGAATTAAACAGTATAGTCGCTCCATGTGTGGCAGCATATAGGAAAAGCATCTTTTTGTCAAATAACTATGAACTTAATAATATTACAAATATAGTTTTCCATTTAGTATGCTGAGAAAAGCCTTTGTATGGATGAAAGAGATTTAGTTAACCTTTAGTTTATCTGTCGTGCAAGTTGTAACACGATCAGATGAATCTTGACAGTATACAGCATTGTACAGATTTTCTATGGAAATAATCATTTCGATAGCACTGCAATGACTGGTCGTCCAGACTGCTTTACTAAATTTTAAAATTGTCTATGAGTAGTCATATCTTTGCTGTTGATAGTGCCAATTGGTAACAAGCTCTAATATATGATTAACCTTACTGAAGATCTAAGGGATATCCTTTACAAATACAAATTTACGAGAATTTTTTGTGGAAGATATTAAAAGAAAATTGTGCCTGTTTTTGAAAAAAAAAAAAAAAAAGTTATTAAGTTGTCAGGTGTTTGAAACACGATGTATTGAGTAATTAGGCTTACACACGCTGCTACACGTTCATACATAAATGATTAGCATGAATATCTACTGAAGTGGCTAAAGGTATCTTCTTTATACTACTGTATAAATATATAGTATATGTACTAAACCCATGCTGGGTCCTAGAAACTTGAGTAGACCAAATAATAACTACACTCTCAAATGTAGACTATTTAAGATGCCATATGTATCATACCTTGGGCTGCTTTAAGATGCGACAATGCATATAATTTATGATTGAATCAATTTAGTGACATTGGAATACTCTTTAGTGAATAAGGTAGCAAATTATGGGAAGAAATAGCCCATGGTACTAAATATAACTAGAAATAGCCCGTAGCACAGGTACTAGCTATTTAAAGAACCACTTAGTTTAATTATATTACGTACATATGGCTAATAATTATATATATCCTGCTACATTACGTATATACAGCTACATAATGTATATACAGCTACAATATGTTTAGCTATATATGTACATACAGCTATATAAAGTATATGCAGCTACATGATACATACGTAATATAGGCTAGTATATGCAGCTACATTACTGTATACATAATATGGGTTACACTTATATTACATATACATATAGCTACATTACGTAAATACATATATACAGCTACATTACTGTATACATAATATGGGTTATACTTATATTACATATACATATAGCTACATTACGTAAATACATATATACAGCTACATTACTGTATACATAATATGGGTTACACTTATATTACATATACATATAGCTACATTACGTAAATACATATATACAGCTACATTGCACTAATAAATTTTACATCTACATTATATGCATGTGTATATATATATATATATATATATATAAAGCTACTTTACATATATAGCTATAGCTACTACTAGTAGGCAGTTATACGATGCCATAATTAAAGCAACATGAGCCGCGGGAGGTTCTCTCTGACTATTGCCTGGTACCTTATTAAGCAAACCGATCATTGATAGTAAGAGTTCGTTAAGACTGTAATTTTGATTAATTCCAGCACTAGTGTTGAGTTCATTGCCTTTATAGCGTGTGTATATGATAAAACTGGATGCAATGTACTGTATGTCTCTTATCTGCACTCCTATGTGCCTATCGATGAGCTGATAGCTAATGTCTCTTATCTGCACTCCTATGTGCCTATCGATGAGCTGATAGCTAATGTCTCTTATCTGCACTCCTATGTGCCTATCGATGAGTTGATAGTATTTGTGTGTCTAAACATTTCATGCACCGCTGGTGCTGTTGGTTTAAAACTGAGAGGAATTGGTTTTTGTTTCATTCATATTGTATAGGAATGTAGTTAATGAACTAGTTCTTGAGATGATGTACTATATATCTATCCCCCTCATTTCTCTAAATTATCCTGCCTAGGTATGTATTACTTGCAACTTAAAATCGATAGACAGCTTTATCGAGCAATAAGGCTTGTATCAAAAACAATAATATTGGTTCAATATTATGTCTGTATCGATCATAGCAGCCTTTGGCTAGAGAAAATATGGCTTCTGAAGTAGTTTATCATTGATTTCTTCAGTTTCTACATAATGAATTGCTACCTCAAGCTTAGTGTAAGTTTGTCTATTATACAATGCCCTGAACACGGTGCAGACAGGTAGATTTGAAGTAAAGGTTTGATGAACCATTTCTTACGTATTGTCTACATTTTTGTCGGAAACACAGGAAATTATTAGTATGTGGCTCTAGAACTTCTAGATGATGAACGGCATTATATGGACAACTGATGAGTTCCATAGGTAGACATTTTTGACCTTTTGGAAGGAAAGCAGATTGGCCTAAGATTAAATGTTTGAACGCAGAAGTACAAATATTCTCCTACGCCTATTGTAGTGCAATAGGCTTTATATACCATGGACCTGCCAGTAGGCAGTGCACTGAGATAGACTGCTGATATGTATAAATTATCAGTTAAAGTAATAAATAGATAGCCTATGTTGCTAAGGCAGTTGGCAAGCTTCCAAACCATTCCAACGATGGAAGATTTATTTAAACGGAAGCCACTGTAGCTAGTGTCTGAGCTGTAAACCATTGATAGCTATAGTTGAATTTCTTTAGCATGCAGTTATCTTGTTGTTATGATTGTTAATGTATGTGCAAAGCATTGTTATGTTATTGTGTGTGACTATGAGTTTCATAGCATAATTATAGCATTAATCTAATTGTCTTGTATTATCTACATGTATATATCATTAGGCCTACTTAGCCTTGGTTTGTATAAATTACTAGGCTGATAGTATTTTATCTCGTCTACCGTTAACTTCACTTTAAAGTTAACTATAAAACTGGCTATATTATAATTGTTCAACAATAGAAAGTTGATTTTACAGATTTTTTATTTAAAATTTTAAATGAACATGGAATATGTGCGAACAGCCATTTGAAGGTTTTATTAATCCACTGTTTCGATGCTTTAATTTAGTTCGCAGTGTATCAGTTAAACATAAAGTGATAATGAATTTGAAACATTAGAAACTAGATTGTAAGACTCGTAGCTCGCTGTAATTCGACAGAAAACAAAACAATTCTAACAGTCTAACACATAGAAATCATCTCAAATCTATAGTCTGATAATGTAAATTAATGACAGGATAACACTCGAGCGGGAATAGTTAACAAATATATGGATAGACATAACCAGGGAACAAGAAAGCTACAAAACATTTACCAAGAGCATAACAGTATTTAACAAATAGTAAAATCTCCAGCGCAAGTTTCATTGCTTGAAATAGGCAAGAGAAAGAGCTGAACAACATGTACAAGCTGTGATAGACGTGTACAGAAGACTTCAAGCTTTTATAAGGTTCATTAAAACTAAACTATCCTTGACAAGGAGTCTGAAAATGAATGTGTTAACGTTCTTATAGTCCTGTAATGTTAGACGTCTAAGATGTAAGATTTTTTCATATCTACAATGATTATTGATTCAAAATATTCCATAGTGCAGCGCCAGATATTAAACAAAAAGCTGCATGGTATTTGACGGCGTTAAAACATTCCACTGAGCTTTGTGGACTCAGCTGACACGGAAAATTTTGAAATATCAATTATTAGAGTAGAATTTGTTTCTAGCGACCATTAAACAATAACGGCCCATCCTATAATGACAAGCATTTCATATTTGCTGTGACTAACACTGTATAGTGTTTTCAATTTAGATTAAGTAATTCTACAGAGTAGTACCCATGCTCCTATTTTACAAGCGGTGTTTGAAAGTCATTCTTATTAAGAAATTGAAGATAAGCAGATATCATTGATTGCTCAACACAATATAAACATCGTTTTGGCATAAAAGTTGCTGTAAAATTTTTCACAGTTGTTTGTCATAGACGCTTTTACTTTAGTTTTCATTACCAGGCGGATTTCTTGAGTTTCTAGAATTAAGAATTGAATTGTTTAGAAAGTGCCATTCTATTGAAAAAGTACAGATTTATTAGATTTCTTACAGATTTAAAAATTTTATTTTATTAAGAAAACTACGCACACTACATATCGCCCGGTATCGCCAAACCAGACTATTGCTTTGATAGTAATTACATAGGTTCTTCTGATGAAGTTCAAAGCAAAAAACTCCATTTCCTTGATACTCATTCTGAAATATTCCATTTTATATCATTTAGTTTTCATTGCAGTTATATATATTATCGGTGGTACATACACTACAAGTAACAAGTGATACACAGCTTTTAGCATATATCATACAGCGAATACACTACACATCAAATAAAACAAAAGCAGATGAAAACAAAGCGACATTGAATCATCATATCGGCTCCATAACTCTACCTATACGTAATTCTATCTATGGAAAATAGTCAATAATATATTATATTAACGATAACTACGTTAAAATACAGAAAAAAAACTCTGCACAAAATTAAATCCATGAATTTTTCAAGACTTCTCCAGAGAGAATGTTTTTTACAGTAACACACAAAATAAATATAATTTCGATTTCACTGACTTTTCTCTTTTCTAGAACTTGCCACTTCAATTTCCATGACTTATCCATATGAGTGTAATCACTTAAACACAATTCCTATTTAGGTTTATAAATAGTAACAAATGATAATATCGTTAAATATACGCATGCTAACGTGTTTAAACTACAGACCAGTATATTGAAACATACGTACAAAGAGTTTTAACAGGAGTGTAAAGAAACGTTTCCTCGCTGCAGGATAATGAAATGGTTGCTCAGCTGCACATGTTAGTACTTAGCGAAATAAAAACATGAACTTATCTGAATGGAAACTGGGAACATAATAGAAATGAAATAAACTGGTAAATGCTACAGATCTAATAGATCTAACGCCAGATCTAACCGCATACAACCAGATCGTACTAGATACAAGTCCCAGTTGAGGGTTAGCATCTGTTTCAATGCAGTAAATAAACAAAAATGGGTGCACCTACACTACCAATTATTATACAGTATAATTTAAAAAATAAGTGAAGAAAGACAAAAGAGATCATGAAAAGAATGCCAACACCAATAACCGATAGCCTAAAATAATTCTAGATAGGATAACAGCATTTAATCCAGGATTAGTTGTAAAAGAACTAAATATAAGTTAATGATGAAAATTGAAATTGACAAATCTCAACATTTTGCAAAGTTTTGACAAAATTGTGAGTGCTATCAGTTAGTCATATATAAATTTAAAGTACATGTCAAATTGAATCCAGTTAACCTTTAATTTAATATACATTTTTTTAATCCATTTAGTCAATTTATTGCAATTGAAAATTTCACAGATATGCGTTATATTGGTTAAGAAAAAGAAACTAGTCAGCATAACTAAATTACTAAAGTTACACTTATTTAAATATCAAAGATCTGTCCAATACTTTATTTAAGCTTCACCTTATTCAAAAATATCAGACTTGGTTGCACCTTAATTAAAAGGGTGAAAACAATGAACTGGTAATTTCATAGTAGAAACTACTGCAAGCGTTGAAACTGATAGTATAGTGTTTATAAAATTCAAAACGTACATTAAATATAAAGATTATGGAACACTAGTGGCTCTGCTATTATAACAATTATTCACAACTCAGACAAAGAACGAGCAGTTATTAAGATTATATATTATAGCAACAAAACTCAGCCACCTTCAAAGTTAAATTCAATGATGTATGTGCCAATTCTGAAAAACTCCGTTAACACATGCCAGCAGAGTGCGGATTATATTGATAAAGTATCTATCAAATGATTACATTGAAAAAGTATTTATCAAATGACCGAATACATTATAGTTATATTAATAAAGTATATCAAATGATTAATTGTATGGATAAAGTATCTATCAAATGACTGATTATGTACAAGTAGATTATATATATATATATATTATAATATATAATTATAATTATAATTTATAATTATAATATATATATATATATATATATACAGTATATATACAGTATATATACATTATATATATATATATATATATATATATATATATATATATATATATATATATATATATATATATATATTAATATATATTAGATTATATACATGTATATCAATAAAATCAGATATATAATATAAATCTGATATTATATTATAAATACCTATTAAATAATGAATTCATATGTAGAGAAAAAATTAAGAATTTCAATCAGTTCTTGAGTGCACGACGTTATGTATTACAAAAAAATAAGCAAAACTCTAAGTAATGTAAATTAACACGCACAACTTCACAAATAATCGTACATACATATGTCTGCACGTAAAGTTGGTGCACTAATAAAGACTACATGCAGAGATGACACATGACAGCTACACTACACACAACAATAACAATCTATCAATCAATCGGTGAAGTCAATCAGTCAAACTATTAACAAGATCAAACAATACACTAAATCAATCTACATACACAAATTAAGTCCATTTCCACGTTGAAAGTAGAGATATGATATATCAAACAAAATACCCAGAGTGCTACTGTACTTAGCGTAGCAACAACAACAAAATGAACATAATAAATGCGGCAAGGCTCACACGGTGATGGTACAGGCTGTTATATACAACAACAACAACAAACACACAACATATCTACACTGCTCAAAACCTTCAAACCAACTCAGACGACTGTAAAAATAGACCGCTCAACATAACTAATAACTATTTTAGTTTTCTTATTTGAACCAGTTTAACAGATTATATACTAGCAGTAATTTTTTAACATAAACTATCGAACAAATTCAGAAAGATTTGTCAAAAGTTCAAAAATTTAATCCTACGGGTTACTGATAATATAATCAAGGAACTGACTTATTACATTTGCAGACTAGTAAATTTGCATCGAGAAGGGATATAAAATAGACCTTGTAAGAATTATTCTTACCAATAACTTTCTTTCGTTATTAACTTTACTGCAGTATGAGACCTATTCCAGCTCATCCGGAATCACTTTGACATCAACAAGGGCTTTAGCTTTAGAAAATGAATAGAGTGGAAGCATAGCATAGTTACATGGATTATATATGCAGCTCTTCAACGTGCAGTCTACATGTAGACTTGTCTGTGTACGTAACACAGGGAAGAATTACGCAGAAACCATATGCGAATAGGTATAGCATAGCATATAGCATTGCGAACAATCACACGCATTCTAAATGCAGGCAGGTGTGAGTAGATAGCAGTCCACGTGTACAGAGATCTACGTATGTAGCTTTGTGAAAGTTACACATAGTCTGTATGCAGAGAGAGCTAGGTACACAGCATTCCACGTGTACACAGGTCTACTACATATGTAGCATAGTGAAGCACCAGAAGCAGTATAAACAAGAGTATAAACGAGACGGGGCGGTGGTACGGCAGGAAGGAGAGAGAGAGGGACTAGGAATTCTTCTTGTTGTTATTGGAAGGCTGACGGTGCAGACTGACCCCAGTCTGTTGTTGTATAGCGTGCGAGGCACCACCCTGCATGATCTTCATCCACACTGGACCCAGCGCCTGCGTTCAGTATCAATAACAATCTACATACACAACCGTTCATATCTAAATCCAGCCCTAATTCTATCGTTACATAACACAATGATCAATTTATTAATACTAATGACTTTTTAAACCAACTGCATAATGAAAAAATCGCAGTCTTGTAAATAGAACAAAGATAAAGATAGTGAAAACCATGGTATGGAATACACTACTATATGGATGTGAAACATGGACCTTAAGGAAGAAAGATATCAGAAAAAACAGAGGCATAGGAAATATGGATATGGAGAAGAAAGGAAAGGATTAGCTGGATGCAAAAGTTTACAAATGAGGAAGTTCAGGAGAGAGTCAGTACAGATAGACAGTAGATAAATGCATTAAGAAATTGGAAGTAGAGTTGGATATGACATATTCTTAGGAGGAAAGTCTACTAAAGGATGTCATAGAAGGCAGAATGGAAGGAAATGTAGACAGAGACTGAGATTAGGAATGTTAGATGATTTAAGGATTCACTCATATGTGGACATGAAGAGGAAAGCTAGTACCGAAAAGAGTGGAGGCGTTATATACCACGGACCTGCCAGTAGGCAGTGCGCTAAGAGAGAGAGAGAGATAGTAAATAAATTAGTACAACTAAACAGCATAAACTCAAATGCCAAATACTCAAATGCCAATACTGACAAATCCTGTCTTACTGTATACTGGAAATATCCATATGAATGCATTAGAATCTTGACTGCAAAGAGGCAATGGACAATTATGAGTGAAACTTATTTACCTCACTAACTGGTGATAAACTAAGAGTGAAACAAATATACTAACACCATATTAATAATAATAATAATAATAATAAAGGTTTAACGTCCGTTTCCTCATACAAGAATGATGTCAGGGACGTCATGGGCGTATATTAAACTATGAACAGCAAAGTTTACTATGACAATTAACTGACTGAGGTTTCTTTACATTAAGTTCAATTAACAGAAAACTTAAAATTTAATATCTATGCGCAAATTAAAATATTGTAAATTTCACGGATTAGCTCATGTATTGCACAGATACTGACCCCCTCCCAGACCGACTCCGTTATCTGATCGATGAACACACCCACTTCTCTGTAGTCTCCCGTATACCTCACATACAACCAGACCATCAGCACACTGAGCACTGTCAGCATAGCTAGGTTAACTAGATTAGCTACAACAACAACAACAACAACAACTTATGAGTGTCAAACTATCAGTTAGCAGAGTTGTCTTGGCCATAATCTTGTTGATCACACTAACAAATAGATATTAACATTTATCTGTTCATCTTTTGCTAATTAATGGATGAAAAAAGCAGATAGAAAAACTCAATCAGAGTCATGGCATGGGTTTCTTCAGTCATCAAAACAATTATATGTCCACCCTTGAAACACTTGCATTTGTCGATAGCATGATTCCGACGTCATCCAAGCCTAACAAGGTGCATAAATATATAAAAATATTTAGATTTTTACAAGTATTTTCACTCTCTGGAGTGTTGGCTGGAGCCAGTGGCGATGTCTTTAAGATACTCGACCGCGGATCAGTATGTGCGGGGTTCAAATCCTGGGCTCTCCCGTCACTGACGTTGCTTTCGAGTGAGGAAACTGAAATTAACATTAGCTTTACCTTTTTTTCTCTTTACACAATCAAGATGTTGTATATTACAGCATACCCAGTGGTGTGATGCCAATCATGCCGAGGACACCGCTGATGATATAGAGCACTATGGTAACGGTGAAGAGGACTGCTGGCGTCTTGGCGGCAGCGAATAGGTTCTTGCTCTCGTTGTGCCGCACGTATTGGTCATACAGGTCTGCTAGCTCCGCCTCCAATTTGTCCCTATATGACTGACAAAAATCTGCACCGCCCATCTTACGAGTGGTATTGAACAAGTTGACGGCAGCGTCTTTGCACCTCGCGTGTTGAACCATTAGCAGCTCCGGTCCTATGTACGGTTTGTCACCACCACAAATCTGTTTTATTAACCAATAAATCAATTATTCCGCAATAATATTATATAATAATAAAATCAACTAACACGTGCATTTTATTGACTGAACTATGAATATCTCGTTACTAAGCATGTTTTAACTTCATAATTAAATCACTTGATCTTATTTAAATTCTGTTCATGACACATTTTATGATTAGATATAAAAATAAAAATTTACAAAATTTAAATCATACAATTATTCTTCGTTCATCAACATTATCATAAAACATCAAAAGTATTATATTATATTTTAATACATTTTTAAAATTACTAAAAAGATTTTAATAAAAATAATCATTAATAATGGCTATAAAAATAGTCTGCATAATCAGCAATCCTAATCATCATCTTCCCTTTATTCTCAGTCAAACTAGGGTTGGGTTACGACTAGACCTACTCCACTCCCTCTGTCCCTTACCATAGCATCCGTCACGCTCATATAATTTCTTCCATTCGTTTTAGAAAATGTTGGAGTCCTTTCTGACGTAAATCAACCCTTCTGCATAATCATTAATAACAAATTTTACTTATAACTGACTCTTTGGACAGTACAAGCAATAGCTACAGTTAGAATCCATATCAATGTACACACAAAACTCTACTAATATAGATACTGCTAAAAGCTGCAGAGTCAACAGCTTCATCAAGTATTCCTAAACATCTCCACATAGACATTAAACTGTTCACCAACCTGTTCCATTTCCTTGGAATAGTAATCCTTTGAACTAGCAACGGCAGTCAAGTTATTTGCTTCTGCAGTCGCCTTAAACAAGCAAATCAATAACTTCAGTAACATTCTTAAAGTATTTGAAAATGCTTACGTGATAAGTCATGAGCCAATGACTTAACAGAGTACATGCATATTGCCTCTAGAAAAGACATCGATCATGTACAAAGTAAAGATACTATCAATATCACTTTTCTGCATAATATAACATTGAATAATGCAACAGCACAATATATTTACAAAATATCATTGTATCACTAATAAGGAGCAGATAATTAATTAATTTAAATAATAACCTCATCACTCTACTAATGAAGGTATGGAATACTTAAGCAAACATTAAAATATCTCAGAAGCTTCATATATTCCAAACAAAAAACTAAATTTCAATGAACACAAATAACTTCCCATAGAATCCACTTATTGACTACTGGAATGATTGTGTTTTTGAATGAACAGACACAGTGTCATGAAATTTATATAATAAATCTTACAACAGATAGTACATAGTACACTAGGGAAAAAATAGATGGGAATACATGTTCTTAATTTGCTCACTAAGGAACTGACAGAAAGAAGCATAAACATACACAGAGATCCACACCACATCACTATCTATATATTTAAATCAATTCTGTGATGTACTCTTACCAACAGCATAGATTTCGGTTCTGGTATTTCGTCTCCCTGATACATCTTTACATAGGCCTGTAATAAATAGTACCAAAATTAAATAATTATTAAAATTAATATGGTATAAGTTAGACAAATCACAAATATATACAGGTACTAACTTCTAGACAACATTATGAATAGTCTTGTGCAAATATACATTATGATTCATAGATTGGGTAATACAAGTTATATATCTTTTGTCAATATAAGCTATTTATATTCGTAAAATTTTAGCATTATATTATACTTAAAGATTTTAAGTCCATTATGCATTTCCATTTCAAATGAGTGAATACAATGCAAATACACTACAAAATAAATTAACACGCACAGATACAAACCTTGAAATATTCGACCAATTCTTTGCCAGTGATTTTTGACCCGTTGATTTCCTTGATGACGAGGTTATGACGAGACAGGAGGCGGGGTATAATGTGCTGTAGCTCCTCCTTAAACTCCTTATTGATATCTGACAGACGCCCATCAAAATGAGGATTGGTAGCAACCTTTAAGCCGGGATGGGGCATCAGGCAGCAGCTAAGCTTGTTAAAACAGCTGCGAATGTGCTTTCGCAGCTGCTGCAGCTCATGATGCTGATTTTCCGTTATCTACATCAATCAATCAAATCAATCACTATACAGCAGATTTCACTATAATTTTGTCTCAATTATAATACCTCCTAGATATCTGACATTTCCTCAACATCAGTCCTCCAAATGAGCAAAAATTGCCACATCAATCACTTAGGTAAATAATTAGGTTAATAATTACGTCCCTGACATAATCCCTAGATGAGGAAAAGGACGTTAAACCTTTATTATATATTATTATTATTATTATAAATTAGAGAATAGCTGAAATAATGAGAAAAAACCTGTAAACGCTTTTCCAGCAGCTTCTCCCCTCCAGTAGACCCATAATCAAACTCATAAGGATACTGCCAATCCCTCACTAGAAATGTTAAATTCTACACAGCACCACACAAACAAGATACTATTATTTTAAGATTTAATTAATAATTCAAGTATCTCTCTATCTAGAGATACCTAAAAGGCAGGTAGGTCTAAGGTCACATTAAAATCACAACCTGTTTACCAGCTCCCGAGATAGTGAACCATCAATCAGCATGTTAATCCCTAGATAAAGGCTAAGGCCTAAAAAACATCAATTTGGCCTTTAGATTGATAAAAATTGCCTCTAAAAAGGCTTTTAAATGTTTCCCAGAGTCCCTGGAAAGTAAAATTTTAAGATACATGCATTTCATGACCTTGCATAACACAAAATAAGCAACTCAGTGCAAAATGTTAATTCAAGTCAAATCAGTTAATACTGTCAATCACTTTTCTACGCATACACTTTTCTTCATTCACAAAATTTTCACTTTCATAGTTAATACTCAATTGCGTACACTATTACACAGGACTGCTTGAACAATGCACCAATTTTAGCTTCTCAGATTATTTTAACAATACCTGTAGACATACGAAATATTTCAAAATAATTATACCAATAAATTATTTAAATAAATAAAAATTGATCGTAATTACCTGAAATGGTTTAGCTCCGCAATCTTCTTGAGCTAAACGTCCATACTCTGTGAACAACTGAATCAAATCAAGATATAATAAATATACTATGTACAATCGATCTTTAGCTTCATTAACATTGTTTGTACGTAAGCTACTTACCAAAACAGTAACGTTAAAACGTTTAAACACAAAGTTACACTTAGCTATAAATCACATCTTTATCGTTAAATACGGCTACCCTTAAGATAATTACAATTAAAGACTATGTAGCAAACTTAGTTAAAATTATGCAGAAATTACTGCAAAGGATTACTTAAGCGTAGGGACTATGCGAGCTAAACATATTAATAAGTTTTCTTACATTAATTAGAGTAGAATTAATGACAGACCTGCAGATGCTGTAGATCATCTTCCTGTATGTTTAGCATGATATTGTAGACCTGCACAGAGCTGAGTAGCGTACTGAGCGCAAATACAGTGGCACAGTCTTTAACCGTAGACATACTGTCAAACGCCCCTTGTGTATCCATCAGTAGTATAGCTACCTACACAAACATGTACATAGAAGCAAACAGAACAGAAACTTAAACACGCACAGGCATGAACAACTATATATATACACACAGCCTTAGTCTGTTATCTGTGGATAAGAATTCGATTACCTTCCACGTGTCTATCAATAGTAATTTACAGTTTCAGTACGCATAAGCTCAATTACCTGCTAGTCCCTGACATAACTTATTCAAATTAAAAAATACAGATTACTTAGCTAACCAGTCTTAGCTACATATTACTTAGCTACATATTTATATACACAAGCTTATGCATCCATACATGAATTTAATTTGCATGTTTTCACGCATACACACAAACACACAGTATTAAAGCTAGGGTGCCCTGTTAAATCTTTGTAAGTGTACATCAATAGTACAGTTCAAACATATGTAAAGGCACTAATAGAAAATAAATACATGCATAAACATTTTCAAATATCCGACTGATATAGTAAACCGTGTTATCACGAAACCAAGTCATTCACAGGTGTGTGAACGTTCCTACAGTTTCTTAGGTAGTAGTACTTATATGCAGTATTTTAGCGTTACACTTTAGTTAGAAATAATCAGTAAAAATTAGAGCAATGTATTTTGCAATTCAAACTGAAAGCAGATAAATTCACACCTGTTCACCAGTGGGAAGTGTTTGGATGAACGGTTCACTCCACAGTAGTATACCGGTCGTGTCTCTATCGGCGCCGCCGCGCCAAGAAAAACCCTCAAGCGCTGCCGAATCACTTCCCAGCCACTCCGGTGATCCCTACAACAATCAAAACAATTCATAATCTAAACTTCTACATTGTCCATAAGCAATCCATCATTTCGATGGCTTGGAGCACAAGGTGACAAGGGCAATTTTGAGTTAAACTATATGCCCAGTGAAAAGGAATGATAGTACTTGTACCTATCAGTGCACAATGGTAGCAAATGATTGTATGTATTATAATACTGACTTGGAACCAAAACACAAAGGGACCAAGTGCACCTGAGCAGAAGAATCTTCAGTACACAAACGTTCCAAAAGCATTCAAGCCAAACAAATTTTATTCTTCAGTTATACTTTATATACACCTTTTAGACAGCTAATGGACCACACAGACCTGACACTAGGTTGAGCTATTAAATCACTTCATTTAGGTGCACCGTGTTATACTTTACAAATTAACATTGATGATACCTAGTACTTCTATCATACTTTAACATCTTTAAATTGCAAATGACTGTTTACTCAATAACCCATTTTATCACTCAATGAATTTAGCTCAAATTTTGCTCAACAACAGTATTTTAATTCCAGAATAACAAAACAGCAAAGAATCTGTCCTTGATAACAGTGTCATTGAGACCAACTAAATGAATGATGTCACACCTGAGCATGAAGGTATCTCAAACAGAAGTCGAGGAAGAAGGATTTTCCCTTTCGGAATGCGCCAGCGACGGATAGAACGACGAGTTTTTTATCCCTAACAGTTGGATCAAGTAGAATATTCTCCAAAGCTTCTACGTTTAAATCAAACGTGTGATCATCCTGCGTCAGAATTATCTGAACGGGTTTACCACTTAGACTAGACATCTTCGGATCTGAAATAAATCATCCTGAATTTTAATACTGATCATACTGGATTTAGTAGCAAACTAAATCTCTGTCTTTAGGAGGTATTATAGATATAATAAATCCAGATATACTTTTCAGGACCTTTTCCAGGAGCTGTCAAGTTCTACCAAATTTCAGTCTTCTTCAGATTTTCTAGAAAGCTAAGAATCCGAAGTTAATCGATCTTTATTACTTTACTCATTGGTTTAGTTTTGGTTTCATAGTCCTCGATGTAGTCATGAAAAATGACAAGTCTAATCATATTATTATATGATCAAATTAAATGACAATGGTCAATGGTCATTAAGTAGTATCATGTCATAAGAATTAGTAAGCTCAGTTTATCGTGAAATTTAGCATCATAGTCGTCGATGTATCTTAAAATTTACCAGCCTTATTTATTGTGAATTTAAGATAATATTATTTCAACAATAGAAATATACGCAGATCTTTTAAATCTAAGATAGTTGATCAGTTAAAATTAGATAAGCTACAACTGAATAAGATAAATGCGGGTCGTATTGCGGGACACTACAAATATTTAAAAATATCAAAACTGCATTAATTATACGATTGACAAATGTTATGTAACGTTAATTAATACACTAATTATGTTAATAACTTTACTTAATTACTCGACTGAAATGAAGCTTTGTTTTGAAGGCTATCTCCACTGTGAACTGCGAACGCCATGTTAACTCCTTTTTTGACTCTATGCTGTATCTAAAAGAGAACTTCAATGTATAAAAATAGGCATATAAGAAGATAACACTTCAGCCTCCCTAATACTTCGTTGTCTAAATGTATCTAATATATATGTGTTTATCTTTGACCTCTGTATTTCACTATATCTAAAAGAGAATATCAATGTTCAAACATTGACCGTCCGTCGAATGTTATTTACAGTTAGTTAACGATCGCCATCATTACAATACAAAATAGTATACAATTAATGTACTATAATTTGTAGAAAATCATAATTAATACATTTTAAAATATATCATATTTTGGCTCTGCTTTTTGATTAAAAACTGTAACTAGCCAATAATAAATTGCCAGTATATAGATTTCATAGAATTTTCTTTATTCTCTCAATAACTTTCCAGCACGATTATATAATTATGTGTTAGGATAATAACACACATTATAGTGAAATGATCAACTATGTTGATATCTATCACTTTTAATACCACATGTTATATCCATTAGGCAATTTAGTCCATTTTCCGTGTTGCCAGTCCAGTGAATGTCCGAGATTTTACTCTCAGATCAGCGCGGCTGGGATTCGAACCCACGAGAGTTCAATTCACCTCAGGGTCTGTCATTTAAAACTTCATGACGTTATCTACACCCTTAACCATTGCGCTATTGAGACTTTCGATAGTTGAGTAATGTGTCATAAATGACATGGTCACAAAATGTGGGCGCTGAACTGTAAAAGGTTAATATAATTATATCCTTAGGTACTCTAATAATCGTTTTTGTAAGGCAAATTTGTAAAATAAAATAAAAATCATCACAAAAATTGGGCGATTTCATTTTACTTTCTTGAAATTAATTTCCTGTTTACGTAGACTCAATGTTTACATTTTATTTTACATTAAGGTAATAAGAAATCATGAAAGTTTTCCAAACATAACATTACAGCAATTAGAGTGATATTGTCGCCAACGACGAAACCGAGCACTATTGAGATGAAGCCAAGCCCTTGAGCAAAAAGAAGTTCCAAAACGGTGCAAATTTCAGAATTCAGAAAACCAGTCCTAGTTATAATCTGAACAATTGTAAAGTCGACTACTATTGATTATCTTAATGCCTATTGATTAATAATTTTAGGAGATAGGGTATTGTTATACTACTTGTTTTTTCTTCACAATTTTTGTATGATTAAAAAATAGAGATAGATGCAAGTGGGTTACTAAAAGGGTACGAAGAAAAAGAAAAGCCAAAAAGGATGCTTGGAACAAGTATAAAAATAGTAATAATGATGAATCATTGTACTGTGAATATAAGAAAAAGCTTAATAAATCGGTTGCAGAAAATAGAAAAGCCAAGTTAGAATTTGAAAAACAGCTAGCTCGTAATAGAAAGAATGATGCAAAGAGTTTTTTTGCTTATGCTAATGCTAACAAAAAGGTTATTAAAAAGATTGGTCCTTTAAGAGATGAATATAACAATATCATAGAAGATAATAAAGATACTGCAAACTATTTTAATAAATATTTTTCGTCGTATTTGTGGAAGAAGATTTAGTTAATATGCCGGTACCGGCTAGGATCTTCAAAGGTAACTTTGAATGCTCCTTACGTAATATTGAGTTCGATATTGATGATGTTATAAATAAATTAAATTCGCTAAATGTCAATAAAAGTCAAGGTCCAGATGAGATTCATGGAAAACTGATTTCGGAGCTAAGAGATGAATTAGCACCAGCTCTATTAAACCTACTAAAAGCTTCAATGAAAACAGGGGTGGTTTCTCAAGATTTTAAGAATGCAAATGTTGTACCAATACATAAAAAGGGAAATAGGGATAAAGCAGCAAATTATAGGCCTATAGGCTTAACAAGTATAATCGGTAAGACATTTGAAAGCATTATTAAGGATAAAATAATTAGTTTCTTGGAAGAATATAACTTAATTAGAAATAGTCAGCATGGTTTTATTAGTGGGCGTTCTTGTTTAACTAATTTGCTAGATTTTTTAGAATATATTACAAAGGAAGTAGATAATAAAAATAGCATTGATATCTTATATCTAGACTTTGCTAAAGCGTTTGATAAAGTTCCACATAAAAGATTACTTAGTAAGTTGGAAGCACAGGCAAACTTTTGAAGTGAATAGGTAATTGGTTAAGCAATAGAAAACAAAGGGTGTGTGTCGAGGACAAGTTCTCGGAATGGGCAGCGGTGAAGAGTGGTGTGCCACAGAGCTCTGTTTTAGGACCTCTGTTATTTTTAGTTTACATCAATGACATTGACATAGATATTGTATCTAAATTTAGTAAATTTGCAGATGATTCTAAAGTAGCAAAGGTAGTAAACAACATTGAAGATGCTGAGATTTAAAATGATATAAAAATATTACAGAACTGGTCTAGGGATTGGCTCATGGAGTTCAATGCTGAGAAATGTAGAGTTATGCATATAGGGAGTAATAATTTAGAAATTGAGTATACATTGAACAATATTAAACTAAAATCCATAAACAGTGAGAGGGATTTAGGAGTTTTTGTGGCTCTTTTAAATTTAGTGAATATTGTAATAAAGTTGTAAATAGTGATAATTGTGTATTAAGAATGATTAAAAGAACAATTGCATGTAGAAATAAGATATTGTGGTAAGGCTATATAAGGCTCTTGTACGACCCAAACTTGAATACTGCGTTCAGGCTTGGTGCCCATATCTTAAGAACGATATCGACAAATTAGAAAGGGTACAAGCCAGAGCAACAAGGCTGGTATTTGACTGTCAAAAACTTAGTTATGAGAATAGATTAAAATTCGTAGGATTAACCTCTTTAAGTGAGAGAAGAACTAGAGGAGATTTAATAGAAGTTTTTAAGATACTCAAAGGCTTCAGCAAAGTTAACCATAGTATTTGGTTTAATTTATCAAACAACAGAAACACAAGGGGACATATTTATAAACTTAATAAATTTAGAAGTAGACTAGATTTAAGGAAATTTTTCTTTAGTCAGAGAGTTATAAATGCTTGGAATAGTTTGCCAAGCGAAGTTGTGGAAGCAGAATCAGTGAATGCTTTTAAAAATAAATATGATAAACATAAGGACATGTAGATTAGATGCTAATTGCATGTTCAGTGTTATACATAGGCTATGTATAAATTTGACATGTTGACATGAAGTCTGTATGATTTGATTAATATTAATTGGTTTTAGTTAAAAGCATTTTAGTTCATTTAGATTCATTTTAGGTTCATTTAGATTTTAAGAGCATTTTGATGAGTCTTAAGCAAGCATATAATTGCATCCTGACTCTGTAAATGTTATGTTATGTTATGATTAGAAATCTTCACGAATTCCTGACTCAGTGTAATTCATCTGAACCAGTATAATGTAGGTTAAGTTATTTACTCTAGATTTATCTATATTTTTTTATTAACAATTTCCATGTCAACTTTTGTAAGTTTAAGAGACCCAAGTGATAAAAATTTCTTCGAGATGCTCTTGGAATTATCAATAATCATAACTGAAATTTCGTCTTGTTTTAATTGCAGTATATTATTTGACCCATAGATTACCCCTCACTTCAATATATTCATACTTTTTGCCAATAAAATTACCGCTTGGAATATGCTATTATGTAAATTAATAAATCACTTCAGGCTTAAGTAAAGCTAGAAAATTAGAGCCAAGTTTAACTCCAGTTTCATGCTCTATAGCCTGTCAATAATGGGGAGAGCAGGGGATTTGAAGTTTTTGAACCCTGCACCTACAAACAAGCCACCAGATCAGCCCAATAATTTCAATAATTATATTAGTAAATAATACACGATTTGGTACTACATTACTAGTTTATTCATTTTTTTGAAACTTGTTGAATTGCTGGTGACACTGACATTTTTCAATTTCTGGAATTAAAGTCACTTTGTTGAGCATTTGTATAATTTTTGGCAATAAAGTATATATGTTAGCACTTTTTAAAATGATATCATTATCATCTATCATTTCTTGGAGATTACACCAACTTTGTATGCTTGTTTGAACCTCTAGCGTAGGCCTACTAAGAGGTTATTGAACCATAATCAATGAATAAGTTATAGGTTAATAATCAACGAGTAAGGTTGTGGCATAGTGAGAAATTGAATTAAAATTGTTAATTGTTAAAATAAAATTCTATTCATAAAAAGTGGACGTTTTTTACTTTAATTTTCTGATTAATGCCTCTTAGATTAGATTGACGTTATTAAGATTTTAGGGCATTAATGATTAGCTGATAATTTCAGAGCTAAATGTAAGTGGGTCTTAAGAAATATATTAAACAAAATTAAATTTAGTTAGTAAAATACAAATATAGCAGCTTTAAATACTGTGATTATATTTATTGCATCTTTGAATTAGTGTAACTATTATAACAGCTCAGTTTCTTTAATCTAAATATCTATTAATAAAATTTCTTGTGCTATATTTGTTGTTGCCTTGAATTAGAAAAGCAATATTGTGGTAACAATAATTTATAAATATTATTGAATCTCTACAATTATCAGGTATGCATAGCTAATTTCATGATTGTTATTAAAAATTTACTGTAGGAAAATTAACAGTTAATTAATTGTTAGGAAAATTTACTCTAGCTAATGAATTTGCATTGATGATCTTTACACAATCTACTAGTAAATGACTTACAAGGGAAGTGGAGCAAATCGTTATATTCTTATTCCTACCGACGATTTAGCGATTGAAAATGGTTTTGAGGTGAATCAGTCTAATCACATTGAAGCTGCACATTCCCTAAACAGTGTTGTAACTTTACATCAACGAAATTCTTCTTCGATCAATCACAATTCTCGACGCAGCTCTCTGGATCGATGGCGCAGCAGAAGTAATGATCGCCATGGCAGCGTGCGACTGTTTTCTAGTACAAGGTTTGTTGGCCTATTTAACATATATTTTATACTTTTTATTTGTATTTATTTTATACTTTTAAAATTTATTTTATACTTGTTTCCTTCTGACTTCAGAATATTTGTATCAAAATTTGCAGCTTGCAAACAAAATGATCCTTGTTTGAAATGGGTTGCTTATGTAGATGTTGTCCCATTTAAAAACTGTGAGAGATAAGACTGTAAATATGAAATCATTTTAGTTAATTTGTAATTATTATTTTATGTTAAACTATAGCATGTTTGTAGAACTGTAACTTATAGCGTTGTTGTTGATAAGTAATGCCCCATGATATTTTAATTGAGGGACCATTAATAAATAAAATAACATAAATTTGTGTAGTTTTTGAGAGAGTCGGTACAGATAGACAGTAATAAATGTGATAAGAATAGAAAGAAGAGCTCTATGGGACATAATGTTGATAAGTTTCGGGTAAGAAGTTAAGAAAAATTTAACCAGGGTTGTAAATGACCTAAACTTCATAAACATGTTTTGGACAATGCAGGTATTAAATTTTTTTTGCTTTAATGGCTTTAGCTATACCCAAAGCAGTCTATGGGTTGTGTAAGGCATATTATTTGCATGCCTTACGCTACGCTTAAAACCATCAAAAACTTATTTTGGCATACTTGAAGGCTTGTGATAATTTTATATTTTCCTTAGTGATCAGATCAATGCAAAATAAATAACATTAGGCATATACATGTATACTCATTTATTCATGTTTGCAGATATCGACGGCACAGATCTGAAGACTCCATGGGTATTAGAATGAATGACTGTGGTTCTTCGAGCGGGGAATTTATTCGACCAATCAGATATCAGATCTCTGCCTCGGAAGACATCGACACAGTCAAATGTATAGTATCAAGCTGTCTCTTCTGTGCCATCTTATTAACTCTTGTACTCGTCGCTATACTCAAAAATCCTGCCATGTGATATAAGATCGTATTGATAAATAAATTATGTAAATTTATGTTAAAGAATTTAGTAATTTTCGTGTAATTAATTCTAAAGCTGAAATACTTGAGGTATGGTATGTTGTTTTGCATAGAGTTGTTAATATCACTCAATACTACTCTAGAATTCTGAATGTGAATGACGTTTTTCTTATTATTTTATGTGAATTGCTGATAGAATGAATGACTTCGTTCACTTACAAGTATGTATTGTGTATGCTATATAAATTAATTCACCAAGCATACACACACACACACACACACACACACACACACACACATATATATATATATATATAAATATATATATATATATATATATATATATATATAATATATATATATATTATATATATATATAAAATGTTCCTGTTATTGGTTATAATGATGATCTGTAGCTAACATCGTGCAAATCTTAAATTACATGTAAAAGAAAATTGTTAGTAACAGTCAGGGTGTAACTGAGAAGATATCTGATATTGTTTTAATAATTAAATGATATTAAGTATTAATGACTACTTACGCAAAACTGTTATTTCTGTGATATGATTGTAATGTTTGTAAAGTGCACATTAAAGACTTTCGTATTATGTATGGGTTGGTAATTATGAATACTGTATATGAATTGGATGTACGTTTTTAAATATCTGTGTGATTGTATTTTGTGCTGACACAATTTTATCACTAATTTTGGCTGGAGCCAGCGGCTAAGTCAGTAAGACACTCGACAGCGGATCAGTATGTGCGGGGTTCAAGCCCTGGGCTCGCCGTCATTGACATTGCTTTCTAGTGAGGAAACTGACTCTTAGCTTACCTGCTTTACTATTGACTGCATTCCTAAATTAAGTAAAATTAAATAGAGTTAGGCATATTTAAATATTTTGCTGGGAAACAACATGGGGTCTGCTTTTAATTTTGCTAGCTTATAATTATGCAAGACTTGTATTGTGACTGGGAGGCTCGAGGTGCCTTTCATGAAATTTGGGTGTTTTATAGAAGCTAATTGATGCAGACCCTAGGGAAGCAAAGGAACCATTTTACATGTAAAAGTGTGTCTTAAGGCTGGGCAACATTCAGGTATTGTAAAGAGCATATGTGATTATGATGAGATCTACTGGTTGATCGACGATGTGCTCTTCAGCTTATTAGATTAGAAAGGTTTATCGTTTTTAATGTAAAGTATATAGTGAAATCAATTTCTAGATGAAATTCTTGAGTTTTAATTTAATGAGCATTATTACCGCTTAAATTAAATGACTCTTGTAAAAAAAATTATTTGGATTGAGAAGTAAATCATTTTGCGACAACCAGACCATTCTGTGAAGGTGTTTTCTTTCTTTAGAAATGAGCTTGTTACTAAATATATCAGTTTCACTAGAAGTAAAGTTTATTTTGAAATGAAAACTAGTTATACTAGTAATGTAAATAGTTGTAGAGCTAAAATTTTGCAAGTAATATAAAAATTAATGTACAATTTAAATAAATTAAAACATAGCATATTGTTATGGTAGGAGTGATATTAAGTATGCATAAATTTGCTGTTCATAGAATTTATTTTCTTACACGGATATTATTTTTATAGGGCTCAAAAAATTTTGGACAGATAATAGCAATGTGCTTTTGTAATGGTACTAATTTTGATTTGTATTATAATTTATATTTAATAATTCCATTAGACTAGTAGTCCATTACATTTTACTGCAGATATTGCACTCTCATTGTCACACAATGAAGAATTGTTCAGTTCGATCAGAAAATTTAAGCTTAGAAATATATTTTGAATAAGTATTACTGATATTTTTAGATTGGCATTTTTGCTGATCAATTTGAAGCCATGACTCAGATATTTAAAGATTGATTTAAAATGGATGTCCTGATTGCTTGTAAATTTTAATTGATTTATATTTCGCCTTCATATGAGATCTTTATTCATTTTATGATTCGATGTTGTTTGAATAAATTAATATTTTAAGAAACTTTACAGAAACCACTTTATATAAAGCACATATTACAGTTACGTTGCAGAGAAATCTTTATTTTTCCTGTAATGTATAGCCCTGAAATAACTACTTCAAGGCTATAGATTGCAAGGTTAAAGCACAAGGTTAAAGCCTTGTGCATCCGAACTTGACGCTAAGCACATTCGAACCTATCTGTAGCCTTTCTCTTGATATATAGCTTTTAAGTGACAAGTCTTAGACTGCTTTTTTCTTATGATTTTTGTATGTGCATATAATGTACATTGGCACATAAAGCATATTGTGATATACTTGTGCATTGTATAAGTGGACTTACCCTAACCTGAAATATACTGTATACTTTTATCGTATCACAGAGACAGTTTATGCAGTGTATAGCATGATATAGGCTTAACTTGTTTTCTAATCACTTTAAGGTTGAAAAGCCTTTTGGTAAGACTCACTTTGCAACTTAGTTGATGCTCATAATACAACATTAGAGTACGTCGTATGATATTTTGTTTTACACGTACTATTTGGCTTTGACATGGGATATGGACACAGCATAAGATGAGCCAATAATTATTGAGTCATATTACTGTCAACTAAACTGCTAAAGTATAAACTACGGCTATTTTGCTTACATAGCCTCGGATTGTTCGATGAAAACCGCATCGTCTGTAAGGCCTTAAATGTGTCCCAGTTTTTCTTACTATTATTCGAAATAACATTATGCTAATATTATTTAGAAATAACATCTTTATTTGAGATAATTACAAATTAAACAAAATTTACATATATTGTATTAAAGAACATCGATAGTAAAATCATAAAATCATCACAAATGGATTAGTTAATACTCACAAATATTTTAAAATGAATTCTTATGAGTTTATATCCTTGTTACAATTAACTCTAAATTAGCAATTCAAATAGGTCAACAAACATCCAAATCAAACTTACAAAATGAAAAAATTATATACAAATTTCACGAAACAAAATTATCACCTTGAAACCGATCAATAACATGTAGAAAAGTTTTTGACAAATCGGTCAATAAAAACAAACCATGATGAGTTTTAGATCACCATTAGGCGCCAAACTAAATGTCAATGTCTTCAAATGATCATTTGATACTATTCAAGGCACATTCTCACTGTTACAATGGATGCAGTTTCTTTGAATGTCAACCCCTCTCATATTTTTTCTTCACTCCAGATGCTAAAATATCAACAAAATTCTAATTTAGTAACGACAACACAATTAGAATGCCACTTTTTCTATGACAACATTGAGTATCAGTATAATAGGGTATAAATATAAACAATATTCATTCACTGAATTTTTTTTTTTTTTTTTTTTAATGCCCTGGGCTGTAAAGGGCCCTGGGCTAAAAAATAAGATAAAAGAGACTTTATTTAATTAAAAGTTTTTTTTAAAAAGCGATTAAAATTATTCCTCTGCACTCTGGGAAGCCGCTTTAGCCAAAGTGCCACTGAAGCAGACTGCATTGAATCGCTGGAGAGCAATAGACAGTCACTGCCACAGAAAAGATTTTTCGCGCTTATCACCAGTAATGGCGCTGGTCCTCCTGCCTATTTCGTCAATAAAGTCTGATGCGAGAGAGTTGATGGGCCCCAGGGTCTCAAAGGCAATAGGCATGAAGATATAGTTGCCAGAGATTTCGGCATACTTCAGAGTTTTCCTATTAGCCATGGCCTCTGCTGCAGCACCAGCAGCAGCGCAAGAAAGGCCGAGATTGCTAATTGAGAAAGTGTCCGTAACAGTGACGTCCCAGCTAACACACTTCCCCTCTGCCCATGGTATTTGAGAGACACCGTCTGGACGTTTACCATCAGTGCGGATCAATCCCAGGGGCTCTTTAATGGCTGGGATATTCGCTCGACTCAGGGCGCGCCAGATCAAGTCGTTTATGAACTGATGTCTGCTGATTCTGCCGGCACTACGCTTGCACGACAGGCCGTGAATGCCTAACGCATTGACTGAGACACCACAAATGCAGTTGTGTGGCTCACATAAGGTAGTGCCCAGACGAAGACCGGCCGCGACTCTGACTGCTTCGTCGTCCAGACGGAGGCCGCATGATGAGATTGGTAAAGCCTTGATCCAGTCTCCACTATGGGGGCCGACACTGCGAGCAGCCGCGCCTTTTCTTGTGGCAAAAGTGGCTTCGCAAGGAGTTCCGTGTGCAAAGCAGTAGTGACCTTTGAGTCCCAAGCCTTCATGCTATTAGCCGTCATACCGATTGGAGGTTCGGATGTGGACAGAGCAGTCCAAATGCCCTGAATCCTGGATATCTCCAAGTCGGGAATTTGAAAGAATCCGGAAAGGATTGAATCCTGTAGAACGCCAGTCCCCGCGGCTGAAGCCAAAAAGGCAGAAGGTGCCAGCGACGAGACAGAGCGTATACCCAATTCTCCGTAGCATATTGGCAGGCTAGCCTGAATCCATTGAGCTTCGTTAACATTAATATTAACGATGCTACTGAGAGACTTTCGCATGATGGAATCATAATTCTGCAATGCTGGATGACCCGCACATGGAGAGGCACGCAATAAGTATATGAGTTTTGAAGAACTGAATTAAGAAAAACAACAACTGTAGTAGTGATTGTGATTGTGGTATAGGTAGTGGCAGTGGTGGTGGTGGTATGAGTAGTATTAGTACTTTATAATAATAATAATATAATAATTAAACCAATAATATTAGTAATAGTAGTAGTAGAAGTAGCATATAATACATTTATTGTGTCGGCAATAATAATGTATATATAATATTTATATCTCTAAAGTGTCCTCTCTTAGTTGCTAATATTGTTGTTTTTGTTATTTTCTTATTATTTTTGTTTTGATAGAAAAGTGGCTCCACCTTATAAACCTTCACTGGTTAGAGAGACTGATGTAAGTCAGTTTGATATTACGTTCATTTCCTAATATAATCATTGATATTAAGTTTATTTCCTCTTTTCATTCCATGCTTATTAGTAATCGTTGCCTTTGGCATGGCACTGATGGCAGCCAGAGCAGATTTAAGAATAACCTTCTGCATTCAAAACTGGTAACACTCTTTCTTCCAAGGTGGTCACCCATCCTTGTGATAGCCGAGCCCAAAGTAGCTTAACTTCATTCATGGTTGTGTAGCTTACTCAACTGCACTAAATCCCACCCCATCATAACCATAGAAATAATATAAGGCAATATAGTACAATAATATTAAAATTACATAGTAGAGATATTAGAGAATGAGCTCTAACTTGTTTGTGTATCTTGCGTCAGATGAATGTTTAGTGATAATGTCCAGTATTTCCTGAGGAGGATCAAAGTTAAACTTTTCAGCTCGCTTCCATCTCTCCAGTCTAGTTAATCCTAACAACACTTACATTTACGGTATAATGTATTACATCAGAATACACAATTATTAAAATTACAACGAGCACAGTCCATTCTTGTCATATAAATCCAATGGCTGCAGCTATCGCTCACTGTATTGACTAGTAGCACTGGCATGCTATTTTTGACAAGGTTAACCCATTTTTCAAATTTCTCAGAGGAACTGGTAAATAATCAAATGAAAATCATTATTTAGGTTGATATCATTTATACTTAAGACTGAATTGACTATTGTTATTTACAGTCAAAGAATTCAAATTAAATTTTAAATATTAAAATAGTACCAGTGCATGGTCCATATTGAGCATTAAGATCAAATTTTCGCAGTTTTTCCAGTTCTGATTCTTCAGAGCTGCCCGACTTCAGGCATTTTGTCACCTCATCTACAATGCAAAGTGAAATATTAATTTTAGTACAAACTTTGTCTGGGTAATATATATTTCAGAACTGTAAATGATATGATTAAGTGATAAAATAGTGTGTCATATAGGCCTACAACACCTGCTAACTAATTCATATAATTAGATAAAACATGAATCCGTAATAGAAATATTATTTGATATTACAGCAAAGTTTAAACATATTTATACGAAGAACAAAATTTACAACTTATAAATGTTTAAAAATAGCAAGTGATATATAGCAATAATTTAGGCACCTAGACGGTATTTATGTTTTCATTATTTCTTTCAAATAATTAAATAAATTTAAAAAAGTTAATCATAAAGCCTTATGGTTGGAGAACACTCAAGACAGTAGTTGCTGCATCCATCCATACACAGTTGAGTTGTGTTGAGGTCACACTTATAATGAATATGTATTTTTATTTCTTTTATAAACTTAGGGAACCTTAGGAAGGAGTTTTCGGCTAATGATTAGAATTTAAGATTAGGGATAGCATTAGGTATTTATATTAATAGTTACATTTATTTTGGATAAGACTCCAATTTTACGTTTAAGTGTTAAATTTACAGGCTAGAAACACAAATTTATCATATTTATATCCTACTATAGACAGCAATATATGTATCGTTAAACTGCAAATATATATTCATGATTAAATATAGATACATATAAATAAGGCAAACATCAAAAACTACGCAATTACCTATGCCAGCTTCAGTCAATTTTTTTTCTTTGACTTTCTTTATGTTTCTTGACCTCTTTTGAACTTTAAATAGCTTGTCAATAGTTGCCATGGATGATTGTAGTGTCTTCCTGTAGTGTCTATAGAAATGATTATATCTAAAAAATATATCAGACATCAGGCTTAAATTACAATCAAAAATAAATAACAAAAGCTTAAAATTCACCTGCTCCTCTAATTTTTGTATTTACTAAGTTTCTTCCACAGATCATGAATTATGACAGCCTTATATACTCATTCTTCAAAACAATAATTAATAAGTATATACATATGATGCAAAAGTTCATATTACAGTTCGCTTTTAAAAAGTACAAAAAGTAACGTGTAGGTAAAAAATGTCGCTTATTTAGCCTATTTTATGTTGCAGAGAATTTACATGCCAGCTTTTGAAAATCTTAATTTCATAGAACATATGATGACTTTGGCTAACGTTAATTTGCAGTGCAATTTCCATAATTTGATGGTGAATAGAAAATAGAAGTAACATCAGGTAACCTAAGGTAAGTAATTGAAGTTCATCAGTATTTGGAAGATCCAACAGTACAAAGTTAATTGCTTTTAAAATTCCATCCAGCACAATGTGTCATATCCAATATCAAATCCTTTGCCTCTAAAGCTACATTTTTTACCTCCAATATTTATCGGTAAACCTCATTTTCACTAATTCCCTCTATCTTTGGGCTGGTTTTCTGGATTTTTGAATTTGCACCATTTTTTGGACCTTTTTGATCACCGGCTTGGTTTTGTCTCAATAGTGCTGTCATGGACGACAATAGTACTCTAATTATTATTACTATTATTATCTATCATAGATAACGGCACACTGGGTCAGGAAGCACAGATGCCTGTTTAAGACCCACTTCCTCCTTCCTCTCCATGGTTATTATTATAGCCATATAATGGACCATAATCCTACGTCTCAATTAGACGGTTAAACTAACAAAAAGCAACGACTACTAATAACCATGGAGAGGAAGGACGATATGGGTCTTAAACAAGCATCTGTGCTTCCTGACCCAGTGTGCCGTTATATTATGTAACTCAGTTTTGTACAGCACCAAGTAACATAGTGAAATTTATAATGACATATCCTAAAATGGTGCAATCTCGTCGTTCAACTTCTTACCCAGTTATTCAGCTTAGTATATGTATATTGGCTATAAACTTAAAAGATTGTCAGAAATCGCTTAAGTGCGTATCAATTATCTAACCGCAGTACAAGACGCCAAATAAAAACTAGTAGTAAAATAAATAAAATAGCTTAATAACTTTAATGGCTAAAATTGTCGATTGACAGTCATTATCTAAGTTAATTTCAATTAAATAATTAACTTATCAGCTATTTAACTTTGTTATTGTTTACCATAAAAATCAGAATAGTTTTGGAACAGACGCGACACTTTAAGAATTTAACTTAATTATACTGGTTTAGGGAGTCGTAAACATAAAATTGACTTCCGCTGTTTCCTTCATGTCCACATATGTGTGGATGTTTAAATCATATAACATTCCCAATCTCGGCCTCTATTTCCTTCCACATTGGCTTCTATGACCTCTCTTAGTAGACTGAATGTCTTTGCACCGTTTTTGGACCTTCTTTTTGCTTTTGTGAATTGAACCCTCGCGGGTTCAAATCCCAGCCGCGCTGATCTGAGAGTAAAATCTCGGACTGGTTACACGGAAAATGAAATAAATTGCCTTACGGTTTAAACATGTGGTATTAAAAGTGATAGATATCAACATAGTTGATCATTTCACTATAATACGTGTTTACTTATGTTTACTTTCCCCTTACTACCCTTAGAACATTCATATGTATACTACCCAGCTCTCCTTCCTATTTCTAATGCACTAATTAACACTGTCTATCTGTACCAATCAGTGGCGGATCCAGGGGGCCCGGCCCCACCTTAGGCCCGCCGAAAAAAATTCTAACCTATATTTTCATTGTTGCTATGACAATTTGTATGTGTAAATATGTTTGTTGAGCAGTGGTTGGGGGGAAGGGTGGAGGGTTATAGTTCGAATAATTTCAAATATGGACCCTGAGCCACTAGGGGTCCATATATTTGGTATACTCGGAGGCCTGTAAAATGGACTCATAAATTCGGATTCCTGAATCTGATTCCTAAATGTAGTCAGTCAGTCAGTCTCAATTTCTCAAATATAATTTCGCTGTTTTCTGCATCAGTTTCATCATGTGTCAGATTAGGACTCTGGCATTGAGTGATGGGCACTCAGAATTAGAGCATGATGAAATTGTTAACAAGGCCTAATGCTATATATCTATGGCATCCCACATGCTATTGCAGCCGAGGTATCTGTCACTTTTAGATAACATGATTATAAAATTATAACACAATTTACACTTACATCCTCTTAGTCTCTTAATTAGATTAGGCCTATTTGTTTATTAACATTGGAATATTGGACTATTGATAATCAAATGATGATATGAATACTATGAATGATAATATAATTTCTGATACTATTGTACATGTCTAGTGATCAATAAAATATTTTTGTTGGTGTTTTATTTATCTGTATTGTGTCCTTGTTGCTGAAGAATAGGCCAACCGCAGACTGCATGTGTCGTAAAAGGCGACAAAGTTCTAAGAACTAAGATCCAATCAACGCCAGAAAGGGCATTCGGTTGGTGAGCTCCTAGGCTTCAGAAATTGGGACAAAATTTTCTAAAACCCGACCCTTGCTAAACAGAGGTTCAAGGGAAGGTGATTATGATGATATCAACTGGTGTTTTATTAACATAGGTTATTTTGCTTTTCAATATGCTCAAGTTTCTGAACCAACTTTCAATTAACATAGTTATTAACATAGTCATAACAGGTTATTGTTAAGGTGATAGTACATTTTGGCTACAAACTATAATAGAAATACAATATTTATTGAACAGGAAAGTGATTTTGTGATTTACAAATTTCTTTGTTGTAATTTTCACTGTTTTAATACAAACAAGAAATGCTTTAAAAAATCATTTGTTTTAAAACAAGCACACATCACTACTATTGTTTGCTGCTATATAGGCCTAACAGATAATAATTTAATGATTGCATAATACAATTATTATATTATCTTAATATATTATTACATATTTCATATATGATAATTGTTATTTCTTTAAGAAACTATAGTTATTCTGAACTTATTCGTAAACTCTAGTCTATTTGTAAATCTAAACATATAATTTACCAAAAGAACTTTGCAATAACATGTAGGCATAGTTTGCTTGAGACGTCCCTGATATTGCCCCATTGCAAGGAATAGGACGTTAAATTCTTATTGATTGATTATTGAGTAATTTTTACATGTGAGCTATATTTTTATTTTCCCATACAGAGCTATATGCGTGCCTCTACTCGAGTCTGCACTGGACGACTACGTAAGATTGTAATCGGCACAAAGTCGGACTTGCTAACCACTCTACCATGCGCTGTTGGTGTGGAGAACGGAGAGAACCTTGCTAGAGAGATTAACTCGGCTCGGCTGAGCGGTCAGAAGTTTGAGACGAGCAGCTTGAAGTGTCAGAACGTCGACGAGGTGTTTGAGGAGGTGTTCAAGCTCTGCACCCCAGCCATGAAGAAACTTCTCGACGAAGACGGTGGCGCTCAGCCTAATATTGAGCTGAAGGGAGAAAACCAAGGAAAATCATATTGTGCCTGCTGATCAGTCCTTCCAGTCTCTTCTCTTCCAGTCTCTTCTCTTCCAGTCTTTTCTCTTCCATTCTCTTCTCTTCCAGTCTCTTCTCTTCCATTCTCTTCTCTTCCAGTCTCTTCTCTTCCAGTCTCTTCTCTTCCAGTCTCTTCTCTTCCAGTCTCTTCTCGTTCAGTCTCTTCTCTTCCAGTCTCTTCTCTTCCATTCTCTTCTCTTCCAGTCTCTTCTCTTCCAGTCTCTTCTCCTCCAGTCTCAAAATTTTTTGGATGTTTTTGAACGTTTCTTTATCAAACCTTTGCAAAATGCACGTACAAAATGATACAAAAACGCAATAAAATTGTTATTTTAAATTGAAAATTACTGTAATTGAGCCAGATACTGAAACTGTTGTGAAAATACTTCAAACAAAATCAGAAATATTCTCAGTGACTCGATCAGAGTGCTAAAACAACTTTGAAGCATTTACATCTATAGATGTATAGTTACTACAATCAGAGAAATTGCAGATTACACAATTTCACGTGGATTTCAGCTAAATAACGGGGGGGGGGCGCATTCACTATCTGGTAAAAAGTGGGAGACGGTGTCTCCCCGCATCGCGTTACACTTCACCCCTGTGTTTTGGTAAATACATGTATAGAAGGTAGTTTATAAAGCCATTTCAAATGAAAAGAGTTCGACTGTGAGCTAGAACCGTAGCTGGTGGTACCTTCGGAAAGCTAAGTCGATGTAAACCTGCGTATGCAATTCTTTGTACACATTTAATTAAGACTGATGACCTTGGAGTAGTAATACATAGCTGTTAACTGGATTCAAAATTTATGATGAAGATTTAAACCCTGTTCTGACTAAATGCTATCAGCGTATAAGATGAACCACTTGACGCATAAATCACAATTGTTTAGAAAGTTTTTCATAATTTTTGTAAGAGCAAGCACACTAAATATGTTTTATACACTTTAGTTAAAAAAATAGAAAATTTCTTGAACCGTTTCCTCAATTACAATAATCAGTTCTTTAGCCGATATTGTATTACCTCCTTTAATGACGAATCAGTAACTTTGATGCATAATATTAGAGTATATTGAAATTATATATAAATTTTTGTCATCACTTAGAAATAAATTGCGCGATTGTTCTGTTACATAGATTAGCTTGAGAGTTACGGATGAGAACGTCCTGCTCACAGTCGTGTGCAAATACCCAAGTTGCCACTGACTGTGAGCAGGACGCAACGACTACGGAGATCCTTTGAGAAAGCTATGGAAAAGTTCAAGGCACACGACGGGCAACGTCACCTACATCTTTCCTGATGATGGCACATAACACAGAACCTTAAGAGTTTTGTGCCAGTCACATGACCAGGACGGTATACATACATGTAGATCTGCAGCAACAAGACCCTCAAACAAGATTATTCACCATTACTGGTGGTTTAGCACTATTGCTGGTGTATTTAAGACGAGACAAACGATGACTGCGACGATTTCTCAAGGAAACAGAATCCACTTGCCACAGTATTTCACGGGTCATCTCCTGGCTCACAAACTGATTATATTTTGTTGTAAGCATGCGCCAAACCGAGCGACATCGTCAATGAGAACCTACAAATTTGACAATAAAGCATATCTGAACAAAACGCATATATGCCAAAGGAGATCTTTAAAAGTGTAATCTTTGTCAGAGACTACCCTTTGATACAGACTGAGGTCACAAAGTAATAATAAGAAACTTTGGCTCACAGAGTGAGCGTATCCCCTTATCTTACCCCCGACTTAATACCAGTACCAAAGTCAGGGGAAAAACCTAAAATCCTAATTTGTTTTGGAAAAAAGTAGGTTTATATTTTCACCTATGAAGAAACTCAGCGGATCAGGAGGAATTGCAAATGTGATCTAATTTTAGCGGTGGGTGATCCAGGGGGGCCGGGCCCACCTAAGGGGGGAACGGCCCCCCTGGATCTGCGCCTGATTGAGATGCAAAATTAGATAGTGCATAAATTGCAATTTACATTATCCAATAAAATAAGCTGTACGGTAGCTAAATAAAACTTGAAAATGGTGGTCCATAATAATTTATGAACAGATATTTCTCAATGAAATTTGTACAATAAAAGCGTTTTAATGACTAATTTAATGCTGTTTTCATTTACAAATATTGAAATATAATTTGCTGGGCATAAAGTAATTTGTTAAATTGCAAGAAAAATATTTCATTTTGTATAGTAGAATATGCTTAATATGTAAGTGAACCAACTTTTGTAGTATTCAAAATAGTTATATATGTTCTGTTAGTATACCCTATACATACTTGGCCTTTGTAATTCTGCAATAATAAAGTTCTACACTTTAAGCAAAGAGGAGACATAGTACCCTTTCTAGAATGCCCATATGGTAACAAACGCCTCAAGGTTGCATGCTGATGTCGTTAATGAGTCAGAAATAGCAGTACAGCAGCACATGAATGACCTCGCTGAATGTACAAGCTAATGCTTTCTTCATTATATCTACATAAAATGAGAAATAAATTGTCATAATGTTAAAAGCAAAAAAAACGCTAGAATCATCAATTTTATAATATAATTTTAAATAAGTTAATTTATTATTGTTATTTATTATTACTTAAAATAATTTTTTAATCGATTTCCAAAGTCATTTTCAAAATTTTTTAATCGTTTTCCAATGTCAGAAAGGGCATTCGGTTGGTGAGTGCCTAGGCTCCAGTAATTGCCACAAAACTTAAACAAATGGATATAGTCTGTTCGTATCCCGACCCTGGTTAAACTGGGATTTAAGGGAAGATGATGCTGATGATGATTATTTAAAATAGGCCTAATTTAATTTATTCTTAAAAGTTCTTCATGTGGGTACACCCATATATATATAAATTTGTGATTTGCAGATTTGTGTTGTGATGTGAATATTTTTGTGTTATGTGGCACTGAAAAGGTATCGTAGGATCACTATGTAATTTCAAAGAATCATAAATTAATCGGTAATTAAAAAGTACAGATATACATACTAGCTAATTCAAGATCAAGAATTTCTAAAAAATATACATGTATATAACGTAAATGCAAAGACCGTGAACACAAAAATACAATTAAAGATAAAGCTGGATAAGCTAATGTTAACGTCAGTTTCCTCACTCGAAAGCGATGTCAGTGACGGGCGAGCCAAGGATTTGAACCCCGCACATCCTGATCCGCGATCGAATACCTTACCGACAAAGCCACTGGCTCCAGCCAGTGATTAATTGTGATTAATTCTTGAAACTTACATATTTGCAACGCTTGCTAGAAATCAGTCTTTACATCAACCACCGCACAAACCATTCACCGCAAAAGAAATTAATTGAACATTTAAAAGTAAACAAACAAAGAATGAAGAACAAGCCGTCGAAGCCGGTGTGAGAGATTGTTCATTTTTTTCGATCACCAGTTTTGTATAGCTTAGCATGCTGTGAGTGTAGTGCGTAGTTTAGCATGCTGTGAGTGTAGTGCGTAGTTTAGCATGCTGTGAGTGTAGTGCGTAGTTTAGCATGCTGTGAGTGTAGGGTGTAGTTTAGCATGCTGTGAGTGTAGTGCGTAGTTTAGCATGCTGTGAGTGTGTGAGTGTAGTGCGTAGTTTAGCATGCTGTGAGTGTAGTGCGTAGTTTAGCATGCTGTGAGTGTGTTGTGTAGTTTAGCATGCGGGGTATGCGTGGCACTTAGAAGGCACCGTAGCAATTATTTAAAAGATTATTGGATGGATGATTTATTCCTTTGTAGGCCTATTGATTTGTAAATGATTTTCAAAACGGGTCCCATTGAAGTGTGCACTATAATATGCAAGGTATTCTTTTATTGATTCGACAGTTTAAATTCTGAGGATCTCAACACTTATTCATTTTTATTTAAATCAGTACAGCAAAATTAAACTAGTACCCGTGTTGTGTCTTGGTTGCTGAAGGATGGAACAACAGTGGACTGCACGTATCGTAAAAGGCGACAAAGCACTAAGATCCAAACCAACGCCTTGCAGAAATGGCATTCGGTATTGTGAGCGTCTAGGCTCCAGAATTAAATTGCTGCAAAATTTTATAATACCGACCCTAGTAAAACTGGGATTCATGGGAATATGATGATAATGATGATGATGATGATGATGATGATGATGATGATGATGATAATGATGATGACGATGACGACGACGACGATGACGATGATGATGATTAAAGCAAGAGTGGGTTCCGAAAAGAATGAAAGTACAGAAATATATTAAATGATTCAAGCTAAAGTGTGTTCCAAATTCAATAACACTCATAATAAATAGTCGATATCACATTAAAGGGATTTACAGACTCAGAGTCATTGATGATGATGTGCTTTTTTGACAACGAGATTATATGCAGGCCTATATATTTGCTAGGATTATATTAAGACGCTAAATCTTTAATATGCCTGAAATTTGACTAGAAATCTATGGAGGTCTTGACTACCGATAAAGACTAATGTTAGAATATTGAAAGCATGCTTATTGCTAGTCTGTCTGCTTTCATTTGTTTGTATAACGCTCCAGTGATTTTTATTTTCTTTTGTTTTTATACTTTTGTGGTGAATATCTCATTAATTTGTATAAAAAATTACATTTCAGTTCAGATTATTTTAGTTGTATTATTGGCATGTTCTATTAGTTATTGGCATGAAATATCATGTATATTCAGTGCACGCTGCATTCAAATGCAAGCTTATCTGATCAATGCTACTTACAAACTTGCTACGAACAGCTTTATTAAAGGCAAATATTGACCAACCAATATCACAGGAATTATTTACACATGGTGAATAGCAATATGGTTTACCATAAATATTTGACATGATTCTTTACATATAGTTAAATGAGTACTATATTTTTATATTAATCAATTAATCTTTTAGAAATATCACTCTACGTATAATATAAATAACAAAATAAGAAATTGTAAGTTATTTATAAAAAAATTCATTAATTTAATTTTAATTGTAGCAAATAAAAATGTGTTCATTTTCTAGATTATAATTCTAAATAGAATTTTTTATGGTTTGATTAAAATGCTTTGTTTGCTTTCCTCTAGTTCGCAGATATTATTTTAAGGATAGTTTTTTCGGAAATATACTGTGTGGGCTTCAACTAGACCAATTGTAATCCACATAATTAATAATGAAATAATATTACTCTATATTAATTACAATATTCATCATTGTAATTACAAAATTATTATATGACCATAAAGCAGAAGCAAACGAGAAAATTGAACATCCGGGAACCCTGACATGTTTTGGATAGGCAAAGCACAACTTTTTATTGATTTGAGAAATTTAATTAAACCTTTGAATAGTCTTAGAAGTATTTGTAAGAAAAGTTAGGATTCATGGCCCTTCACGATTTTAAAAATAGGATTTTCTAATTTAAATAATATAGTTCCATTAAAAATGTTTTATGACACTTTAAAAAATATTAGGAAAAGCAATGGGGAATATTTTGGTCATGCTACTACTTCATTAGTCTATTATTAAATAGATGTTTATTTTGTGCTTTTACTCATATAAACTTAAAAATTCATCTTTGCACTTTGAATAAACCCTAAAACTTGAAAGTCTTTGTCTATTAGATCTAACTGTTATTAGATACATACATTAAAGTTACTTGGGCTAAATATATAAAGTAATATTTGAGAATTTTTTGCAAATAGAAATTTAAGTGAAATTCGCTTTTATCCTAATTGAACGGAATTATCCGACGATTTCAGGACTAAGCACCCACTCCCATTCAGATCACTAGTAGTGATAGTGAATATATATCTAATTTAACTCCTAAGATCCCATATATAGCATGTAAACATTGTATCTGAGTCTCTCGTAATTACTAATGATATCGGACTGCACATTTTGTGTGTGATGATGCTGTAATGGATAGCTTTTCTTTTGCACTTCATCGTAAATATCATTTCTAGAATTTGGACACCACAAGTATTTCACTTTAGGTGTGAGCCAATTGATGAATTCTAATGCTGAGCAATTATATTAATGCTTCTAATCTTGAAGACATAAGATAAATATCCCCTCTAAGGATATGGACATTTGGCTGATATAGCTGAAAAGAGTGACAGAATTAGGTGAAATCACAAAATTTAATTCGAAGGCTACTATTATCCAAGATAAATTTGGGCACTTTTAAAATATCTAAATCTAATTAGTGTTTTTATATTTCTGGCTTTTCTGTCAAATATTGGCTACCTACTGGTATGCTGCCTTTTTTGTACTGATGCTATATGACAAATATCGATATCATATGCATATTGATATCGTTTTATTACTCCTCTGGGTAGATTTGCCTTAAATGTGTTTGATGCTGCAATGGATAATGGAAGCATTCTAATTGTTATATTTTCTGATTCAAGTATACCATTTCTGTTAACTTGTTTATCCTTCATGTAAATGTTCTGAATATTTGATATTTTATCTCTTAATCCAATGAGGATGTTAATTTGAGATATAAATCCCATTTAGATTTCAACCATGACTGTGGGAATAAGGGTAAGATGGGCTAATATTTTCAGCTGTATTTAACGTTCTTTTAAACCCTACATTGTAAAAATGTGTTGCAACAAAGATATTTTATGAATCTTGGGATTATGATTTTATAAACTCCGAGGTAATTTTTAAACTATTTTATTATTCTGTTTCAGATGGTTATTATGTTCTAAATGCTATATTGTTGCAAATTTCTGAGGAATTATTGTGGAGCTCTTCTGTAATATAAGCACAGAACTTTAGCATTTATGGATGCCTGCTGCATTAGTTTGTTAGTACCTGACAATTAGAATTAATTGTACTTATATTAAGGCAACAGTTAATCCCTGTGTGCGCTCTGTGAGATTAATTAGCAATATCATTTATGATGGATGACCTGTATAATCCATTTGACGATTACCAAGATGAGGATCCATCGTGGTTTAATCAGCCAAGCCATCAGAGATCGAATCAACTGACGAATCAAATGTCAGATAATATTCATCTAACTAGTCAAGCGGCAGAAAGCTCTCAGGCCATGTCAGCTGGTGTTCATTCTATTGGGAACACAAGTCATGTCACATCGCAGCTTAGCTTTCCGGGGCCATTCTCAAGTGGTGGACTATCAATCATGCAGTCTAATTCATCTGATTTATCTGGTCGATATTCATCGGTGCGTATGGGTATGGAGAGCAATCCGCTGATGAATGTGAACAGTCCTGAAGTGAGAAGCTCCTGTGTCTATCAGCAGCAGGTGAGGACAAACAACGAGATGGGTGATAGAAACGCCATGATGAAATCTGCGGGTGCTTCTGAGTTTGATGATGCTGTAGGTGGCAGACTCAGCTACTTTGGTGCAAATGTTGGTAATATGGGTAACAGGTTGGATTTCAGGACACCTGGTGATCCTGTGACTCAGTTTATGAACAAGAATGCACCAACTGGTCAAGGCTTTTCTTCTGTGAAAACTGGTGATGTGAGGCAGTCTCTTCCAGGTAGTGGCTCTCCATGGATGAATCAGCTCGGTGGTGCAGGGTCAGCCTGGAATCAGTGTATGCTTGTTCCAGGACCAGTATCTCAGAGTACTATGAGTCAGGTGGACTTCCCAAGATCAATTCAATCGATGAATTCTGACAACACTGTTAGGCAGCAGTTGTTTGAAAGCAGGGTGTCTGTTAGACCCAGTGTTCATACGTCAACTCAGTTTTCTAATTTCAACCCGCTTACATGTTCATTGCCCCAAAATTCAAGTACTTCATTTAACAATTCAAATATGGGAATGAATGTAAATCAGATGCATCCACCATCTTCTATGTATGGACAGAGAATGGCCCTAGGTGGTAATCCTAGTGAGCCTAGCAATTCTGCAAGTCATGGAGAATTGTCAGCGTTAATTCAGATGAGCAGCAATGATGATATGCCAGCTCACCTTAGAATGCAGAACTTAAATAACCTTCAACAACAAAGAACAATGAATTATGCTGTGAGTGAGAGCTTTGGGATTGACAGTGGTCAGCGGCAAGACAGTGATTTTGGACCACGTATGAGGCTGGGACAGAGCGGCGTTGTGCAGGCTAATAGATTTGAGCTGGGTGATGGTTTAGAACAGGGCCTTGGTTTTGGTGTGGGCAGCGTTTGTCAAGATAGTGGTTTAGGGCAGAGCAGCAGTTTGAGGCACAACAGTGAAATAGGCACAGGTAGTGGTATAGGGCAGAACAGCAGTTTGAGGCACAACAGTGAAATAGGCACAGGTAGTGGGATAGGGCAGAGCAGCAGTTTGAGGCACAACAGTGAAATAGGCACAGGTAGTGGGATAGGGCAGAGCAGCAGTTTGAGGCACAACAGTGAAATAGGCACAGGTAGCAGGATAGGGCAGGGCAGCAACTTAATGCTGAGCAGTAGTGATATTGATGTAAACCATGTAGAACTGGACAGCTCTGCGCATCTGAATAAATCTGTGGATCAGGATAAAACCTTGAATCAATTTAGCAGTGGTACAGTTGCACATAAGAGCTCGGAGCAGCTCTGTCATTTAGACCAGTCAGAGAAGAGTGATTCTGCGGACCAGAAGTCTGATCTGAGGCCAGTTAATTGCTCAGTGAGTAATAATTCCTCAGGTCAAGGTCTAAACACGCATCAACACTCTACGGATAAGTCACACCAGCCTGTCCATGACTCTGTGGACAGTGTCGTTCTTGATTCAGAATCGAGTACAGATGCAAGCAAGCCTATTGTATCAGAGTCTTCAAGCAGTACCAATACAAAAAATGTAGCAACTTCAGATGAATCTGAAATTGCTAAAGAAGTTGTTAGTCAGACTGAAAATCTCACCTCCTCTGATCAATCAACTTGTCGTAAATCTCCCAGTAGATCAGCTGAGCATACATCCTCAAATAGATTTGTTCTCAATCCTCTCTCACTGCAGGCTGTGCAGCCTTCCTCACGATCTTCGTCTTTTCTAATATCCAATCAGCCGATCAGATTTACTATTAAAAGTGCTAGCTTGGCCAGTGTTGGCTCTAGCAATACATCTCAGCAACAAATCTCACTGTCTCCTGGTATTAATGTTGGCACATCTTCGAGCGCTGTGCCTGCCAATCCTGTTGGACATCAACAAACTCTGGTGTCTTCTTTAAAGGCTAAGACTAGCACCTCTCCAAGCACAGTGTCAGCAGTGCCTATGGGACAAGAGACTCTATTGTGTCCTTTAAAGACTATCATTAGTAACTCTCTAAGCACCTTGCCTGTAGGGCAAGAGACTCTAGTGTCTCCTTTAAAGACTACCACTAGCACCTCTCTAAGCACCGTACCTGTAGTACAACAGACTCTGGTGTCTCCTCTAAAGACTATCACTAGCACCTCTCTAAGCACCGTGAAAGGACAAGAGATTCTGGTGTCTCCTTTAAAGGCCGTCATTAGTACCTCTCCAAGCACCGTGGCAGCAGTCCCTGTAGGACAAGATACTTTGGTGTCTCCTTTAAAGGCTACCCCTAGCATCTCTTCAAGCTCCGTTCCAGAAATTCCTGTGGAACAGCGGGCTCAGGTGTCTCCTTTGAAGAACAATTCTGTCACCTCTCCAAGTACCATGACAGCAATGCATGTGGGATTACCTAAGGGATTAATGCCTCCAATGCAGAGACCCCCTATGCCACCTTTGAGTTTAACCCGACCTCTTCAACCTTTCCCAATTCCTAACATGGTTTCTACAATTGAATTTCAATCTTCAGTTTCTCAGCTATCGTTTGATGTGAATAAAAGCATGCCAGGATCAACAGAATCCCCTGCGAGAAATAATGACAATGAACGCAACAAATTGGCAGAAGAAAAAGCAGTTTCTGGAGCTACGGCAGTTGTTTCTTCTGTAGCTACTACAAATGAAAAAGCAATGGAATCTTTAGCAACTGGTGTGTCAAGTATATTAAAAGAATCAAAAGCTTCCCATGACTTTGACATGTTTTCTGAGATATCACTAGATGATATAGTGATGCCTTCAAGTAATTCTGCTGGAAAATGCATGGATTTGAAATTGAGTGAAGTAAGCAATAGCAGTGATTCTGATTCTGCTAAGACTAATAGCAGTGATACTGATTCTGCTAAGACTAAGAGTTCGGAGTATAGTACAGTTGTAGCCTCAGAGTTATATGAAGCTCATTCTGATGATCAGAATATCTCTCATCGTATGAAGGATAGCTGTACTGAGGGTAGTGGGGATCAAAAAGCTGGCTGTGAAATTAAGCTGATCAATGAAAAAACTGCAATTGGTGATAACAAAAGCACTACAGAAGATGATAAACGTAGTTCAGACAAGAGTAAGCCAAAGCTGGATGGAATAAAGGATGGTGTTGACTACGCGCCCTTGCCAGTTCTTGATATTCCGCTGCCTGATTGTATGCGCTCTGTCCTTGTTACAGAACTGACATCGGCTGAAATTATTCCTCTGCCCAAGAATCCAGAGACTAAGCGGAAATCAATAACCGGAGTTACACTACAAACTATCCCACTTCCAGCAATGACTAAATCTAAAGATAACGACGAATGTGTTATTGTGTTATCTCCTGAGAGAACTGAACGTAACTCAGCAGAAGAGATTGTTTTGGATGCCGATGAACTTCCGGAAGTCATAGTGCTCGATAATGATGATGATACCGTAGGACGTAAATGTAGCAAGAAAGTTAACGAGAGTATGTATCTCGGACCTTCTCTTCAATTTCTCGTTGATTTGGCTGATATCGAAAGTACAGTACCAGTTGATAAGAGTGTTCCTGATAAGAGCTCTTCACGAAAGGGAGATAGGAAGAAAGCGGATGAGAATTCGACTGGATCCAATGCTAAAGATAAGAATGATTTTACCAACCAATCGTCTGCATTGGAGTCAAGAGCAGGAGATGCTGGTAAGAGAGATTCAACAAAGAAAGGCAGTACAAGGAGTCCTGTGGGAATGGGTATTACTAGCTCTCAAAGCAATTCTACGAAGAAGTCTCTTAAAACATATTGCGACAAGAATCTTGCCAAAGGAAAGGAACCACGGAATGATGAAAGATCCAAGGTTAAAAAATTAGTCACTGAAAGTAAGGAGAGATCAACAGAAGTCAGAAATTCAGATCGGGACGATAGGCCTTCTTCTTATAACGATAATGACGTAGAATCTCAGGATTCAGATAGTGAAGGTAAGAAAAAGCAAAAAAATACAAAACATGTAGACATAACTGCCGTGTCTTTAAAAAAGTATGATGACAGCAAAGGTCCTCACATTCAATATGAATGTGCTAAATCTGGGATGAGTGGCAAGAAGAAAAGTGAACAAACTGATGAGAGTTCACGGACATCTCTGGTACTTCAGCAGCATATAAGGCTAGGTAAAACAATATCACATGAACAGGAGCAATTTGTAGACAACAAATCTAGGCAGCTTAGAAGTTTGCGACAGAGAGTTGCTGATGAGGCTAAGGAAGAAGAACTAGTTTTGAAAAGTTGGGATGCAGCACCCAATGCTTTTCTACCTCATTCTATCCCGGGTGACCCTGTAGTAAGTTCACAGTCTTCTGCAAATGACGGGGCTGTCAGTTTAAAAGAAAATATGGTGGCCAGTAATCAGCCTGGATCATTGAAAACTCAGTCAAGCTTGGTCGAGGAAAATTATGTTGGTGCAGTGGAGAGATCTAAAAATAAAAATGCTGCTGATGAAGATATGGCATCTGAAACTAGATTTGAGAAAGCTAAGCAGCTTGACAGTGTTACAGTTATGATGCAGGGTGAGTTAATTGGTGTACCTAGATCAGTGAAACTTAAATCTAAAGATGGCCAAGATTCTGTCATAGCCGAATCTGAAACTAATATATCCGTAAATAAGGAAATCATAGAAAAACCTTCAGATAAAGGAGAAGCTATTACAAAAACAACATCCGAGACAGAAAGGAATTTGAGAAGAGGCGAGGATGAGAAAACTTTACCGATACCGTCTGCAACTATATTAGAGGGCGTCAGAAAAATACGCAGCATGGGTTACAGGCGTAGATCGCCAAGTTTGGAAGAAGATTCTAGTAGGAACCGGAAAGAGCATGAAAAATCTCACAAGACTGCTGAACAGAGAGACCATAATATGGAACAATCATCTAGTAGACGAAAAAATGACAATAAATCTCCTATAAAGAGAGCTGATGGCAAATCAAGTGATGCCAGAGGAGCAAATAGTAGCTGGAGGTATGATATGGATAGCAGAAATTTGGAAAGTAGATCACTGGAAGATCGGCTAGCAGCCAAAGGGTGTAATCAAGAAGGAAGACGAATTGAAAATAAAAAAGATACAGACCGTTTTGCTACCTCTTTACAAAAGCGTTGTGATAAAGATTTTACGAAAACCCATGCAAGATATGGATCTCATGAAATTAATAACTATAGACAGATGGAACAAAATAGACCGAAAGATAGAAATAGATCCAACGATAGAAAAAGATCAAAAGAGATTAATAGATCTATAGACAGAAACAGATCTAAAGATAAAGACAGGTACAAAACTAGAGACAGGTCTAGAGATAGAGCCAGATCAAATGAAAGGGGAAGATCCAAAGATAGAAATATAAACTACAGTAAGAGCGGCAGGCATAGAAGTGCCAGCTTTGAATTTGACATGCACGAACGAGGTAGACTTGATATGAAGAAAAATACTAGTAGATTAACTGAAGAGACTAAACAAAAGAGCACTCAGGAGTCTCATAACGATTCTAAATACTTTGAAAAGACCAAACAATTGAAGCAGATTGAAAATATTTCCAAAGAATCAGAATCATCATCAAATAAAAGAAAGATTTCTCAGTCAGATAAGATTTCAGAAGAAGTTAAGTCAAAGAAGAATACTAAACTTGATGACTCAGCAAAGAAGAAGCCAACGTTAGAGAACATTCAGAAAGGTAATGCTGTGACATTAAAGCAGCCTTCTTTAGTAAAACATACTAGTGATAAAACTCAGCTCAAGAGAAATAAATCAGGTTTTGAAATAACAAATGAAAGGAAGACTTCAGGTTCTGCTAATCAGAAAACTTTACTAATGGAACCAAGCAGTACTGGTGGTAGAGAAAAGTTGCAAGATAACGTGGCATCAGATCACTTGTTGGTTGCTGAAAATGAAGATAGAAGGAGGATCTATATTTCATCGGATAAAACTAAAGATAGGACTGAAAAAAGTGTTCAGGAAATGCACCTTCAAAAGAGAAAAAATATCTGTGAATTGGATGCTGCAAAGAAATCAAAAAGGAATGAAACAATTAAGAAAAGTGCAGATAAAGTATCAAATAAAGTCAGTGGTGATATTAATCGAGAGCGTGGTAGAGCTTCTGGAGATAAAACTATTAGGAAAAGTGACTTAAACTCTGAAAATAGATCAAAACCAGATGTTAGTGCAACGAAGCAAAAAACTTCCAAGAAGAAAAATAGAGAACGTGAAATATTCGACCACAGCTCTTCGGACTCGACTAAAAGCAGAAGCAGAAGTATTGATGAGAGGTCTAGAGGGCAGGTTGTTGCAGAAACATCTCAGAGAAGTAAAAGAAAGAAGTCTCATAATAAGCGACATTCAATTTCCCCCGAACAGAAAAAGAGACACACTTCTGTCGATAGCAATAAACGAATTAGGTCTCATAGCTTATCCAAGAGACACAAAAAGAATTTGTCAAGAAGCAGACATCGAAGTACTTCGCCTAAAACCGGCCGTGAAGTGGGTTTATCAGGAAAGCAGCATCCTGGTAGTCACTTAATCCAATCTGTCAGTAGAAGTCCATCACAAAGTATAACTAAAGCAAGATCAGAAACAAGCAACCTAGCCATTTCGTCAACTGGAATGCATTCAGACTCGCGTAAATTTAGGCTCAAATCAAAGGACGGAAAAGATAAGACCCCGGAAGATGTTGTTGTAATTGATGATGCATGGGATTCCATTAATGAATCGTTAAGTCACTGGCAGGAAAAGCGCTCTACGTTGCTAGGAGCTTGTCTCAGCACTCGTAAGGAGTTAGAAACTGAGCATGATAGAAAACGAGCAGAGCGACGTCGACAGAAGAGACTAAAGCGACGCCAAGAACAGAGTAAGACTGCCGGAGAAGCTGAATTGGTCTACATATCGGGAGATGAGGAGGATAATTATCCTCTGATCCAAGATATACTGATGGTAAACACAATGTCAACTGATGAGATAAATAGAATAGAGAATGCTGCTAGTAGGAAACGTTCAAAGAAGAAGAAAAATTCAAAAGATAAGAGGAATCAAAAGGAGAAAAGTAGGGAGAAATCAGGCAGTACTAAAGAGCTTGAGAAGCAGTCCAAGACTAAAGGAAAGAAACCGAGCAGAGCAAGGGAACATGGATCTAGTAGATCATCCAGTAAGAATCGTGTCTCACGTGGACCCGATGACATCGCTGATCAAATTGTCAGAACAACAAATATGCGCTCTCCCAGCCCTCAAACTCCAGGTTTTCCTTATGGTCAGATGGAAATTCTTCGCATAACAAAGAAATTCAATCCTCCAGGTGGAAGTAATTCGAGAAGGCATTCTGAAGATGATAATAGTGGTATTGATTTTATCTTTCCAAGTTCTGATGAAGAAAATGTCCATAATTCTTCTGATACACTTCAGGTTAAGGAAGCCATTGGTCATAATGTTTCAGTCAGTGTTGCTGTGGCTGAAGAAAACACAGCCACTGGAAGGGATCAGAAAGCACTGAGAACGTCTGCTGATCGTGATGTTCGTATTTCCAAAGACCGATCGACTGATAATCGCTCAAATTCTTCTACGAGTACGGAGAGGAGGCTTGTGTCTGTTCATGAGGGCCGCACGAGTCTTGAAAGACAAAACTGGGAGTGTAGAGATGCGTCTCGGAATATTCCTGATACTCAATCACAGAAGTTCTTCCTTAATCAGAATAGAACTTCAACTGTTCAAGATACCGAGAATTCTTCTAGAGGAAGGGAGCACAGTAGTTCTCCACAATGGTCGGAAATCAGTGATACTATTCCAGAAAAGAGACAAAGAATTTCTGTGGAGAGATTGTCTGCAGGAGCCAATGTATTAAGTCCCATATTTGCTGAACTGGAACATAATCTCTCTCAAGGGAATTCTCAGAGTCCTAGCATTGTTACAGATAAATCGCGGCAGCTAGCGCCATCTGGTCCTCTTCATACTAGTTCTGCATTAGACTTATATAACCCATTTGAATTAGAGCCATCCTCTTCAGCAAATTTAAGCTTTGATTGCTGCAATAAGACTCCGGGAAACATCAGTCAATCTGGTGCTGCTCCTGTTAATGCAAGTTCATCCTACTCGCTGTCAGATTCATCTTTTAATAATGTTCAGACGGGGAACAGTAGTTCTGTTGATCATTCTTTAAGCAACGCAGGTGGAATATCTCAGAATGCATCTGCTCAGATAAGTGACTCATTGAAATCTGGTAATTTCACAGCAAATCTTTCAATTGATCAGCTTTCAAATTTGAAGTTGCCCGATTTAGACCCAGAGCTTCTGAACTCTATTAGATCTCTACTGCCTTCAGTGTCTAGCTCTGGAATTGTAAATAGGAGTGAAAGCAGTGTCGACGTAGGTATTAGCAGGCCCGGCTCAGCAGCATTTGGTTTGTTTTCAAATGCTGCCACTACCATCGCTGCTTCTTTAAATACTCTAGCGACATCGCCAAATAGTTTGTTAACAACGAATGCAATCTCAACATTATTAGCTTCAACTGTCTTACCAGGTAGCCAAATATCAAATCCTCTGACCAGTGTCTCAAATCTTTTATCCGCTCTGACTGGTACCAGTTTATTTTTACCAGAAATATCCACCATGAATACTAATCTCAACAATACTTCTGCGGAACAAGTTGCTCAGAAACTAACTGAAGAACTGTTGAAATTGATTCCACAGTCTTCACAGGTCAGCTCTGTCTTGAGTCAGAGTAGGTTAAGTAGGCAGAAGAGGAGTCGAGAAATAAGGGCGAAGCAGCTGAGTGCTGCTGCTAAGATGAGACAGAGAAAAGCCGAGGCAAAAATTCAGGCCAAACAGAAACGTTCACAGGGTGTCCGTTCGTCAAGTAAAATCAAAGTAAAGTCCAAAGATCCCTCTGTTGAGTTGCCTGAGGGAGATGTTTTATCTCCTAAGTCTGATGAAATTGATTCATTCTCTCCTCCAATTTCTCCGCAGAATAAGACGACAGAGCAGAATATAAAGGCCCATCAGAAAGAGAAAGCGCGTAGAGCTAAGGATCAGTCGAAAGTGGTCAATGAAGAGGTAATCATTTCTATAATTTCTTTTTTGGACAGTGGACATCATCATCACATATATTTTACAATTTCTCGTTTAAAATTTCCTTTTGGTTACTCACATGATGAACGCACATGTTTCAAAGTCTCCTTGCATAAATTATTAGGTTTACAGCTTTTTTAGCATTTTCTTCTATCCACGATTATTCCTAATCATTGCATGTAAGCAGTTCAGTAACGTGTAAAACATGTACATTGCTGTCAGTCTTTATTAGGAATAACCTCTTATTAAACTGTAGAATGCATCCAATTCAATGTTATATTTTAAATAGAAATTGCGTTCTTTAAGAGAACAATTATTTAAATATGCATGCGCATGCATGTATAAATGTAACTTCTAATTAGCAGTCATATTTCTGTCAATCAGCAATACATAATACCTACTGTTGTAATTTTTTACTGTTTCTTTGTACTTTTTGCTGTAATGTTTCTTACCTATAATTAGAGCAAGTCTCTCATTTATAAATTAGAAGTAAATGTAACATTTGTTCTATAACTTGAAATGAAATCGCTGACTGGTAAGCTTAAAATTATAAACAGAACTCTGTTTATAATTTTAACTATTGTGAAATGTTTACTTTATGCCGCATATGTCGTGCAGTAATAACAACAGAACTGTTGTGAAATGTTTGATGCAGTGGAAGGACTGGACAACGAGGCAGATCAGAGACCACGTCGTTGAGGAAGCCAAGAAAGTTCTGCTGCCTCTCTACACAAAGAAGAGAATTACTAAAGATGAATACAAGGATATTCTGAGGAAGGCTGTTCCTAAGGTTTGTCAATTCATAGCAGCAAATTGTATTTGCCATTCGTAAATGTATATTCCCTTGATTGGTAGTAGATGGTTTCTAATTTGAATAATTACACTTTGAAGCGAATGCTCTATTTATAAAAAGTAAGTGACGAAGTGTAGTGAGAAATAAGATGTAAGCAAGCGAATATATACTAATTGTACGTGGCATTTAGAGCATTGGCAAATTGTGCTTAGACAATTACCATATTGAATGCACCACAGGCCTATTAATTAAAAATATCTTCTACTTATCCACTGCAACTATACTGTGCTATAATATTGCAACAACATTTTTATTTACATGTATATGTGATATCTCTAATAAATAGATTACAGACTGTTTGCTGAATTGTCTATTTCGTGTCTGAGTATAAAGGTTTATTTATAAATTGCTAATATGAATTGATTGATTGATCAGTGAATCGGTTGATTGATTGATGGATTGATAAATTGATTGATTGACTGATTGATTGATTGATAGCTTGATTAATTGATCGATCAACTAATCAATTGACTGAATGATATATTGATAGATAGATTGATTGATTGATTGACTGATTGATTGATTGATAGCTTGATTAATCGATCGATCAACTAATCAATTGACTGAATGATATATTGATAGATAGATAGATTGATTGATTATTATTATTATTATTATTAACAACGAAAACTTATATAGCAGTGTCATGGCCGAACTCGGTCTTTGAGACTACTTTACAGGAAGAGTAAATTTTTGCAAATTTTTAAATGATTGCCTGATTGCAGATATGTGAGAGTGGTACAAAGGACTTCTCAAGCAGACGTATCACTAAATACATAGAGGCTTACGTTCGTAAAGTGAAACAGCTCCAAAAATATCTCGCTAAGAAGAGCCAACAGAAACTGCTAAGGTGGCCGTAAGAGCGGTGTAACCGTGGTTTTAGGTGATTGAGACAGCACTATGGAGAGGTTTAAGACTGTATTGTGTGCATTGATTTGATTGATGAGATGTACACATTATGTATATATGATATTGGAGACTTGAACGATTTATATACTATGTATGGCAGTCAGCTTTGCTTGTATATATGATATAAATTGGATATAATTTGGATATAAAGAGAAAAAAATAGAGTCTGTTTGGCTTCTGACTTCTGCTTTTGAGGATTATATCACTGATCTGTCTGATGTAGATTGAGAAATGGACGCTGAATCGTAGTTTTTAGTTTCTTAAGCCAGTAAGATTCATGTACCAGTATTTTAAGTTAAAAGGGAGTCGAGAATATATTCTAGACACATGAACTTGCAAAAATTACAATTTTTGTTAGAGCCCGTAAGGCGGATATATAAATTGCAATCGGACGTATTGGCTGAGGGGTGTTCAATCGTAACAGTTTACAGCGCTTAGGGTGAAGTATTTTCTACAGCGTTAAATTTTTTCTTCATGATTGCATGAACTTCATGATTGCATGACCTTTAATGGATGGGGCTTATGACGTCCATTGATGATTTGATTAGGGACTGAATAACGTCCATTGATGATTTGATTTTAGGCTGAACGGCGTTTATTCTTATCATTTTATATCAAGAAAAGTTACCTATATGCCTCCAGGAGTAAATGTTGAACTGTAGCACACCCGAGGATTACTACTTCGATTGTAAAATTAGTTAACTAAGGCTTATAATCACATGTGTTTTATTATTTTTGTTGCACTTTAAGGTCATTAGATGATCACGCTGATTAAGGTGTAACACTTTAAGATCGTTAGATGATCACGCTGATTAAGGTGTAACACTTTAAGATCGTTAGATGATCACGCTGATTAAGGTGTAACACTTTAAGATCGTTAGATGATCACGCTGATTTAGGTGCAACACTTTAAGATCGTTAGATAATCACGCTGATTAAGGTGCAACACTTTAAGATCGTTAGATAATCACGCTGATTAAAGTGTAACACTTTAAGATCGTTAGATAATCACGCTGATTAAAGTATAACACTTTAAGATCGTTAGATAATCAAGCTGATTAAGGTGTAGCTCTTTAAGATCGTTAGAAAATCACGCTGATTAAAGTGTAAAGTGAAGCTTTTACGTTCGTTGGTCTCACGGAGACGTACTGGGATCTTCAAATATGGACTGTATCTAAGTAGTTAAGTTAATTTTGCTGCATGAGTGAACAAAAACTTGTAAGCTGTGTTAATTCTATGCGGTGATGATAATTGCTCGCTGTATATCGGCTGCTGAACTTACATGTTACTGTGTCAGAGTGTGACTAACTGTCTGTACTAATCTACTCAGATGTTTTACTTGCAACGCATGTCGATATTTTATCGTGTAAATTTTATTATATTATTAATGGTAACTCATCCTGTAATGAGCGTCGAATAGGTTACTTATTCAATGGCTAAGAGTTGGAGCTCTCGAGTGCGGTTTAGTAGGAGTGCGATTCAAATCTCTGGGATGCCCGTGCATTCGAGAAACTGAATGGTTTAAGTTGGCTTTACATACCTAAGCCTTTAATATCAACAAAATGGTCATATGATTTGAAATTGTATTCATTGGTATTGCTTAAAGGATAGATTAATTTATAGTTGTGATCGACTGTTGTAAAAAGTAGTGTCCGGGTCACTACTGGGAACACACTTTTGTATTATGATTTATTTATTAAATCGTCTGTTCGAATATTTGTGGAATTGTCTCAAATAATTGACTGTTTCAATGAAGTAGCCATTCTGTACAACTATATCTAGTGTGGGTTTTATATTAATTTTCATTTACAGTTGCAATAGCTACGCAATCAGCCTGAGTTATTTGATATTTAGTAAAGTAAGAGAAACAGGCAAATACCATTTTTATAACATACGAGCGTTCAAGAGATATTAATTGCAGCATTTTTAGGTTCATTGTGATGTTAACGATCATGACATAGTCGTCGAGTGAGATAACGGACGTTAAACTGTCAAATTAAATGCGTTAGATAAACTTTTTTTTTTTACTTTTACGGTGCTTAATATTGACTATAACTATGTTACTTTATTATATATATATATAATGCCACCGGTATTTTTAATAAATATAATGAGAAATTTTGAACTTTTCATCGTTATTAATTGAGTAGGAAATGGCCATGGATTCATCAAGTTATGACTTGAGTGAGAATTACCAATTCGGACGTAGGCCTATTTTGTTAAATTAATTCCTTGGTTATGTATGTATGTATGAGGGTATAATCTACATATATTGTAACGCTTTTAATTTGTGAGTATCGTCACTTAAAAGCTCGTATACAAATTAGGAAAGAGATACTAATTCTATAATAATAAGTATTACGTATGTTTCAAACTATTTTATTGAATAATTAATTTTACATCAAATTGATTTTGAAGGAATGTGATATCTGTACACCTAACATGCGCTAACAAAACTTATAAAAGCAAACTGAGAAAGCAACAAAGGCGCACACATTACACAGTTACTTGAACACATCGAAAAGGCGAACTACCAATACATGCACAGATCTACAGAATATTGCGACATAATAGGCACAAATAAAAAGCAACTCTTCGTGTGTAATTAGACGCACGTACTCATACATATTTTATTAACTAATTAACAATGACAATATGCAGAGAATGTGCGCTATTAGTAGTTTATTATGTGGCTTAGTGTAGCTAGTAGTCGTACAGAGTAGTAGTTGTGCCAACTAATTTCATTTAAATTATAATTAATTATACATAAATTAAATTATGACTTCGCATGCTACATAAATCTAACAATAGTACATTATAGATGATAATGTAGGTAGGCGATATTGCCCCATGAAGAGTACAGCGATATAGCCCCATGGAGAGTACAGCGATATTGACCCAAGAAGAGTACAGCGATATTGCCCCATGGAGAGTATGGCGATATTGCCCCATGGAGAGTATGGCGATATAGCCCCATGGAGAGTATGGCGATATTGCCCCAGTAAGAGGGTTTTATTTTAAATAGCAAATACACATTATCTCAAATAACTTTAATTGCAATAGAGAATCTAAACGTAAATAACTGAATTTCTTTTGTAAGACCGATTTATAGTAATAAATATTTTTCTACTTCACAATCTTCACTAGCTTAGCTCAACTTAAGAGGCATAGAATTGCTCTGTTAGATTGCTTTAAAAAAGCGTAGAACTCTCTACACTTTGGTAGGCAGTGTAGCATAAGTTCATCTCTTTCAGTCATATTTATAACCTTAGTACCGTTATGATGTCCATCTCTGACACTACAAGAATCCTTTAGTTATAGTGTAGATCTTCCATTTCCTGCGGAGCTTCAGCAATTTGATACCTAAATTATCATCATTCTACTAAATTAGTTACAACATAACTAACAACGTTGCAAATCATTCTTCAATCACAATAATTCAATGATAGACATTCTGCTTATTAATAATAATTAAATGTTAATCATTAATATCAGCACTTGGTAAGTTAAAACGCTACATCTAATCATTGTAATTAATCCCTAACGCGGCGACGTTTCTATCACGACAGATGACTCAGCTAAGTCATCTTTCAATTCGGGTTATTTCGTATTGTTCCCTAGACTGGAATGTCTCTTGGGCGGTTCAACGAACTGAACTCTAACCGGAGACTTAACCTTCGGAGCGGACTCCTTACTAGGGATGGCCACGGAGCCCGAGGCAGGTGGACTCATTTCCTCGCTCTGGGAGGGTTTGCGGTCGAGGAACTTGTTGAGGTAGTGGAACAGGATGAAGTCACAGAGCTCGCAGACGGTCAGGACACTTCCGCCCAGCAGCAGACCCATGAATCCCCCCACGTCACCGAGGAACTGGGTCGTCTGATAGGCCTCGATCTGCTTGACGTTCTGATGCTTCAACTGTGCGAAGTAGACGTCGATAGCGAGGAAGTTGCCCCTGTGGAGGTACAACGATAATCATTGAATTTAGGTTTAGAAATTTGTTTATCTATTAGTTTGGTTTTTAAAACCTCTTTGATTGCTTAGTGTGTGTGCATGTTTGAGTGTATTTTTGAAATAAAACATAGTTCTCTCTCTCTCTCTCTCTCTCTCTCTCCTCTCTCTCTCTCTCTTTCTCTCAAAGTGTTCTATTAGACGGCAGGTCTAATGGTTGTCAAGAAGTATTTGGAAGTGATTTAAATGTTCGCGGTAATTATATGGTAAAGAAATTGAATGACACTGAAAACATACGGCGAAGGAGAATATTAAGAATTGTTGTAAAGAGCTATATGACAAATGAAAACATTAGGATCAGGACAAATTAACAAATGGTAAGTGAAATCATAAAAAACAAGAACGAAATGGGCTGGATATCTGCTTCGCATGGAAGAAAACAATGCAGATGGCAAGAGAACAATGGGAAGTCCTAAAAGATTGAAAGACCGCTTCGAAGAGGACATGAAGGCTGTTGGAATTAGTAATAATGGCAGTACAGAAAGAGGAAAAAGAATGAGCATCGAGGATAGAGTCTTTTGGAGGAACATCATACTGAAATCATTGTCTGGGACAAGCCCTAGAATGATCACATGACATGAACAGACTTTGTTGATCAGCAGCCCATAAATCACATCATCAATGAACCATATCATCAATCAACCACACCTTCATCAAAATTCACTATAGCAGACACTGCAGAATGCAATAATCGTGTCTGCTTAATCCTTCTTAAAATTCCAAAATATACAAGGCTAACAAACGTTACGTGTAAGAGTCCTCTTTCGAAGAATGCCAGTGACGTTCGAGTACTGGATTTGAACCCAACACCTACTACGCAGTCGGACACATTAACAATATATGCTATCAGCTCAAACAATTAATTAATTTTGAAACTGACTAATAATTAATAACTGACTGTATGTATAATTAATAATAACTGACTGTATATAATATAAATGAAGAGAATGGTTTGCGTACAGAACGAAGTTATGATCAATACGCTGGGACTGGACGTAGGTGTCCCTGGCTGATCTCACTCTGTTCATCGAAGCCAGCAACTTGTCCTTGTTCAGCCGCAGCTGTTCCTCGAAGTTGTCCAGTCTTTCAAGGAGAGGATCGCAGAAAGCATCCAATCCTTCCCTGATGAACTGTTCCATCTCCTTCCTCACAAATGAACTCATCGGCGTCTCTCTGTTCCACACAGTCCAGAACTCTCTGGCGTTGTCCTGCAAATCATCCATCAGTCTTTTAAATGCTGAATTGAAGATATCATCACGAAGAATAGATATCCTCAAAGAATTTTATAGTTTTCTCTAAATATGAGTGTTCAAATAATAAATCAGTATTTAGTCTACCAAGTACCACAAATTGGTGCTCAATACTCTCATGTTTGCAATTTTACAGCTTTGTGGTGTATTGCAGAGAATTGTCAATCGGCCATCCAATCAAAAGGCACAATTATGCCTCACTAGCAGGAGCCAGTGGCAATGTCGACAAGATACTCGATCGCGGAACGGTAGGTGTAGGGTTCAAAACCTGGGCGCGCCCGTCACTGACATCGCTTTCCAGTGAGAAAACTGACGTTAATATTAGCTTTACCAGCTTTATCAAAGCAAACAGTCTACTGTTCCTTACAGTGGAGCACATGCAGTTAGTCGATTATGCGGTTATAAGTACAGGTATTAATGAGTAATTAAATAACAAGAAACCAAGAAAAAATATTCAGACGAGTGAGAAGAGAGGCGACAACCCTCTCAGTTTTCTCTGTATTACCTGCATGCTGAGTGGAAACTCTAGATTAGCTGTTGGGACTCGCCATATTCTCATCCTACCAGCCTTGTGGTAGATTGCGTTAGGCTGCACATAGGGATCGAGCAGTAGGGCTCGCTTCATGGCAGCCTCGTAGAACTTTTCCAGGCTCTGACGCATCCTGATGATCCTCTGCCTCAGAGGCTCCGTGAGGTGCGTGAGGATGTGGTCAGAGAATGAGTTGACGTGAGCCATATGGTCTGTAGAAGTCCTCTACACAATATCAATCCGCTCATATGTTGACATTTTTACGAGTTTAGATATTAATTTAAATCTAATTGTTATTTTGCTTATGATTACTAGTGAACTCTTTCTGTAAAGTAGTCTCGAAGACCGAGTTCGGCCATGACACTTCTATATAAGTTTTCGTTGTTAATAGTCACTTGCTGCAAAGAGATCATTGAACATTCTTAATAAAGCCGTGCTGTTTTTGGATTCATTCTATCGCTCTAAAGATTTTACCTGGCGTTAAATCATAGTTTATTATTGATTAATTGATTGATTTATGAAATATTAAATAATACGTCACCTCACTCATTCATTTAAATGTCAGCGTCTTTTGCTTCTATTTTTATCTTCAATTTCTAAACGTGAATGAGTTTAACCTATAAAGACATCAGATTTATGGGACAATATAGCGAAAGGGTTGTGAATGATTTTGTCATTCATTTTACAGTTATTATTACTATACAGCAGATAAAGCTTCAGTAAATTGTAAGTTATTTTATGATTATACGTAGGGCCTATTATGGAATGTTCACGTACCTGCAAGCAGGCAGTAATTGAGCGAGAGAGAGAGAGGGAGCGAGAGAGAGAGAGGCAGAGAGTGAGAGAGAGATATGTTGCATTGACTCTTCACTAACCCTGTCTAGATCAAACTCGTCCAGTAGTTGCTGTTTAGTGACCAGTGATCCTGAATATTTCTTCAACAGATCCTCTATTTGCTGAGTGTCCTTATCCACTTCACTCACCTCCTGGCTGAAATTAAATATTCGCCCAGGTCCCTCGCCCCTGAAATCCTCCGTCAGGGCCCGGGCAGTCTCCCTCCATTCCAGCACTGTGTCCAAATTGTCGCTGTATTCGGCTAGACACTTCGATACCATGTCCGACTTCTTCAAGTAGTTCCTTATACGTCCGTCCACGTCCTTTACCTGTTAATAATAATAATAATAATAATAAAGGTTTAACGTTCGTTTCCTCATACAAGGATGATGTCAGGGACGTCATTGACAGTCACCCATTTATTTTTCGTGATTTTATTTGGCAGATTTTGGCTTTTATAGAAGATCGTTGTCGTGTTCTTTTCCAGATGTTTTGGTTACATATTATTTCGTAAATCAGCTAAAATATTTATTTACTAACCAATCGCTTAAAGATTTGTGAATGGTAATACAATTTAAAAAATAATAATTAAAATTAAAGCAGTACAAAGCGAAATTGTAATTATCCATTACTGAATATTGACGAATATCGTCTATTGTATATTGTCCGCTATAAAAATTTCTAACAAATATCAAATGGACAGTAAATCATTAAATCAATAAATCATCGGATATGAACACACCTGTCCAGTAGATCACTAAATCAACGAATCGATCATACCAGTTCAGTAAATCAATCAATCAACGAATCGATCATACCTGTTGAGTAAATCGATCAACCAACAAATCGATCATACCTGTTGAGTAAATCAATCAATCAACAAATCAATCATACCTGTTAAGTCAATCAGTCAAACAACAAATCAATCATACCTGCTAAGTAAATCGATAAATCAACCAATCGATCACACCTGTTCAGTAGATAAATCAACAAATCAAACAGACCTGTTCAGTAAATCAATCAATCAGCAAATCGATCACACCTGTTCAATATGCTCTTTCCTCTCAGTCAGGGTCTCCAGCTCGTCGCTCCAGGTCTCGGACACGCTCAGAATGGCTCCTATCTCCCTCAGCTCCTCTGAGATGTTCCTCAGCTCCTGACGGCACACCTGACGACGAATGAGGTTGACCGGGATGTACTGAAGGTAGTTGATCCCGTCAGGCTCCACCTCCAGGAGGCTCTTGTCCTCAGTTCTCTTTCTAAAGCGCTCGATGTTGTTCTCAGCCAAAGCCGTCTTCATGCTCAGACCCTTGCACATCGTCTTGAGGTACCTGACGTTATTACGATCAGTATTTCTACACGTTAACCGTAATCTGATACCTTTAAAAGATTGGATGATAATGATAATACATTAGCAATAGAATGCGATTAGAGTACTACAGTTGTCCATGACAACATTGGGCACTATGAAATCAATTAAAGCTGATAAGCCGAAAACATGGGTGGCCAATAAACGGTGCGATCCAAAATTCGGGTATTCAGTTCGAGAAAGGTAGGCCGTACTTGCGGAATGGAGGTTTACGTGTAGGTATAATAATGCAGGTAAAGCTAAGGTTTACGTCAGTTTCCTCACTCGAAAGTGATGTCAGTGTTAATAATATAATATAAAACTAAGATTGGCGATTAGATAGTTGGTGCAGTTGGTAGACCTCGTAGGACAGCGCCTTGAAATTATAAATCGTGTTTCTTTTGGTGAATTAAGATCCAAAATAACATTAGAGAAGAAGGAATCAAAGAGCTGTTGAAGTTCCGGATGCGCATGACAGGAGAACCTGGTAGCTGACTAGACTGTCTTACGAGTTAAACATCTAAATAATGTTCGAATTTTTCTTCATTCTAAGTCCACACATTACTCTTTAAATATCGCATTTCTGCAACTGAAATGCTAAAAAGAAGACAGAAAGAAAACAATATGAAACAAAAGTCAAGAAGGGAGCAGCAGATCGTCCTTTCTGATATGATCCATCATAAACAATTCAAAGATAAAAGAAGAGGACTATGTTCACTTGAAAGAGAGAACTATGTTTATTTCACTACACTCAAAATATACAGTGACATACACAAACAAGGTCGTCAAAGAAGTCACATGTAACCTATCTAGTTGACCACCCCTCAGTCATACATATTGAAAACTAACTAGGCAAACGAATAAAAATGCAATACAAGTATAAGAAATAACAGTTGGTAAAGTTTGAAATAATAGCAACATGAATTAATCATTTGGTATTGCAGTCGGATGAATGGTAAAGCTGGTAAAGCTAAGGTTAACGTCAGTTTCCACACTCGAAAGCGATGTCAGTGACGGGAGAGCCCAGGATTTGAACCCCGCACCTACTGATCCGCGGTCGAGTATCTTATCGGTAATGCCAAGTTTGTTTCTAAGAGATATCAGAGAGAACTTACTTGCCGACATCAGAGCCTTGTTCGGTCATTAGAAAGAGTTGACTCAGCTCTTGAAAGTCTCTGTCTAGTTCTGTGATGTACATCAATATCAAGTGCACGCTCTTCTTGTAATATCTGAAAAAAACATTTACTTTAAAAACATCCGTTTCTGTGAATATTCAAGATTGCAAATTTTTGGTCCAGTAGATATAGATAGTACATAGGTTTACGATGTCTACATAAAACTGCTTACATTGCAAACCTTTGTCCACTTAAATGTAATTTAGAACTTAGATCAGAATCAATGTGTTACAAATTTACTAATTTATGCTACGCACCTGCTATAGGCTTCCCTAAGCGAATCCAGATCTTCCAGGAGGATGGACACGTCCTGCTCGAATACGTTGATCAATGTTGTCGTGGATGCTCTGATCTTTGGAAATATTGATTTCTCGTAGTCACCTAGGTAGGTCTTGACAAACTGGCGCAGAGTGACGTAGTTCTGTATGATATCCGATATCATCTTCAAGTCCTTCACGAATATCTCTCTTCAATGAACAACAGCAACAATCATGGTGCTATATCGCCAAATAAATAATTAAATAAAAATAATTTTAAAAAAATAAAAAACTAGGAAGCAAAGCCAATCTAACGGACAGAAATGTCTAAAATGGTGCAAATCGAATGTTCAGTTCAAAGATAAGGTATGGAACGATAGGAGATATACGCGCTGGCAACAACTCACGCCACATGGGATGAAGATATCGAAACGGTAGGTCTTTAACTAGCTTTTTGTGCAATTCATCATTAAAAATTACTTTTTAAAATTTTATCCGTTATTATCATAACTTCCTAATAACTGACTAGAACTCAACAAGCAATTAATTACTATAAGAACTGACAAAATCAATTAATTAGACAGTAAATTAATCAAATCAGAATTAACTCAGTCAACTGCTAGACAGCCAATCAGTAATCTTTTCATATATTCTAATAAACTATAAAGGGGACCCTTGACAGACGATGCAGCACATGAACTTAGTTATGAATTAACCTATAGTGTTTTACATTTTAATTATTTATAAATGCACCAATTAATTCTTTAGTCAGTGTAAATCCTGTAGAACAGAAATAGGCAGATAGACCATGATGACAATGATTATGACTATGATTATGGTATGATTATGATAATGATTACGATTATGATTACAATTATTGCTATGATTATGATTATGACTATGATTATGATAGTGATTATTATTACGATTATGTCAATGGTAATGATTCTGATTACGATTACGATCATGATTGCAGTTATTAGTATGATTATTACTATGATTATGACAATGATTATGATTATGATAAAGATGATGATCATGATTATGATTAGGATAATGATTATTAGTATGATTATGATTACTATTGTTAGTATGATTTTGATTATGACTATGATTATGACGATGATGATTATGATTATGATTATGATATTGATTATGATTACGATTATGACTATGATTATGATAGTGATTATGATAATGACTATGATTATGATAATGATTGTTATTACGATAATGACTATGATTTTGATTATGATAATGATTGAGATAATTAGAACCTGTCGGCTCTCTGACGTGACTCAATGGCGTGACGGTAGTTAATCTTGAGCGTGTCGATGTTAGCGCTGAGTATGTTGCTCACACTGAGGACTGAGAGTGCTGCCTGTGACAAGCTGGGCTCGTATACTGTCTGACTACACGGCTTAGGACAGTCACATTTCTTACGCTCTGCCGACTGAACGGAATCTTTAAGACACAGAGAAGTAAAAGATGAAAATAAAAAGATGGTAAAAGATGATTTAACTGTAGATCTGAAAGAAAAATATTAATATAGTCCTACTCTCTCTCTCTCCTGTAGTTCGCCAAGTGGCAGATCCATGGTACACATTCCAACTCTAGTGTCTGCTGCATGTACCATAAAAGCAAACCATAAATCAACAATTTACTCCCTTTCCAAAACGCTATGTCTAATCTAGACACTTCTATGTTACCTACGTATAGCTTGGACAAAATATGGCTTCTGAGATGCTACGCTTTGCGTTTTCAATTCTTGTTCACTAGACTCTTACGACAAGTACAGTTTATTATTGTCCTCGGTGATCCGTATGCAACATTGGAACATAATCATACTACAGCTAGTAGGACTAACACCAATGTAATGATCAATAAATACTAAACATGTTTTTGTTTAAATATCAATTTAATTCACATATTGTCATAACTATGAATAATTTTTATATTCTTTATAAGTAAAAGGCCGATTGGCTAGATATATATTAATAATTTTACAGATTAATTCTCATATTCAGTATGGTATGAATGAAATCTATTGATAGAATGATCTAAAGTATAGAACGAAAGATGGACTCGGACTCAGAATGGCTCAGGAGAGGAATAATAATAATAATAGTAAAGGTTTAACGTCTGTTTCTTCATACAATGATTATGTCAGACACGTCCACTAACAACATGTCACTACAAATCGATTCACTCCAAACGATCTAAAAGACATATGCTGAAGAGAATGACAAAGATCCTAAAAGAAAGGAAAATATAAATATAGTAACACACTGACAACAAGAGGGAAATACTTACTAATATTAGGACACTAATCTAAGCTACAAGAGGGAAATACTAATATTAAGACACTGACCTAAGCTACAAGAGTGAAATACTCACTAATATTAAGACACTAATCTAAGCTACATGAGGGAAATACTCACTAATATTCGGAACAGCACACGAGAAATACATGGAGAGATTGCACACCGGAGGATCGTCTGAAATAGAGAAGGTATATTTCTATATATTCATCATCATCTTCTTCTTCTCTTGTGTCCCAATTTGACTAAGTCGGGATTAGAACATTTTATGGCAATTCTTGGAGCCTAGGCTCTAACCAGCCTAATACCCCTACTGACGTTGGTTTGGATCTTAGAGGTTTGTCGCCTTTTACGACAAGTGTAGTCTGCCATTTATCTATCCTTCAGCAACCCGTACGCAACTGGGGTATTTATTGAGTTATTTATTTAATAGTAATAACAACAATATGTAATAAGTTAGTGTTTCTATATAATGTCTTCTGGTTGCTTAATGAGTAAAATCTCGACTTAACAAGACCGGTATAAATTGATAATCAACCAGTCCGTTTCCGTCTTAAAACATGTCATATTAACTGCTATAGATATCATCATGGATATCACAAGATATTCATGGTATCAATAAGTACCATGTCACTGGATATCACGAGTGTTGACAGCTTTGAAGGAAAAAATCCCGAATGAGTTAGAAGGTTATTCTTAAATCCGCGCCGGCAGCTGTTGTTGTTTGGCTGTTGGATGCGCCAACAAAAGGCAACGATTACTAATAACCATGGAGAGGAAGGATGAAATTACGAAAAATACAAAAACAGAAACCAAGAAAGGAAACTACGTAGCACATGCGGTTTGTCATGTGTGTAACTGTACGAACAAAAACAAAAAATTACTATAACGCGTGTAGATTACCTATTAAACAATATTATAAAGATATAAAACAAATAGACACTAAATATAACCTAGCACAGAGTGATGTGCATGATCTTGCCCAGGACCGGTATCAGTGGAGACAAAAGGTAAAAGCGGCTGCTCTGGTGTCCACAAAGTGCCGTTACGCAGAGAAAAGAAGAAGAGATTACCTATAGAGTATCCGGGCATGTAGGCGTCCCTACATCCACACACATCCACGATGTTCTCGGTCTCGCATTCTCTCAAGCATCGAGAGTGGACGTAAGTGTCGTAGAACTTTAGCTTAGTGGTAGCGCAGTCACCCCACGGCTCAGGCAGGTTCTCCGCCTTTAATCAATCAATCAGTACATCAATCATTCAAACAACAAACCAAATAAACAATCGATCAACCAGTCTATATGAAAATAATTTAATATGAAAAGCGCTTACATATAGATTATAACAAATTGAAGATAGATATGGGAAATAAACACAACTTAAGTAGATAATATAATGAAGACTTTAGTAGGCCTATATTGGGTATTAAATCTTGCGGATGGTGATGTGTAGGAACCGCAATGAATCGTGATCAGTGGACGAAGAGGGTTGAAGAGACTACTCTAGTGTCCACAAGTGACACCTAATAGAACTTGAAGAAGAATTAACTAGTCAATCAATCCATCAATCGTTGCAGCGCTATATTCATAAGTTAGTCGATCATAACAATCAATTAGTCAAGCAAACAGTCAGTCGTAACTAAATAATTTTACGTTGTTTTAGAAAATTTATTAGTCGTTTGATAAATCAGATTATACTAACCAAGGTGTTTTTCAGAGGTAAAACTGAGAGTCTACATCTATTCGATAAAATTTTATTCTATCTACGTGTATATATTCTATAGAGGAAATTTCTTATACACGATCTACATGTATTTCTAAATTTAAAAGCTTTTCATTATTTATCGCAAAAAATCGTATTACATTTTTTAAAATACAGAATTTTTATCAGTGGCGTAGAATATTTTAGATATCGGACTGATACCTCATTCAGTCGAATAGCCACAAGTGAATGAATTCCTGGCGCAATAGCAAAACCAAGATCTTGAACTTGCGGCAGCTCAGCTTGAGAATGCAGAAATACCTTAATTAGCAATGTAACGCAACAAAGTATTGTAAGTACAATTGACTGGAGCCAGTGGCGAAGTCGGTAAGATACTCGACCGCGGATCAGTATGTGCGAGGTTCAAATCCTGGGCTCGCCCGTCACTGATATCGCTTTCGAGTGAGTAAAATTAATAATTTTAAGTGCAAAGTGAAAAGTACCATAATTGCTATTAATAATTGCCATTGAGATGTGGAAACCGGATGAAAATCACTTAGCGTTTGTAATGAAATACAAGCGTGTTGTTAAATAGCATTTTATCAATAGAATTTCAAAAATTGCTGCAAAGATTATAAATTTACTCTCGTATTCCCAAAACAAATAATGCAAATAATATAAATGCAATAAACAGAATAATATAAAAGAGGACTTACAAAGCTGCTATATCACGAATCACGATGTCGAACGCTAATAACAGTAGAAGAGAAAGAAGGAAAATTACATACCTAAATGCTAAATATGTATATAATATACTATATATATTCGTATATTCCAATAATGGAGCCTATAAGATTTCATGGAATCATTTATATTTACATGTACATGTATATACCTTTACTCCGGCATCGCTTTGAGGTCCTCGCATATACTCGTACCTAGCAAGCATAATATACAGAAATGTCTGAGTTATTTAATAGTAACTGTATACATGTATACATGTAGTCACTCGTGTTTCATGGATTTGTTTAAGTACCTGTCTCTCAGCCTCTCATTCATATTTCCATTTAAAGCTTCATAAAATTATTCTTCAATGATGCATTATTATCAAATCAGTTGCTCAAACAGCGAGTATGTAAGAAAAAAATAGACACGCTTTATAGTGAAACGATCAACTATGTTGATATCTATCGCTTCTTAACACAGCATGTTTAGACCGTTAGGCAATTTAGTACCGCAGCACAAACGGTATATCGCGTGTATACCGTATAACTAAAACAATAAATAATTAAATATGTATATGAGAAGATCAAAGTCAGTCTAAGATGAGTACATGGAGAATGACACATGGCAGAAGAGCTAGTTAGTCGATAGAAGTAGGATTTCACTTACTGTTCTATGTTTATTGTCAGGCTGAGTCCAAATCGAGAGCCTGAAAATATCATAATAATAAATTAAAAGACTTACATAACATTATTACATTATGCGTCAAGACATTACGAGAAACGAAATAAATAGCGTTATACAAATAGCATCGAATTGCTTTTCATACGGTCAGATCTTGACTTGATATTATAACACAGGTGAATAGCCCAACCAAAGGATGCTGATTGTAACTTTTTACAAAAATTTATTGGGGAAAAAAGTCGATATACGTTTCATTGAACATTAAAAAGTTCAATGCACGAATAAAAATTAGATAGACTGTTAATTATTTTATTTCAAAACCACACCTTATATGCATATAGAAAAAAGAGAGAGATTCAATTAAACGAATAATATACTTTATTAGAAATGATTACACTTACTCTAAACCTCGAATGGGCTATATGTTAAAAATATTTGAGGTGGTTTTGAGGCTTCCTGAGAAACCTTACGGGCATCGATTAGGATATCTTACAAGAAGAATTTTCAAACAAACAAGAAGAAAGATATAAAATAATTATGAACTCTAATTATTACATTTCCCTAAAGAAGAAAAAGAAAAGAATTACAAAATCTGACAAAACCGATAAACTCTACCGTTGTTTACTTAAAATCGCAAAGTAACTTATTCCACATGGTCGGTCCGTGAAGACTTTGTGAGTTACAATTTTCAACGTATTGAGAAGCGCTTGAATTGCTAAACACTCTGTAAGAAAGAGATTTACAAAATACAATAGACGGGAGACAAAATAAGACACAGATAAATGTTGGCCTACTTCGAGAGAGAGTGAGAGAGAGAGAGAGAAATAGACCTGTTTTTGATGTACTGACAGGACTGTTTAAGTCAGAATTGAACGTATAGCAGAGCCCGTAGTCAGTGACATCTTTAGTGAAGTTGTGATGTGAACAAGATTCTCCTTCCCATTTACATCTGTACATAACCATGCAATTGTACAACAACCTTCCGTACAACAAGGAAACTATTAAGTCTATAAAAACGTACAACATTGCATTCTATTGCTTGTTTTATAGAGTAGTACATTCTCATAGTCATACTGAATCACGAGCAACTACATTATTTACCATTATGATTACTACACCAGTAATGATGCTTATTACTTATTTGTAATACTTCTTAATTCGTTTGGGCATTGCTTAATCGGATTTAAATTCTTCTATTGGTTATACGTATTACTAACGCATAAATGAAATCCTTTCCCTGATGCCCAGCGTTGTGGTATATGGCTGTTAGGTTATTCAGCTGCATTGTAATTCTATCTGTTCACAAAAAATTTCACATGTACGTTCTGAAGACATTCATAGAAGATTATTTCTTTGAGCGTCGATGATAGACATAAAAACTACAACGAAACGCTTAACGTCTGTTTTTGTAGAACAGGGATACAATTAGGTTCAGTCGGGCTGGATTCGAGCTCATAGTCTGCATATCTATGAAATATGCTATCGAATAGGCCATTTAACTGTGAAATATTTACAACTGACGCTCGCATCTACAAGATTATTAATCCACAGCTTAAAGTCCGTAAAATAAGTTACTGTATATAATTATATAAACCTCTTATGATATATAATTCAAGTACTCCTAATTATAAGTACATTAGTGAATGTACACGTACACGCAGCACTCTAATAAGACATTTAGGCTGTAATCCATGGCTACTTATGAAAGCTTCTCGTTAAAAACTAAAGCTTCGAAATAAAACATAGTCAATCTATAGTCTCTCGCAATAATTAGGCTTATTCAGCTTTAGCGTTGTTTTCGTTAATTATCTCCTACCAGTATTCTAAATAGTTGTTAGTATATCGTTTCATTCCGTTTTGGAGGGGTTACAGTTGCTTGACGGGCAGGGTTCAACTTGTAACATGGATAATCTTAAAGTAAAGATACAACAAAACTTAGAGCGGTGTATCAGTCGCATCTGACCTTTTTACTGTAGACGGGTTTGAATTATCCGTATTTTCAAGCGAATTAGATCGTTAATGAAGCAATTTAGCTATAAAATAATAAATGAATTAATAAGGAAGTAAAAATAATTTTACAGCAAGTAGATGAATGGCATTATCTGCTCGCCAATTGTTGAGATCTAAAGTTAGTGGATAACAGAATGAGAAAGCATAAATCTTTAACAAAATTTCATCAACCAGTCGATAAAGATTTAGCGTTTTCCTTTCTACTCAATGATGGTGTTAGAAGCATATTCTCAAAACTAGAATTATCCCACAATGTTAACTAAACGTACCCAATTCTTTATCCGACAGCGTTCTATCTCTATCATCCGACGACAGTGTTTTCATCATGTCCTCTGCCACAGTATCATTCGTCGGCTCTGCAGGTTCGATAGGGAAACAAATTGTGAAAAAGGAAGTACATGGCAGTTGTATATACATTAATTCAATTTCTTTTCAATTCTACATGTATAGTTTCTTAAGTACAATTCTTTCTCTCTCTCTCTCTCTCTCTCTTCCTCTATATCTCTCTCTTTTTCTCTCTCTTTCTCAGTGTACAGCTTATTGGCAGATCATACCTTATAAATATATCAATTAATTCTATCCTCTGCTTTCCCATTCATTTCTATAAACTACTTAGATATCGTATCTTCTAACATTCTAACATTTCTTTTCTCGATCTTCCTTGAATGCTTTTCGCTGATAATCTTCCTTATTTTACATCGTTCAACAACCCAAACCCTTTCATGGCTACACAAAATAGATGCCAAGATAAAATTTTCTTCACAGTTGCCTATGCGGTGTGCAGCTCTCATAATGTTAATCTAAAATTAAACCTCCTTAATTCTCATGATATTAATTTAAATATGACCTCCTCCATTCTCATGACGTTGATTTAAGTTAGACCTACGTTAGTTAGTCTCATGACATTATTTTAAATTAAACCCCAGCAATTCTCATGATATAAATTTAAATTAAACTTGAGCAATTCTCAAGATGTTAATTTGAATTAAACCTCCTCAACGCTCATGATGTTAATTTAAATCAAATCTCTGTATTTCTCATGATGTTAATTTAAATCAAATCTCTGTATTTCTCATGATGTTAATTTAAATCAAATCTCTGTATTTCTCATGATGTTAATTTAAATCAAATCTCTGTATTTCTCATGATGTTAATTTAAATCAAATCTCTGTATTTCTCATGATGTTAATTTAAATCAAATCTCTGTATTTCTCATGATGTTAATTTAAATCAAATCTCTGTATTTCTCATGATGTTAATTTAAATCAAATCTCTGTATTTCTCATGATGTTAATTTAAATCAAATCTCTGTATTTCTCATGATGTTAATTTAAATCAAATCTCTGTATTTCTCATGATGTTAATTTAAATTAAACCTGCGCAGTTTTCATCCTCAGCGATGTCACAGTTAGGAAACCCATCGCAGAGGTTGTTCATCGGTATACAGGCGAAGTGATTGACGCACTTGTACTCCTCCTCCGTACAATCTGTACACATAGTACACAATAGACAATCTGTACACACAGTATACGATAGAAAATTAGACAATCTGTACACATAGCGTACAATAGACAATCTGTACACATAGCATACGATAGACAATCTGTATACATAGCATAACGATAGACAATCTGTACACATTGTATATATATATATATGTATATATCATATATATATATATATATATATATATATATATATATATATATATATAAATATAAATACTGCATATATATATATATATATATATATATATATATATATATATATATATATATATATATATATATATATTCTTTATTTCACCATTATATGGCAGATAAAAGTATACAAACAAACAAAACGAAACTAAAAATAAACGAAAAAGACAGAAATTAGCCGATATGCACAAATTTAGTCTAACAGATTTGATAACATACATGCATCGTAAACAATACAATAAACAGTTTCATGTACTAATCAAAATTAGATGTAGATTCCGTAGTTAACATTTTTTCAAAGAAGATCCACAGTTTAAATCTAATAGTAGCAGCAGAATCATCACTTAAAATATTATATTTCCTTTGTAATTTCTCAAACGCTAAGTCATCTAAATGATCCAAATCAATCCCTCTATTTAATTCACCGTCTTTAACTAGCTTTTTTAAAAAATTCAATCTATTGTAATCATACAAAATATTTAGAGGCAAGAAACCGAAATAGTATTGTAACCACATTATTACTGCTTTGTCTGTTGTATGAAAGATCTTTGTAAAGACACTATCATATGCATTGCTAAAACTCTTTAACTCTGTCTCTCGCAAGGTTGCAGCAGGTGTGCCATAGAGCAATGCTGACGCTGCATGATTATTGATCAATTTAAGAATAACATATTCAGCTGACTTTGTTCCTAACCTTCCTAAAATTGTGTTAACGGCTCTAAATAATTTTCCTTTAGATTCATCCCATTGGTATTTAAAATACTTCGCTTTACAGATAGTGACTCCTAAGTATTGAATAAAATCAACCCAATTAATATTTACTCCTTGAATGCTTAATGGAGAGCACACATATTTACACCTTGGACCTATCCTTAAACAGTGGCATTTGGATGTATTTATTGGCAGATCTAAATCAATCAAGACATTTTTACATATATTAAACATCATCTGCAAATCAGTAACAGATATACTGATTAGAATCAAATCGTCAGCATACATAAAGCTATTCAGACATTTATAATTGACAAAACATCGTAATTTAGATTCCTCCAACACATTCAACAAGGTATCTACATATAACGTAAATAATACGGGAGATAGAACTCCTCCTTGTTTGAAACCAGATAATAAAGGTACACAGTTAGACATACAGTTTTTCCCATTTAACAGTGGTTGAGTTTTTGGAAAACCAGTTTTCCAACACATCTAAGATACATCTATTTAAACCTTTATTTTGTAGCATGCATAAAATCCCATATCCACTGCACTTATGGAAAGCTTTTTTTAGATCGATTACTCCAATATTAACGGTGGTATTCCTGTTAGTGAAATAATAACTTTTCTAAGTTTATGCACAGCGTCAATACACCCAACTTTCTGTTTAAAACCGAACTGCCTAGCAGAGGTTTCAAAATTGACATACTTAATAATTCAGTACTCAAAAATTTTAGATATTATTGGGCATATAGTTATACCACGATAATCATCCGTAGATAATTTTCTTTTGTAACCCTTAAATTTAGGTATTGGCGTAGTAACACCAGCACCGAAAGCATCTGGAACCTTACCCAGTTTCAATATTAAATTAAAGAGATTTTTTAGAGTTATAATTAGAGACGGATGGGCGTAAGCGATATGCTCAATTGTTAAACCGTCTGCCTCAGGGGCTTTATTTGTTTTAATTCTGTCAATTGCATTGTCAACCATTCCTACTTCAATGCCGCATATATTATATGAATTTACAGGCATTTCTTTCTAACTAAAGTAAATATCTCGAAACGTTTGGTGTTTTTCCATCGAGTTTGGAGTACAGGCTTTTTTAAAACTACTGGCTAGAACATTAGCAATCTAAATATCCTTATTAAATCCGTCGATAGCTATATTACATTGATTGTTTTTTTGCTTCGGAAAATAACCCTTCCAACTTCTCCAAAATTTTGAACTACTTGAGGTAAGCAAATTACATTGTAGTTCTTCTGATACTTTGTTTTTGTAGTTTTGCTTATTTGTAATTACTGCCCTTTTATAGTTTTTGTGTGCTTTAATTTTATTATCGTATAAGCTGCCTTCGCTAGGTCTACCAGCATTGATCCAGCATTTGAATTGCTTTATAGATTCCTGTTTGATTTGATTTAACTCTTTATCCCACCAGAATTTGCGTACATCTTTTTTCTTTTAATAGTTCTGAGAGAGCAATTTTTTAAAATAAAAATTATTTGATTATATATACCATTAATACCTTCCTGACTAAATAAATCAGGATAATTTTCATATAATTTATCTAGATTGTCATTATTGAGCAGTCTATGCAAATCATATAGCTCAATTCTCGTCTGTTCATAATACTCTGATATATTAGAGCCATCCCAATCCAAGTTACATACCGACATCGAATGTGCAGGACAATTAACCACCTGATTATTTTTCTTAAAACATTGTTTTAACATTGCGTTGTTGAGTTTTAAAATTACCAGAATGTGGTCAGAAAAGTTATCAACATGTTCTAGTATCTCTAGGGACATAATAAAATTCGGCTTTACATCAGTTACAAGAAAATGATCAATATAAGGTTATTGCTAACTACTATCCCATACTATTGAATAAATTCTTTATATAGTTTGACAGTTCAGATTCCACAAGCATATTTGTATTGAAATCATCACCAATTATAGCATAATTATAGTTCAATCCTACAATGTCATCTTCTATTGAATGAAGTGTACATTCAAATTCACTTCGGTCAACTAAATGCTTACAACATGGCAGATACACATTGACTAGCAATAACTTGTCTATTGTTATAACAATAAAGCGCTTACTACATGTAACAATACTAACATTTGAAGCCATATTACACAAAGATTTTCTTATAAATATAGCAACGCTTCCAAAACTTCTGCCTCTTAAAATACTTTTACCTAATAAATCATCCATAGCAGACGATCCATAAATATTATACTCATTATTGAAGCAGTCAAAATAAGATAACTGATTATTTGTTAACCAGTGCTCCTGTACAAATATAATATCAATTTTATATGCGAGACACAAATTCTTAAGCATAACAATTCCTTGATTGTATTCATGCATATTATAGGTCACAATACTTATATCACCGCCGTTATATAATTCTATATCAGGCGCTAAAAAAGTTTCATTGACATAATCACTCATTGTTAGAAATAGTCGTATTCGATTTTTCTTTAAATAGCCACTCTCTTATTTTTATGTAAGGTGCCCATATATCCTGTGACATGAACACGTCAACATCATCAGCTTCAATGTTTACACGAAATGCAAAGGAATCTTGAATCTTACATTTAACTTGATACACATTGTTTACTCTAATTTTGCAACCACTAAAGTACTGTTGGATTTGTTCACATTTGCTGTCTGTTGAAAGATTGCTAACATAGAAGATTTTATTTTTCTTCACTTCCTTTGCTGCCTTCAGTACACATGTTGATGTGTTAGTTCCAGTTATCCTGACAGGATTAGGGTTAGGCTGCGGCTGAGGCCTAGGTTGAGACTTGGATGGCTGTTGCTGACCCGGTGACGATCGAGGTCTCTTATTGGACGATTGCTTATTCCTACGAATAACTTGGGTATATCCGTCGTTTTCATCCTCATTCGTAACGGATGCTCTACCTCTACCCGGAGTATTAGAGTCCACAATTTCTGCCCATGAACGCACTGAATTAACCCCTCCTATGTTCATTTGTCGAGAATCATTGATTGACATCTGGTTTGAATGATTTGATTTTGTTGTACCAGCATCAGTCAATGACGAAACTTTGTCTTCAATGTTTGTTAACTTACCCACAATGGAGTTTAAATTCTCAGACTGCGGGTCAATAGATTTACTCGTGGAAAAGAGAGCGAGTGTATCCATTCTATTTTCTAATATATCCAGTTTGTTCAAAACGCAACGTAAATCACCTTCCTCGAGTTTCGCAGAAGGCAATTTATCCACGCTTATTGCGACGAATCTTGGAATTTTATCCAAGAGCAGGTTTTCATCCAAATAGCTGAAGACATTGAAGATGTCATTTAGCTCCGCTTTTGTCTTATTTTCACTAGCTTTTCTCTTCGATGGCCTCGGCCATTTATTTAGACCTAGTCTATCGATAGCCTCAACTAGTTTCTCTTTTGCTTCAGCAATGTCATTAGCGGAATAGAAGTCCCCTATAATACTGAGTACTTTGCTGTTCGACATTTTCCCTATTTTACATTGCAAATAGCACAGCAATTCGCAAGCTATCATTTCAGCGTTACATATATTTATATGCGTATCAACATTGCTATTGTCACATTCAGCCATTATGCACAGCTATTATAAACACGTCCGAACTCGACGAGAGTCGAGTGAGCACTCTAGTCCTAGATATATATACATGTATATATATATATATATATATATATATGTATATAATAAGACACTGTACATAAAACACATACATAAAACATGCATACATAAAAAATAAACGAAATACTTGAAGCAATCAAACAATCTGTGTGCATATATATTCATTACTGGTACACGTTTAAATAGATTAAAGGCATGCACGTCGCTTTGCGCTCCTCAAAACAACAAGGACTAAACACCTCCTCCCTGTGGCTTCCTCAGTTCACTAACGGCAGATACAGAATGTAGTAGCTTGTTTGAAGTTGTAGCTTTTTTTCGTATGATACATGACATACCTCACGTGTTACATGGTTTTCCTTTCTTGGTTTCTGTTTTTGTAGTTTTTTCGTTATATCCTAAATTACTCTCCATGGTTATTAGGAATCGTTACCTTTTGTTTGCTGCTGATTTTAGCAATGCTTTTGATTTGATTTCGCAAGAATCAACCAGTTCACTAGACCGTTAATAATCTTTTGTATCTATGATTTTTAACAGCCTCTAAATACTTTCATTAATCATCTTTGCGATCCTTTCATCAATATAAAGTAAATGCAAAAATCAGCTAGACCTGTAGATCTACTTACTGACGTCTATGGGACACTCGCCGTCCAGAACTATGACGTCATCTATGCTGGCTCGCACTGCGTCACCGCTCAGTTGAAACTGAAGCCTGTACCTTCCATCAAGCACAGTCTGCTGTGCAAAGTGCCACACGTTATCCGTTAGACTGCGCATGCGCCATATCACCTCCTTCTTCTCATGTGCGTCGACCTTAGCGTCAACTCCTGAGTCACCTAAAGGTCAAAGTATTCCGTTAAGATAAAAGAACGTATTTTAAGTCATTTGGTGAAGTCATGTATATATATATATATATACATGTATATATATATATATATATATACACATTATGTATATGCATTATATGTATATATATAGGGAGTAAAGAAAATACAAGACTATGCAGGTTAGAGCTGAGTTTAGCGTCATCACTCAACAGGACGTCAGTGCTAAGACAAAATGGGTTTTACTGCCTTGCTCCTATTTGAACGTGTCAGATAAATTCATGAAAGAGAGTTTCATTACTTGAGGTCTAGGTCAGGATGTGAACGAACACCTCTCACAAAGCAAGCGCTACTACATCAGGTCAAGGTCAGGGTATGAACAGAGACCTCTCACAAACACAAGCTCTACTACAACATTTACCTGTACTGATCGTGTAGGAAGGCGTGACTAGGGACAGAGATAGAACGTTCCACTGATGTTTGTTGACGGCCTGCATCCTGTAGTAGAACTGAATACACGACACGTTCTCGTAGTCGTACTCTGCTGATACGAGAGTCGCTGTGCTCTTACCTTCCAGGTACCCACTTGTCCTCATGTAGTAGCCTCCTGCAGCAGAACATACTAGAATATACAAGAAAGTACAATAATGTACAAGAACATACAAGAATTTACAAGAGTGTGCAAAAACACAAAAGAACACGTAAAAATATACAAGAGTGTCCAAGAACATACAAGAATATACAGGAGTGTGCAAGAACAAACAAGAATACGTAAAAAAAATACAAGAGTGTACAAGAACATATGAGAATTAACAAGATTGTGCAAGAATATACAGGAGTGTGAAAGAACATTCAAGAATATACAAGAATGTACATTACGAGAATACACAAATTTATACAAGTTAGAGCTGAGTTTGGCAATGCTACATGAAGCAGCACAGTAGTGTAGTGTGGATATAGCAGATTTGTAGTAGAAAAGTACTTGCTTTAGTATTAACCAAAACAACAGACGATATGTTATTAATTGTTAGTAATATCTTTCATCCAAGATTAATACGAGCTAGGCGACAAGTACGAAATCTAAAAATTTAAATTAGAAAAATAATTAGAGTTATAACCTGGTTAATGATTAAATTAAACAAATATTACTTTCCTAGTGTCAAACCGTAGAAATAAACTATAATAAATATTATATTAAATATGACTAACAACAAACAACAAATATTGTTTAGCAGCTAAAGAAATAGTGCCTTTTTAATCAGCTATGGATTTGATGTTGTCAGGGCCATGATAAGATAGGTAGGAGGTACATAGTTAGGACCTGGTGATGCCGCCTCATGCGCCTTGCTGCGCACCCACTTGATGGGACCGGCTGATGAGTCATGATACCCGCACAGGTCGTCAGAGTCGAACGTGCAATCAAACGGTTCTGAGCTAACTGTTTTAATCAAACAACCAGCAGGATTAGTGTTATGCTCTTGCCGAATAGAAAAATGTTTCGCGTTGTTGAAAGATTAGACTATGCAGTAGCTGAGAAAGCAACGGAAAATACTTCAAAATCAGTAATTTCACAATCTAAATACTAGATGACTGCTTTTTAATTTCGTCATGTCATGGCCTTTGGGATGTGATCATTTTTTGTTGAAGTATTTCGTAAGCATCTCAGCAGACTATCCGTTGGAATAGTGAACCATGAAATAACCAATTGACTTAACACTAGCTAAGAAAAGCTAAAGCTAATGTTAACGTCAGTTTCCTCACTCGAAAGCAATATCAGAGACGGGCGAACCCGGGATTTGAACCCCGCTCATACTGATCCGCGGGCGAATCAGTAACGACACATAGTATCATATTTACTCTGGTACGGCTGTGTTATTTGTAAGATCTAATACCTTAATCATTGCAATCAAATAGCAAAACAGTGATTCATTTTGAACTTAACCACTTATGAAATATAACCCTTATAAACGACATGGTGGATTATCATTTAAAGAACTAGCAAAATGTGAAAGTTATTGATGTACTGTATGTATTCAATGTTATCAAGAATTAGTACAAAAAGGTATTTAAATCAGTTAAAGGTCAAAGGCTATGAAGCCTAGCTTATCGTCGTTTTCCGATTCATTAACATGCCTGTGATGGGCGAGAATTGACTAGTCCCTGTCATAGACTATAACCGATACGCAACCGTCAAGCTGCAGTTTTTATATTTATTTTAGCTGCATCAATTAAACAATAAGTCGAAATGTCGAGTGAGTTGCAGCCTAACTGATTAAAAATACGGTCCTCCAATATTTTGCTCCCCCTCTCTCAAACTTTCTTAATAAAGCTATTTTTTATGCAAAATTCTATAAATAAACAGATGTTTGAATAGTCGAACGACCAAAATATTCTATAAAAAACAGCTGTTAGAAAAGTCGAACAACCAAATAATTCTATAAAAAAACATCTGTTAGAAAAGTCGAACGACCACAAAATTCAATAAAAAACAGCTGTTGGAATAGTCGAACGACCAAAAAATTCTATAAAAACAGCTGCTAGAAAAGTCGAACAGACCACAAAATTCTATAAAAGCAGCTGTTAGAAAAGTCGAACGACCAAACAATTCTATAAAAAACAGCTGTTAGAAAAGTCGAACGACCACAAAATTTTATAATAAACAGCTGCTAGAAAAGTCGAACAGACCACAAAATTCTATAAAAACAGCTGTTAGAAAAGTCGACCAGACCGAACTGCGCGCAATGCCCATCTGCGACTCTCACGTTGTCCAGCCCGAAATGTTCCGGGGCCAGCTGATCGGTGAATCTGGCCTCAAACACCAGCGAATAATTGCCGGGGGGCAGATCCGCCCTGACCCCGTGCCACGTGGCTTCCTGTCCGTCGTGTTGAATGTTGAGGACGTCCCTGACAGCTTGGGATGTCTGCAGGTAGAGATAGAGGTTCATGAAGCGAGTGGAGTACTGGAAGTGGAGGCAGGAGGGGCGAGGAATGTTCTGGGTGGGGGTGACGAGGCGGGACCACTCGCGTGACGAGGGTCTCCCAGTGGCGTTGTTGATTAGCGATAGGTAGAAATCTAAAATTGTTAAATATTAGCAATATATTTACATTTTATAAATTTTATCAGTATCGTTTAACTTTGAAAAAGATATCCTGTGAACATAATATTATTTGTTTATAATAATAATAATATTTTACTTATTTATTATATTTAGATATCTATATTTATTTATATATTTATATATTATTATATTATATATTTATTTTATATTTTATATATATATATTATATTTTACATATAATTTATTTTAAAACTTAAAACAAAAAGATAGGCCTATATAAGAAATATTAAGTTTGGCTTCTGTTTCTTTATTTCGAGATACATGCAGTGACAATTGGAAATGGTAGCAGTTTTCACTTTTTGTAATATCTCTCACAATAATATCTCTTCTAAAGAATCCTCAAACTCATCTTTTTTGCATCTTTTTGCAAGATCCTTCCTGTAAATTCTGCTCACTGATAATTTTAAATATCTCTTAGATTTTGATACTTTAACTGTATGCTTGATATTTTGTGATATTGTGGTGCTTGTTAATATGTGCAATTTATTGTACATTTATACAGCTTGTCCTACTGTATGTCATTGTTATAAAGTTATAGAGATGCTTTTTGCAATATTTATTTATTATTATTATTATTATTATAATTATTACTACTGATATTATTATTCTTATTATTATTATTTTTTTACCCCGGTGTAAAGAACCTGGGGTTTGATAAAAACGATTCAAGCAATACGTGCGTAATCGCCGCCCGGCTACTCGAGGTCATCAATCGGCTTAAAAGAATTGTTGAAGCAGACTGCATTAAATCTTTGCAAAGTCATGGAAAGCCTTTGCCAAAGAAAATATGTCTCTCGCTTATCGCCGGTTTGCTCTGCAATAAGTCTGCCGGTATTATTATTAGCCGGTTTGCTCTGCAATAAATCCCGTATTATTATTATTCTTCTTTTTAAATTGCCCTGGGCTGTATAAGGCCCGGGCTAAAATATAAGATAAAAGAAAGACTTTATTTAATTAAAAGAAAAATATTTAAAATAGTTCCTCTACGCTCTGGGAGGCCGCATTCGCAAATGTGCCCCGAACGCATACAGCATTAAAACGCTGGAGTGCAACAGATAGGCGCTGCCATAGAAAGGCTTTTTCCCGTTGGTCGCCTGTAATGGCACTGGTTCTCCTGCCTAATTCGTTTATGAAGTCAGACGCCGCAGAGTTGATGGGGCCCAATGTCTCAAAAGCAATTGGCAGGAAGATGTAGCTGTTAGAGACTGCGGCATATTTAAGTGTTTTCCTACTGGCAGCGGCTTCAGCATCTGAGCCAGCAGCAGCGCATGAAAGGCTGAGATTGCTTGCTGAGAATGTATCCGTCACAGTGACATCCCAGCTGATACACTTGCCTTCTGCCCAAGGAATTTGAGATACACCATCCGGTCGTTTCCCATCCGAGCGGCTCAATCCCTGGGGCTCTTTTATGGCCGGAATATTTGGGCGAGTTAGAGCACGCCATACCAGATCATTCATATACTGGTGTCTGCCGATTCTGCCAGCGCTCCGCATGCACGAAAGGCCGTGAGTGCCCAGAGCATTGACCGATGCGCCGCAGACACAGTTGTGTGGTTCACAAAGAGTAGAGCCTAGCCGAGTTACTCTCACTGCCTCGTCATCCAGGCGGAGGCCACAGGAAGGTAAAGGCAAGGCTTTCAATCAGTCGTCACTATGAAGAGTAGAAACAGCAAGCAATCGGGCCTTTTCTTGTGGGATTAACGCCTTCGCGAGGAGTTCCGAGTGCGCAATACCAGAGATTTTGGAGTCCCAAGCCTTCATGGGCTTAGACACCATTCCAATAGGCGCTTCCGATAAGGATAGAACAGACCAAATGCCTTGAACTCTGGCTACCTCAACATCGGTGAACTGAGGAGAGCATGAAAGGATCGAGTCCTGTAAAGCGCTTATCCCCGCGACAGAGACAGAAGCCAAAAAGGCAGAAGGTGCCAGCGACGAGACAGAACGAATACCTAGCCCTCCATAGCAAATGGGCAGACTTGCTTGGATCCACTGACCGTCGTTAATATTAACGTTAACGATGTCACATAGGGACTTTCGCAGGATTAAATCGAACGACTGCAACATTGGATGGCCCGCACATGGAGAAGCCCGCAAGATGTGTATCAGTTTTGATGATCCAACGCAGCTTCGCAATATTGTTAAAGCATCATGCATCAAGCATCATCATTATTATTATTATTATTATTATGCTTTCTCTCTCTTCAGTGCACTGCCATGTGGCAGGTTCAAGGTACATATTCATACTCAAAGTCTGCTTTCTTGCTCCATAAGAGCACTCATTAGATAAACAAGTTAATCCCTTCGCAAAATCTATGCCTTATCCATACCTTATGTAGCCTATAGCTTGGGTTATAGGCTACATAATGTATGGCTTCTGAGGTGATTTTCCGTTGCCTTCCTCAGTTAGATAGATTAATTACCATTTAATCCTGGGGGAAAATATTTCATGATAAGTTGTGTCCCCTCTTGTCATCCTCAGCTCCTGCCTTTAGTCGCCTCTTACGTACACGCGGTAGATTGTTTGCGGTTGCTCAATTCTGCAGTGGTCCAACCACACACGAGCACAACACGGGCAACACCCGATCACAACACGGGCAACACCCGAGCACAACACGGGGAACATATTACTCGGCACGGGCGGCATATTACTGTTTTTAGTCATATTAGTAAGAAATTAGAGATTGAAGAGAAAACCTCTTAGATCCAGTTCACTCGTAAAGTTACTATCAGCAAATAGCGCCTCCACTATCGCAGGATTGTCTTTACGGACTCTTCTCCACACGAGGTGGACATTGGAAGATAAGAACTGATACCCACACGCGCATTCCTCTGAGAAACTGCACGATATCTGGATTCCTTCTTCAGGCACTGTGTAGCAGCACCAACAAATGATCGGTAATTAATTTGATTCAATTTTCGATTGGATTTCTACGATTAATTTCACTTAAAATCTTAAAAGTTGTTCAAAGTTATTATATTTAGTTAATTAGTTATTTAGTTAGTTAGTTTGTAGATTTTGACACTCACTATATGATAATTAATTACTTAAGATACGCAATATCTCGAATGAGAAAAGTTTTCAACAAACGCTTGAAAGGATTTAAGTGATTTATTGATCTAAGCAGAGAGTCAGAGTCCTTGACTCTGACGACTCAAAAAGGATTTAGTCATCTATTTCAAAATTTTTAAGTAATTTGGTTGATCTATCACAGCATATTAATTCTTTACACTAAAATCAGGAGTAACTCGAAATAATTGGAATTCATGTTAGGTAAACACTGATGGTCAGAATAAATATATATTATAGTCTATTTAAAACAAATGTATGTATGTTTTAATGTGTTACCTCAATCATATTACTGAGGCGTTATCGGTTGGTTAGACTTTTAAAATCTGGATTAAACCGGATTTAAAAACGTTAATTACAGTACAAGACTAAACAGGATAAACATAAAACACTTTTTGGATGACTTCAAGAGAGCATCATTATAATTTAAAATAATATTAATTAATACTATTATAATAACCTTTGACAGCATACACATTTCCCGCTCCATGTCCACTGATCAGCTGGTAGTCGTCCTCAAGATCACAGTGTTTGATGGAGCAGTGGTGCCCCTGTACGTTCAATACGTTACCCTCCACCTTCACTGCCTCTTCTAAACACTGATCCAAGGTCAAACCACGCCTACTAGTCACGTGACGACATCCACTGACCAATCCTGCTGACTCTGACGATAAAAGCTCAGCCCTAGCGCCACAGTCTAAAAATAGATTTTGAACCTGATAATCAGATTTGTTGATTATTATAGTCTGGCATATCAGATGATACAAATTAACATTAGTGTACATAGAGAAGACAGAAAATATTAAATGAAGTAAAACCTTAATAAATAATAATAATAGTAATAATAATAATAATAATAATAATAATAATCATCTTCCCTTGAATCCCAATTTAAGTAGAGTCGGGATTCGAATATTTTGTAGTAATTTCTAGATCCTAGGCGCTCACCAGCCAAATAATCTTTCTGACTCTGATTTGGAGCTTAGTGGCTTGTCGCCTTTTACGACATGTGCAGTCCAAGGTTGGTCTATTCTTCAGTATCCCGAACACATCACGGGTAAATAACAAATATTAATCACAAAAATTAAAATAATACAACTAATATAATATTATCACAAGATAAAGGTAGCCAGAAACGTAACTGTAACAAATTTGGGGATCTTTGAAAAAACCTTTGGACCGTTATCAGAATCAAAAAAATTTCTAAAACTTATATTGTCATGACTATTGTCGTGATTATTCATAACAATAAAGCTAAAAAAGCTAAGGTTAACGTCAGTTTCCTTACTCGAAAGCGATGTCAGTGACGGACGAGCCCAGGATTTGAAACCGTATCAACTGATCCGCGGTCGAGTCTTACCGACTTCGCCACTGGCTCCAGCCAGTGGCGAAGTCGGTAGTAGCCTAAAGACAACAACAATACGATTAGAGTGCTACTGTTGTCCATGACAACATTGAGCACTGTGATCCCAAATCAAAGCAGATGAGTGAGGGGTCCATAAACGGTGCGAGCCAAAATCCGGGTGGTCAGTCCAAGGAAGGGTACTAGCGAAATGGAGGTTTACGTGTTGGTCTCAGTTCGTGGACGTTTGGTGGATATGAAAAGTCGAAGAGAAAATATTTCAATCGCCTATGAAACTGTTCGTGGAGTAGGAAAGGCTGATCAGGAATAGATGAGGGGTGCGCAGAGTGGAAGGAAGAGAATTTCAGATCTGCGGGCAGCATGCTGGAAGGAGCGTCTAGACAGCTTGCTACTTGAAGGAAGGCTCGGTCTCTCAAGAGTAACTAACTTAGAGGACCTGGTGGGCCTGGAGGTAGGTTGTCCCACTTGTAGTAAGTGGGACATGTAACTATTACCGGGAGTGATAATAGACTTATAAGATAGAGAAACTGTCTTGTATAAAATGGGTTCTCTAACTTTGAGCCAGTGTAAGGACTTGAGGATTAGAGTAACATGAGACTATTTGGAGCTACGAAAGACAGCACGTGCAAGGGAATTCTGGATGAACTGCAACCTATCAATCTCGCAACTGGGAAGATTTAGAAATAGGGAGTTACAGTAATCCAGTTTCGATTGCACGAGAGCAGCACCAATTGTAGTGGCAGTCTCGAGAGAAAGAAATGGTCTTATTCGACGAAGATCGCGAATATGAAAGAAACATGCCTGTGAAGTTTTAGTGATATGTTCGTGGAATGAGAGGTGGCGGTCAAGGACAACTCAGGAAAAGACATTCCTTTTATAACTGCAATAGCAATGCCTATTCTTTTAATCTGCTGAATAAATAGATAGGTTGTAGTGTGTTTAACGCCAAGGTTCAGGAGCACAAGACTTCTCTTCAAGACGACTCGACACACTTGAGCTACCGTCACAAAAATTAAGGTAACTAACCATTATTCAAATAATACTGAACAAATGAATTATTAGCCGTATTTAATATAATTATTTTTAACTAAGGTTTTTTTCGTTCATTACATTGTAACGCACTCACATTCAGTGTGCATGGACTTGAGACAAGATCTACAGGTGAGGTTCGAATCCTGGTCGAGAGAGATCTCACACACCGGATGGGCGTAGGACTCGTGAATAATCTCAAACTGAGGCATCATCTGAAGATCAATGGCTGTCAGGTTAAGGTCAGGTAGAGTGATGGGCTCCGTCGTGGTTGTAGATGGTGTCTGAGGCAGATCAGAAGCAGTGTAATCCAGAAATATGGATTCATTGTAATCAGGTATAGACTCATTGTACAGCGAAAGGTTATATGCGTTGAAATAAGCTTGATAGATCATTTCTGTTTCCTTGTCCAATGAAGGTACTACAAAAAGTATTTTAAAATGAAAGTAATTAAAATTAAATTTTAATTTTATTTACGTAGTTTAAAAGTAATTTAAACTCGCCAAGTCGTCATATTTTAAACAAGAACTAAGTGAGTTCAATGTAATCAGTACATGTATAATTGTGCTTAGATACTGCTTGAATTTCTCAAAAGCGCTTCAATGTATAGATATTCCGAAAATTGTAGTATTTTAGTCAATAATTATTAGATAGTACGTGCGAGCACGAAACCTTGGGGACCCAAGTTTGGAAGTGCTTCAGATAAATTATAGAAGAAAATGTCAATCGTATAACGCTGAATTGCAGTAATCAGCTTCAAATAAACTCATAATAGTAAAATTGAGCTGCAGAAGTGTATGATTCAGACTGCGGTATAGAGAACATACATGCATTTTAGTCACTGATCTTTAGTCACTGTCACTGATATATTTCTGAAAGTAACGTTAAACGCGGCTTAAACAACTGTAATTCGTCAAGCGACAGGCGTATCGCTCTTGGATTTGAGAATATAATGTTCAAAGAAAAAGTGGAGAGTTTGATTCTTGTCGTAAAGGGATAATTTAATCATATTTTGATATTATGAAAGTAAAGAACAGAGAGAGAGAAAGAGAGAGAGAGAGAGAGAGAGAGAGAAAGAGACAGTAAGAGATAGAGTGTGTGTGCGTGTGAGTGAGTGTAAGAGCGTGTGTATGAGTGTGTGAATACGCGTGTATGTGTGTATATATATCATTATATGTGTGTGTATGAGTGTGTGTGTATGTGTATATGACTGTGTGTGTCTGTGAGTGCGTGTGATGCAGGAAGGAAAGCTATACAGACTGGTCCATTTGGTCAGAGAGCAGTTTCTATCAAGCAGCAGAAAGTCATCCATGTGGACCCTGACACCATCCACTGATATGATGACGAGATCAATGTGGAGATCATAAAACCCTGCTGGCAGAGGTATGTCAGTTGTTTTCCAGTTATCTTCAGCTTTGAAACAAATCAATATATATATATATATATATATATATATATATATATATGTATATATATATAATAATTATATATATATATATATCATTTTTATTATCATCATCATCATCATCTTCCCTTAAATCCCAGTTTAACCAAGGTCTTGATACGAATATACATACATATATATATATATATATATATATATATATATATATATATATATATGAGACAATCAGAAGCAAAGTAGAAAGAGAACAGAGAAAGAGAGAGAGAGAGAGCGAAAGAGAGAAAGCAAAGATGAACTAAGAGGGAGAGGATGAGAGAAAAAAATCTTTATGAATCGGTAGAATGAATATACATTTCAATTTGTTACAGATTAGGATGAAACACATTTCATAATGTAGCCGCCATGAGAAGTGTAATTTTCGCCAATTGCTAATGAGGGGACTAACGCAGATAATACATTAGGGTGCAAAATTACCTGAGTCGTCTGCACTCTTGAGAGCTTGCAGATTTGCAGATCAAACGAATCATCTAACAGAGAGATGGGTATCATTTAGAGTTATTTAACAGACCGACTACCAACACCAACTAGAGATGACTGATCAAGCTTAACTAAAGAGCAATTCTGTCTGCTTCAAACTTCGCAAAATTTGGGCCAAAATGAATCTTTTCAGATTGCTCTTTGTAACAACCTGGTAAAGCTAAGGTTAATATCAGTTTCCTCACTCGAAAGCGATATCAGTGACCGGCGAGCCCAGGATTTGAACCCCGCAAAAATTGATCCGCGGTCGAGTATCTTACCGACTTGGCCACTGGCTCCAGCCAATGCGAAGTCCCTCATGAAAGCATTCAGAACTGCAATAGAGAAAGCGACTGTTCTTACTAGGCAGGAGAATGCATATGACAGTCTTGTGCTCCGAGTGGAGCTCTGGTTTGTACGACACCTCCAGCTGTACATCACCTGTCATCAGGTACTCCACGTGCAGACAACCTGGTGACGTCATGGTCACGTGACGATGACGTAATGAAACTATGTCACCGTCACGTGATCCACCGAGCTCAGCTGAGAGCAGCTGTCGACCATCTGCAATTAAAAGAAATAATAATAATAATATAATATATTCGTTTATTTTCGTTCAATCTGACAACCGCAGAAAGTTACAGCACAGAAATTCCGACAGACATAGCATAACAAATTACAGATATAGCATAAACAGTTAATAGACTAGATATAAGAGAGATAAAACTAAAAATTGTTCTCGCTAACATTTACCACATGAATATTACAACATTACATAAATCAATGGCTTATACTATTCATAATTGCCATATAGGGCGTACTGTACTATGAGTAAAGAAGAATCTTTTAGTATTCATTAAATTAACTAGCATCATCTAGAATCATACGAATAATGAAGTTTTTATCGCTCAGACTGCTTCATTTTATGGGAAGGGAAAAGCATCTCTTAGCAGTATCTCTTCGGGTTGGGTAATTATGATTGTTTTGTGGAGGTAACAAATGCGCCAGTAAATGTGCAGGGTTGTTACAGATTGCCTTGAAAAGATTATTGTCAGCAAAGTTACATAGATCCTCAAAATTAGATTCTTTACTGTAGAATCCAGCTCTCCTTGCCTTCTTTAAAAAGGTTTCAAGACGGGTTCTCTCTTCAGCATTTGTAAAGCCCCACCAAAACTGGGAGGCATATAGAAGCTTAGAGAGTGTGGAGGCTTTCAGACCCTCTGAAGAAGATCATTTGCCAAACCTTTACTACGTAAAGAATAGAGCGCAAAAAAGTTGCTCGAACACAAGCTAATGATGTTTGTGATGTGAGCAGAAAAAGAAAAGTTATCAGATACTATGACACCTAAGCATTTGATGTTAGAAACCCGCTCAATTCCTTCAAGGTGTGGGACATCTCTTATCTGCCTTTTTTGCTTGGGTAATTGGAAGAGAATTTCTTTTGTTTTATTTCGATTTAATAGTAGATTGTTAGAGCGGGACCAGTTTTCGATATGAACTAATTCCTCTTCCGTTGAGTGAAGGTTAGAGGCAGGCACAATCAGGTATGTGTCATCGGCATATTTGAACAAAGAGTTTGTAGGCTGTAGGGTTTTTAAGTCTGATGTAACAATGACAAATGCAGTTGGTCCAAGGGCTGATCCTTGGACTATGCTGGCATTGATTGCTGCTGATGACGATGTTTGACCATCAAAGATAGTGGTGTGTGAACGGGCCGAGAGGAAGCTGGCAATCCACCCATTAATGTTGCTAGGCACATCTAGGGTACACAGTTTATCAATCATTTGTGAGTGTCTGACTGTATCAAACGCCTTGCTGAAGTCTAACGCTATTACTCTGACGAAGGTCTCAGTTTCGAGCATAGACGAAAGTAAAGATACAGGGGGCAGCCGGAGACATAAATAATGTGGATTTACTGTCGTTTATAGCAGTCACTGGTGATGCTAGAGACAAATAATTCCTCACTGATATGCGAAACAGTTGATAGCCATGAATATCAAAACATATTTCCTCGAAAATCATGTTATAACTATTATAACAAAGCGTTATAAAAACGGCAAAGAATGAAGTCTTTGTACGACAAATTAAAAGCTCTGCGTAATTTATCAATCACTTTACACCATGAAGTTAAAACTACTAAAGCTAAATCAGTTTGCCAGCTAGCTACAATGAGAACGCCATCAGTCACCGTTGAAATTCCAAAATAATACAAGTTAAAGTCTATTAATTGAAAAAAGGTTTACGCTTTAGTCCTACATTAGTGTGAACTAGTAAAGATGTCGAAATTGAATGCCTGAATAAGATGGCTAAAACATTAAATAAAGAATAAGTAAAAAATTATATGAAGAAGTAGAAAAATAAGAAATAGAAGTAGAAGAAGATGATGAAGAAGAAGAAGAAGAAGAAATGCAGAATTGTGGCAAATATTTCAAATGTAATTGAGTAACACAGCAATTTTCTCAGGGCCACTAACCTCTCTGTCTTATAATCCAAGATAATTTGGCGTTCTTTGGAGATTCGAAACCGCACATCCAGCCGTTTGAGAATGCGCACGTTAGCTCTTTAGTCAGATCTGTATTCATAGAAGTCGTCAAAGTAAAAGATAGTAAATGAAATTAGCATGATCAACAAATACAATGAAATGGGCAATCTATGTATTTATTTGCATAAAGAGAGCAAAATATTAACGCAGTATTTCAATTAGGAAAATCCAAGTAAAATTTAGAATAGCAGCAAGAGGAAGTTATCGAGTAAGAGAGAGAGAGAGAGAAAGAGAGAGAGAGAGAGAGAGATAGAAAAATGATCAATTATTTCATATCCACTCCAAGAACAACTACTTTGTGATACGTAAACTACAATAAATATCATTACTATATGTAAAATATAACATTATTGGAATACACTACAAGAAATGA